>CM053595.1:235463646-235557874 GCA_028646575.1 Pseudocheirus occidentalis
TCCCACTACTTCCCTGCCCTGGGAGCAGTTTGGCCTGACCCACTCTTCTCCTCCCCAGTTAGCAAAATCCACTGACCTTTCTCTTAGCCTTTTTTTCTTCTGGCCTGATAGATGTGGTAACTGTGCCTCCAGTGCAGAGGATCTGCTCTCCTATAGCCGTGGTTCCCCGCCCGATGCCCCAGGGCCTAAGCTGGCTGGGTTTTGGCTGCAGGTCCCAGACTGCTGCGAAGAGCCCCGCCTGCTGCACTGTCTGTAGCAACAGATGTGCTTTCAGTCTTGTGGAGAGTTTTGGAGCTTGAAAATCTGTTTAGGGTCCCATTTTATGAGTTTTTTAGCGTGTTTGTGTGGGAGCTGTGGTGCTTTGCTGCTTCTGTGCTGCCATCTTGACTCCGCGCCCTGGACTGCACTTTTTACATCATGCCTTGCTCTCAGAACAATGTCAGTTATTGCTAGTGTCAGAGAGAACATTGCCTCATCGGGGCAGTGATCTATACCCTTTCTTTTTGACCTTTTCTTTTTTTTTCACATTTGCTTCAAAGTCTCCTCCATGTGTCCATGCTCTCCCACTTTTCCAAGTGCCAGTTGTCTCCTGGGGTTTCGCTTTCTCCCGTCCCTAGGCAATTAGACTTTAAAGGCACCAAATCCCCCAGGGCTCATCATTCTTTTCTTTCTTTGACCAGGGATCCCTTTTCCTTCCTTGCTAGTCCTTGATTTGACCCCAGCACACGACTCACTCCTCTCTATCCCGTTGTCTCCCTCCACACTTGCACGTATTCTCTCAGGTTGAGATTTAATTCCACAAAAGAAGCATTCATCTACAGACAAGGTGTCAACAGGTTCTGTCCATAATACCCCTTATCTGCCTTTACCCTCATATCTCTACCAGATTCCCACCTTTGCCTCTGTTTCCTTTTGTACCTTTAGAAAGAATCTCTTACTGATCTTTCTGTTGCTATTGATGTCTTCATTTATTCACTCTTCCTGAATTTCTGTTGTTTGGGGTGTTTGAGAAACAAATAATCTCTTCATTTCAATTTTTTTTTCTAAAAATATTTCAAACTCTTTTTTATTATTGAATGTTTATCTTTTTGCCTGTATGTTAAGCTCAGAATTGCAAGAAAGGTCCTTCTGGAATTCAGGATGAACATATTGTTCCCTTCTCTCCTACTTTTTTCCTAGTGGGTGTGGAATAGTTTTGTGTTATTTGAATATTTTTTCCTTTGTTTCTGATGGTATTTCTTTTGATAGCTTGCAGAACTTGTTTCTGAACGGAATTGTTACATGTCACCATTATGTATCTTGAAACTCGCGGCCTTGGGTTTGTTTTCCCCCTGGAGATGATCTATTAATTATTTCCATTAGAATTTCACTTTCTAAGTTCAGAAGTTATTTCTTTCATATGATGTTACAATTTCTTTCCTGTTGTGTTCTTTGGGGAGACCTATGAGCCTTACGTTGTCTCTATATGTTCTGTCTTTGATATCCATACATTTTGTTTGCATAATTGAGCAGACTTTCTTTTAATGCTTTTATTTTTTGCTTCTCTTCTTCTAGTTTGTCCTTCACTTCTGTGTATTTGCATTTCCAATTTGTTGTTCTCTCCCTTGTTTCTTTGGTGAGTCTTGCCACTGAAGATTCAAGCAAATTCTACTCTCATCATTCTCATTTCTCTTTTAAACCGCTCAGCAACGGCATGTCGCGGTTTCGTGTTCTCTTCAAATTCCGCAGGGTCCTTTGTCTCATCAAGTGTTGGATGATTTTCCCTTATTTCTTCAAAGATCCTTGAACTTGTCCTACTAGATCTAGAGCTCATATTTTTAGCTACTGCTTTTCCCGTTGGTTTATCTGTTTATGTCTTTGAGATTTCTTCTTCCTCAAATCTTTGGTACCTTCAGCCTTCTCCTTCCCCTCATCTAATTTTCCATATCATTCGCTTCCTCTGCCCAGCTTGCAGTTTCCTCAGAGGCTGTATCTCAATATATCTCAGCTTTCTCCCGCACTGAGCAATTCTTGGTTCACCAGCCTAAGTTTCTACCCTAGTTGACTTATGGGTGGTTAGAACTGGCCCCAGTTAATTGCTGTGCTCTTCCCTCAGGGTGGGTGGAGTTCTGTATAGCTCACCACACACACCATGTCCTGTGCTGTTCCTTTCTCTCTCTTCCTTAGTTTTCTGGGCCTGCACTGGCAGTTCAGGGTTTTGTAGTTTTGGTGCTTCCAAGTTAGAGCACCCAGCTGGCTTTTGCCTCTTAAGCTGAGGCTGGGCAAACTTGCATAGCATGGAGTGACAATCTCTATGGAACTGGAAAGAGGAAGGAGGGATTGTGATACAGGGGAAGGTTTTGATGTAAGCCTGTATTGTGTCCTTGCATCTGCTAGTGAGGCTTCATTGCTTCCACTGCTTGGGGGAGGGGTACTGAGTGAACTCTGGGTCAGTGAACATCAATTCCTCAGTTGTTTTTTGTTTTAATTTATTTTGGAATCTGGGTGTCATAGGGAGCTGAAGTTGCTTTATTTTTGGTGCATAATTTCTGTTTTGGAGAGGTTTGAGAGGTTATGGGGATCAGAGAAAATGTCTAGTCTACCATCTTGTTGTTCACATGACTCAGAACTTCTTGAGCTGAATCTTGAAGGAAGCCAGAGAAACTGGGAGGTGAAAATGAGGAGGGAAAACGTCCCAGGCTTGAAGGAGAGCCAATGAAAAGGCACAGAGTCAGGAGATGGATTACAGTGTGTACACAACTTCCATTGATCACCTTCTATTTGTCCTGTATATATATTGCATTCACATAATTGTTTGCATGTTGTTTCTTCCATTGGAATATGAGCCTTCTGAGGATTGGAACTGTTTTCATCTCTCTTTGTATGCTCGGTAATTAGTACAGTACCTGGTACATAATAAGACTTAATAGATGCTTGTTAACTGACCATACTGGACAGCCTCTCTCATTGGCACAACATATGGCAAGCCCTTAATAAATGGTTGTTGAATGACTGTCGAATAAATTACTGAAAGTATATGTAAGAGTTTTTAGAAAGAATCAAGTGCTATTTAACATTAAAAATGCTGTCTGAAAAGTTTTTCATTGCAAAACCATGGAGAATCCCCATTATTATCTTCCAAATATAATATGTTGAAGCCCATACAATGAAACTTACAAGTTCTGAGTTTAAAGTTGCATGTGTGTGCATAAATTCCATTTCATGTTTGGAATTAAATATATCTTCTTAAAAATTTATTAGCAGAGATTTAACTACAGTCATCTATGTTTCCCTGGTACCTCTTGACACTGGTTATGGCATGGAGTGCAACTCCATGTTCAATATTACATGCAAAACATACTGTTGTTCTAATTACAACTGAAATACCTTTCGATACCTTCCTCTAGGAAAAGAAGAAACTGACAGTTGCAAAGAGGAATGTCAGCTTTGATAAACAAAGCATCGAAAACCGTATATTTTAACACTGAATACATGGAAAAGTACTGTCATTTGTCATTAAAATGTGTGCTTTTGCAATTTTTATGATATCCCAATATTTGTACAATACTAGGAAAACCTCGTTTATTTTAACTACATTATTCCAGAGTTTGTGACAATTTGCCCAGGTGAGTTTACTTACAAGCAAAAGATTTACTCTGAAAATTAATAGTGGAAACATCATAGCAAGGGATATATGTTTAGCCTAAGGTGACTATTTTTAAGGACTTAAATGCAAATGAGTCATCTACAGAATAAACTTGTTGCTGTTCAGTTATTTCAGCCATGTCTAATTCTTTGTGACCCCATTTGGGGTATTGTTGGGAAAGATACTGGAGTGGTTTGCCATTTCTTTCTCCAGCTCATTTTACAGATGAGGAAACTACACAAACAGGGTTAAGTGACTTGCCTAAGGTCACACATATATTAAGTGTCTGAGGCATGATTTGAACTCAGGAAGATGAATTTGCCTGACTCTGGGCTTGGTCTGGACATCTGCCTGCCCTAGGGTAAGCTATTAGAACTTAAAATGGCACTAAGACTTTTGAGACATACTATATTTACTAAAGTAAGCCTAGGTCTTCTACTTGATAACATTTGGTTGGGGTTAGTTTGAGTTACTGTATATTTGATAAAGTTTATATAAAAAGGAGTCTCTTTGTTCCTCCACTTCTATTCTCTCTCCTTACTCATCTTCTTATCTTTGTGGTAGACCAGCAGACTGGTCTTTTCCTCTGAATAATTCAAATTAGTCAGAATTTATCATTTAAACAATTTTCAGCCCTTGGGAATTCTTCTTGAGGTGACAAAATACACCTTTCCCCCTTTACAAAATTGGTGACTAAGGATTGAGAACAGCATGTCTACTGTCTGGTTTCACTGAAGTGTTGGTTAGTTTTGGTAAAATGACTTCCGTTTTTCATTCTTTGTTGCTTAGGATGGCTCACTGGGTAAAGGAGGCAGAGGGATACACTTGGAAATGAAGGTGGATTTTCTAAGATAATGAAGCTAATTCCAAGAGTTAGAGAGATGACCAAGCATAGTCCCCAACATTTAGCAACAAATGCTCTTTAAATGGACACTTATGTGGTGAATGTTATCTCTATGCTATGAAAAGATAAAGTCAGATCCTAATTCCTAACTCATGTATATTCCAGTGGAGTCTAGTGAAGTATCTCAATTACAACTAGCCAGATCTCAAAAGAAAAGTGAATGCAGGGAATGCAAATGTTTATAAGACTCACCTTGGGTGTTTCCAGATGAGGGGCATTCTCCTATCAGCCTGTAGAACTTTTGTTATTCTGTCAGTCCAAGGAGATGCAAAATTTAGGTAAGACATAGTTCCTCCCCTTATAGAACTTAAGAAAATGGTTATAATATACAATATTTTAAAAATGAGATTTTGTTGATGTATGAAGTACATATATGTGAATACTGGTTTTTTTTTAAGTTTTATATGCTTGCATGAGTCTGTCTAGATGTGAGTCAGAGGAAGACAAGAATAGATATTTCTAACATCCCCCTTTACCCTTCTCCAAGGAAGATTTTGATTGTTGCCAGAAGGGAAAGGAAGAGGATGAGGCAAGAGGTTGGCCATTGTACTTCCCTCAGAGAAAAGAGTTACTGGGCTATAATTATACCTGTCTGCTCCCTTAAATATTGTTAGTGTACTAGTAGAAGTAGTTTGTAATTTAGAACTATATTTCTGATTACTATCCCTAAATGGGAAAGGAAGACCCCTAGCTGTATAGCAAGGCTTGACTGCCAGTTCTGGAAAAAAAAAATGCACATAGCAAATAGCAAATAAGCCCATTTATCCAAGTCTATAGCAAAACAGAAATCAGAAAAAGTATACAGAGGAGAATATATACCAGATACTATACCATGCATAAGCTCTCTCACTGGGAGTAAGATGACTCAGCTCAACCAAGAGAGTCTCCGATTTCACCCAAGAGCACTTTCCCTGAAATCTCTAGTGTAAAGAGCTGGGGATGGGGACCTGATAAGGACTGCCAGCTCCTCTACACATCAGCTTCTTCCCAACATCTTTCTCTACCCTTTCAGGGATCTGAAGAGAAAGAAGTTGAAATCATATATATTCTCTCTCAAAGAGGGCAGGCAGCTGATCTTTCTTTTTTCCAACTCTCACCAACTTCACTTGCCTGCTTTCCCTGGTTGCAATTGATTAATCAGTTTGCATTGGTGGGAAGAGAGTCCCATGAAATTAACCCTTTGAGCCAAGGGTTGCATTCATCTTCTGCCTTTTACAAGGTTTGTTTTCCCTAGTATCCCTCTCTCTCCCACTCCCAGAGAGCTAGCTTATACAACAAGTAATATTTTTAAAAGACCAAAAAAAAAATAAAAAGGAAGAGGAAAAATTCAGCACAACTGTATTAATTATATATTTTGTGGTTTAGTTGTGTCCAACTCTCTAGGATCCCATTGGGGTTTTCTTGGCAGAGATACTGGAGTCATTTGCCATTTCCTTCTCCAGATGATTTTACAGATGAGGAAACTAGGAAACAGGGATAAGTGACTTGCCCAGGGTCACATAGCTAATAAGTGTCTGAGGCCAGATTTGAACTCAGGAAGATTAGAAACTTACTTCTCCAACATGTGGAAGGCATAATTCACCACTTCCTCTTTGTACCACCTCAGTCTCTTGAGAGGGGAAAAGGATTTAGGTTCATAGCTTAACTCAGTTGGGATAAAACACCATCCCAATTCCAAGGGATGGAATCCACTTTAGGGTCAAGTCCCAGGCACCCTGGTTTATCAAGGCTTCCATGCCAAGCTGGTTGGCTGCACTTTCCCACCTGATCATGGCTCCAGAGTTCCCATGGCTCAGATTCCCAGTCCAATGAGAATGATCTCCAGCACCTGAACTTGAGGACAAACAATGTAGAACAAAAACCAATACTTCTAGGTCCATTTCTTGAAGCCAGGGTAAAAGAGGGAAAACAAAGGATGAAAGGCTTTCTCCTCTCACTATGGTGTTCTGTTGATGGCTCTGTTGAGGTCAGATTCAGGAGAGTGGTTTGGATGGGAAAGGATTCACTTATGTTCTCTGTAGCCAATGGGAGTTTTATTAAATGAAAGCTACACAGACCTCTTTCCAATTGAGACCCAATATTTGGGGGAGTTGTGTGTATAGAGATGCTTCAGAATGATGATGTAGTTTTAGAGGGTTTTATGGAGGTTTAAGATTAAAGATAGGACAAGAAAGGATTTTATGACATAAGATGAGGGAAACAAAGGGAATTCTTTATGGTTTAAAGATTTAGGGACAGGGCAGGGGGATACAAGTTAGAGATTAAGGATAAGGGGGCCACAGATAAGGGAGACAAAAGCAATTCTTTTGCTACAGGTTAAGGAGAAGGCTTATGGTATTTCAGAATAAGGGAAAAGAACTTCAGGACACCCTCAAGCTCAGGAAGGGGTCTCACAAAATACTCGAAAAGCAACCCTTAATAGTCTTTTTAATTCTTAGGGCACTATTTTTATCCACATAAGCACCTGTGCTGTGGGCTATTGGGGTCTTCACCATCTGGACAAAGCAAGAAAGAACACCCCCCCAAAAGAGAGTATTGGGAAAGTGAGCGACCTTCTCAGTCTCACTAGTTTTAAAGATGAAGGCAAACAAAGGAGGCTGCACTCACCCACATGGCAGGAGACACAGAGGCCTCCACGTTTGACAACATGGACTTGTTCCCCCCTCAGGGCAGCTACACATTAGGTGAACTGAGCATACCCAGAGAAGCCCTGGTTTACACAATAAAACTGTTTCCTCCCAAATAAGCATTGATAATTCCATTTTAAATTTTATTTATTTATTTTTAGTCTTTGACATTTACTTCCATAAGTTTTAGATTTTTCCCCCTTCCTCCCCATTCCCTCCCCAAGACAGCCTGCAATCTGATATAGGCTTTACATATACATTCTTATTTTAAACATATTTTCACATTAGTCATGTTGTATAGAAGAATTATAATGAATGGGAGAAACCATGAAAAAGAAAAAAAAAAGAAGGAAAATAGTCTGTTTCACTCTACATTCAGACTCCATAGTTCTTTCTCTGGATGTGGATTGCACTTTTCATCATGAGTCCTTTGGAAATGTTTTAGGTTTTTGCATTGCTGAGAAGGTCTGTCAAAATCAGTCATTGCAGACTACAGCTGTTACTGTGTGCAATGTTCCCCTAGTTCTGCTCACTTCACTCAGGATCAGTTCATGTAAATCTTTCTGGTTTTTCTGAAGTCTTCCTGTTTGTCATAGCACAATATCATTTAATTAGTTTCATATACTACAACTTGTTCAGCCTTTTTCCAATTGATGGGGATCTCCTTGGTTTCCAGTTCGTGGTTACCACAAAGAGAACTGCTATACATATTTTTGTACATTTGAGTTCTTTTCCCATTTTTATGATCTCTTTTGGATACAGCCCTAGAAGCGGCATTGCTGGGTCAAACAAAGGGTACGCACATTTTTATAGCCCTTTGGGCATAGTTCCAAATTGCTCTCTAGAATGGTTGGATCAGTTCACAGCTCTGCCAGCAATGAATCAGTGTTCCAAACATTCCCATATCTTCTCCAACATTTCTCATTTTCCTGTTTTGTCATGTTAGCCAATCTGATAGATGTGATGTGGTACCTCAGAATTGTTTTGATTTGCATCTCTCTAATCAATTGTGATTTAGAGCATTTTTTCATATAATGAAAAAATATACATAGATTATAGATAGCTTTAATTTCTTCCTCTGAAAACTGCTTGTTCATATCCTTTGACCATTTATCAATTGGGGAATTAATGACTTGCATTCTTGTAAATTTGACTCAGTTCCCTGACAATTCCATTTTAGAGTCAGAGTCAACATGGTATAATAGAAAGAGAGCTTTGTCATACAAATGGGAAAAGGAACTGTATGTACAAAAATATTTATAGCAGCTCTTTTTGTAGTGGCAAAGAATTGGAAATTGGGGGATGCCTATAAATCTGGGAAAAGTAAACAAGTTGTGGTATATAGTGTATACTATTGTGCCATAATAAATGATGAGCAGGTGGACTCCATAATAACCTGGAGAGGCTTATATAAACTGATGCTGAGTGAGGGGAGTAGAACCAGGAGAACATTGTACAATTACACAGTTACAGACACATTGTATCTGTGATGACTAACTTTAGCAGACTGGGCTCCTCTCAGCAAGGCTGTAAGACAACTTCAAAAGACTCATGATGAAAAGGACTATTCACATCCAGAGAAAGAATTACAGAATCTGAATGTAGATGGAAGTAAACTACCTACTCTCTTTCTTTTTTTGTTTTTCTTTCTCATTGTTCATTCCTTTGGTTATAATTCTTCTTTACAACTTTACTAATATTTAATGTGAAGGTATCTGTAGAACCTATATTGGATTGCATGTCTCCATGGAGGGGGAGGAGGAGAAAATTTGGAACTTGAAAGTTTGTGGAATTGAATGTTGTAAGCTAAAACTAAATCAAATTTTAAAAGTTACACTTTTTAAAAACAGTGCTTTGACTTGGAATTAAAAGAGATCTGTATTGATAATGTGCCTCCTACATATGTTGTCTCTGTGACTATAGGAAACTTAAAGACTTAACCTTTTTAAAACTCAGTTTCCTCAAATTTAAGTTAGGGATAGTATAACTATAGTATGGGATAAGACAAGGAACCAGTCCTCATCCAATATGTCCATGGTTGGTGATCCTACTTCTAGCTGTGAGTGACTGAGGGGCAGCCATTATATGATATAATGATGAGTTTTCTTATTGGCTTTAGAACCATAAGGACAAAAGGATCAATACTTCATCTTTTTGTGTGTGTGCTTCACTTTTTCTGAACATACAAAGGAGCCCTGGGGAGAGTAGGTTCAAACTTGAAGTGCAGAGGTGTTGGGGTAACCATGTTGGGAACACGAGTGACTAAGAAATACCTCTTGGCTCTGGGATTCCTTTTTGCTCTTTGCAGATCCGCCCACTCCAGTTCACTTGTAGGGGTTGTATAGTTAATGGGCATGTGATTCTCTTGTTCAGCTTCTCAGCTACTGGGGCAATCTGCTGATATGCCTGGTCAAGCAGGTGACACCTCAAAGAACTAGCTCCTCACTCAGACCTGCTACTGCTGGGTGGTCTCTGCTGCTGTCTCCTGTTGCTGAGAGAAACTGATGGCTCCTTCAACCTTTTGAAGCTCACAGAGTTGTAGTCTGAGCCATTCTGTCTCTAGGTACTCATTTACCTAAGATTAGGAAAGAATAAACACCAGAACAGTCACTATGTACTCAGGGACACAAGACAGCCAGTTGAAGAGATAAGGCATTAGCTGCTGCTAACCCCATTTGGGGTTTTCTTGGCAAAGATACTGGAGTGGTTTGTCATTTCCTCCTTCAGTTCATTTTACAGATGAGGAAACCAAGGCAAACAGGGCAAAATGACTTATCCAAGGGCACACAGCTAGTAAGTGTCTAAGGTCATATTTGAACTCAAGAAGATGAAATTTCCTGACTCCAGGGCTGGCACTCTGTACACTGTGCCACCTAGCTGCCCATTCTACTCCCCAACTTGGAGGCTCACAGCCGTTCTTCCTTCCTTTTCCTTCCTTCCTTCCTTCCTCTCTGAAGAGAAAAACACAAGAAAAAGGGCCAGAAAAGGAATGTATAGGTTGTTTTGTGTATGAACTCAATTCTATCTCTATTATAATCCTTCTGGTTCTGAAGTCAAAGAAAAACCTCGTCACCATAAAGCGTCAGCTCTGTAGTCACTTGGCTGGAAGTAGGTTCGCTGAGTTAATCGTATGTAATTGACTGAAGCCAGTAGGAATGTGCTGAATGCTCTGAGGTCTGGACCCTTATTGGGCTCCAGTGTATGGAGGCCCCTAACTCATGGGGCTGCTGTGAAGTTCAAACAGTATGATGTTTGTCAATCTTAACATTTTATTGTGAGTAATACTTCCAGATACTAAGTTTGAAGGAAAACTCAATTGAGGGAGATTCAGAAGTCTCACAAATTAGAAGGAAAGGATAGGATTGTTTAACGTTCTCGTAATTTCCTACCAGGCTGCAATCTGGACTCCTGCTAGAAAACCCTTCAAACTGAAGGAAGATTCCTTCAGTCCTGGAATTCCATCTCTCACCCACTTCTTCAGCTTTCTTTTATGTGTGCTTTTCCTCCCTTAGAACGTAAGCTCCTTGCGGGCAGATGCTGTCTCTTTTTTGCTTGTATTTGTCTTCCTAGACCTTCGCGCAGGACCTGGCATATGGTAAGCATTTAATAAATACTTGTTGCCTGACTGACTCCTAACCGGGCCCCAACCTATTTTTACCAATATTAGCATACATTATTCCTACTGTTGCTGCTGCTGTTCCTCACACACCATACCTCATTTCCTATCTCTGCCTTTGTGCTGACTCTTCTCCATGGTTTTAAGTTACTTTGTACTCACCTCAGCCTCTTAGAATCCCATTTCTTTTAAAACTCTGATCAAACACCACCTTTACATGGAACTTTTTCTACTTCTGCCCTCCCCACCACTACTCCCATATTCCTGCCTTCCTGTATTTGCCTTACATTTCCACTGAATATGTCAATATACTTATTTGTGTCAGGATCCTCATGCCAAGACCACCCCTCTCTTTTTAATCCTCTCTTTTTACTATTAGTAGACACCCTGTTTAAGGCTCAGTAAGTAAGCTGTGTCTTAAGCTTGGCATAACAACAATCCTTTGCACTTACCATCTGGATGAAGTCAGTCACAGTAAAATCCCAAAATTGTTTCATACCAGCACCAGGTGGTCTCCGAGCTTGGACAAGCACTGGCAGTACCTGTGTTCTGGTCATGAAGTCCTACTATGAATCAAACTTGTCTCTTTGCTGTTACCCCTCATTGTCAAGGCTACAGCTCACTGCAGAGCCTCACTGTAGATACAGGGTGTCCCTAAAGTCTGGACACATAGGAAATCTCATTAACTATGCATATTCTCAAGAAATTAAATGAACGAAATTTTCAACAACATTTTATTTAATTAGCATAAATGAGGTTTCATAGGAAGATATAGGAGACAGGAAATCTCATTAATTAATTAAAATAATCTCATTAATATAGAAAATAGTCCCCAATCACTAACAAAAGCTTTTATTCCATATGAAATTGTTGTGGCTAAAATTTATGCTAATTAAATAAAATGTTGAAAATTTCACTTTTTTCATTTCTTGAAAATATGCATAGTTAATGAGATTTCCTACATGTCCAGACTTTAGGGACACCCTGTATACAGAGACTTGTCTGCATTAAAGCAGATCTCCTGCCAGGGGATAAGGTGGGAGTGAGCAGTATAGGGGGAACAACCCACATGTGTCTACTCTCCCTTCTCTAAGAGAATAAAGAAGACTTTTTGCTTATAGCAACTGTTAGCTCTTTGGTTTTATTTTATTATTTTATTTTATTTTTAGAGTTAACTATGGTTTTGTAACCTGTGTGAGCTCTCTGGTTTTTTTAGAGTTAACAGCAGTTGCAAAGCTGTGTGACTGGTCATTTGGTCAGGGTTGACATTTGTCTCTTCATTATCTCCCCTGATAAACCGTCAACTCCTGGAGGGCAAGGATTATTTCATTTTGTCTTCATGTATTACCTAGCACATATTTGACACTTACTAAGTGCTTGTGGATTAATTATTAATTTTCCCCGAGTGAGATCCTCTTCCTTTTGCCCTTTTCAATAAGTAAATGAGGACAGTTTTCGATAAAATTTGGCCCAGCTTTTGTATGCCTCCTCATCTTGTTCCACAGCTCCCTCCCAGCATGCCTTGTGCCTCTTCATTTCTCTCCTCCTTTGACATTTTCCATTATGCAATATCTGAAATCTGTAAAAAATAACAACTTGGCACAGTTGTCTGAATGAGCGTTCTTGGTGCCATGACAACGAGCCCTGATTATTCACCAGTCATCAGCACGGACCTGGCAACCAAACACAGCCAGTCACTGGTGTTTTGTAGTCAATCACACTGACAGTTTGACCTCTCAATGCACATTTGCTGGTTCAAGTGGATTTGCTGCCCAGTGTGGACTAGCTCTCATCTAAGCCAGGATTAAAAAAAATAAAGTGGATATTAGATAGTTCCTTAAACTACATTTTTTAAAGAAGGAGAAGGTAGATGAATACAAAAAAAAAGATATATGTGTTACCTATCCTGCTGCCAATACTTATCTGTGCATGAGGTATGGTCTTTGAGTATGTTATTGTAAGAGAAAATACAAAGTGGTCTGTCAGTCTAAATGCTAACTAAGAAGGACAAGTACTAGAGATAAGCTATAGAGTTGGCGTGCTGAGCCTGGACTCAGAAAGACCTGAGTTCAAATCCAGGCTCAGATACTTCTAGCTACGTGACTTTACCTTGCCTCTGTATCCTCAACTGTAAAACAGGATAATAATAATAATACTAACAAGGAAGAGCATCTAGGTCTCCGGGTTGTTGCAAGGATCAAAGGAGGTCATATTTATAAAGCACTTAGCAGAGTGTTCAATGCTTATTCTCTTCCTTGGTCAAGGAGTCAAGTATGTGGGGATGGAGGCAGAGAGGAGAGGTACTTCCTGCTCAGTTGTATCTGCCCCAGGGCCATAAAAGGTTTCCATGAGCCTGAAAGACTGACTATCTTTGGGTAGTGTGATGCAGCAATGGTAGCCAAGGGTAATAGTAGCCCACAAGAGCTCTGTTGCTGCCCTCTCAATTTCTTTTCCTGTGAGATGGTCCTGTCCTAGTCACGGCTCAGAATAGGTTGGCTGAAATTAAGAGCAGCTGAGTTTCTTATTGGAAGGTAGCTGTGGGGGCTGATAGTATCACTGTGAGAAAGCTTGATGGAAGGTTTGCCGCTGAATTGGGGACATACAGTAGTCTGTACCAACAAAGGAAAAGGACAAGAAATTCAAACAGCCAAGCTGAATCATACCAACAGTCATCAGCAACCTGGCACTCCCTGTATCTGGCCTCCTCGTCTAAGACTGACCCCCTGGCCTGAATCACTGATCCAGGACCTGGCTTTGTTGACTGCTTCTGCCCCTTGGATTTCTGTGCTCCAAAGGCTCCCAGATCCCAGGCTGCCCTCACTTTCCAATCTGTACCTTGTCTCTCCTGCCCTGGTGCATGCCTAATCCTTAGTCCATGGTAGTCCTGCTTTGGAACAACATAGTTAAGATTACACTTGTGCCCCTGAAGAAAAAGATTGTGACTGCCTATGAAATGGAAATAATGTGGACAAAATCCATGAACTCATTAAAACATATGTAGGGTATAGTGGATGGGCTGGAACCTGAGGGTTTATGAAGGAGGAATAAGCAGAAATTAAGTTGGCAAAATGGAAGCATGTAAAGAAGAACAAAGGCAGAGGAGGTAAAAATGAGAGTGTGAGCTTCCTGAAGACAAGAATGTTTTTTCTTTCTCTGTTTGTAATACTGTTCTTTGCACATACTCATACACTCAAATGCTGATGGATGCAGGTACTAAGAGCAAACATTTATAGAATGCCTCAAGGTTTACAAATGTTTTACTAATATCTCACTTTTTCCTTCACAACAACCCTGAAAAGTAGGTGCAACTATTACCTCCATTTCACAGATGAGGGAACTGAAGTAGATGGAGGTTAAGTGACTTACCCAAAGTCTCGTGGCTAATAAATGTTTGAGGAAGGATACAGACTATAGTCTTCCTACTCCAAGAACACAATACCAACTAACTGCCTCCTTGTAATGGCCAGCAATGAGAATGGAATGGCAATGTTCTTGAGTCCTGGGAATGTATGATAGTTCTACTGGGAGAAAACAAGATGAGGAAGGGTGTCTGCTACCCTGTGCTTAGAGTAAGGAGACTCACAGGCAAAATGGTGACCGAGAAAGTGCTGGACTTGACATCAAGATGACCTGAGTGCCAGTCCTCTCTCAGATGCTTACTAGTGATGTGACCCTGGGCAAGTCTTTTACCTTTCATCGGCCTCAGCTTCCCTATCTATAAATAGGAATAATAGCATCTACCTCCTGCAATTGTAAAGGGCAAACGAGTTTATGTAATGTGCTTTGCAAACCTTAAAGCACTATAAAATGTTAGCTATTATTACGTCGAAAGTTTAAATGGGAAGTAAGTTTTAGGAAGCCAAACAGGCCACATGGGAGAGACATAGTGTGCTCGAAGTAGCTGAGTTCTGTTAGCCTATAGGAGACAGGTGGGATTGCTACCTTTCTGGGCCCTCATATGGGCTGCATTTCTTTTCATTGACCTTTAAATAAACCTGTAAATTTCTTGAGCTTTGTGAACTAGGTACTTATAGGAGGAGTTGGTGACAAAACCTGGGATCTTGTCAGAAAGATAGTTCCTGGATTATTTGAGTTGGGGGCAGTGATCCAGAGAAATGAAAAGGCCTCCAAAATTGAGCCAGAAACACACACACACACGTGTGTGTGCATACACATGCAGATATACATGCATGTATATACACCTACATATGGATATACATGTATATATGTACACATACATATACATGTGTGTGTATAAGCAAACATCTGCCATAAGGGCTACACAATATTTGGCTAATTAAAATTATAATACTACTTGTGTTGTGAGGGTAGAGTAGTCTATGGAGGGGGGCAGTTCTTGGTGCATGTGCAGGTATATATATATATATGTGTGTGTGTATACACACACATATATATACATATATAAAATTATATATACATAATCCAATCGACCACATGGAAACTTGGAGTGAGCCTACTCCTGCCCATAATGACTAGTGCATGGGGATTGGAGGGATACTATGTAATGATGAAAAAAAAAACTGTCTAACTGGCTGCTTAAGCCAGAAGAACTGATGACTCAGCAGTTGCTGAACCCGAATTCCGTAGGCAGGCATCTCTGCCTCTTGGCTTTGAAGTGGGAGGGCTGCTTTGAGTCACCTCCCCAAGATTCAGGTACGGGAAAAGCAGCTGCCCCATCTCCTCTCCAGCCATAGAAGCTATGGGTATGTGGATGCCTGACTCATTGTATTTGTTCTTTCCTGATATGAGACAAATGAGTGATCCAAGATGGACACATCCGGGTGTCTTTGTGTCTTCAGAAGCCATCATAGGCATTGTTGGTGGCTAGAACCAAATGGTACAAGGAGCTACGCTCTCCAAGGATCTAGTGGCTGATGGCAATAGAAGGGCCTGCATTGGGAGCCGAGGGTATCCCAAAGACTAATGGACAGGAAGCAGTAGTCACCAAAGGCAGGCAGTTTCAGGGAAACTGGAGAGAAATTACCAGTTATTAGTTCTAGAAAGACACCTTGGAGGTTAGCAGAGAGCTACACCTAAGGGGACTCAGAATGACCCTACAGAGGGAGAAAAGAACATCCAGTGTACCATGTGTGTTAATCTTTTGCCCCGTGTACCACACAGATCCCGTTTGGATTCCTACTTTGTGCTTGCCAATAAAGTCAGGAAGACCCAAATTCAAATGTGTGACCCTGGGCAAGTCACTTAACCTGTTTTGCCTCAGTGTCCTCAATGGTAAAACAGGGCTAATAAAAGCCTCTACCTCACAGGGTTGCGGTGAAGATCGAATGAGGTCATATTTGTAGAAGCTCTAAGCAGATGGTAGACACCATATACCTGCTCATGCCTTTTCTCCCTCCCTTTCACACATCAGTCTCTTCTTATTAAATAGATATTTAATAATATAATGGATATTATAATAGAGTGGATAATTCCTTTATTTTCTCTTAAGATCTTTATCATGGCAATCTCCAATATGTGGGAGCCCAGTCCACTATATTTGTTATAGGTAGACAACCATACCCCATGAGAATCCAACCTAGCCGATTTACATGCATGGACTTTTACATGAGATTCAAACAAAATCACATGAAAACCCTGGGAGCGGCTGTATTTGCCCCTCTGATGTCCCCAACTACAGACTGAAGGGGGAGTAGGAGGAGGGGTTCCAGAGAGGGCCTAACACCTGCAGGATGGAAGCTGTTTAGTTGCAGCATCATTGGATAGAAATAACATTTGTAGTCAGTCATGTATCAGCTAAATGTCCTTGGGGAAATCATTTCATTTCTCTGGGTTTTTGGCTTGTTCTTTAAACAAGAGGAATCAATCTATACAGGGTGTCCAAAAAGCCTCAGTGCAATTTGAAGCTATTAATATTTATGCTTGCATTAAGACTTCTGGAACACCCAGTGTAATCTTTAAGAACCCTTCTGGCTCTGACATCCTCAGGTCTCCTTTGCTAGTTTGCTTGTACTCGATAGCTAATAGACCATAGAAATGACTTTTGTGATCAGCCCAATATGCTGGCCATGGTTTTCTACTAAGGATGTGTCACAAAATTCCCTAATCACTCAGGTAGAGGTATCTCATTTGTACTTGTACATTTTGCCAATTTCAATTAAACATTAGAGGAAAAAATGACAGAATGTCTCTGAATGTTTTGTTTAGCTTATGTGAAAAAAAAAACAAGGGACAGTCAGGGAGGAAGACAGACAGAGAGTAGACAGAGATGGAGAGACAGGGAGAAGGAGAAAGAGAGAGAGAGAGAGAGAGAGAGAGACAGAGACAGAGAGACAGAGAGACAGAGACAGAGAGAGAGAGACAGAGAGAGACAGAGACAGAGAGAGAGAGAGGGAGAGAGAGAAAAGGAGAGAGAGAGAGAAAGAGAGAGAGAGAGAGAAGAAGAAGAAAAAGGAGGAGGAGGAGGAGGAGAAGGGAGGGAGGGAGAGAGAGAGGGAGAAAGAGCATTTATGTATTAAGTAGTTCTTCCAACCCTGAGAGAGGTGTCACATGAGTGCAGCAAAATAGACCTCCCTTACGGATGTGTTAATCACAATTTCATGCCGAGATAACTATGCATGTAACAGAGAGAGTCAGCGTCAGGGCTTAGGTGCATAATTCACCTTGTGTCTGCGAGCTGATCATTTGTCCTCTGCTATGCTGTCTTGGAGCAGAGCTTGCCCTGCAGAAATCTGTGGTACTGCAGTGTCCAACATTTGGAGCCACTATTGCATTTTTCTGGGAAAGAGTATACTTCTCTTTTGGGAAGATTTGAGAACTGGCAGAATATTTGTGCTTAGTTTGCAAAACAGAGCATAAAGCCCTTGAGCAAGGTTATGGAAACATATGTGGGGTCCACATATTTCGAGATGAAAGGTGTCTTAGAGGTAATTGAATCTGCCCCTTCAGTTTCCAGATGAAGAAACTGAGGCTGAAGGAGGCTGGAGAGGAGTAACTTGTCCAGCATGACACAAATAAAAAGGGGACAAAGATGGGGTTTCAATCTGCATCTTCTGTCTCCAAATTCAATATTCTTTTGACAATATCACCAAGAGTGCAGGTCTTCTTAGGGCAGGTATCTAGATTCCGTGAGAGGAATGTTAGACTCCCCCAGTAAAAACTAAGAGCCGAATGCTTCCCTTTATACCAGGGCTCTCCAGATTCGGGCAGAGCAGGTTACTGGGAATGTCTAAGACACTTAGGACGGGGTATGTGAAATTCCAGGGAGGGCAGAGGGAAGCAAGGGAATTATACTTTTTTTTAAATTACAAAATGACTTTATCCACAAGAATGTAAATCCTTCCTGGCCTTTCCACCTTCAATAAAACTGCACCTTCTTTAAAGGGATTGTCTCACTAAATTAGAGTGTGAGCTCCTTGAGAGCAGGGACTGTCTTAGCTTTCTATTTGTGAGCTTTGCAGTGTTTGGCACATAATAAGCATGCAATGGGGCAGCCAGGTTGTACAGTGGATAGAGGGCTGGACTTGGAAGGCCTGAGTTGAAATTCAGCCTTGGAAATGTCCTAGCTGTGTGACCTTGGGCAAGTCACTTAACATGTTTGCCACTGGAGAAGAAAATGGTGAAAACACTCTAGTATCCTTGCCAAGAGAATTAGAGGATTTCATGGACAGAGGTCCACAGGGTCATGAAGAGTCAGACACAACTGAAACTACTGAACAACAACAAAAGCGTGTAATAAATGTCCTCCCTCCCCTCCATTCTGTGTACTAGAGACCCCAGTTTTATTGATTAACTGTACCAATCAACTCCTGGTATATAATCATGGAGAAAGAAAAAAATGGTTTCCTTTCCATTTGCTTACTCTTAGGTATCCCTGTGTCAGAAGCTACAAGTCAGTTCTTGTCTGTATCCTGGTGTTTCCATCCAGAAAGCTAACAGCTGTTTTGTGGATAAAATGCTTTTGCTTGAATCCCATTTCTTCTATATTTACTAGCTGTATAACCCTGGACAAATCACCAAACCTTCTTAGGCCTCAATGTCCCCATTTGTTAAATGAAAGAGTTGGACTGGATGGCTTCTGAGTTACCTTCCAATCTTAGATCTATGATCCTATAATGCTGTTATGTCATTAATAGAGACTCCTAGGCTCCCCTTCTCCTGAGCATTCTCTTTCTGTCTCTGTTTGTCTGTCTCTCTCAGTCTCTGTCTCTTTTTCTCTGTCTCTGTCTCTCTCCCTCACTCCCTCTCCCTCACTCCCTCTCTCTGTCCCTCTGTCTCTCCTCTCTGTCTCTCTCTGTCTCTCTCTGTCTCTCTCCTCTCCTCTCCTCTCCTCCCCTCTCCTCTCCTCTCCTCTCTTCTCCTCTCCTCTCTTCTCTTGTCTTCTCTCTCTCTCTCTCTCTCTCTCTCTCTCTCTCTCTCTCTCTCTCTCTCTCTCTGTCTCTCTCTCTCTCTGTCTCTCTCTGTCTCTGTCTCTCTCTGTCTCTCTCCCTCTCTCTCCCTCCCTCCCTCCCTCCCTTTTCTCTCATTCCCCCTCCCCTAGCCCTCTTTCAGCTCATTTCTCCTCAATCTGCACCAGGGTTTCCCCAGAGAGGGCAGCTGCTACAGCTCCTACTCTAAGGATTCCAGGAGGTGGTTATTCCTACTGACACTATAGCCCTGAGCCCCCACTGGTATAATTTCTTTACTAAAAAAAGAGGCAAACCAAGAATAAAAATTACAAAATGTTTAACTCACAAACCTGCAGCTCACTCTTCCACCAGTGAACAGAGTGTTTGTGGGAGAGCCTGGGCACAAACTTGAATGGCAATGGTAGTGAAGCACCTGGATAAGAAACATATGTGCCCCCAAGCAACTCTCAACGATGAAGCAATGTCAATATATGGACCAAGAAAACATAGAATCTAAATTCATAAAGAAAAAGTTATTTCAAATGCAAAGAAATATAGATAAAACCACAGTTATAGGAGATTTTAATGTTTCTCAGACCTAAATAAATATTATAGAGAGATAAACAAAAAGGAAAGTACAGCACTAAACAAACTTTTAGGGAAGTCAAATCTTAAAGACTTGTGACATCTTCTGAATAAGAATAGTAAAGGAAAAGATTTTATATATATACATATATATGCACAAATATGTGTATATGCAGGATGTCCCAAAAGTCTTAGTGCAATTCTGTACTAAATGCATTGTTCATAAAAGTAAATATCATAAAAATGGTAATTAACATAGTTACTTATAAGCAGCATGGACCTAAAAGACTATTTAATAACGTAATGACTGGGTCAAAGAGTGAACCATGGAAACAATAACCACATATGAAAGAACGATAACAATGAGATCACTTGTAACAGCTTTTGGGACTCAACTTCAGCAATCCTTGGAGGAAGAGTTCTAGCTTGAAAAAAAATACAATAACAAAATAGAAAAAGAGAAGATTCATAAATTGAATGTATAATCTTTAAAATGTACAGATTATAAAATTTAAAATAACTGAAATTAGTAAACCCATGGTCATCATGCATGAATATAATTTTTATGTCATAAGAAATTATAAATAGAAAGATTCTGAGATCCGTGGGAAGATATATGAGCTTATCCACAATGAAGGAAGCAGAACCAAGACAAATGGAACAATGACTCTAACAAAGTCTATAGGAAGAACAATAGAATGAACCTGAGTGTTGTGTAAATACAATGACCAAGCTTGGCCTCAGAGGAGTTAAGAAAATGTACCTCCCTGCTTTCCTTGCAGAGACAGGAGGATCTTAAGGTGGAATTACTTAATTACATTAAGGTGAACAACTATATATATTATCAGACACAGTTCATATGTTGACTAGTTTTCCTCAAGATTAAAAAAATGTTTTTTTCTTATATCTTTGCTAAAGGGATGGCTTGTTGTATGGGAAGGGAGGAGGTTTACATTTAGAAATGAATGTCATGTAACAACAAAAAGAATCAAAAGAAAGAAGCTAAAAAAGAAAGTCCAAATCAGTGGGACGTGTGCCTCTGAGGTTACTTCTGGATCTAAACCTGTGAAACTGGAATACCCCAGACATCATTCATTTTAGCCTGCCCTGTTAACGTTTCCATGTTGAATATTTATTAGATGTATGTCATAAAGTTCTTTTTACCTTTGGTGCCAGGAAACTGAGCAAACACATTTTCTTCTTCATACAAACCATTGGTGGCTACTTTCCCTCCCACAGCTGGTGGTCCCTCTTGGCAGCTTCTTCAAGGCTTTAGACAGATGTGATACTTAACAATAAACTTGAATTTAACCCACCTTTTTAGCACCACTGGCCCCAAACCTCCCAAAATTGCTAATAGAAGGAAGGGAAAAAATATTTATTTTTGCATTTTAAAGAGAATGTCTACCATTTCAATAAGACTACCATAGAAAAGAAAGGGCATTCTGTTTTAAAAGGCTTCCTTTTAACCTTTATGTGCAGAAGGCATTTAAAAATCCCAGAAAGTCATTACATTTTGACAAAGCTCTTGGATGAGTTATCACTAGACCCTTCATATCAATGTCAAATAAAGCTTCTGCACTAACAGAGCCATAGAAGAGCTGTTTTTCAGCTGTAGCAGTGAAATGTTGACATTGCTTTTCATGTAAGGAATTAGATAGGATGGCGTTAATCTCCAAATACCCTGGTCAGAGAGAGAGGCTACAAATGCCGTGAAGAAGATACCGTGGATTTCCTTATGGCCACTTCGCCCTGTGTGATTATCTTTCCAAGGGGCCTCCAACCTCTTTTCTTGTGTTTCCTACCTTATTGTACCACCATCTCACAGGTGAGCCCTGGGAACAAACTCTAAAACAAATCTAAGTGTTACTCATGTAACAGGGGTGTTTTTCATGCTGCTCCATATATAGAGGAAAATGTGAGTCTTAATTAGAAGAAAGAATGCTAGGTCCCCATGCTGAGTATTTGTCTAAGGGTTTTAGGGAATTGGTGCTAGAACCAATTCTAGTGTGTGTGTGGGATGGGGTAGGGGGGTGATGCAGAGAGGGAAATATACATGGAGGGAAGCTACAAACATGGAGGGAGAAGTTTTCAAGGTATCTCCAATTTCCAGCTCACCTCCTTAGAGACTGCTAGAATGGACTTTCTTGGGAGAGGTGGGACCTACTTTCTTGACTAGTACTAAGTTCTCCTCCTATTCCCAGTTAAAGAGCTCTTTCACGCTTGTATTTTCTTTGGTATATTCTAGTAACTTCTCCAATTTCTGTTTACTTGGATAAATGGTTTTATTCACTACTTAATGATGTTTTTTCTGTGGCCAGCATTTGGTAGGAAGGAGCTAACTTGGCAGGTAGAAGCTAGGGGCTTACCCTTCTTAAGAGCAACCAGAAAAGCCATATTCTTTCCCAACCAGACTTTATTACTAGATTAACAATATTTAAAAGGGCAGGGATCATTAGATCTAGCCTGATTCCTGTCTTGGAGAGAGATGAGGGAAGAAGCAAAGGTCTAAGTCACGGCCTTTTTCCTGCTCACCTCAAGGTGGGCCAAATACCTATTCATGCCATCCAAGAGTGGGGACATTTAGACAAACCATCTAGACAAAGATATTTTACATAGAAAAGATACTCAATACACAACATAGTTATCAGGTAAAATATAGCTAAATAATTCATCTACCTCACTAACAAACAAAAACTCAAGGCTATGTTAATATTGATGTGGTTGTTGGTGTTTACATAGGGGCTAGCTATCTGTATGGGCCTTTCTCCTACCTTTGCCAACCAGAAAAGAGCAGAGGTGAAACACTTATACTGTTGGAGCAGTATTTCGACTTTCTTCTCTGATCCTGACCTTTTTACTTCACCTTCTTTCTCTTCTAGGGCAGGGGAACATGTTTTGTGTCACTGATGTCTTTGGCAGTCTGACAAAGCCAAGGGGCCACTTCTCAGAATAATGTTTTTAAATGCATATGTAACAGGACCTTTGGATGTGTCCGTATCACCTAAGGTGAAGGGTATCTGTGTGAGACAGAGCAGACTGCTTCAAGGAGAAGCCATCCTGCATGCCCTTCCCATGGGGGAGAACAGTTTCTTTCCATTGGCTTGGAAGTGGGAACAGACTGTGCAGGTCTTTAAAACCACCACACTAGGACAGTCCCACTCTCTCTAAATGTATCCAGTTGAAGAAGGTTCCTTTCACCCACAGCATAGGCACCATAGACTAAGGTGGGGGGGGCGGAGGGCGGTGATGGAGAGATTTCTTTTCTCCTCTCCATATTAGGTCCAGTGGTCCCAAGAATCTGGATTGGGGTTTCGATCTATTTTGTTTGTTCTTTTGAATTCTAGGCACAGACATTGTAGTTCCTGGACCTAGGACTTCAAGCCATGGGGAGGAGTGAAGTGTAACACACTTGGCCTTCAGGTTGTGGTGTAGAGAGGGTAGTCATTGTTATACATAAAATAAAATCTGTAGAATAATAAAGGAAATAAATTATATTGAAATACAATTATCAGAGTGTTTTAAAAAAAAGAGTTGTTGGACCTGAAGTTCAGAATCCTTGTTCTAAAGACTGGGGAAGGAGTACTGCATAGGCTCAGAAGAACCCCAGGTAGCCAGTCCGGGAGCCACACCAGGGGACTCCCTGGAGCAGCCAGAGTTCAGCTGTGAAACATATGGAACAAAGTGACTCATAATGCCTGCTTCCCACATGGGCTCCTCAGCCACTACACCGGGAATGAGGCCCTAGCTTATGTATTCTGTGAAATATCACTATTCTTAATCTAAATGAATCAAGATAAATACAAAACACCCATGGATAAGGCATGACCGATGGGGTAAAAAGCTCTAAGGGGAAAAAAAAAATCTCCATCTGCAGCTGGAGGGGAGGGACGAAGGGAGGAGAGATAAGTACCAGGCTGCTCCTCAACAAATCGAGCATTTATTAAGCATTTACTATGTGCCAGGTATTGTTCCAGGGATGGGGCAGCCAGGTGGTGCAGTGAATACAGCACTGGCCCTGGAGTCAAGAGGACCTGAGTTCAAATGCAGCCTCAGACACTTAACACTTACTTGCTGTGTGACCTTGGGCAAGTCACTTAACCCTAATCGTCTTGCCTTCCCCCCACCCCCCAAAAGGTTCAAGGGGTGGGGAAATCTTCAGCCTTGAAGCCGCATGTGGTCTTCCAGGTCCTCAAGTGTGGCCCATTCAATCACAGGTTCCCCACCCCCACACTGAGGATACAAATAAAAGGAAAAATGCATTTCCTGACCTCAGGGAGCTTGCATTCTAATGGAGGAAGACAACACATAAAAAGAGGCTGAAAAGGAATTAAGGGAGGTTGGGGTATGAGAGAAAAAGAAATCCAGAGTCAGGTATGAACATGATTGACCTGGGGACCCTTCCTTGAGGTTCCAGGAAGAAATAAGAGTCAGAGAAAGGGCTGTGGGGCAGAAGAAGAGTCTTACAGGATGAGAGTGTCAGATATACAGTAGGTTCCCTCCCCACTAAGCAAAAAAGTTCGCTGGAAGCTTAAGTGAACAGACCAACCTCTGAGTCACTGTGTTCGAATAAGAGCAGGAGGCACCAGCCAAAGCTCCCTATTCCACCTGGCAGGAAGTCTAGCCTACACATGAGCTCGCTCTCCTCCAGGAGTCTTCTCTCCCCTCACTAGCATCAATCAGCACCAGTCACTAGTCACAGGCTCTTTAGACTCTTCCCCTGGCTGTGGTCTTGCTAGACCCTGCTAGACCAGAGCACACTCTTGGATGGCTTCGTTTTGTCAGCATCTCCTCTCAACAAAGCTGGCTTGCTTTATAGCCTGGTTGTTTGTGTAAGTCTTCCTTGTACTAGCCTGGTATTCGACTAAGCTTCTTTAGCCTGTGTAAAGACAGAAGGTTGCTGGAACATGATGTGTACAGGCAGCTTCCAGGTTAAGAATGCTGCTGGGGGGGCGGCTAGGTGGCGCAGTGAATAGATCACCGGCCCTGGAGTCAGGAGTACCTGAGTTCAAATCTGGCCTCAGACACTTAACACAAAAACTAGCCGTGTGACCTTGGGCAAGTCACTTAATCCCAACTGCCCTCTAAAAAGCAAAAAAAAAAAAAAAAAAGAATGCTGTTGGGAAATGGTCCAAAGAGTCAGGAGCAAGGCCCAGAGAGGAATGAAGGCGTGACCATGCTTCTCTGTGATGGTTGGTGCCCCATTAACCTACAGTACACATCTCATCTTCCAATGATGTCTTCTTTCTCTGTTCCACTTATCCTTTGGGGACCCCTACAGATCAAACCCAAGGCAGCTAGATGGCTCTGTGGGCAGAACACTGGGCCTAGAGTCAGGAAGACCTGAGTTCAAATCTAGCTTCAAACAGCAGTTGGGCAAGTCATTTAACTTCTGTTTGCTTTAATCTACTGGAAAATAAATGGCAAACCACTCCTGTACCTTTGTCAAGAAAATCCCATCAACAGCTAGGTCCCCGGGGTCATGAAGAGTTGGACAAAGTCCAATGACTGAACAGTTGTCCCAAACCAAGCTGGACAGTCCTTTCCCCCAGAAAGTCATCATAGAAAGGATAAATGGGGCACACTTAAAATATAAAATCCATTATACTCTCCCGGAGGCAAAAAGAGAAAAGAATGATTTTTTTTGTAGGACTACTGAACAGATGCTTCACGTTCACCTTCATGTTCATCCTCAAATACCATTCTCGAATCTGAGCTCCTCACAAAGCCCATGCTTTGTAGCCAGTCAGCTGAGTTTCTTTAGACCCCTTTGTGTTCAGGATGATCCTGCCCATGACCATCTTCTCTTCTGAAAAGTGGTAGTTGTAAAACACTTGCCTACAGCCAGGAGGCACAGTGGGTACAGTCCTGGGTCAGGAGTCAGCAAGACCAGAATTCAAATCCTGTCTCAGACTCTTACTACCTGTGTGACCCTGGTATTGTGGTTTAAACTCTGGGACACAAAAAAACTGTTGTGGTTTCATGATGTGTTGTGGTGGAACCATCTCAAAGAATTGTCAGACCACATCTAATCCAAGTATAGGCATTTATTCAGATTGATGCCTCTCATGAAGTGGGTTAAATTCCAGGAGGACCAGCAACTTCAAAGAAAGCAAGATGCACTTACATAACAGAAATTATGAATATTAAAAACGCGGAAGGAGTTTGTTAAGGAATTAGGTAATAGGGGAGGTGTTCCAGCCTCAGTGGAACTGTGCATGCGATTACCCACAATGCACACAGAAAAGCCCGTGGTGGGGTACCTATGCACAATAATGGTATTATAATAATCCTGTCTACACCATAAGTTCACTAAAGGACAGCTTTTGCTATCACTGTGCAGGTGCTTACTTAGGGA
This sequence comes from Pseudocheirus occidentalis, assembly GCA_028646575.1. Classification (NCBI taxonomy): domain Eukaryota; kingdom Metazoa; phylum Chordata; class Mammalia; order Diprotodontia; family Pseudocheiridae; genus Pseudocheirus; species Pseudocheirus occidentalis. The sequence continues at coordinate 235,489,728 of CM053595.1, forward strand.
AAGTTCCTTCTATTGTTTTGGGGTCCACATCCCACTAGGGCATCCTGGTGGTGCTGCTTTCTGATTGGCTGGCTATTGTGGTGCTGTCTGAGACTAGATGGATGTGGTTGTGGTTGAGTTCGTGGACACACCTGTTGTTCTAGTGAGCAATGAGGTGTGTAAGAAGTTAGAATATTGTGTGTGTGTGTGTGTGTGTGTGTGTGTGTGTGTGTTGATGAGTGGCTGGGTAGGGGCACTGGGTCTGCTGTTCAGTGGGGCCTATAAGGAAGTTAGGATATTGGGGCCAGAGGCAGTTTCATTAGGATTCCATCACTGGGGCAAATCACTTAACTTGTCTGCCTCAGTTTCCTCAACAGTAAAATGAGGGTCATAATGGCACTTGTCACCTAGGGCTGTTGTTGGGATCAAATCTGATAATAATTGCAAAGGCACATAGTAAGTACCATACAGATGTTAGTTAGTATTATCAAAAATTAAAAAAAAAAACTTGGAGAAAGCAGTTTCAGTTTGGTGGCAGAGTAGAAATCCAAGCAGAGGGGAGAGGAGGGTGGTAAGGAAGCGGAAGCCTTGAACCTAGATGATTCTTTCCAGGGGTCAGGCAATGACAAGTCACCTCCATTCTAGAATGATATTTGAGGATGACTTTTACTTGATGAAAGTGAAAAAGAAAAAAAAAAGAAAAATCATAATATCACCAGGCTTCAAAAACGACTACCTTTTCCTTCTCTTGACAACCTTCTATATGCTTAAAAAAATGAAATAGATGCTTAATAAATGGTTGTTTCTTTCCTTCCTCCCATTGGGCAACCAGCACCAGCTCAGGTTAAATGAAAAAAATCTCCACATGTTTTTTAGGGGAAAAGTAAGGAAAATAGCATTCATCTCTTCTGTTTGGGGCTTTAGTTAACCTGAAGGATCCTGGGGAAAAAAGCAAGGACAAGAACAGGTCTGTAATCTAGGTTCTAAAGAAAATAGTCTCAGGAGGCGGATCTTTTTCTCAGGAACGCTAAAGTGTCTTTTATTCATCTTTTGTCTGGGGACAGTAGTGTCATTTCTGCTAGGTTGCTTTCTCCCTCTAGTGTTCAAAGTAGTTCTGCATCTCTGCAATCAGAAAATTTATGTAGATGAAAGGTTTTGGGGGAAAAGGTCAGTCTGGCAGGATATGATTTCAAGCCTCGAGCCACGTCGCAATGAAAGCAAGGGAAACAAGGACGTTGAAATCCTGACTTTCCCCATCATCTGCCCCCCACCCCCGAATTAAAACTGCTTTTTCTAAATTTGCCAAAGATGAATTCTCTAACTGCTCCAACCAATGACCTTTTCTCAGTCTTCCTCCTTCTTGGCATCTCAGCAGAAAAAGATACTTGCTGAATATTCACAGTTGTCCTGGTAACAGCAGGGACAATCTCCATACCAAGTCTGTTGATCTCATTGCCAGCACTTGAGGTTGATTGCCTTGACCTCGCAGAATACGTATATTATGTGTATGTGGGTGTTTCTGTGTATGTATGGATACATTTATCTTGTTCTTTTTTTTTTTTAAAGCACATAGAAGGTTGTCAAGGAAAAGGAAATGTACTGTAGCTTTTAAAGCCTGGTGATGTGTGTGTGTGTGTGTGTGTGTGTGTAATAGATATGTTTTTCCTTTTCACTTTCTTCAGGTAAAAGTCACACACACACATTTATACACACATATTTGTGTATACAAACACACATATTCGTTGAGTGTCTGCTGTGTTCTAGACACTGTGCTAAGTGCCGGGGATATAAAAAGAGGGGAAAGACAGACCCAGCTCTTAAGGAATTTATAATCCAATGCGTTGTATATACGTATATGTGCTTGTGGGTGGGTAGGTGGCACCGCGGATGGAGTGCTGGGCCTGGAGTCAGAAAGACTCCTCTTTCTGAATGCAAATCTGGCCTGAGACATTTTCTAGCTATGTGACCCTGAGCAAGTCATTTAACCCTGTTTCCCTCAGTTTCCTCATGAGTAAAATGAATTGGAGAAGGAAATGGCAAACCACCGCAGTATCTCTGCCAAGTAAATCCAAATGTGGTCATGAAGAGCAGACACAACAGAAACAACTGGAAAAAACAACAAAAAGTATATGTATGTGTGTGTATGCAACACACAGAATATATGTGTGTGTGCGTGCGTGTTCCTGTATAGGTATGTAATATCTCTTGAACATCTCTCCAATATGCTCCCTTCTCTCCTATGATCCCACCACCACCCTGGTGCAGGGTCTCATCAGGTCACATTGGACTATTACAATACCCTGATGGTGGGTCTGCCTGTCTCAAGATTTTTCCCACTCCAATCTATATCCCATTCAGGCATCAAAATGATTTCCCTAAAGTGTGGATCCTACCATGTCACTCCCTCCTTACTCCACAAACTCTGGTGGCTCCCTATTACATCCAAGATCAAATACAAAAGTCTCTGTTTGGTATGTCTCCTTCCCCTCTCTCACCCCTACATCTCTCCATCTTCGTAATGCTTTACACTCCACCACCTGCTCTTTGATCCCAGTGACACTGACTTCCTGACTATTCCATGATCAAACCATTCCATCTCAAAATGCCAGCCACATCTGGAGAAAGAACTGTGGGGCTGGAATTCAGAATGAAGCAGATTTTTTCTTTTGCTTTATATTATTTTTTTCTTTCTCATGGTTTTTCTCACTCATTAGAATTTTTCTATGACTAATGTGAAAATGTGTTTAATAGGAATCTATGTATAGAGCCCATATCAGACTGCAAGTCATTTTAGGGAAGGAGTGGGGAGAGGAAGAAAATTTAAAACTTATGGAATTGAATGTTGAAAACTAAAAATAAATAATTCAATTGAAAACAAAACAAAACAAAACAAAATACCACTCCATCTCTTGACTCCCCCAGTCATTTTTTTTTCTGGCTAACCCCCCTTGCCTGGAATGCTCTCTCTCCTCATCTCTGCTTCCTGGTTTCGCTCCTTCCACTCCCAACTAAAATCCCATCTTCTATAGGAAGCCTTTCCCAAATTTTGCTCTGGTGCTTTCTCTTTTTTCATCATTTTCTATTTATTCCCTATGTAGCTTGCTTGTACATATTCTTTTATTGTCCCTCCTATTAGACCGTGAGCTCCTTGAAGGCAGGGCCTGTCTTTTGCCTCTTTTTATACCCCCAACACCTAACACAGTGTCTGGGATTTAGTAGGCACTTAATAAAAGCTTAATGGCATATATGTGTATTTAAACATGTCTGACACACACACATATATGCAGCACCTACCTCCTATGGTTGTTGTGTCAGATAAGGTAATATTTGTTAAGTACTTAATACAGTACCCGCAGCACATCTTAGGTACTGTATAAAGTTTTATGTATAACTGTTTTTATGTAAAACTGTATAACTGTTTTATAAGTGTCTATGAATATGTATATACACATATGTGCATTCTCTCTCCAAGTCCACTACTCTAAGAATAAAACAGAATATATAAAATATAACAGGAATTGGCACTGTGATTTTGTTGGTCTTGGTAACTACCCAATAAAGAAATTTCTTCCACCATATCATTATAACAATATTATATAACATATAACATATGTAATATTAGAAAGACAGCTTGGAGAAGTGGATAGGGATCTGAATTTCTCCATAGCCTTTCCAGTAGTCTTCTGCCCTGGGGCTCTCTCTCTTCTCCACGGTGACTCCCTATCCCAGACCATTATTTCAGAAAGGTCCTAGCCGTGATTCACTTTACTTTAGGTCCAGCTCCTCCAAAGCATCTCTTCCTGCTTGGCTCCAGCTTGGGTATCATTTCCCATGCCTACCCTCACCTCCAACAGGTTCTGAAATCATGAATAGATTCAGCTCTGCTATGTTTTTCAATTGGGTGTATCCAACTGCTCTTCTCTAGTCCCACTAACCATCCCAGTAACATTCTGGCTTGTGTGCCCTTCCGTGGCCACCAAACCCCTTTGTGCTTTGTTATTACCATTCAAAAGCAGGCACCTTGAGGACAGAGACTATATTTGTTTTTATGAATTTGTATGCCCATGGCTTAACATATTGCTGGGAAAATAGTAAGTGCTTAAACGCTTTTTCATATACTCAGTCATTTGCTCATAAGTGTATGTATTTATATATACAATACACACAAATATATATATATATATATATATATATAGGTATAAGGTATCTATATGTGACTATACATTGATTTACACATGCACACATATATAACATACAATTAATGTGTGTTATATATGTACACATATATTATGAGGCAGAATGGCTTGGGGGAAAAAGAACTGGCCTTGGAGCCAGGAACTCATCAATTCAAATCTTGCCTCTGACATGGATAAACTATCACTTAACCTGGGCAAGTCTCTTAAACTCTTAGTATTAAGAAAACTCTCTAAGCTAGACATTCATTACCTTTTTTAGGTCATGGAAACCTCTGGCACTCTGGTGAAGTCATGTGATCACTTCTCAGGATAACGTGTTTAAACATAGAAAATAGAATACATTACAAAGAATTACAAAAGAAACCAATTATATTGAAATGCAATACCCAGATTTAAAAAAAAATATTCACGTACTCCAGGTTAAGAAACCCTGCATATATATAGGTATAGATATATACACACATATGTACACACATCTATATATGTACGTAGCTTCAGTGTATATAAGAGCATGTGTATATATACAAACAGGTGCTCATGTGTGTGTATGTGTGTGTATGTTATATGTGCATATAACACACACATATACACGTATACATATACACACATTGCAAAGAAAGTGGCAGCCTGCATTGGGAAACCAAGTGTCCTTAAAAACCAGGAGTTTCCAATTCTAATGAAATCATAGGTCCATTCCTTAGCTCAATCCCCAGTACATATAGCTATATTTATCTAGATATGTATATATAATATACCATAAATAGGATATAATACTATCTAACATAGGATGTGCACAAAATATTATGTACTAAAGCATTAACATACACTCACATGTGTGTACATATGTATATATACTATATCTATGAATACTTACATACACATTCATTGTCGTTGCCAATCCATTAGTGGGAGAGACTATATTTGGAACCAAAACTTACTAACTCGACTCTGATGAAATTCAAAAGAACAAGGCTGGATTCAAATAAAAAATTATTCAAACCCATTAAAACCATGTTCCTGCTATAATACGAAGGTAAAAATGTTACGTATGTTTTGGAAAACCCAAGCTAAATGACAAAGTCTGTCCTAATGGGAAGTACCCATTTGTAGCAACCAGTGCCTCTTCTTCACTGTTGTACTTATGTGGGAGAGTTAGGATAGTTGTGCAAGTTGTTTATTTTGGGTCATGCAGTGCCTTTGGGAGAACTAGTGACTAAACTTGGCAGGCACCAGAGTGCCTTGGGAGTGGGTGTGATGTTGTACACTTAAAAAAAACCCCAACAAAAACCAAATCCCCAATCAGAGCAGAAATGGGAAAATTCTCTTGTGCAAAAAAGAGGGCAGCAGAATGATTTCATGCTTCCACTGTAAGAATTGCCTGCTTCTTATTAAGTTTGAACTATATAAGTAGGAAGCCTGAGGAAAGTTTCCAGTCCAGCTTTAATGGTTTACCTCCCCCATAGACTTAAAAAAAAAAACAAAACCCAACCTAAAACTGACAAAAAGGAGATAAAAAGCCTGACCCATTTCTTTCTCTCATCCCTTTTAAGAAGGCTAATTATTTTACTGTGTATTGCCTTTACTAAAGATTAACTGTGCTACTTCATTATGATTAAAAAAAAAAAAGAAGGTAACCTTGTATTTTTAAAGGTTACACCAATTGAACGCCATCCGTGTCTAGGCCCACCAAGCTGAATCAGCTTCAGTCCTAGCATCTGCCTATTGTCTGAGGACTGATCGGACTAAGTTCATCGAGTCTTATCACCAAAAGGATCACAGAAGAATACATTTTTTTTCAGCCTTAGCAATTCAAATATTTTCCAAACTGTAGAGGTACTATTGGTAGAGGTAATACCCACACCAGTGAAATCACATTTTCCAGATGCCATGGGACTGTTGTCAAGTAATTTTTTGAGAGAAATGTTGAAATCAAAATCAGATTAGAAGGGAGTATAAATATGAGAGTGTATACTGTTCAGTGAAAACAACTTCAACCTGATGTATTTTTTTTTCTTTTTGGAGGGCAATTGGGGTTAAGTGACTTGCCCAAGGTCATACGGCTAGTTTTTTGTGTTAAGCGTCTGAGGCCCGATTTGAACTCAGGTACTCCTGACTCCAGGGCCGGTGCTCTATTCACTGCACCACCTAGCCGCCCCCAACCTGATGTATTTAAACAAGCAATCAACATAGACTATTGGCATTTCCACTACAAATTTAACTCACGTAGCCATCATGCAGTCAAAGTAGTCACCATGATGATGAGGTGAAAGTAGCTTAGAGACTACCTTTGGGGTGGCTAGGTGGCACAGTGAATAGAGCACCATCCGTGGAGCCAGGAGGACCTGAGTTCAAATATGACCTCAGATATTTCACAATTGCCATGGGCAATTCACTTACCCCTAATTGCCTTGTCTTCCCCCCTCCAAAAAAGCAAAAAACCCAAAACAAAACAGAAACTACTTTTAATCACCAATCTCTTGATTCTGGCAACTAATGGTGATGGCAATTTAGAATATATACTCAATCATAAAGCTCTATGAAGAAGGAAAGTGAAATATTATGAACAGTACCTTCTCATCAAATAGCAAAAAGTTGTGAAACATTTTACAGAAAACATTTGCAGAAAGTTTGGTGTGATATTCAGTTAAGCAGGGTTATTCCCAAGGGTAGTTAAAGATCAAATTGAAAGGAAGACAGAAAACAGACCAAAAAAATGGAAAAGATCTCTCAACATTTTTATAATAAACTTTTCTTCACTAATGTCATAGAAGTGATATATTTAGTTTCTGTGTACTTCATGAAGAAACGTAAGTAGTAATAAAGAAAACCAAGATGGGAAAAGTGGCTAGAGCAGACCAACTATCCACAGAGGGGCTCATATTAGAGGTAAAACAATTTTGAGGGCATTGAGTAATTCTCAAAATATCTGAAAGAGAAGGTAGCAAATAAATGGAAAAAAATGATGGAACATTGCCCCCTAAAGGAGAGGGAGAACACGTCATTAATTGCTGACTGATATGCTTAGTTTTTCATCTCTAAAGAATTTTTATGAGAATGAATTGCACATGTACTGAGAACAATCTCAGCAAAAGTATAAGAAGGAAAACAGACTTTTGCAAAGAGCAGGCCATAGCTTTAGTCACACAACTTATTGAAAAATGCAGAGATGGAAGTGTTTTGCATGACTATGCATGTATAATCTACTTCAGAAAAAAACAAAACACTTGATTCAGTACTAAAATGTTACTTAAGGGTCTCTTATATCATAATCAAATTAAGAAAACATTAAATAATTTATCTGTCAGATTGATGAATAAGGGAAGTATTCAAGACCAAAAACATATGTAGAGCACTGTAAAATGTAAAATAGATAATTCTGATGATACAAAATTAAAAAATTTTTGTACAAACAAAACCAATGCAACCAAAATTATAAGGAAAACCAGGCCGGGGGAGGGGGGAAATTTGCAACAAATTTCTCTGATAAAGGTTTTATTTCTCAAATTTATAAAAATACGTCATTCCCCAATTGATAAATGGTTAAAGGATATGAACAGGCAGTTTTCAGACAAAGAAATCAAAGCTACCCATATATAAAATGTATTAAAAAATGTCTAAGTCACTATTGATCAGAGAAATGGAAATTAAAATAACTCTGAGGTGCTACCTCATATCAGACTTGCTGATATGACAAAAAAAGAAAATGTTGGATGTTGGAGAAGATATTTTCATCTTCTTTTATGAGAATGTAAATAGTTTAGCCTTGTTTAGGCCCTTATAATTTCTCACTCATGTTTATCTTTTTACGCTTTTTTTGAGCCCTGTGTTTCAATGTTAAATTTTTTACTTAATTTTATTTTTTTTTAAATCAGGTATGTTTGATATTTCTCTATTTTATTAAAGGTCCATTTTTTTTTTCATCTCTCTGTGACATTCAACTCAGTTTTGCTGGCTAGGTTATTATTGGTGGTAATCCTAGATTCTTTTCTTTCTGGAATATCATGTTTCCAAAGTCTCTGATTCTTTATCAGTGGTGACTACTAAATCTTGTGTTAAATCTTCTGCTAAATTTGGTCCCATGGTACTTGATTTTTTCCTTCTGTTTGCTTGCAGTATTTTTTCTTTGACCTGAGAGCTCTTGATTTTGGCGGTACTATTTCTGGAAGTTTTCATTTTGGGGTTGCTTTCAGGAAGTGATCAGTGGATTCTTTCAATTTCTACTTTACTTTATGGTTATAATACATCTGGGCAGTTTTATTTTATGATTTGTTGAAATACGATGGCTAGGCTCTTTTTATTTGTTTTTTATGGCTTTTAGGTAGTCCATTGATTCTTAAATTTTTTTCCCCTTGATCTATTTTTGAGGTCAGTTGTCCTTCCTATATTTCACATTTTCTTTTATTTTTTCAGTCTTTTGACTTTGTTTTATTATTTTTCCACGATATCTCATGGAATTATTATCTTCCATTTCACCAATTCTAATTTTCAAGAAGTTATTTTCTTTATTTAAAACTATCTTTTTTTTTCCAAGTTGTGTTAATTCTCTTTTCATATCTTTCCATAGCTCTCATTTCCTATGCTATTTTTCTGTTATTTGGATTTAAAAATCATCTTTTCTTTTTTATGCAAAAGTTTTTATATTTTATTTTTCCAACTACATGTAGCAACAATTTTTAGCATTAATTTTTTTTCAATTTTGAATTCTCAATTCTTTCTGTCCCTCCCTTCCTCTCCACTACCCTCCTTAAGAAGGCAAGCAATTTGATATGGATTATAAATATTCAATCATGCAAAATATATTTCCACATTAGAGGGCCCTCTCCAGTCATCCTGATCTATATCTTGCTACTGAACTCAGATGACGCCAGAAGAGAAAGTGAAGCTGGTGACTTTGCACAGCCTTCCTCACTTAAATCTAATTCACTTGCATGTCATTGGAGGCATTTCCTGGATGTCATAGCCCTCTTCAGGAACAAAGGACAAACCACAACAACAGTTTCCAAATGACCCATGTTGTGAAAAGAAACAGTAAAAAAAAAATAAACAAGAAAAATAAAGAATGTTTTTAAAATGTGTGCTTCAATCAGCATCAGTTCTTTCTCTGGATTTTTGATCTTAAAACAAAAATCTCTTTAACCCTTCTAGGAATTACTATTAGGCTTGTGTTCAATCTGCAGCTTTGTTTTTTAAACTTTGCTTGTAGAGATTTTCAAGTTATTGTCTCCGTGTTTTTGCCCTGAACTTCTCTACTGTCATAGCAGCTCTTTATGGTGGGATTCTTCTTGACTTTGGACTTAACGTTAGCACTAGGCTCTAGGCACTTCTGGGGAGGGGGGGGCGACGCCTGGTCTGAGCTTCTCTGGTCTTTTATGTCCCTCTGCTGCTTTCAGAGCTCAGTCTGGGCACCTGCAAGTTTTCAGTGCTCCTAAAGTTGGATTTCTGATCTGAACTCTGTAAGTTCCTGACCCAGTTTCAAGTTTCTTGGCTTGTGCATGGTTGCGTTTCAATAGGCTGTTGCTCCATCCATGACTGTTTGCCTACTGGGATGTTCTGTAGGTTTGGAATGACTGGACTGCTACTTCATCTTTGGTTGTGACTTTTGCCCTGGATGTTCCATTCCAGGTTGAGATGCTGGGTTAAAGAGCAGAACTGAGTCACCACTCTAAGTTTCTGGAACTTGCACCTTGTTTGATAGGTAGCTAGACTCCATTCATTTGTGACTACTCTTTTCTTCTCTAGATTTGTGACCCAGAATCAGTTAAGTACAACAGAGCTCCCATATGATGCCCATTCCTGCACTCAATGCTAATTCAAGTCTCCCCTGAGATCTATCTCTTTTTGTCTTGGAGCTTCCTACCCTGGTGTGGCATCTTGGCCCCCTTTCTATTCTTGGGCACCTTCCTGCCACTTACTCTTGTTGCTTGGTCATTTCAGTCATGTCTGACTCATCATGACCCCATTTGGGGTTTTCTTAGCAAAGATACTGGAGTGGTTGGCCATTTCCTTCTCCAGATCATTTTACAGATGAGGAAACTGAGGCAAACAGGATTAAGTGACTAACTTAGGGTCATATAGCTAGTAAGTGTCTGGGGCCAGATTTGAACTAATGAAGATGAGACTTCCTGACTCTAGGCATGGAGCTCTATCCATTGTGCCACCTAGTTGCCCCACTGCCCAGCAAACTTCTGGGGAGCCTTCACCACAGTGCCTAAGGAGTTCTCTATCTGTCTCCCCAAGATGCCCTGGGCTGGAAAATGACTTCATATGACTCTTGCTTGTTTTTCTGATCAGAATTCTCTCTACTGCATTTTCTGGGTCATTGTGGGCAGGGTGTACTGGATGAACTAGGCAAAAGGGCTTCCTTTACTGTGTCATCTTGAGTCCACCTGGATATGCTTATTTTCAATAATAACAATAATAGATCACCAATATATGACCCTTTTCCCTTATATCCTTTACAAAGATTAGCAGAATTCTAGATTTACCATATTTTGGTTATATATATGATATATATGTATATATGTGTGTGTATATATACATATACACACGTATAAATATATATTATTTATTACAACAGTATTGATTTTAAAAGATCACACAGTTCCTCATTTATCCTTACATTGAACATATTTTGCAATCCACATGCCTACTTTCTCATTTCTAGAAAATATTTTTAAAGAAAATAAATTTTATTGTATCGTTTATTTTTGTATAATGGTTATTTTTGGAAATTCCCCCTCTTCCCTCTCTGAAATTCAGTCCTCTCTTGCAATAAGGAAGACTAATCAAGCAAAAACAAAACAAAACAAACTTTAAGTGGCCATATTTGACCATGTTTCTAACATTCTGCCTTCATAGCTCTGTGAGATAGATTTATGTATCAAGCCTATTCTTCAAGACAGTAAGGTAAGGGTTCTGAAAGAGAAAGCAGCACCGGAGCATTGTCATGTTGTGAGACAGAATGACATGGAAAGCATGCTGTACTTGGAGTCTGGAAGACCTGAATTTGAATTCATCCTCAGGCACTTACTGAGTGACCCTGGATGATGAGATGATACCATCTGTCTCCCAGACTGGTTGTTGTAAGGATCAGATCAGATAAGATATGATGTGTTACACCAGGCACAGCTCTGGCAGGAGAGAAGAGATTTCCTCTCTAGATGTTAACACTTCAAAGTTAAAAACATCAGTCTCAGGACAGAGGAAGCACAATATAAGAACAGATCTCTTGCTCGAGATGTAGACTAACCCCCTATCAGGCTCCAAGAGATGTAAATTTGGTGAATAGTAAGAGTGCCAAATGCCTACCTGTTCTTCCTCAGCAGAGACTAGTTTCTGGTTAGTTGGGGGTTATAAACAGTAGAGAGATATTGCTGGTCAAAACTTTCAGTAAATCTGGCAAATGACTCCATAGCATATTGAAGCTACTGTCTCTTGGAAGAGTGGAAGACTTGAGTAACTCTATAAATGTTAGCCATTACTGAAGGAGTCAGTAACCTTTCCTAGCATATGCCTTGGCTGCTTCGTATGTGTGCTTCCCTACTTGTGACTTCTATGTGCGTCCACTCTTTTTGCTGATACTGCGTATACTTGTTGGAAAGTATGCCCCAGGTTTCTAGGAAAGATGTTTTATTACTACACAACTTTAGCAAATAAATGCCTTTGCTTTGAGCTCACTGTGTTCCCTGGCTAAAGATTGAAAGACAAAACAATGGGAGCATGTAAGTTTGAGGAATATAGAATATAGTTCACGAAAACCTTGAGGTTGGGCTAGCAGTGCTTGAGGAGACCCAGTAATGTGAGATCTTGAGAAAGGTCCCTGCAAAAGAAAGCTACGTGTGCACTGTTTCACATGATCCTCACAACTACCTTGTGGACATGTACTATTACCATTTTGCTGATGAAGACGTCGAGGCTGAGAGAGTCTATAAACAGTTTGCCTGAAATTACAATGGTTAGAAAGTAGTTAGGCAAAAGTTGAATCCAGATCCTACTGATCTCAGGTCCAGCACCCTACTCACTACTTCACACTGCATATCTTTACATGTAAGTACATATGCATACCTCAACCACCTTGAGATGGCTACAGTTAGCTGAAGTCCCTCGCTTAAAATATATTTGTGGTATAAGGATGAGAGTCAACAGAGAAGTCATCAAATGATAGCAACAGACAGTTTTCAAGAAGAAATGCAATCTATTAACAGTCATATGAAATGTTTCAAATCGTTAGTTATAAAATATACATTAAAACAACTTTTATTTTTCACTTTATTCCCATAAAATTGGTAAGATGTCAAAAGACAGAGATGGTAACTGTTGGAGTTGCTGTGGGAAGACAGGCAAACTAATTCTCTTTTGGTGGCTCTATGAATTGGTTTGGAAGTTCTGGAAACAAGCTAGAACTATATAAAGTTATTCAACTGTATATACACTTCAGCCCAATGATAGAACTACGATATATTCATTCCAAGTTCAAGAGACCTTAAAGAAAGGTCCCATACATAGAAAAATGTTTATCATGTTTTGTAGTAGCGAAGAACTGAAAGGAAAGTAGGTGCTCATTGATTGGGAATGTATGGAAAAGTTATGGTATATAAACCAAGGGATTGGGTCTGACTTCCTTTTAAAAAAAAATTCTATTTTTATCTTTTGCTTTTTTGTCAGCTAAGTTTTCTCTTATGCTACCCCACCCCCAGTCTCTTCTCAATGAGTCATCCTTTCTAACAAAGAAGAGAAAAACAAAACTCAGGGCAACTAGTCAATACGTCAAAAAAATCTGATGTTGTAGGAAATGTTCTACACTCACAGGCCCGCCAACTCCAGCTCTAACTACGCTGACTCCCAGCTTCCTATGGGTTCTGCATCACCTTTCAGCAAGCTCCTCCTACCACAGGCTCCATGTGATTACATTCAGCATATGGGATGGGGGGAAGGGAAGATCTTCAAAGCAGGAAATATCTTCAAATTCACATTCCCATTACACTTGGTCATCATAATTATGTAACATTCAGTTTTAACTATTTTATTGTTCTTTCTGCTTAAATTTTTTTGTTCATTTATAGTACCACCTGGTGCCAGAATTTCATTAAGCTTTCGAGATTTCTCTTGGACTCATACTCTTCAAAACGTCCAAGCTAGTGATTCCCAAAGATTTTTGTACTGCAAATAACCTTTCAACATAGAAAACCTTTCAACATAGAAAAATGTGTTCTGAACCACCAGATTCTCTCATTCCTCAATCTCCAAATTAATACAATTAGAATTTTAAAATATATAATTTTATCCTACATACAACATGAAAAGTCTAAGCACAAAATGAGAGAACTAATTATAAAATAATTGCAAATATTTTTATGAGGGTCATTGTATAAGAATTAAAAATAATTTAACCAGACTTCCAAAGCTTACTATTACCTACAAGATTTCATTTGATATTTCTCTATTTTATAACTTTTGTTGAATGTAAATAACATTTTAATGAAATAAGTTACAACTTTGGAACTGTTAAACATTATATAATAATAATATAAATTTAATTTTTATATTAGATTTTTAATTTGTACAAAAGTTTGCAATGTTTGGATTAACACTCCCTACCTCCCATCTTGTCTGATCCTTTATTAAATTTATTTCTGTATTTTTATGCGAAATAAGAACTAAGTGAAAATGATCATAATCAGATATGTGGTGGAAAATGGTAGGAGAATTTTACAAGTTCAGCTTGATAAGCAATAGAAATTTATTTTTAACATTTTAAGTCACCTAATCAATCAATAGAAATGAATAGCTAGATAAGATTAAAGATGTATGCTTTTCTACTAACAAGTGTTATATTAAGTAATAAATGTGCTTAACATTAAATTGCAAATACTTCTTAATTTTTTAAAACAATATTTATATAGAAAGTAACTTTGGTAGGGAAAGTATCACTTCAGACATGACTTTCTTCTCTTTTACTACTGGTAAACTGGCCATACTTTCATAGAAACTACTAAATGATTTACCCAGGTTGCCTATAAGTTCTTTTGAAAATCTGCTAGATAGAAGCATAGTAACATAGGCAAAGGATACATTTAAAGAGAAAAAAACAGCCTTAAGGCTTGTTTTTGTGGGACATTTGTGATTATCCAGGATAATTTCAAGATAGCTTATAATGTGCATGATCAGTGATCATGGTTTTCAAATACTAGGTTCAGGTCGACCACCACCTACTAAATCAAGTCTTTTCTGATCCTTCACCTGGTAGCGCTCCCCCTCCCAAATTATCTTATAATTTGTGCTACAAGAATACAACATTCATAGTATTTTGTTTTTTTAATAGCATTTTCTTTTCTCCAATTATATGTAAAGGCAATTTTTAGCATTTTTACAAAATTTTGAGTTCCAAAACTTTCTCCCTCCCTCCCCTCCCTTCTTCCTAAAATGGTATGCATTTTTATATAGGCTATATACATTCATAACATTTTGATCTCATGATTATATAGCTGATGAGGTACAATTATGGGGTAACAAAGGGGAACCAGGGAGCTACTCTGTTGTACTGTATAGAATGCAAATGAGGGCAGGTGCATGGTCTGCCAATGTATTTGGAATTATTCCATATTTGAATATCAGACTCTTGTAGCTGTTTGGAAACAACTTGATGGCATTTGAGAAACTGCAAGAAAACACTGGTTTAGTCAGAAGTGCCAGTCAAAGTTTCAAGTTATCTTTGTGCAAACACTAAAATCCTTGTGTGCATGATCATAATAGTTTGAATCACTGCAGAAACAAACCTATGATGCTTTAAATGTGTATTCTTGTTTGAAAGGGAAAAATATATTTGTAACATAATGGGGCAATTTACTGCTTAAGGTACCTTTGTCTGGTTTTCTTTTTAGCACACACATCCTTGTACTGTAGGAACCCCAAAGGGGTTCCTGAACCACTAAATGGAAACCACTGCTCCAGGCTAACTTTTTGTATAATGTTAATCTTAAAAAGTTAGTCATACCATACCAACATCAGGTAAAGTACCAGAACATATTCCTCAGTTGGTTATAAGGTCATGTTTTCTATTAGCAGAAAAAAGTCTCAATAATTTCATTCAAGGATCAGGTCAACCACCACCTACCAAATCAAGTCTTTTCTGATCCTTCACCTGGAAGTGAAATTATCTTGTAATAATAGACATTAATAGAAATCTAATAATAATCTTGTAAAAACAGAAATTTGACATAAATCTATACACACACATTGTTTCCCCAGGTTAGAATGTAAGTTCCTTGAAGAGATATTGTTTAATTTTTGCTTTTGTATCCACAAAAAACATTCAATCAGCCAAAAAGCATTTATTAAATGCCATTTTTGTGCCAGGCACACTGATAGATTCTGGGATTCAAAGACAAAAATGAAATAGTCCTTGCCTTCAAGGAGCTTATATTCTTTCAGAGGTGACAACACATTCATATTGCAATCCAGATGAGCAGTGCAAATTCTCCTTGTCTAGAAGGGAGGACTGACAAGAAGAGGGTACTAAGAAAGGAGTTTGGGGAGAAAGGGAAGCTTCAGTGCAGGAATGTGAATGGAGAAAGGGAGAGAAGTTACAGCAGGCAATTCTTGATCCCTTTCATACTACAGACTGGGTGTTTGAAGGTGGCTGATCCCACTGGCTTCTGCCTCTGTGGCTGGGACCCTGATGTGTGTGGTTTATCTCTTCCTCTTTGGGAGACTGAGAAAAGTGAAAGCACGTTTTAATTCCTCCCTCCCCTTCCTCTTCTTGGAGATGCCAGATATTTATTTTCAAATTCCTCTGTTCTTTAAGCTGTTTACAATTATGGATTTGCATAATATTTTAAAAGCTGGCTTACTTTGATAAAAGATTGTTACTAGCAATAACTCCATTGTGATTCATGTATGCTTAAATTTTTTTTTTTTTGCCAGTAGTGGGGAGTGGGGAGGTTCAAGAAAGAGCCATTGAATGACTATGACTTGTGGAATACAGAAATAAAGATTTGTACAGTACCTTCAAAACACCAGGATTTTTTTTTTGTTCCTAGCTGGAATCTGAGTCAAATGACAGTCTTACAGTTTTGATTTATTAATAACTTGCATAAGCTTCCCAATGGCAAAGAAGATTAAGCAAAGCAGATTTGGGTCTTCTATTTTTTTCCATAGGCTAAAATCATGAGCCCTGTGGTCATGGATTTTTTGTAGAAGGCAGGAGAATGTGGTAAGCCACAGTCTTTCCTATTGCTTTCTCCCTGTGTTTACTCTGTAGGGAGGGCAGTGACTAGGGAAGAGATCCGTCCATAAGGGATGAAGACTGCCATCTAAGAACTGTCTACAGCCCCAATCCAAGGATGATGAAGTTGGCTCCAGATCCTCTACCTAATGAGTAACATGGTTCTCATTACATTTTCCAATACGTTCTTATAATTAAAGCTTCCCAAGCTGAATTCTTTCCTTTTCACTAAGCTAAGCAGCAAATAGCATGCTGCACTACTACAAATCATAGGAAAAGAATTCTGCCTCTCTTCTCTCTAGAGTCTTGAGACATCATTTCCTGTGCTCATGTAAGTATCACCTACCCCTGGGACTCTCTCTCTCTGGTGGAAGATGGACAGTGGAATGCTCTTCCCAGATCTTCCATTTAGGAAGGGCGTCCAGAATAGCCATCTTGGCATTTTCCACCCACCCAGGGTAGCCATCTCATCATTTCCCACTGGCAGCACCACTGGACTTCATTATGCCCTCTAAGATCTTATCCTGCAAGATCACACCAAACCCTAATCTCATGCCTCCTTGGTATCCTATGCTCTTGGACACCCCTTCCAACCCCCCCATCCCTCAGCTCTTCATCTCTGGTTGGGGAGGATCCCCCCACCCAGATCCTCTATGTGTCCAGGGCAGTCATCATGACTTCATCATGCCCTTGTGCGGGGTACCCTTTTATCCCTCTCGCCTTTTCTGTCTCTTTTTATGTGCCTTCCCTCCCTAGATTGGAGCTCCTTGAAGGCAGGGAGCTTTCTGTCTTTCTTCAGCTGGCTAGTACTTATCACAGCACCTGGCACGTGGTAGGCCCTTAGTCAATGTTTATTGACTGATAAATACATTCACCAAATATACATAGGTGAAACTCTTCAGATATTAGTAAGGAAGAGGACAAGCAACGCTTTTTCCTCTTGGAGGATCCTACCCAGCTGGGCAACTTGTTGTTAGTTGTAGGAGACTTTGCCTTTTGGTATATCATATCCCAAACTCTTTCCTCCTTTATGGTTGTGACTCCCAAATTATGATGTCATCTTAACTGTGACTCCTTGGTGGTGGGGGGTGGGGGATTCTTCGTGGTTCCTTGAAGTTCTTCTTTGACCTGGAAACTGGATTTTGGTTGGATTCTGACATTCCTGAGAGTTAATTTTGGGCTTCCTTCCAGGGAGTGACCGGCAGATTCTATGTTCACTTTACACTCAAGTTCTGAGGTGTGGGCAATTTTTAAAAAGTCTTACAATATATCTAGGGTTTTTTGTTTTGTTTTGATTATGGCATTTAGGTAATCCGATGATTCTTAAAGTTATTTGTTTTACAGATTTTTGTTTGGGTTTTTTTGCTACAGCAAGCAACTGAGCCGGTCACACTGATGAACTTATGTAAAAATGTTCATGGGGTGGCTAGGTGGCTCAGTGAATAGAGCATAGGTCCTGAAGTCAGGAGGACCTGAGTTCAAATTTGCCCTCAGACACTTAACACTAGCCATGCGACATTGGGCAAGTCATTTAACCTTAAATGCCCTGCCTTCTACCCCCTCCAAAAGGTGCAAAAAAAAAAAAAAAGTTCCCATTATATTACTACCAATCACTCCTTTCAGGGTTTTGATTCCCATTCCTGACTTTCTCTGGGCTGCTCCATGCTGGTCTAACAACCTTTCTATCCTCCAAAATGCTTCTCTCCCTTGTGGCCTTCTCACCTGGCAAGACCCGTCGGCTGCTGTGCCCCCTCTTCTAACTGTGAGTTCCTCTAAGAAGCTCCATTTTGAGAAAGTCTGGACTTCTATTCACCAAGCATCTTCGTCCCTCCTCACTTTTCAGTTCCCTTTTGTATGTTGCCTTCCCCTGTAAGAGTGTAAACTTCTGGAGGGAAGGGATTATATTTCTTTTTGCTTGTATTTGTTTTCCTGGTGAGCTCTTAGCATAATGCCTGTCATAGGGCACGCTTAATAAAATGCTGACTGACTTGATTTAAAATATAAAAATTATCTCCTTATAACAAAAATCATGCACAAATCAAATTATATAGTATGTTGCTGCTTACTATATTATGGGGGAGAATGAAGGAATGATTCACAACAACAGACTATTTAAACAACTTAGTTATTGAATTAATTAAGCAATTTTTTAATTAACATTTATTTTGGTTAAAGAGGTGGGAACTCAAGGTTAATTAATGCAGGGTATGTTTGGCAAAGAAAATGTTATTAATAGTTTTATTAAAACATTAATTGTATTTATGCTATGTAGTACAGACAGACATTAACAAAAATAAAAAGCACATCTTAGAGAATCAAATTCTGAAATACTCTGGCATGTAAAAATGGCACAATCACAAACCAAAAATCAATCCAGTGGCCCAGTCCCCTCCAGGAGAGAAGCAGCTCACCTTTTTCATATCAGTAAACTGAGAAAGAACATTTTCCTCTTATCATTGTGGGTCTTAAAACAAAGTTTACATGAACAAACCCAGATCCCTTTGTCAGGCAAAAATATAGTAAACTACACCAAAACTCTAATACTGAACAGATATTACATAGTAAACCACTCTCTTTGAAAAACTTATCATCTATTTTTTAAAACATAAAATGGAATAAAAATTTTTTAATAAGAAACAAAGACTTTGGCAAAGCTATACTTATTTTCAGAGAGAAAACAAAATGTAGCTGCAAAATCCTTTAAGTAAACTAGGAAGAATACTTGAATACTTGTTTGGAATAGTGATTTCTCCGAGCGTAAACTGAGTGCAACACTTAATAGATAATTAAAAGCTGCCACCCTCACATATCTAAATCTGCTTTTTAGTTTAAATACTTCAATTAATTAAAAATGAAATAAAGGCTGAAAAATAAAGATAGTGCATTTTAAGCAAGTTTTTTTTTTCCAGAGATTTAAGTAAAAGTAATTTCCAAACACATATCATTTACTATGTGCTTATGGTTTGGAACTAATTTTCCCTGAGCACTCTTTCTGCTTGGCTAGAAAAATTAAAACATGATCTGCAGGATATAATTTTATTGTGATTTCTTTTTGAGGATACAGTTATGTACCTACCAAATGTACACAAAGATGTGTCTCTCTAGACAGCTCTAAAGCAATCAGTAATCTCACTGTAAAATGTGAACTATTTTAATGGCTGTAAAATGAATATTTTAAATCTGGGACCCTTGTATACTCAGGGTACTTCACCAAACTGAAATGATTTAGTGTCCAAAGATTAATAGCTATTCTATCAGATTCAGAATGATACTAGTAACATAGAAGGAACCAGGTAATTATCTGCACTTTCAGGTCATACAGCAAATGTAAAAACATTTGTCTAGAAAGAGGAAAAAAAAATGGGCTGATAGTAAATATTTTCATTTTTATGTGATAAAGCTGAAAAAACAAATCCTGCCCATCATACAAAAAAGTTACCTTCCCTTCAAGTTTTAAACACTGTAATCTTGGGGTCTTTGTTGTTCCCTAGATACTCATGCAAACCTACATAACATCATTGGGAATTACATTGCACATACTGAAGACCAATATGGTATCCCAAGATGTACAGTTGAAATGATATAATACTAGTTAATGCACATGCATCGTAACACTGCCAGCTGTATTTCAGTCATTTTTTAATGCCTTAAAAACCCCCACCAAGAAAAAACTTAGAATTTAGGCCTTTTCCCTTTCAAAGAAATAAATTAGGGTTCTCAAATATTAGAAGTTTTTAAATTGTGCAAATTTATAAATAAACATTTTCTACATAGCATAACTTATTAAAAAGCAGGATAAATTTAAGAAGTTGCTTATTTACAAATGTTTTTTACAAGATCTAACTGGATCTGCATTCATTCTTCTTAGTTATATGATTAATGTAGCTTGCAGTTTTCAATAGATAAGTCACTTAAAAGAGTAAGATGGCAGCCTTCCGAATATCTTCAAAAAATGAACAATTTCAGATGTCTGCACTGCCTTCTGCTATCTGATATCTTTCCTGACGTGTCTTACATAGGACGGTTTTGACCAAAACGACTTTTAGACCTAGGTTAAAATACAAAAATAAATAAATGAAAATTAAAATCAAGGTTTGACTTTATTCTAAATCATTTGGATAGTCGTTACTAGTTAAAAGTTACAGACTTAACAAATTTCAATTTCACAGTATACATTCCTCCACTAAAGTTCTACTCCATTGTCCTATTTTGGGTTCCTAACGGTTATGTCAGAGATGGAAAGGGTCAGGACCAGGGATCAACTTAGGAACAGTGTAGAATGCTGGATGTGGAATCAGAGAACCTTAATGCAAATCCCATCCAGAGAGATGACTGACTACTTTTTTGATGTTGGGCAATTCAATTAATCTCTTTGGGCTTTTCAGTGTCCTTATCTATAAAAAATGAGGAGCCTGGAAAGGTGAACTGTAAGAGGAAGACTTATAATTCTCAACCTATGATACTAGGCACATTCAAAGAAGTTTATCATCAAACATTAGCCATTAGGTTTTTAATTTTTTGTGTAGGCCATGGCACCTCCTGAGACTTTCTGCTAAGATGCTGACCGCTTCTGATCTGTGTCAACTGAGGGAGAATGAAGCTTGTCCAGTGAAATCATGGCTTTTCTTAGGGAACAGTAAACACCAAAAGCACCATTTAATAGTATCATGGATTGAGAGTTAGAAGAGACTCTTGAGGTAATTTAATCCAACCCCTCATCTCAGAGATAAGGAAGGTCACTCAGCACATGATAGAGCTGGGATCCCACATGGTCTTGACACCAGCAGGTAGCTCAAAGCAAAGTTGCATTAAACCATTCAGTGTCCCAAACTTTCAATAGCTTAAAATGGCACTAGGACTTTTGTGACACCCTACTATCGGTAAAATTAGCATTGACATTCTGTCAGTCTTTGTTATAAATTTGAAAATACAGTTAAGAGCTGAAGTTTTGAAAAATAAAAATACAGGCATTACCACTTTCCTTCTGGCATGATGATTTTGTGTCATTTAATCTTCTGATATGAGGTTTAACATACTCCAGACAAAAGGTAAGTACTTCTTCCTATCTTATTTATGCAACTTAAACTAAAATGCAATTTCAAAATTCAGTGTTCTCCTGAACACTAATTCAGGTTCTGATTTACCTTGTATTTTTCTCTGTGCTGCTCTGTCGTGTAGTGACTGGAACTGAGGCCTTGATTTGAGCTTCAAGCCTAGAATAAATACCACCTGCAAACTGCAAAGTAAATAAATTAAATTATGAAGCTATTCTACTTTGGTTTTAATAATTGTTTTACTTATTAGTGGGTCCATTTTTTAATTGGGAAAATTTATTTCTAAATTAAAGATCTGGAGGATAACAGATGCTTACGCTGCTCTAGCTAATGTAAACAACTAACTGTTAATATCTACTAATCATCTGCATAGATGCTATTAATCAAAACCAATAACTAAAATTAAATTTCCAGGAAAGTCACATAGTATGTAGCCAGGAATGGCAAATATGAATTAAAAACCCATAACAGGAACAGAAAGACACTTGCTACCTTTCCATGTGAAGCTCATGGGTAGGGCAGGTGATTAATAGCCTCTATGTGTTTTCATACTTGTCTACAAAGCTAATTATACAGGAAACACTTTTCACTTTCCAAGGTGCAAACAAGTAAGTTCAGAACGTGCAAACTCAGAAAAGGATACCAAAGTGCAATTCTCACTTCTTTTCCTTCCTTCGACTTGACTCGGTCCACATCACCTAGCCGCATCTTTATGAGGTGCCCTGTAATTTCAGACATCCGGCGCTGATCTGAATGTGAGAAACAGTAAAACCTGTTTACTTGTGAGGAAACCGTTACCTGAACACCCTAAAAATCAAGACTTTATGAATACATGTTTAGAAATGTTCCTTAGTAAGCATGTCTCTGTAGGACCAAGGCATCAAGTTGCAAAGGTACTTCTTCGTGGATTTTCTGGTGTTTAAGAGGTGGCCACAAGCTGAGAGCACAGGGAGGGTGATGTTGGGGCTTTGGGTTCTGCTCCAAGGAGCACAAGCCTAGTACGGGCAAAACTGCAGGGACCCACTTCTTACTGCAGGTGGATGAGAGGATTTGTACTGGGCTGGCCCAACATTAAAAAATACAATCACTGTGAAGTCAGACAACTTTTGATGTCCCAGAGGCATCTCACCTATGACACACATTTTCTATGTGATCCTGAGCAAGTCACTTACAGTCTCAGCGATCTGGGCAACTCTGTAAGACCATAGTTGCGGAGAAGGTGCCAACCTGCACATAGAAAGTGTTTTCTCATGGAGAGTTCTCCATGTCAATGGAATCACAGTCTACTGCCTAGCCTATCTCTCCCTAGCTTAAACTAGTGTGTCATCTGGCTGGCAAAAGTAAGCAAATGGTAGGGGGCTGGGCTGGTGACTCACAGAGTTTAGAATCTGCGGGAACACAAGTAAAGGAGTGCTTCAGGCATTATTATAAAACCACAGCTATACATTAGACACAGAGCTAGAAAAGAACTCGGGGGTTATTAAGTCCAATACTCTTGTTACACATATGAGGAAACAGGACTGGAAAGGCTAATGACTTATCCAGGGTCACACAGGTAGTCAGTAAAAGAATCAGGAATCAAACACTGTTCTCTGATTCTGAATCCAGTGTCCTTTCTACTGAATTTAGTTAGGATCATTTTTGACTCATTGCACACTGTTTTTCAAAGATTGTATGCTAGTCTGAAGCTTCACCATATGTGTGTGTGCGTGCGTGTGTATAACAATTTAACTCAATAATCCAATGTTTAATAAGTCATAGAACACTAAACTATTCAGGTAAGAACTTCCTGCTTTATGAAACTTTGAAGTAGACTGGGAGGAATTAGGCTGAGACCATTATCTAACATCCTATCTCATAATAAGCTCAAAAGGGATATAATATATATTAATAATATAATAATATATTAATTATATATTAATATATATTTGCCCTTTTAGGAGTTACAAGGCAGCATTTTGGATGGTCTTAATTTGCATTTCTCTTATCACCCTGGACTATGAGCATCTTTTCATGGTTATGAAAAATCTGAACTTCTATTTCTTCTTTTGTAAATTTTTTAATGTCTTTTGACCACTGCCACAATGAGGAGTATATATTAGTTGGGATATACATCATTTTCTTATAAATTCTGTAACCAGATGTTTATCTAATATGTTTACTTTACCCGACTTCTCCAAAGCAGAAACATATACAACATACATACATACATATAACCTTTTTTTCTAGATTACATATGATTTGGGAAAAAATATTTAGCTTGCAGGACTAGAGATTATTTAAGTCTATTGTATTAGGTATGTCTCTAAATCTATTAGGTACCTCTCTAAATCTATTTTTTTTCTTTTGCCATACATGCTGTTTAAATGAATAATGAAGCTATTCAGAGAGGACTGTCTTGGGAATGGGTATATGTAAAGGATTCATTAATCATTTAACATGTGCTAGGCACTGTACTCAGCACTAGGCATAGAAACTTATCTTTCTTATTCACTGGCTTCTACTTCTGGGTTCTCTAGATAGTTTAAAAATATTAAATATGAAAAGATGGCTTCTTCAGAGTACACTTTTCTGTCCTTTCCTTTCCTTTCCTCTGTTTTCTAGTCCACTGCTGTTCTTGATATATTCTGGTCTACCTACAATCTGGTCTTCACAGGAAAAACAAGGTTGAAGAGTGATGCCCATTGTCCAGACCAGGGGATTCAGCTACAGGGACAATCCACAGAGGTAACTGGTCACCAGTCAGTGCATCTTGGATGGGATAATGAGCTGGGCCCAGAGTTAACAGGAAAAAATAGCAGGCTGAATGTACTGTTTATCCACATGAGAACATTTCTTGGTATATTTCTTATAGCCAATTTTTCCCTGTCTGTTTTTCTTTCAGTATTTAAAAAAACCTTACTGATTCTGTTTGCTTTATTTTGGTTTTTATTTTCTAAAAGTAATTATTTTTCTTTATGGTGTTTTTTGATGGGGTACATAAGGTCCCTGGATCTATTTGATTCTCTCACTCTGATAATTTGGATCAATCTCTTAAGTCCTTATAGGTTTATAACTCAATGCAGCCAAGAATATTTGGAATAATTATGCGCCATTTTAGTCACTAACACTATATTCAAATTTGGCACTATACATAAATGTGCATTCAACTCAGATGAATTATAATAATTTTACGTCTAAGTAGCATTTCCTTTTAGTGAAAGGGCTACTGAACCACACAGTAATGATATAAGGTAGCCACAGGTCAGGGACCACACAAACAACCCAGCTTGCAAGAATATTTTCTTTTCTTTTCTTTTTTTTGCTCTTTTTGGAGGCGGGAAGGCAGAGCAATTGGGGTTAAGTGATTTGTCCAAAGTCACACGGCTAGTGAGTGTTAAGTGTCCGAGGTCAGATTTGAACTCAGGTCCTCCTGACTCCAGGGCTGGTGCTCTATTACTGCGCCACCTAGCCATCCCAAGAATATTTTCTTACATAGCATTAGTTCCTTTGTTTATCACTAGTATAAGCCAAAGAAAAATGATCTATTTTGAAAAGCATTATGCACACAAATACACCTTTCAACTATAGTAGTAGATGCCTAAAAAGGCCATATACTATAGTAGTATACATAGGAGTTTGGGAAGGACTCAGAGTAGATTTGTTGTTCTTTTTCAGGTTAGTAGGAGCACAAGGGAGATTCTCTCTATCACGAAAACTTGGTCATTATGAAGTAGCTGCTAACAATTTTTAGATTAAGAGATCTGCACTGGACCTGGCTTGACTGTTGCTGTCCCTGTCCCTCAGCAGCAGTGTGATCTTAGATAAGTCACTTCAAATGTTCTAGAAATCAGTCTCCTCACCTGCAAAATGAAGGGCTCATCTGGATCACTGATAAATGCTCCTGCTGCTAAGTTTCCCAGAAACTTCTGTTTGTTCAACAGGTTTTGTAGCATTAAAAAAAATGCCCATCTCTCTTATGTATATAACAAATTAGTACGTCTTACCCTCTTCTCTCTGAGCATCCTGATTGAACCTCAATGACCTGGTAGTGTCCCATTTGTTCCTCTGTATACTCACACTATCAAAAAAAAAAAAAAAGACAACTCAGGTTCCAAGCCTTTTTTTCTTTAAATGTGTGTCTATGTATATGTAAATGTATGCATACATATATGTGTGTATTTATATATGCCTGCATGTTATGAAAACTCTATGCACACATTAAAAAAGGATGCAAAGGCTGTACTTACATGAATGGAGAGGCATCTCTGGAAGTAGACTAAAAAAAATGAAAACAACCCAATGATGACACTTAGGCCCAACTGTAACACATTTGCTGATTTAGCCACAAATCAGTATTAAAGATAATTATCTCTGATACATAAACGTAGTCTTAAGCACACCAACATGTTCACACCTATAACACATAATGTGTGGAGGATGGCTATGTTTCATGGCAAACTACATGGATCTTTGGAGTGCCTGCCATCACAGGCGAAAGAAACAGAGCTGTTCTAGCCCGTTTTAATGGGGTGACTCCCGCTCTCCCCTGAAATACCTGAAGCATTTCCTGATCCCCCACTGCTAGTGACTCTTCCCTCCAATAACTTCTCTCCTGTTTTACAGAGAGCTTACATATGGCCACATGTGCAAGCTGTCTTTCCCAATGTCCTCAGGACCTGAGCATAGTGTAGGTGCTTAATGAATACCTGATGTTTGACTGACCTGACTCTCCTCATGCCCTTTATTCAAATGATCTAAGTTTTCAAGTGATCTAGGTAATCGGTAAATTAATAAACAAAATTACCTTATAGGATGATTTTTCTTTCTTTTGAACACATGGTGAAGACATCTGTTTTTTTGGCTGTTTGGTAAACTTCTTTGGCTTCTCTTTTTTTCCTGTAAATAAAAATGTTACTAAGTTATAAACTTGCTGTTAATTGTTGATTGCTGGTTATCACGAGTCTTTTGTGTTTGAGCAACACTCCTCAACTACCTATAAACCTGGTGCTATATCAAACTATGAAGGAGACGTTTTAGAGAACTAGACAAAACAGAAACAGAATTCATTTGAAAGAATAAAAGACCTAGAATCTCACAGAAATAATGAAAAAAGCAGGAATGAACGAGGAACAGCACTTCCAGACCATAAGTAATATTCTAAAGAAACAATAATTAAAACAAAAGCATTGGTTAAAAACAAAAAAGTGAATCAATGAGACATCCTAGACAAGGAAGAATCAGAAACAATTTAACTCAATAACCTAGTGTTTAATAAGCTATTCAGCTAAGAACTTCCTGCTTTATGACACTAGAAAGTAGATTGGGAGACATTAGGCTGAGGCCATTATCTAACATCCTATCTCATAATAAGCTCAAAAGGGATATAAAGACAAGCAGAATATTAAAGGTCACAGCACTAAAAAAAAAAATTAGAAGAGAATCAGATCAGGGTCTTTTACTGCCATGGCTGGAAAGGAATTTCTTAACTAAACAAGGGGTAGAATAATCACAAAAACTAAAAAGATACTTTTTAGTTTTTGTGATTATTGAAATATGCAAAGCTTTGCATGAAAATGCAAAACTTTTTCCTGAAAAAAATTAGTGCAACTGGAATAAGAAGGGAAGGTGTTAAGTTTGAAGAAAAACTTCTGTGTATCAAATATCTTTGACAGGGGTCTGATTTACAAAATGGTAGAGGGAAAGAATATAAGCACGTATGTGCGACCTCATTCTAGAGAGAGCACCCACTAAGCTCGTATCAGAGATCTTTGAAAAAAAAAGAAGGAAGGTTATTTCTGTATTTGTCATGCAATCTGTCTGCATGTTTAACGCTTATCCCCTCTGCCCGTCCCACCTCCTCCCAACTGTAAGCTTTATGAGGGCAAGTTTATAAGTCTTAGTTAAACTTTGCACCTGCCCTCATGCTGAGCATAATGTTTAATAAGGGTTTGTCAAAATAAATTGTGAAAGCAGCGGTGAACACTGACCCTTGTTTTTAATGTAGGTTATACCTTGCTTTTTAGTTACTTCTTCCTCATCCCCAACCTCATCTTCAGTAACTTCAGACCCAGTGGTATATTCATCCTCTTCTGAAAATAATGACTGTTGTTTCTGAATTAAAAAAAAAAAGTTGTGAAATAAATTCTCTGCTTTTTAACCATAAAGAGATGATCATGTTTCTAACATACTGCTCTCAAAGCAGAAAAGAGCATGAATTATAATGCAACATTTATTTTGGAAGAATAGGTCAAGTGAGAACAAATTAAGAAATATCACGGTCTTCAGCAATGGTTGGGTAATGAACTGGGAGCTTCCATATTTAGGGCACAGTAATTATATTGTATATGTTTTCCCCCACAGTAACTGCTACAATCTTAAGAAAAAAACAGATATTAAATAACTGTCTCTTGACTTGAGGGGGCTTTAATTACAAGCTGAAAGCCTAACTTTCTTGGGTAAAAATCAAAACAATGACTCCTGGCATCAAGTCTCACATTTCCTACAATATGGCCACTGTTGACATGCTACCACTTTGTTTCATACGTTCCCTTTAGTTACAGTCTCCTCCAGCTCTCCTAAACCCATATACCATTTTGGTATGTAAACTATCACATAAGTTTAAATGATGAAGATATTTTAAAATTTCATTCAACTTTTAAAAAATGTTAATATATTAATGATGAAAGATTTAGAAGAGATGGTGGTACTGTTAAATCAGAGATGTTAAATATCATGGTGGATATTGCTACTTTAAGAAAATATTGCCAACTATGATAAACACCAATTTTTCACTCTAACAGATACAAGTTTAGCTAAAAGATCAATTCACTAAAATTTCTGAAATAAAAATTGCCTAAGATTCAGCCTATTAAGTTCTTTTTTTTTCCTTCTAAGAAACTCAGGGAACATGAATATAATCATTTACCACCTGCAGAGTCCAATTTTTCAAGGACAAGAACTGTAAGGAAGACAGAAAAATACCAAATTAGTAGTTATACTTCTAACCTGATTATAGTACAATTTAAATTTTGTACTTCCTATTACAGAATTACAGAAAATGATTTAAAGTTAGAAATCAAGTTTACCCAAGAACTCTCTAAGAATTTTATTATAAATTAAAGAATCAGGTTTTAAAATAATTCATGTTACCAAATTATTTGTTGTAATAAACATATATGAATAAGAAAATCTTTATAGCTTAAGCTTAGAATTATAGTATGGCCAAAGGTCCTTGATTATTTGTATATTTTGAGGTCTGAAGGTTCAGGAGTATGAGTTAAGGGAGCCCACATGAAGCAGACAATTCAAAGTGGGGAGAAAAAGCTAATAATAGGGCACAACTAGAAAAAGGCAGAAATCAAAAGGATATGGTAAAATTATGAGGGGAGAAAAACCAGTGAAGGTCTTCATGAGACTTGAAGTTTTACTGGTATAGGAGTAATAAAACATGAAACTCTAAGTTAAAGTAAGAAAAAGATAGGGGGAGGAGGGAGGGAGAGGGGGGAGGGGGAGAGAGAGAGAGAGAGAGAGGGAGAGGGAGAGGGAGAGGAGGGAGAGGGGGGAGGGGGGAGAGAGAGAGAGAGAGAGAGAGAGAGAGAGAGAGAGAAAGAGACACACACACAAAGTATGTAATAGAGTAATAGATCAGGGTGGCTTAACTAGCTGAGTTTTTTAATTTGTAAAAGTTAAGATACTTGAATACAACAAAAGATTAAAAGGATGCGACACATAATAATTCACTTCTTATAAGTGAAAAGAACATTTGTTTGTTTCTAACTTACCAAGAGAAAACCATAGGATTGCATTACATTTTTCAAATTCTAAAAAGTTTCAAGCTTGGAAGAAAACTTAAATTTTTAAAAAAGTAAAACGAAGGTAAAACAAATGCTATAGATTACATTATGAAAATATGAACAAAGTATGAAAAAAGGATTCACTCACAGCATTGATCTCTCCAGTTTTGGGGCCCCATGGTGTGTTTGGCTCTAGCAGACCATCACAGTCTAGGCCTTTCTCATCAAAGAAGCCAATTCCATAATCACTTTAAAGAAGACAGAATATTCTTGATATAACAGAAAACCCCAATAACTCTGCATTTCATCACATATAAATTAAATAATTGTTTAAGTTTACTAATATTTTATGAATATTTGTGTGGGGTTATTTGCTAGCCATATAGGAAAAACATAACTTTTTCTTGAGTATGAGGTCTATCATTGGAAAGTTGTATTTTCTAATCAATTCAGTTGTTTGTATAACAGGAGTCAGTCCATTTTAAAGGGCACTTAAACCCTCTTAACCCTATGTCTGCTACAGAGAAAAGTGGGCTACTGGCGCCATTACCGTTTCTGGAGCACCGTATAATTTTAGCAGCAGCAATTATATACTAACCTCTCCAATCCAGTTGTAAGTGCACTAAGATAAAACTTCTAGAACGCTGACACTAACCAAACTTCTTTCTTAGCGTTTTTAACCTGAGCATTCACGTAAAGGGCTTAAACAATAAAAAAACAAAACCACATACAAAAGACAATTCAAAGATTAGAGAATTTCCTCCTGCTGGGGTCTTTTCTCACCTAATTACGTCTTTAGGAAAAGGTACAACAATAACATCTCTGTGCATGAGGAGATCGTCCAGTATTTTAGAAGATGAACAGGTTAGCAAATCCCCACCTTCTCCTCCATCACATAAACCAATCACGTGGTCCCTCACTTTACAGCCCTGTCACGTAAGAGACATCAGATCAGGTTGTTATAGAAATGTTTGCTCTAAGGATTACTGCTCGATTCCATCCCAGGAGGGGCTAGTTCTTTGCAGAGGGTATATTACTCATTTGAATCAACGTATTTGGATTATACATTCGTCCCAAACCATAAAGCTGATAATCAGATTTGCCACACAGCTTAAAAATACAAGAGCTAAAGTACTAAAATGAAACTAACTGAAGAGTCAGAGTCAACCAAGAGGTAATGGCTTTCATCATACAATGAAGAATACTATTTTTCTGCATATTATGTGTCTGCACCGAAGATACGCAAAGTTAGAGTGGAGAAAACATAAACACAAAGTAATGAATTGATCATCATAATAAATCTCAGGAAAATACATAAAGCACTAGTCATTAACTGATGCAACACCTTTGTTGTTAATTAACAAAACAGTGTTAATTTGTTTAAAATTTTAAGGTAATCTGATCAAAAGAAGCTATTTTCCCCATTTGGAATAAGAGAATTAGGAAATTGAGCAGTCTAACAGTTCATTCCTTTATCCCCAGACAGTCCTTAATTGAAGATATTCTATATAAATAAATAGGAAGCATGTCATGTATTTACAGGAGCATGGAATATGAGAATCAGAGGACTTGGGTCTGAGTTCTGATTTTACCATTTACTATGACCTTGAGAAAATCATTTAACCAATTTTATTTTTTTCTTCTTTTTTTGCTTTTTGGAGGGGGGAAGGCAGGGCAATTGGGGCTAAGTGACTTGTCCAAGATCACGCAGCTAGTAAGCATCAAGTGTCTGAGGTCTGATTTGAACTCAGGTCCTCCTGACTCCAGGGCCAGGGCTCTATTCACTTCACCACCTAGCCACCCCACATATCAAGTTTTTGATGAATCATTTAATTCTATCAATAAAAATCAAACACGATGAATCTGAACAGAAGCTTGAGTTTATCTCGCCCATAGTCCTCAAATTTATGACAAAATTTTTCTCTTAGAATTAGTAAGTTTTCAAGTTTTTCTAAGGGAAGAAAAGTTTCATTGAAAATTTACCTTTGCAATCTGGGTAGGATCAAACCGAAGAACCTTCTGGTTACAGCAAGGATATATGCCAGTGCCAGAACAACTTGCAGTATTCGATATACCGGGATAAATGACTGGTTCTGAGTGATACTGACAGTGTGAAAACTCAGTGCAGAGAAAAGCCTAAATAAGAAAGGAGAGATACCAAGAACTTTTATATATGGGTGCATACATATATACACATGTGTATACACATACATATATAAAACTTACTTCTTTCAAAACAAGATTAATTCAGACTATCTTCAACATATAATTTAAACCATGAATTTGCCAATCACGTCAAAAGCTTTCTAATGAAAGCCAATTCATGAATACCACTTTAAAGTTGCAGAGAATTATCCTAGATTTAGACTAGGAAGGGACCCTTAGAGGCCACAGGATCATCTATCTAGAACTGGAAGGAATCTCGGAGGCCATCTGATTACAATCATTTTACAGATGAGAGAAATGATCTAGGGAAGCCGGGACTTGCATCATACAGGTAGGAAGGGTCAAAGGTCATTTAGTACAACCCTTTCTTTTAATAGATGAAGAAACCAAGGGACAAAGAGATATGCTGACTTCCCCAGGACTGTACTAGTAAAAATGGCAGGAAGAGGATTCAAACTCAGGTTCTCTGAGTTCATACCTAGTATCCGTACTACTGTACTAATACGTATATTATTTTTATCTTTTAAATTTTTTGGTTTTTGAAGGGCAACTGGGGTTAAGTGACTTGCCCAAGGTCACAGGGCTAGTAAGTGTTAAGTGTCTGAGGCTGGATTTGAACTCAGGGCTGACTCCAGGGCTGGTGCTCTATTCATTATGCCACCTAGCTGCCTCTGCTATATTATTTTTTAAAAGAGTAGATAAGTAACTCCAATATTAATGGAAAGTATGATGTAAGTCTGAAATTAGATGAAAACACTCAAAACTGTTTAGAAGTATACAAGTTTAGAAGCTAGGATTTTCAGATGTACTCATAAGTGGAAAAAATGAAAAACTACAAAGAATTTCACTTTTAGAGTATTAATGATATTGAATAAGATATCAACTCAGAACAGTCTGCCCTTGTGAATCATTCCTCTACAAAGTCCTACACTGGTTCTGGTTTCTTGAAGGCCATGTCAGCAGAGAATATGCTCTTACAGGCTCTACCATGCTGGAAAGGCTTCAAGTATAAGTCCAATCTAGGCTACATATTACGTGATTAATTCTTTGAATGCACAACCGTGGAAGAACAACAAAAAAGAGGAATGATATTCTTCAATTCCCTTCCATCCCCTTTTACTTCTGCAGTGACAGGAATAGGAGAAAAAAAGTGAAGAAGGGGCTAAGAACAGCAGCTTTTAGACTATCTATAAACATTAAATGATGTTTCTTTAACTGTCAGGTCTTTAAAGAAGAGTGAATTGACATACAAGACCTAAAGCACATTACTTTTTATGTTCTTATGGAAAACAAAACCAAAAGATTAAAAAAAATAGCAACTAAATGGGAGGGGGGCTCACAGTTCTTTTGTGTTTCATGGATGTGCCTTTTAAAGCACTGCCACTACTTCCCATACACTGCCACCCTCCTCTGTCCCACCAAGGGCACTCTCTCTGATAACAAACAGTTACACAAAGAACAAAGAGATGGGCCACATCAGACAGCATACATCTCGTTCCTCACCTGTTAACTTCTACCTCATTATTAAAAGAAGGGGTCTGTTTTATTATCCCTCCTTGCATTGATCTGAGTTCTGAAGTTTTAAAATGCAATTTTTCCTTATGTTACTATAGTTAAGATACATCTGGTGTTCTTGGTTCCTGCTCTGCAGTAGTTCCCACCAGGCTAAAATTTCTCTGCAATTTTTCGTTTTCTTATAACAGAATAAGTCCATTACATTCATTTACCATAATTTGTTCAGCTGTTCCCAAGATAAACACCTTCTAGATTCCCCCCCCCCAAAGAATGATGCTATGAACACTTTGCCAGTAATGAACTGAACATGGGGTCTTCTTGTCACCGACTTCCTTGGAGGACAAGGCTGAGACTGGGATTGCTGGATCAAGGGATACGAGTACTTTAGTTGTTGACATCATATAGTTTCAAATTGTTTTCCAGAACAGCCGAATCAATTCACAACTGTACCAACTAAGTATTAACGTGACGGTCCTCTCACAGTCCCCAACACTATTTCTCTTTTTGGAAAAAATTCATGTGTTTTTGTTTGCATTTCAATTATTAATTATTTGTATCTTACTTCACCGATCATTTGCATTTCTTCTGAAAACTGTTCCCTGTCCTTTTACCAATGAATCTTGATTTATATATTGTGTCAATCAATTCTGGGTAGGTCTTAGGTAACAAAATTCACAGGGATATCTGATGGAATGATTTTTCCCCCTCAATGGATACTTTTCCTTTTTAATCCTAGCTGTATTATTATTTTTGTTTGTGCACAAGCTTTTAAATTTTATGTCACTGAAACTGTTTTATATTTTGTTATCTCTCTTTCCTTTGGTTAAGAATTCTACCTCTCGGGGTGGCTAGTTGGCACAGTGAATAGAGCACTGGCCCTGGAGTCAGGAGGACCCAAGTTCAAATCCAGCCTCAGACACTTAACACAAAAAGTAGCCATGTGACCTTGGGCAAGTCACTTAACCCCAATTGCCCTGCCCTCCTCACTCCAAAAAGCAAAACAACAGTAAAACCAACAACAACAAAGAATTCTACCTCTACTCATAAATTTGAAAGGAACCTCCCCTTCCATTCTCCTTTAACTTTCATGTGACAATGTTATACTTTTAGATGCCATGTCATTTAGTACATATGTATTTACAATAAACATTCTATTACAATATTATTATGAATATTTTATCACAATAAACATTAAGTGCCTATTAAGTACCAGGCATTGTGCTAAATGCTTGAGATACAAAGAAAAAGAGAGTCCCTGTCGTCAAGGAACTTACAACTTAAACAGGAAAAGACAACATACCAAAGGAAGCTGAAAAGTAGGAATGGGGTAGGGTGGAGAAGGTACTCAGCTACAAGGGCATAATGATGGTGGCCTGAATCCAAGGAATACATCTGGTAGGAAATGAAGAATTGGTTGGGCTACTGAGTCCTCTTTAAAGGCGGCGTCTGGCGGCATAATTTGTTCTACCCTCCAGTTCTCCAATCAGAAGGTGTCAGAGGCTACTGATGGCGTATGAGTACATACAATCTCCATGATGATAAGTGTCCTGCTGATGACCTTTTCTGGGGACGTGGGGGTGGAGTTGGGGGAGTGGTCATAATGGTGACAACATTTAATACCAATAATTTCATTATTTATGATGACTTTTAAGTAATTTGCTTTCTAGTCCACTGATACTTTCCTTTGTTGTTGTTTGGGGGAGTTCATTCCATTTGTGTTCTTTTTGAAATTCCTGTTCATCTATTTTGTATATGTATGTACATATGTTGTACATATTGTAATGGTAATTTGAAGATCTTCTCTGACCCTTAATAGGCCAAATGTAATCACATGTAGCCAATGGTGGGAGGAGCTTCCTGAAAAAGTGTAACAGGAAGGCTGGAGCACGAAGGAGCAGAGAGAGAGAGCACCAGCAGAGCTGGGAGCAAGCAGCATGGAGGCAGAGCAGCTAGCATGGAGTGAGAGAGGGGCATTTTTGCTTAAGGGGACCTATTTTGTTTTGAAGGCCTGATGAAGGAAAGGCTTGGGAATGTTGGTGTTTGCTGCATTGGTTATGTGTACCAACTTCTTGGTTGTTATGACAGATTTGTCTTTCTGGTGTTTGAATAAATGTTGTGGTTCTGTCCTCCATGTGGAGAGTCTGTTACATTTCGTGATTCAGAACTACACCAGCATATTCATAGTTGCTGTGGGCACTGTGAATATTGCACTGGCATTATACACACATACATATACATTATACATTATGCACATAGTTGTTTGCATGTTATTCTTCTCATTTGAATGGAACTAGTAAGCAGAACTGTGTTTTTGCCTCTTTGTATCCTTAGCTCTTAGCACAATTCTGAGGAACATAAATGAACAATAAGTAAATTGCTTGTGGATTGATTTGTTCTGTAAGTTTGTTTCTCCCCTACATAAAATCCTGTTAAAAATATTTCTTCTTTCTGCTTCCCCTTCCCCTTTCTTAAAACCATCCCCTTCCTGATTATAACCTCCCTATCTATATCTAGGGATTTACTTCAGTGTACTTCTACCTCCACATACATTTTATTTATAAAATTATCTTTTCATTGCCTAGACCAGATAAGGGGTCTAGGCAAAGAGATTCTTCACTTCCCACCCCCTATAAAAATCTTTTCCTATTGTGCTTCAGTTATTAGAAACAGCAGTTTTCTCTTATTCTTCCAATGTCCTTGAATACCCAAGCCCATACACAGCTCGTCTTATTTGTTCCCTCATTAACTCTAACAGATAGTCTTTTCTCTCCCTTTCAGGATAGAAGTACTTGAACAACTTAGTCCATTAAACTTAAAAAAAAAATCTTTCTTTTCTTTATCTGTTGTATTTACTTTCAAAATCTCTGCCCCACTGTTTTTCTCAACAGGAATGCATGACAGTCATCAATTCTTCTAATTATTCATTTTTTCCCCCTTTGGTGGAAATATATTCAGTTTTGTTAAGTTGTTCCTGGTTAATGGCTTTTTGATGGTTAATTGTCTTCTGATACATTATATTCTAATATTTTCTTTCTCATAGTTCACGTATAATCTCCCACTGAGATTTTTTTTTTCTTTATCCTGGGAGGTCTGAAGCTTGACAACCACATTTCTGGGTGTGTTATTTTTGGCATGTCCAATGGTAGCATGTTATCTATACATCTTTCCTCTGTCCTTTGGTTCCAAACTTCAGGGCAATTCTTTCATGATTTTTTTGGAATAGGGTGTCCAGGATTTTTGTTTTAACATTCTCTTTTGAAAACCTGATGATTCTTATATGATCTTCTCCTGTCCTGTTTTCCAGGTTAGTTTTTTTTTTGGAGGGGGGAAGGCAAGGCAATTGAGTTTAAGTGACTTGCCCAAGTCACACAGCCAGTAAGTGTCAAGTGTCTAAAGCTGAAAAACTCAGGTTTTCCTGACTCCTAGGCTGGTGCTCTATTCACTGTGCTACGTACCTGCCCTAGGTTAGTTTTAATAGCAGTTATGTCATATACTCTTCTAACAGTTATATTTTCTGGATTTTGCTCTAACATTTCTTTGAATTCTTAAGCTCCATTGATATTTCTTAGCTGTTTCTTCCACTATGTTTTTAAAAAAAATATTGTGTCCATGACAATGCTAGGATTTTCTAGTTTCTGTGCTAGACAATCTATTCCACTTATCTCTTCCTTCAAGCTTATGGGGGTTTAACTGCTGAAGATCCTCCTGGCAGAGGAGTAGAGAACTCTAACTGAATGAGGGAAGACTTCCGGGAAGGACTGGTTTTTGGCTAGTGTCTACTGGACTTGTTTTTTGTTTTTTTTCCCCCAAAATTTTATTCAACATCAAACATATCTCTACAGTTTTTTATTGAGGAGGTTGACCACGTTCACGACCAAATCCACCTCTAAATTGGAATTTTGTTGCTGACCCAGCCCCAGCCTCAGCCTTCTTGTCAGCACCAGGAGAAGCAGCACTTCGTCTGTATGTGTCTCTGTCAGCTTCACCCCAAGTAAGCTAGGCAGGTTGCTCACCCTCTAGATCTTTGGGTCTTGGCCTTCCTGTCTCCGGGCGACTTCTTTGAAGCATGGCAGGCACAATCTCAGGGGGAAGGTGAAGGTAATCCCAGAGGTACAGAATGCCCTCATTGGTGAGGTACCAGCAAAAATGCCTCCATGTGAACTGCTCCTTAACATAGCCACCAGACTTTAGAGACTGCATGGCCTTCATGACATGGAAATTTGGCACATTCTTGTCTGCCAGGTCAGGGTGCTTTGGCACATGAACATCCTTCTTGGCTACTATCACTCCCTCCTTAAAAAGGAGTTCATAGATGGCAATTTGGTTCTTCTTGGGCATCAACATCTCGGTGGTGGCATTTGCTGCTCTAGATGGAGCCCGGGATAGAAAGGTTATATTTTAAGTTTTCTTTGACTTAAGTACCATTTATAGTAACTTCTCAGAGTTCAGAATTCATACTAAATTCTCTTCTTCTTCCTGGGGGGCCCAGGCAGGTGTGTTTGGAAAAGTCTTTGATTGCCATGAACTCTACGGTGGTCAGAGACTGGGACAGACTCTAGAGTGTCAATGAGGGCCTCTAGTGATTTCCCCCAACATGTGCAGTTAATTTCAAGCATTCATGGACTCCATGTTACAGTGGGAAGACACTTAGATCATTTCATGGTATTTTGGGCCAGGCCTAACTCAGGCCAGTCCAGTAAGTCAGTCTCAGGATTATGTTGCAATGAGGAACTCATGGGCCATAAAATGCAATTAAAGCAACTTTACTTAAATAAGGTTGTAATTCCTAAATTTAAAAAGGATGCTAACTCAAAAAAAGAGATGACTCCTTAACACCTCTACAGGTACCCCAGCAACCAGGACCAGTAAGTCAGAAAAGCATTCTTTCAGGATAGTTAGAATTCTGCTAAAGCCTTTGAAACAAAGTCCTCATAGTCTGGTCTTTTAATGTATTAAAAGACAAGGGATCTAAATTAATGATGAGCATGAGAATGGCCTCACCGAGTCCTTTTAAGTGAAACGAGCGCAACCTACAGAAAACAGGTGCCACTACTACCAGACATGGAATACTTTGTCATTTTGTGTTGCAGTGTTTATGATAAATATAAGCAAAAAGATCACTATTAAGATAGAGGCAGCATAGTACAATTTTATTTTAAAGCCCTAGATTTGGAGTCATGCACCTCAGTTGAAATCCAGCTCTACTACTTATTACCTGTGTCAATTTGGTCAAATCACTGAAACTCTCTGGGGCTTGGCTTCTTCATTAGAGGAGGTTGGATAAGATGATTTTTAAAAGTGCTTGTAAAAATTATATATATATATTTACATATATATATATATATGTTATTTTATATATATATATAAATGAAACAAAAGGGAAAAATTGTGTAGCAATGTAGGGAACACATCAGATTAAGTGTTGGAGAATAGTTAAACTATCAGTAAGTTAGAACAAAGGTTAAAACCAACAAAGATAAAGACCATTAGTAATTGCAAAACTTTCAACCTGACCTGTTAAAACAAGCAGTTGATGTTTAAAAGTGGAAAATTTAAAAAGGGAATATATTACCTTGATAAAACAGTTGCTATAATGAGATAGCCAAAAGAGTCAGAAAATGCCTTAATACAAACACCTGCCCACTCTGCCAATCAAAGAGACCCAGTAGTTAAAATGCAAACCTATTTGTAAAAGACCACAGAATTAATGCAATTACAATAAGAGAAAGTAGTTGCACTCAAGTCAATATTCAAGATATACTGGGAATCAAGACAAATACATAAGACCATTCCCTAAAAGTTAGATGGTAAAAGGATAGGGACAGTTCTCAAAAGAAAAATGTAAATGATCAACAACAATATGAAAAGCTGTTTCAAGTCATTTAAAAGAGAATTCAAATTAAGATAGTGTAGAAGCTTTATCTCACATACAACAAACTGGCAAAGATGACAGAAGATGGAAATAGAGAATGGTGGAGGAGCCGTGGGAGGAAAAGCATACATACGACCTTCTGTTACTACATCCTTCACCCCACTTTCATATGAAGAGATGGTCCTTATCCTTAACCAAGGCAAACCCTTCTACATGTACAAGATATCCTATCCCATCTCCAGAAGACTGCCCTCTCATTCTACCCATTCCTCCATTTTTCTGCAATTTCTCCTTATCTACTAGCTGATTTTCTACTGCCTACAAACATGCCCATGTCTTCCAAAACCGCAAAAGAATCCTCAACTTGATCCATTCATTCCTACTAGTTATTCTCTCATATCTCTTTTCCCTTTTGAGGCTAAACTTCTTGAGAAGGCCTCCATTTCCTTTCCTTTTAATATCTTTTTACCCCTATACAGTCTGGCTTCTGACTTCATCATTTAACTGAAACCACTGTTCAAAGTAATCAAACTGTCAAGTCTACTGGATCTGCTCTATCTTGACTTTTTAAAAATTGTAAATCTACCTTCTCAACCTCCCTCACCAATAACTTTTCCCCAACTCCAATTGAGAATACAAGAAAAACAAAATCAATTACAAGTATGTATAATCAATCAAAACAAATGCCCAATTTCATTACATTATAACTTCTGAGTCCTCTCTATCAGGAGAGAGGTGATATAGTTCATCACTAGCCCTCTGGAATCATGGTTAGTCATTATGCTGGTAAGAGTTCAGCACAACAGTATTCCATCACATTTACATGCACCATACCTTGTTCAGTCATCTCCAATTGTGAGCACTCCTTCAGATTCCTAAATGACAAATGTTGGAGGGAATGTGAAAAAACTGAGACACTAATACACTACTGGTGTATTTTGGATAGCAATCTGAAATTCTGCCCAAAGAGTTATAAAACTGTATAACCTTTGTCCCCGCAAAACCACTATTAGGTCTGTTTCCCAAGATGATCAAAGAAAAAGGAAAAAAAACCCTATGTGTTTAAAATATTTAACAGCAACTCTCTTTGTGATGGCAAAAAACTGGAAATTGAAGGGATGCCCGTCAATTGGAAAATGGCTAACCAAGTTGTGGTATATGATTGTGATGGAATATTACTGTGCTGTTAGAAATGATGAGCTAGTTGATTTTAGAAAAACATGGAAAGACTTGCATGAAATAATGAAAAGTGAAATGAGCAGAACCAAGAGAAAATTGTATATGGTAACAGTAATATTGTTTGAAGAATAATTGTAAACAACCAAGTTATTCTGAATACTATATAATCTCAAATGAATTATAAAGGACCTATGAGGGGGTGGAGCCAAGATGGCGGCATAGAAGCAGCAAAATTTCACAGCTCCCACACAGCCACCTTAAATACTCATATAAAATACAACTCTAAACAAATTTTAGGGCTCCTCACAAAAATACAGAAAACACATCTCCCGCTGAAGGCAGCTTGGCAGGTGGGGTTCATGGCGGCAGGCTGGGAGCTGGGGCTGGCCCAGCTGAAACCAGGGCAGGCCCCAGGGTGGTTGGGAGGAGCCACAGTTCAAGCTGTATTTCCAGTGTACAGGAGAGCGGATTTGCAGCAGTTGGGGCAGTTTCCACATTTATCAAGCCAGGAAAAATAAGGCTTAGAGAAAGGTCAGTGGAATTCAAGCTTTCAAGCTAAATTTGGGGGAGGAAAAGCATCTGGCTGAACTGCTCCCAGGGCAAGGAAGCAGCAGGATCGGCTGCAAGCAGCAACTACCTCCACTGGGCTGCTTCAGAGCTCCTGGCCTGCAGATTGCAGGGGCGCCAAGACAATTGATCAGGGCCAAGGGCTTTTGCGTTGAGAGGCCTGGATCTGGATCGTGGTCTCAGGTGGTGGTCCTGGGGTGTGCTTTCAGCGAGCCAAAGCTGGTGGGGGCTGCAGCTACCCCCTAATAGCTCCAGCAGCTGTGAAAACCCCAGCTATTTGGGACAGAACTTTTCCCCCTGGAAGCAGAGTTCCACAGAGCTAAAAAAAAAATCAAGCAATTAATTGACTGGCCAACATGAAGAAAAGGAAGCAAAGTAAGAACAGCAATAAAACTCTAGAATCCTTTTTTGGGGACAAAAATGATCAAAGAATGGAACAGGAGGAAGACAACACAGTCAGAACTCCCATACCAAATGCTTCCAAGAAACATGAAGACTGCCTACAAGCCATAGATCAACTTAAAAAGGACTTTATAAAGGACCTATGATAGAAGTGCTATCCATTTCCAGAGAAAGAACTGATAAAATGAAGTATTCATAGTATGGTTTTACATATATTTATATATCTTTGTGAAATGGTGATCTTCTCCAGTGTGGGATGGGGAGAAAGAAAGACAATTAGGAATTTAGAATTCCAAATACATTGGAAAATGTAGCTAAAATTTTTTTTAAAAAACCAATAAGCATAGGAAGATCTTTTATTCTCTGTTCCTTTCAGCAATGTATGACTATAAAAATGTAATCTACTACAGAATATAGTATTTTATACTATGTGTGTGTAATGTATATATTATACACATATGCTACTATATATTCTTTTATAGAAAATAAGTGAAAGCTGTATTGTTCCCTAATGTTTCCACAAAGAAAAAAAATATTGATTTAACATTTGAAACTGTCAGATGCAAACATGGAAACAGCACCTGACATTTGACCATAAGATTCTGCTTCTTCCATGTAGATAGTGAACAGGAAATAAAGAGGAGAAAAGTACTTACTTGGTGACATCTAGAACACGTCAGCCAATTGACGGTCCCCCATAATCGCCAGTACACATCTCTCCACGATTTTAATTCCTCAAAAAGACTAACCAAATATTCATGAACTTCCCAAGTTTTATCTCTGAGGAGAGGAAAAGGAATCTTATTTTAACGAACAGCAACATAAGCAGTTCGTTTATTTTAGACTTAAAAAAAAATTAAGGCTTCTATCCCCAGCAAAGCTTCCTTAAATGATCAGTTTGACGTTAATTGTGGTGGAAGATGTGAGGCACTTTGGTATGGGGTGAAACTTGAGCAACATCAAACATAATCTGTAACATGTTCTCGTTCACTGATGTAAACCAAACTGAAAAACAGTATTACCCATAACTCTTCACATATAATAATAAACCTCATTAATTCATTACTAAAAATGGTCTGTCATTTGGAATAATATTGTCATCTAGATTCAGAACCTGGTTCAGAACCAAGTTATCCTTGATTCTTCATTCTCCCAAACCTTTCAAATCTAATCAGTCGCATAATCTTGTTCAATCTACCCCCCCTAGTATTTTCTATGTCTGTCCCCTTCTCTCCACTCAGAGGCATGGAAATCTTTCTGTAAAAACACAGAAAGTTTACATCAAAGGAAATTTAGCATTTTATTTTCACCACACCTTATGTGTATATAAACAATGTTTCCATGTTGATTTATGTTGATTTTTCCCGGAATGCAAGGAATTCTTGTTTCTGTTTCTTTAGTTAAAAGTTTCTTACACAAACAGCATCTAAAAATAATTTGAAAATGAAACAGAAACATTGAAAGTTATTATTAGGAATATATAGTTCAGTGAAAAATGTCTGTCATATAATAAATATTGAAGAATTATTTTACCTGTACAATGTTGCTGCATTATTCCGAGAATCTGGGTTCTGGTAGTCTGGATCAAAAAGTCTTTCAATCTTCTTACAAAAAAGTTTACTGTCAATGACAAGTATATCTGTCTTCAACTGATTGCAACTATATATTAGATTCTGACACAAATATTATCTGGTAGTACTATAAAGAAAAGAAAATTCATCCAACTGTACAAGGTGCAAATAAATTAGAATAAATTTTTTTTTTTAAGGATAAATTCTTGGCTCATCTCTAGTGGATGGGTTAAAATCCTGTAGTTCTGTTGTAGTTTGCTATGCAAATTACAACAAAGAGGTAGTGTTTTAATCAAAAGTCTGACTTTGAATGAAAATCAGATAAAACAAATGTCTCTCCTGTCCTATTTTGCTGAAAAAATCAAAATGTTGTAGGGACTGTTTTGGAGGCTAAAGGCAATTCATCATAGTTATAATTTTATAGGTTCTAGTATTTGCTGAAATAATGAATAATCTCTTCGGTGCCTACTGAAATATGTTCTGGCTGCTATGATCCTCTTTACAGGGGGAAAAATTAGAAATTTTAGGTTAAAGAGCTCACTGTCCTATTCTAAGAGAAATCTGTCCTATGTACATGGATTTTTATCGGTTTGGGCTGTAATTTCAGTTCAGCAAGCATTTATTAAGGACCTAATATGTGCCAGATACCTACCAGGGCTAGATCTGGAATAAATAAACAATTGGTAACCAGAAAAAACTGATAAAAGTAGTTAAATAAGTCAAATAGGTGACACAAAGATGAAGTCAGTATTGTTTATAGACAAAGAAAGGAAACTTGGGTGTGGCTTTATTTAAGGAACTGAGTACGGCTGTTATCAATACCAAAGCTTTTATTCATTCAGGAGGTGCTTAGGGGAGATGTGAATACTGACAAGTAGTTAAATGACACCAAAAATCAGTACGTAAAACAGGAGGCATTCTGCAAGGACTTACACTGACTATGGGATGTTTATTTCTAACCAAAATGACTGCTATGTTTCAAGCCAATCAGTCCAGAAGAATTAAGTGCCTACTATGTGTGAGTCACTATGATAAGCACTGAAGACACAAGGAAAGAGGAGCTCAGTCTAATGGGAGCAGACAACATGAAAACGATGTATATTATGTAAGCTATAGAGAGGATAAACTGGAGATAATCAACAGGAAAGACATTAACATTAAAGGAGGATCTGGAAAGATTTCTCACAGACAGCGGGATTTTAGCTGGGGACCTGGAGGAAGCCTGAGGGGCCGGAAGGTAGAGATGAGGAAGGGAGACAGCAACGGACAGTGTGAGAATCTGGAGGTGGAAGGTCTTGTTCTATGAACAGAGAGGCCAGTGTTATTGGATCACCGAGCACATTTTGGGTGTGTGTTGTCAAGAGC
Source organism: Pseudocheirus occidentalis (assembly GCA_028646575.1). Lineage (NCBI taxonomy): Eukaryota > Metazoa > Chordata > Mammalia > Diprotodontia > Pseudocheiridae > Pseudocheirus > Pseudocheirus occidentalis. The sequence continues at coordinate 235,533,592 of CM053595.1, forward strand.
TCTGAATGCCAGAGCTGCTTCTATTTGATGATGGAGGTGACAGGGAGTTGCTGGTGCTCACTGAGAAGGGAGGTAAGATGGTCAGGCCTGTGTGGTAGGAAGATCTCTTTGGTGGCGGGGTGGAAGATGTGCTGGAGTGAGGAGAGGCTTGAGGCAGGGGGGCCAGCCCAGACACTTCTGTAATGGTCCGGGTGTGAGGTGATGAGAGCCCACACTAGGATGATGCTGCAGTATCAGAAGGGGCAAGAGGCTACATTCCAAAGATCTCACAAAGGTAAAATCAACACACCTTGACCTAAGACTGTCTATAGGGGCTGAGAATGAGAAGCAGAGGAGGACAGCTAGGTTTCAAGCCTGGGTAACCGGAGGGATGGTGGTTCAATTCGGAACTGGTTGAGTTTGAGATTTACAAGACATCTGGTTTTAAATGTCCAACAGGCCATTGGGGAAGGGTTTGGAGGTTAGGAGTGAAGTGAGGGCTAGATAAGTAGGTCTGAGAATGACCACTGGGGCTGATGAGATCACCAAGTGAAATAGTATGGAGAGAAAAGGGGAGCCCAGACAAAGCTGTGGCCTATACCCATGGTCAGGGAATGCGACCTGGGAAAAAGTCCAGCCAAAGATACTAGGCAGAGGACACACCAGGGTGGGGGGAAAAGAACCAGAACAGAATAATGTCATGGAAACCTAGAGAGAAAAGACTAGTAAAGAGTCTGATTTTGTTGCTCTTGTTATTTGTCCCTTTCAGTTGTGTCTGATGCTTCCTGACCCCATATGGGGTTCTCTTGGCAAAGACACTGGAGTGTTTTGCCATTTTCTTCTCCAGCTCATTTTATAGATGATAAAACTGAGGCAAACAGGGCTAAGTGACTTGCCCAGGGTCACACAGCTAGCACGTGTCTGAAGTCAAATCTGGACTTGGGTCTTCCTGACTCTAGGCCCAGTGCTCTATTCACAAGACCGCCCTGGGGCCCTGGGTGAAGAGGGTGATCAACAGCGTCAAAGGCTGGAAAGAAGACAGGAAGATGAGGACTGAGAAACAGCATTACTATGTAGTGCTTACCATCTGCAAAGTACTTTACAAATATTGTCTCATCTGACCTGGGAAGTAGGCACCATTAAAATCTCAATTTTATAGATGAGAAAATTAAAGCCAGAAGAGATTAAACACCCTGTCCAGGGCCACACATATATCAAGTGTCTGAGGCTAACAGGTCAGACAATTTAGAGGTCACTGTTCAACTCCTCTAAAAGGTCTTTAAAATGCAGCAGACCTAGTCCTGACCTGGAGGAAAAAAATCCTAGGGAGTCATTATTCCAGCCCAGGTTAGCACAGGGAGAGAGACCCTGCTGGGGACAGGGTTTGACTGGAAGCACACCTTGTGGAGCATTCCAGTGCAGGTTACAGTTGTGCACCAGAATGAAAAGAGCCCAGATCCAGCACAGATGGACTTAAACTCGTGCAGGGTACAGGAACAGGCTCCTTCCTACTGGCAGCTCTATTTGCTTACTACTCAGTTTCAGGTCACAGACACAGAGCAGCCTGAGAAGAGAATCTGAACCTCAGAGTACCAATCCAGAGTAAGAAGTGTGATTAAAGTACAAGGCAGAAGCAAAATGTAGCTGTGTGGTTCTGACCCCAGTGGTTGAGCACGGTCTTAGTTCTGAAGCTTGGAAGGCAACACCCAAGGCAGAAATCCCAGAACAAGGGGGAGCCTGCAATTTTGTCACTCACGACCAGCAAGGCTTTTTTCCAGCTGGCTTGTGGGGTGTTACAAATCAGATTCTGCTCTTGATCAAATCACTTAGGGAGTAAAAGCTCACAGGTCCCTAGCTTGAGCTGTCTCTGAGATCCTGGAATAACACAATACCCTCAGACCCTCTAATTATACTTCCTTGGGTAGCTAGGTGGTACAGTAAAGTGCTGGGCCTGGAGTCAGGAGACTAGGTGTGACTTGCCAAGTTGCCTAATCCTGTTTGCCTCACTTCCTCATCTGTGGGATGAACTGGCGAGGGAGATGGTAACCCATTCCAGCGTCTTTGCAATAAGGCCCGAAGCAGTCATGAAGAGTTGAAACAACTCAACAACAATCTTGGGTAAGTCTTTTTCCTTTGCCAGGTTTTACTTAGATGCCTAGCCTGTAAACTGAAGAACCTGGATGAAATGATCTCAGATTCTCGTCCATGTTTAAGAAGGTTTTATTTAATACTTTCCTGTCTTGTTAAAATACATAATGTATGTTTTATTTGCTTTCTGTTGTTTCTCTTTTAAAATTAAGAATGATTATTTTGAGAAATGTCTTCCTACTACCATTTTTCTTTAAATTTAATAAACTTTACTGCTACTCACAAGTGGAGGAAAACAGAAAAAAAAAACAAAACACCCCAAACAAATCACTCCTGACTACAGTGGAACCAAATTAAGTATTTAACAAATATTTAATGTGGGAAATTAATTATGTTACATATTTAACAAAATAAATAAAAATATAATCGAAAGTAACAACAGGTTTTCTAAATATGCTACCCACAGGGACCCTTATGTATGGTTTAATGACCCCTCTGTTTCCATTTGAGTTTGACTGTAGAAGAAGATAACTGATTTGGAAAGTCAACATCTAGCTCAGAAGGTACGTACTCTCTGAAAACGAGGTCTGACTTTACTGAGCACATTCTGAAACTGGAGAATTAAAGACTATAGACTCCTAGTCAAGCATGGAGCCAGTAAGAACTTGCCTAGTATCTTGCAAATCTAATCAAAAGGTCTTCAAAATAAAAAGCATGGAGTACAAAGAAAACTGGTTCTATTTATCTATAAATATAGAAACCATAGAAGGGAACTATAGCGAAGGAAGAATAGCAGCATAGTCAGAAGTTCACAGAAGAAAAAAATCATGAAATGAACCTATTATAAAAATCATGGCCTCAAATGTCTTTCCACCAAATGCCCAAAATTTACACAAAAACCCAAGAAAAAGTAGAGACTTTAACACAGGGAGGCAAATATGTCTCCACCGGTATCACCAAGAGTCAGTAGGATGAATCCCATGCTGGAATATGGCTCTAGATGGATCTGTCATCTTTGGCCTCAGTGTTTTCAGTCAAATGACTTTTGCACTAGAAATGACAGGACAAATGACTGAAAGATTAAAAAGTTACTAAAGGACTGGAAAAAGTAAAATGTTTCATTCATTTTCTAAAGAAGGAAGACAAAGCGGCTTGAAAATTATAGGTTCTTGGGCACTGACTCCTGACAAAATTCTTTACTGAATCATTAAAGAGATGGGTGATGAACCTCTACAACAGTGGTTCTCAACCTTCCCAATGCAGCGACCCTTTAATACTCGTATGTGAGTGCATCTGCATGTGCGTGGACCCTCCTGGAGACAAATAGAGGAGCGTTGTCTCGGTTCCTAAGACCATCAGAAATGTGTTTTCTGATGGTCTTAGGCGACCCCTGTGACCTTTGTTCGACCCCCAAAGGGGTTGCGACTTACATGTTGAGAACCGCTGCTCTACAAGAACCCTACATGAGGTCATAAAGAATGAATCACAGGCGGCTAGGTGGTGCAGTGAATAGAGCGCCGGCCCTGGAGTCAGAAGGACCTGAGTTCAAATCTGGCCTCAGACACTTAACACAAAAAACTAGCCGTGTGACCTTGGGCAAGTCACTTAACCCCAACTGCCCCCCCCCCCCCAAAGCACACACACACACACAAAAAGAATGAATCACACTAGACTAAACTTATTTCTTCTTTCAGTAGAGTTACCGCATCGGTAGGATTTTGTTAATACAATTTACTAAGACTTTAGCAAAACATCTGATGAAACTGTCACACTATTCATGGCATAACAGAGTGCTGGACAAAGGGAGGGAGAGCACATTTATCAAATCTGCAGATGGCACTGACCTGGAAGGGAGAGCTAACACACCAGACTACATTCAAAATATAAAAAGATCTGGATAGCCTAGCACACTAGGCTAATTCTAATAAGATGAAATTCAATATGGATAAATAAATTCTTATATTTGAGTTAAAGAAAAAAAGAATTTTACAAAATGCAGAGTGAAGAAAGCATGGTTACCAGTCAGCAGTTTGTCTGGAAAAAGATCTATGGGTTTCAGAAGACTACATGCTCAACAACATGCTCATCAGGTTCATCACCCATCTCAACATGAGCCGTCAGAATAACGTGGCAGCCAAAAAAAGCTACTGCAATCTTGAGTTATGTTAAGAGGCATGACTTCAGGAATAAGGAGGCCCTGAGATCACAGAATAGCCTCAGAGGCTATCTAGAGCAATTTCCAGTTTTATAGATGAATAAACTGAGACCCACAGAGATTCAATGATTTGCTCAAGGCCTCAGAGGCAGCATTACAGGAGTGATTTGAACCCAGGTCTTGTGTTGGTCCCTCTGTACTTAGTACTGGAAAGACAACATCTGGAATAATGTGTTGACTAGTGGGTACTCTATTCTACACAGGGTAGTAAACAAGAAAACATCAAGAGAAGGGCAACCAGGGTGGTGAAAAGCGCCTGCAGAGAGTATCACATGAAAGCAAGATAAAGGAAAGCAAGTGTTCAGTTTGGCCCCAAAGAACAGAAACAAATTTAGGGGATAGAAATTACTAAGAGGCACATTTTGGCTAGATATTAGGGAAAACTTAAAAATCAGAGATGTTTCCCAATGGAAGGGCTACATGGAGGAGCTAGAGGCAGCCAGGTGGTTAGGTGGAGTGAGTGCTAGACTTGAAATTCAGGCACATCTGAGTTCAAATCCTTCTTCAGCACTATGATTAGCAACGTGATCCTGGGCAAGCTGCTTAAACTCACAGCCTCAGCATCCTCACCTGCAAAATGGAGATTTAGCTACTATCCTCACAAGACTGTTGTGAAAAATATGAAACATATTTAATAAGTGGTTATTCTGTATCAAATATTGGGGATTCTAATGCAAAGGCAAGACAGCCCCCTGAGGTTACATTCTAAAGGGGGTGGTGGTCAGGGAAGGGGGTTATGGTCTGAGAAGTCACAAAGATGCTAAGATGAACAACAGAGAAATCCATTAATACATCCTTTCCAGAGCAATGGTAGTGATGAACTGATTACAATGCTCAAGCAGAGGAGGTAGAGGGAAGATGCACAGGGTCAACAATGCCCAGACAGCTGCTGGAGGTATTAAGAGCTAAGAGACTGGCTCACTAGCCGGCAGTATGCATCAGAGGAAAGACGTTCTCTTTCTTTCTGACTCTAAGGCTGGCTCTCTTTCCACAATTATAAGCAAAGAACTGTTAAAAGTGATTCAAAATAAATGATACGAAGAGGTATATAATATAATCCTCATTTTGATGAATCCAGTATGAAAGATATCAAAGAACCAACCCCACCCCCCAAACCATTTACAAAAAAAAGCAGTATAAATGACATCTGAATGATCCAGAGAGTAGGTGTTGTAGGAGGTCACTCATGGGAGAGAAAGATCACTCTTAGCTAGAAAGATCTAAGAAAATTCCAGTAGAGTACGTAGTTAGGTTATGAGAGATACTGGAGGAAAGAGAAGAAACAGGATTTTAGTAGTCAGAGGTTATAGGGGAAGGCATTTCAATCAGAGAAAATAGTGTAAACAAAAACTAGGAAGGTCAAATAACCTGCTGCATTTAAGAAATGGCAGACAGACCAATCTGGTGGGAGAAGACGACTTATATGCAGGAATGTAGTGGAAAATAAGGCTAAAAAGGTCAACTGGTGCCTGATTTAGAATGCTTTGGATAAGGCTGAGGAGTTAAAATTTCATCTCAAACAATGCAAAGTCCACATAGTTTTTTTAAAAGTGGGTTTTGTGCTGGATAGAGATGTGAAGTAATAAGGGTGTGAACCAGGTTGTTAGAAATGGGAGTGGGCAAAAAGGGAAGACGCCAATTATCTTTACCTTCTGAAACTAAAGATACAACTAAAAGCATATATGTAGTCATCAAATTAGCCATACTCACCCAAGGAATAATAGAAAACAAAATCAAACCAAAAACTGAAGATGATTTCTAGGGTTCAGCTACCTTCTGTCTCAAAGACTTTGTCTATCTGAACTACTATATTTTTTCCTAACCCTGATAAAAGTTTTATATTTATATAGTATTTTCCCACTACTTTTATGTCCTGGCCTATTTCTTTCTTATAATTCTGTGAGACACATGAAGGAAACAGGCACAAGAAATAATAAATTACTCTTTCAAGTTTACTGGGTCAGGGGATTAGAATCCAAATATTCTTAGTGCTTTTTTCTAATATTCACTGATGTTTATAGATAAATTTCTAAAACAGTCTACCACTGTAGTATGTTTTTAAAAAGCATTTTAAAAAAGTATTTAAATGTTTTAAAATTATTGACCATACAGTTGACATCCCCATTCTGTAAGAAAGATATTTCACATACAAGGTCTTAAAAAGATTCAAAGGTAAAACTGATTTATTTCTTAAAGGAAAAAATTATCAATTTCAAAATTAAGCCTTGAAATTTACCTCCTAAACTTATCCTTTTTGTCCTTTACATCATCAACTTCATTATGTGTGAACAGGTCAGCTATACGTGTAAGGAGGTTTGCATTAATACAATTCATGTTGCATGGAGTGGATACTATAGCATTCATGTGTTTATGGCAATAATGAATACACTGTTCGACCTACAAAGAAGAAAAAAAGACAATAAATATTGAAAATAATAGGATGAATGTTTGTGTTTCTATATATCAACAAGCTCACATGATAAACATTTATGATGGACCCAAGTACATAGTACTAAATTTTGTCTAGTAGTAATACCATTCCACAGGTAATGTGGCAGGTAATATTTTAAATTTACAGAATACTTAAGCACAAGTACTTCTGAACATCTTAAAGTCTTCCAACTCACAGCACACAACCCAAAAGTTGTATCGTTAGGCTGAACTACATATTTCTAGTGCTCATGGTCTATCGCGACTTTTAAAGACCCCAAATTACAGAAGGTTTGTAAACTTAAAAAGATTACAAACACTGTGGTATAATTCACATGGTTTCACTAGTTACTTTGTCAAAATTTATATTAATAATTACACGTATGACATTTGTGAAACAAATTTAAGAATAATGGAAAAGAAAAATGAAAAACATACATACTTCAATGGGCCTGAAATTTATACCTAAGTCATGAGAACACTGATTTTTGTGATGGAACTCTTATTTAAAAAAAAAATTAACCTGTTTTTGTATTCATATGGTATTTTTATGAATTACTATAAAAGATCTTTTATTTCATCAGTGGACACATTCTCCATCTATGAAGGTCAAAACCCTTCATGCTTTACTCTAGGAAAAAATAAGAATGGAGTGTGGCCAACATTAGGTAATGAACCTCTCTGAACTGAAGTTGATCTTCGGATAAAGGACCTAACATAGTCTATCTCTGGAACTGTGCTTCAAAGGCATTCTGGCTCAGGAGGATCTGCCAGGGCTTATGTTCTATTGGTAAAATCTCCAAGAGTCTATGGTCCTGTCCCCGCCAACGTGAAGAATTAGAACAGAACTTTAATGAAGATCGTATGATATTGTATGGTTCAATTCAGGAAAAATTATTAAATGCCTATTATATGCAAGGCATGTTGGGTGTTAAGGATATATAAACACAATTCATGCTACATAGGAGGTAGTGACTCTGAAGGAAGAGGGGGATTCTAAGAGACAGAAATGAGGAAAGAGAGCATTCCAGGAAGAAGCAGGAACACTGTGCACAGGGAACAGCTTGCATGCCAATTTGGCCACAGCAGAGGTGTTTAACCCAGTGGGGAGAGCTTTAAAATGCTCAATTGAAGATTCTTTATTTTATCCTAAAGACCAGCAGGAGCCACTTAAAGTTTCTGAAAAAGTGAATGCTTTAATTAATACACCTAATGTTTTAAAAATAGCAATTTGGCAGCTGTCTAGAATATGATCTAGAGGAAAGACCTGAAGCAGGGAGATGAATTAGTAGGCTACTACAGTAGTCCTGGTAAGAGGTAATGAGGACCTGAAGTAGGGAGGCTAGGGAAGTAATGGAGATGAGAGTGGATGCAAGAAATGTGGAACTAGAATCAGTAAGACCTGGGAACTGATTAGATGTGGGGGGATGAAGGAAAGGGAAAAGTCAATGATGACTCCCTCCTGTCTCCCAGGTTTGACTTCTTGTCTCTCTGCCATTCGAGTAGTTTCTACTTATTCCTGCCTCCTTCCTCAATATCTCCTGCACCTTTCTCCTCTCTACCTCATTTACCCTCATCCCATCTGACCTTCATTATCTCCCTGCCTCCATTTCCCTTCCCCTCTAATCCATTCTTCACTCAGCTGCCAAATGAGACAGTTGTGTCACTGCCTGTGACATTCTGTGGCCCATCACAGAGGCCTTGAGTGTCTGGAATGCATTCCTTCCTCACTGCCTTCTTTTAGAATCCTTAGGTTGTTCTAAGCACAGCCCAGGCTGCATCTCAGACGTAAGACTCTTCCCCTGACTCTCAGTGTTCTCTCTCTCCTGAAATCACTCTACATTTACTTATTTATCTACATGTTATATATACATACATATCGCACACCCCGGTAGAATAAACTCTTTGAGGCCTGCAGCTATTTGGCTTATGTCCCTCTGTTCCTAGGAACTTGCACACAATAGGCACTTAATAAGTGTTTGAATGGAACTGAAAGGAGGGCCCAGAATGGAGCTTTACAAGTCTAGCTGCAGTACGACGATGACAAGTAAAACATCACAGAAATTTTTGCATTAAAAAAATGGACATTATAGGACCATTTTGTTGATGTTTTATTGGATGACATCAAGCACAGGCATGAGCATCTACTAATTTTTCTGTATGTCTACATAAAATTCCCATTAAAAAAATCTGACCATCAATTATTCCTTGTACTACATGTAATAGCTGACAAACTAAATACACTTAAAGAACTCGAATTTACACTAAGTATTAACTTAAAATTAGTCGGTTTACTCTTCCTTTAAGGTGGTTGTCAAAATAAAATGAATTTGAGGGATAAACATACAACTGTTTTGCTTTATCCCATCTAAGAATAAGGCTTCTCTATTTTTAATAGTATATAACAAATTACAGTAACGGCTCACATTTATATAGCATTTTTCAGGTTTGCAAAGAGCCTTACATTTTAAAAATCTCATTTCTGATCCACTGCCACATTCCCAAAACTGAAATATCTAAAAGCTAGCAAATTATTCTCAAAAATATTTTTGTTCAGGATTTTTTTTCTAAAAGATACATTAGATAAATTTTTAAAAAATTAAAAGAATTTGGAATGAAAAGATGTGACAGGACTTTCCATATACCTGAAAAATAAAGATCAAGATGTACCTGGTGATTAAGCATTCCCAATACAATGAAGTAAAAAGCTCGGGAATATTTATGAATACTTACTAATGAATCCATCTTCAAAAATTCAGAAGAAATTAAAATCGAAATTACATTCCCTGGTTCTAAAAATAAATGGGAAAAATGATTAGTTCACTTATCTCTTCCTTTATTTGTGGCAGAATCTCCATACAACAGACCTAACGGTCAAGTAAAACAGCAATGAAATGTAAATCCTACTATATAACATATAGTAGGATTATATAGTATAGGATATATATAGGAATATATAGTAGCTCAGATACACATTAGTAAATTCTAAGTTGAATGTAGCAGATAGTGAAAACGAGTAGCAAATTTGCACAGAAATCAGATGCGCACCAAGCATACTCAAAATCCTTTTTCACACACACACACAAATGAAAAATAAGGAATAATTAAACTAGACCCACAATTTCAAGGTGATACATTATCATATTTCCTCATTGGAAAAATACACACAAAAAAGCAGAGATGATTTGATATCATTAGAGTTGTTCCAAATGGAGCTCTGGTCATCATTTTAGATAATGCAAGACTTCTAAAGAGAAGTAAAACAATGCTGCTAATAAGGTTCTGAAATGACTTTCTATTACGGAATAAGTGAGCCTTAAGAATGTAGTTGGGAGTGGGGATAGTTCTTAAAGTTCTTTCTGTTCTTAAAATGATGACTATAGAAAAGAAAAAAAAAAGACCTGCTCTTGTCCCCACTATGAAAACACGGACATTTACCAAAGCTAAGAAGCATGCTGCTTCCTGTTTCATTATTGTGGTTGGTTTCATGATTTCATGATGCACCTTTGCTATCGGATTGATCTGACCACTGGTAGTTTTACATAAAGGGTTGTCTTAGAGTTGAGAAGTCTTGGATTCTAGTCCTGCCAGAGGCATACACTGACTGCGTTGCCACGGACAAATTGCTTACCCTCTCAATTTATCTTAAAGAACTATCTCCGTCTGGAAGCTGAAGACTGACATCAGCGGAGGTTTCCACACACTGATAAAAAATAGAAGCCCTACCAAAGTACGTATGTTATCAACATCAGAAAGGCGTTCTGTTCTAGGTGTCAGTTACTGAACAATGAGGAGCTACACGTGCTGTAAAATCAACGGGAAAGGATATAAAGAATTATAGTTTTGTGTAAGATTTTGTTTATTAGACAGTACAATGTGTTCTCTGGTTATATTTCTTTATCCTTTAAAAATGACTTGGAAAATGTCATCTGCAACATCTGGAGAGCTATCCCTTTGCCAGAAATTCCATTACAATTGACTAAAACAAGGATGACGTGTCAGTTTCCTAAAAGACTATTGCCAATGTGAACTTGAACACTGCTTTCCTAATAATTTTCCACATCTCACTACTGGCACATAGAAAGCAACTCCCAGGTGGCATTTCAACTTCTTAATGAACAGTTTGTATGAAATAAGCACTTTTACCTAAAGTGGGTATGGCACAATTCTCATTCTCCTTAGAGTTCCTTTTCACATACTGTATCAACCAACTGAAGATGTGAACATCACAGTGAACAGAAATGTCCACCTCCTCCCAGCGCTGGGCATCCACAGACAGATATTCAGCAAAATACTTCATTTCTGATATCAAAAGGTCTCGAGGACAAGTAAAATCTTCTTTCAGGTTTTTTGCTTCATCACATACGTGAATCACCATATTTGGCCTTCATTCAAAAAGTTACAAAGAAGAGAAGTCACCACAGTTTGAAAGGAACTGTCAAGTCACATTTATTACAAATAGGGAGATAAAAAGTGAAGATATGGACTTCTAAGTAGTTTCATGGAATAATATCATTCTGATAGCCCACTAACCTAATCATAATTATCAGGTGAATTTAATAAAACTTCAAATTGTATGCAATTACATGATTAAAAATAACTTTTACCAAATAAATGTTATTTCATAGATCAGGGGTGGGGAAGCTGTGGCCTCGAGGCCATAGGTCCTCTATACCTGTCATAGATGATTAGTCTCTTTTTGGTTATTAGCAATTAAAACAATTAAATGTATCCTATTTTAAGCTAGATTTTTCAAAGGAATTAGTGTTTCAACTTGATAAAAACAGAACAGGGAAATTAAGTAATTAAATAAATATTTATTGGCATGAACATAAACCTTAAGTTTCTTAAATAAGGATGTCAAGCAATTAATTATAGGAGAAGGGAGATTAATAAATGAAAAAAGGGAATTATATACTTAAAATCTTTTGTTATTGTTTTAAAATATAAAAGAACATAAATTTTAAAATCAGTTTAGGAAATATAAGGACAAAGACAAGAGTCACAAAGGATGGGAAGGCAAAAATTGGTTTTTGATCTACTTTCTAAATATTTCTGGGATAGGAGGAGTACTACTCACACCGAAAAGATCACAGAGTAAATAGTTATAAACAATAAAAGAAAAAAATACTCAATAGAGTTACTTACCTTTTAAAAAAGGAGGTTAAACAATGAGACGACAGTGTGGTGCAGTGGAAAAAGCAATGGTTCTGGAGTCAGAGGACAAGAATTCAAAGCTTACCTTTGACGCTCACTACTTTTGTGACTTTGGGGTTCATCTCCCCGGGGTTCTGTTTCCTTATGTGTAAAATGAGGGGATTATACTAGATAACTTCTAAGGTCCCTTCTGGCTCTAGAGCTATGATGCTATAAAGTCTACCTTTCTGTACTGATTCATAAGGTTTATACATGAAACAACTGATGTATCTAAGAGTTAACATTTCTGCAAAATATTAATAAACATATTTTAAAAATACATGTTAATTTAGTTGATGGAACAGAGAATTAATTTGAACACATTACCTAATTTTAAAATTTTCTTTACTCTGAAGATTGTATCATTAAAAAAATGAAAAACATCAGTTTCAAGACAAATCTTGTTTTGTGTTACTCCATAAAAGGAATATAGGAACAGGAACAGATTCACTGAATAATATAAGTCATCAGTACTGTGTATTTGAATGATTGCATGGTAATCTGGATGAGTAGTCACCCTCACTGCCCCCTAACTCCCCTCTTCCCCCAGAGTACTAGGAAAAAAATCCAAAGGGATAAGATTTGACAAATCCAAGAATTTTAAATGAAAAAAATCAATCAATGATTTAAGGAAAAACTGTAATTTATAATTGTTTTCTATCAGTCAAAATAAATGATAATTATGAAAATCAGCCTTCATAATTTAACATTTTCCCCAAAGTTAGATGTAAGACATAAATATTAGTTGAGAACTATAAATTATTAGTGAAATTCAGTAAAAAGAGTTTGGCATTAAATCTGAATGACATTCAGTTAAACTCTATGAAAATTTCCATCACATTATAAGGCAGCTAGATATTTCAATCAAAAACTTATGTGGTGAGAGATAATGAAATCAAATCTAGGCTCACCAGTTATAAAGTCAATGAGATTAAAAAATTTTCTTTCTTTAGATTTTTTCAGTCACTCTTCAAAGTTTTAATTTATATTTGCAACAACTGTAAATGTAAAAATAAAGTTTACTTTGCTAACAGATGTAAATTAATAATAAATAAATAAATTAGAATTTTGCACAGGATGATCTGAAATCAAGTTTTAGTAATAATATTATAATTTAATATCTCTACATTGTAGTAAGGGACTCATGAAAATTTCTGTTATATACTGTATAATTTAAAAGTAATATTATTCTTATCTAATGAACAACCAGCCTCCTACCCTTCTGTTTCATCAGCCTTTTCTCCATCTTTATGAGCAGTACAGTTTTCATTTTCTGAAGAACAATTCCTTGTGGAAGCTATATTAGGTCTTCCTTAAATACAGAAACAGATAAAAAAAAGTTAAGAGTTTGTACCTTATCTTGATTTTTGACATACTGAGTAGCAGTAGAGAAAAATATGCTTTTATAATCATACACAAACTGAAGGCACTAGAAGTCAGATGGCATTCTTCCTAATTTTTTTCAAGAGTGCTTGAAAGGACCATAATAGAGAAAAGGAACCATAAACTGCTAATGAAGGCAAGTCGTTTTTCTAAATAATGCGTCAGTATTATTTTTATATGGCAGGAACTAAAAAGGAGTTTTATGGACATAAAATGAAGTAACAGCCAACAGTTACTAAACAACAATAGATTTCTTTCTTTCTAGAAGGAACTGTTTTAGACTAATGAATGCTCTGACTCTGAAACTGAGATAAAAATCATTTAACATGTATTAAGTGCATCTAATATGAGCAATTGTTTTGATTGTCATTACTGAAAACAACTCTTCTAAATAACAATGACTAATTAATCAATACAGCTACTGAACAGAGCGATAGGGTCTGAATAGTAGATAAGCTGCTTTTCTAAACTAGGAAAGCAACACCTACAAAGAAAAAATAACTGAAATACTGAGGATGAATATGAATGAAAAAGTACATATATGTGCTGCCTGGCATTGTGCTAAGTGCTAAAGATACAACTAGAAAAGATAGTTCCTGCCCTCAAGTTCATGTTCCAATGAGAGGAAAAACACACATGGGAGGCTTAAGTTCTAAGTCAGAAGATTATGATTTAATCCTTTCATATTAAAGCACAAGGAAATATTAAAATTATGTGTTATGATGTAGTACTTGACCTTCAGAAAAAATAACTGTGATAAAAATGATGGATTTATTCTAAACTTATATTCTAAGCTTACCTGTTTTGGAAACTGAATTCTGCCTAAGAGGAGGCTCTGAAAACTCTCCTTGGGTGTCAAGGAGTGAAGATTTGATGTATGTTGCTAAGTTTTCAACAGGACTTCCTCCAGCTGCCATGAGAGGACTGTACTGGTTGTCAACAGGTGAATTTCCACTGCTTTTCAGTTCATCAAATCTTTTTGCACACTATCATGGAGTAAAATAATGAAATGGAAAGAAGGAAAGTAAGGGAAAAGTATCTTGGTACCATAAGTTCTTATTCTATGAACAATAATTTAATATCAGCGGATATTAATCTAGGCTTGTGATTCCTTCCAACAAGTCTTTGGTTTGCCTTTAAATTTTTTTAAAAGGAAGTTCAAAATTGAATTTTTTCTATCTCCTTCTACATTAACTATATTTTCCTCTCCTGTATTTCTACCATCTGTTGGCAATTTCATAATTTAAAAACTTGGATTTTAGCTTTACAAGTTATATGGCCAATACTTTAAGCTATAAAAATAAGTGAATTCTAGCCTGAAATTCTTTTGAGTGAGTTAATATTATAAAACAATTGACATTTGATTCTGCATTCTCATAATTTATAAAAACATTCTACTTTCTAAAAAAGTTGCCAAAACCAATCTTTAGTTTTATTTTAACATTTTTTATTTCATTATTTTCTAATTACAAATGAAGTTAAAAAAAAATTTGGCCTCCAAATATTCTCCCTCCATTCTGCCCCCTCCCTACCCCTTGAGAAGGCTGCATGATATTGATTATATGTATGAAGTTATACAAAACAGATTTCCATATTAGCCACACTGCAAAAGAAGAAAGTATATCTGAATCTGCACTCAAGAGTTCATCCGATGGTTCTCTCTCTAATGTGGATAGCATGTTTCATTATAGATCCTTTGGAACTGTTTTGGATCACTGTCTTGATCAGGGTAACAAAGTTTTTCACAGTTGATCATCCTTGCAATGCTGCTGTTACTGTGTACAACATTCTCCTGGTTCTGCTTACTTCGCTTTGAAACAAGTTCATATATCTCCATCACTATCTCAAATCACAACTTTTTAAGCTAATCTCTAATTAAAGGATATCCCCTCAAATTCTGATTCTTTGTCACCACAAAAAGAGTTGCTACAATTCTTTAAAATATGTAAATGAGTCCTTTTCTCTTTCATCTCTTTAAGAGGTAAGCAGTAGTATTGCTGGGTCAAAGAGTAGACGCAGTTTTACAGCCCTTTGGTCATAGTTCCAAACTGTTCTCCAAAATGGTCAAATTAGTTCACCACTCCACCAAAAGTGCATTAGTGTCCCATTTTCCCCACATCTCCTCCAGCATTTGTCATTTTTCTTTTTTGTCACAAGAGCCAATCCGGTATCTCAAAGTAGTTTTAATTTGCTAATCAATAGTAATTTAAAGCATTTTTTGTGTGACTATTGATAGCTTTGATTCCTTCTCCTGAAAACTGTCTATTCCCATCCTTTGACCATATGTCAATTGAGGGATGGCTCACATTTTTAGAAATGTTATTCACTTCCCTGTACATTTGAAAAAATAAGCCCTTTATCAGAGAAACTTGCTGTAAATTTACTCCCAATTTCTTGTTTTCCTTCTAATTTTGGCTACATTAGTTTTGTCTGTGCAAAACATTTCAATTTAATGTAACAAAAATTATCCATTTAATTTCACTGGTTCCTATGTCTTGTTTGGTCATAAACTCTTCCTTTATCCATAGATTCACAAGTACATTTTTCCATGTTCCTTCTGATTTACTTCTATAACTCATTTTGTCTAAATCATTTATCCATTTTGACTGTATCTCGGTATACAATGTGCAATGTTGGTCTACGCATAACTTCTTCCAAACAGCTTTCTAGTTTTGCCAGCGATTTTTGTCAGATGACAAGCACTTACTCCAAAAGCCTGGATCTTCGGGTTTATCAAACACAAGATTATTACGATCATTTGCCACTGTGTGCATGTGCCTAATCTGTTCTGCTGATCCATCGCTCTATTTCTTAGACAGTATTAAATCTGGCACCACCACCTAGACCATTTAGCTTCACTTTTTTTTTCATTGATTCCCTTTATATTATTGATCTTTTGTTCTTCCAGATAAATTGCTACTATTTTTTCTTGTTCTATAAAATAATTCTTTTGTAGTGTTATTGCTATGGCACTGAATGAGTAAACTAATGTAGTAGAATTATTATTTTTATTATATTGTCTTGGCCTACTCACGAGCAACTAATATTTCTCCGAGTATTTAGATCTGTCTTTATGGGAAGAATGTTTTGCAACTGCATTCGTATAGTCCCCTGATTTGTCTTGGCAGGTAGACTCCCAAGTATTTTATACTGTCTGCCATTATTTTAAGTGGAATTTTTCTTTCTGTCTCTTTCTGTTGGGTTTTGTTGGTAGACTGCAGAATTGCTGATGATTTATATGCATTTATTTTATGTCCTGAAACCCTACTAAACTGTTAATTTAATTTTAAATTCTGCTAATTGTTTCAACTAGTTTTTTAGTGGATTCTTTAGGGTTCTCTAAATATACCATCATGTGATCTCCAAAAGGTGATAGTTTTGTTTCCTTACTGCCTATTTTTACTCCTCCAATTTCTTTTTCTTACTGCTAGAGGTAGCACTTCCATTACAATACTGAATAATAGTGGTAATAATGGACATCCTACCTTTTTTTTTTTTTAGGGAGTTTATTGATGGCTTATTCAGTTTCTTTTCTAAGAAAATTATTTAAGTATTTGAATTCTTCTTTTGTTAATCTGGGGAGTTCATATTTTTGTGAATATTCATCCATTTTACTAAGACTGTCATTTTTAGTGGCATATAATTGTGCAAAACAGTTCCCAACAATTGCTTAATTCATCTTTGTTGGTTGATGCATTCACCTTTTTAATACTAGTAATTTGGTTTTCTTCTTTCTTAAAAAAAAAGGAAATTAACCAATGGTTTATTTATTTTTATTGTGGTTCTCCCCCCCCAAAAAAAAACATCTCCTAGTACTACTTATTAATTTAATTTTTTAACTTTCAACTTTGAGATTTTCAGGATTTCCCTTTTGGTGTTTAATTGGAAATTTTTAACATGCTTTTTTCCCCAATTTTTTTTTTTAGCTGCATACCCAATTCATCAATTTGCTCTCTCTCTTTTATTAATGAACTCATTTAGATATATAACTTTGCCCCTAAGTACTGCTTTGGCTGCATCCCACAAATTTTGGAATATTGTTTCATTATTATGATTCTTTTTAAAATTAACTTTTGTTTTTTTTTAGTTTACATCATTCATTTCCACGAGATTTTGAGTTACAAATTTTCTTCCCATCTTTCCCCTACCCACCACCCCAAAACAGTGATTCCATTGTATACTTCCTCCCCCAATCTGCTCTCTCCTATATCCTCCTCTGTTACCCCTCTCACTTTCCAGTAGAGCAAGATGGATCTCCCTATCCCAGTGCCTGCATATCTTATTTCCCAGTTGCATGTAAATTACAATAATAATAATGACAATAACATATATACATATACATATATTTTTTTAAACATTTGATTGTAAAACTTAAAATTCTAGTTTCTTTCCCTTCCTCCCTTGTCACCCAAGTGTCACCTTGTCACTTGAGAAAACAAGCAATTCAATACAGGCTGTATATGTGGTAGTTACGCAGAACATCTCCACAATGGATGTATTGTGAAAGACTGACTTTATTTCCCTCCCTACTATCCCACCCTCCACTTGTTCTATTCTCTACTTTGTCCTTGTCCCTTTCCAAAAGTGTGTGCTTCTAACAACCCACCCCTCCAAGCTCCCCTCCCCTCCCCATCATCCCCTTCATCCCTATTCTCCAGTAGGGCAAGATACCCAATTTAGAGTGTGTCATTCCCTCCCTAAGCCAAATTCAATGAGAGTAAGGTTGACCCATTCCCTTTTGCCTTCTTGTTCTTCCCCTCCATTTTAACAATTATCCCTTGCCTCTTCTATATGAGAGGATTAACCCGTTCTGTCTCTCCCTGTCTCCTCTCATATTCCTCTCCTACCTCTCAATTTCACCTTTTAAATATCATCCCTTCCTATTCAATTGATCCTGTGCCCCGTATGTATATTTGTATACACATATATGTATACATATATACTTGTACACATATATACACTCACATATGTGTTCATATGCATATATACCCTCTTATACATGTGTATCCATACATATGCCTTTATGCTGCTTCAACTATCCTCATACTGAGAAAAGTTTTGTGATTCTTTTTAAAAGAAATTATTATTTCTATGATTTATTCTTTGGTCCATTCATTCTTTAGGTTTAGATTATTTATTTTACAATTAATTTTTAATCTATGCTTTCACAGTCTTTTGTTGAATGCAATTTTTATTTCTTTATGATCTGAAAAAAGATGCATTTAAGATTTCTGTTTTTTTTGTATTTGTGAGGTGTTTATGTCCTAATACATGGTTGGTTTTTGTGAATGTGCTATGTACAGCTGACAAAAAGGTATACTCCTTTCTGGTGCCATTCAAATTTCTCCAGAGGTCTATAATATTTAGCTTTTCTAAGGTTTTATTCACCTCCTTAACTTCTTATTTATTTTATGGTTGAATTTTTCTAACTCTGAGAAGGTAAAGCTGAGGTCTCTCACCAGTATAATTTTTGTCTATTTCTTCCTGTAATTCATTTAACTTTTCCTTTAAGAATTTGGATGTTATCCTATTTGATGCACATATCATTAATGATGCTACTCATAATCTACGGTGTCTTCTGACAAAATGGAGTTTACCTGCTTATCCCTTTTAATTAGGTCTATTTTTGCTTTGTCTGAGATCATGACGGCTACTTCTGCCTTTTTTTCTTCAGTTGAAGCGTAACAGATGCTGCTCCAATCTCTTATCTTTACTCTGTGTTTGTTTCAAGTGTTTCTTATAAGCCGCATATTATTGGATTTTGATTTCTAATCCATTCTGCTCTTTGCTTCTGTGGTAAAGGTGAGTTCATCCCATCCATAGGTATGATTACAACTGTGCGTTTCTCTCCATCCTGTTTTCTTCTGTTTATCCTTCTCTCTGTATTCTGTCCCTCCTCCAAAATCTCTTTTGCTTCTGACCACTACTTTCCTTTATGTGCCCCCTTCATCAGCTCTCCCCTCCATCCATGTTCCTTTTATCCCCTTTCTCTCCTACTTTCTTGTTGGGTAAGAGAGATTTGAAAGAGAAAGAGATGAAAGAGGTGAGAGTGAGAGTAAGAGAGTGAGAGAGAGAGAGAGATGAGAGGAAGAGAGGAGGGAGAGAGGAAGAGAGGACGGAGAGAGGAAGAGAGGACGGAGAGAGGAAGAGAGAGGTGGGAGAAGGAGAGAGGGCGGGGGAAGAGGGAGAGAGAGAGGAAGAGTGGAGGGAGAGAGAGAGGAAGAGTGGAAGGAGGAAGAGAGGAGGGAGAGAAGAGGGGGGGAGAGGGAAAGAGGGAGGGGGAAGAGGGAGAAATAGAGAGGAAGAGTGGAGGGAGAGAGGGGGAAAGTGAGAGAGGGAGAAAGAGAGAGGGGAGAGGGAAAGAGAGGGGAGACGGAGAGAGAAAGAGGGGAGAGAGAGAGAGAGAGGGAGAAAGAGAAGGGGGAGAGAGAGGGAGACGGAGAGGGGGAGAAGGAGAGGGAGAGAGAGGGAGGGAAAGGGAAAGAGGGGGGGGGAGATAGAGATGAGAGAGAGAGAGGGAGAGAGAGAGAGGGAGAGAGAGAGAGAGGGAGAGGGAGGGAGAGAGAGAGATAGAGATAGAGATAGATAGATAGATAGAGAGAGAGAGAGAGAGAGAGAATATCTGTGCCTATTTTCCCTCTCTGAACCAATTTAGAGGAGGGAGGTTCAAGTGCTGCCCTCCCCCAAGTCCCCAATTATTCGCCCCCCCCCCCACTGTAAAAGCACTTCCTTGCATGCCTCTTTTCTGCCCCTTCCCTTTCTCTCAAGGAATCCCTTTATTTGGATTTTAGATTATCCCAACATAACTGACTCTCACATTCTATGTAGAATCCTTCTAACTACCCTAAAAAGGATAAAGTTCTTAGAAGTTACAAGAAGTTACAAGTATCATCTTCCCATACAGAAATGTAAACAGTTTAACCTCATTTGTCCCTTTGATTTTTCTTTCTTTTCTTTTGCTTTTTTTGGAGGTGGGAGGGGAAGGTAGGGCAACTGGGGTTAAGTAACTTGCCCAGTGTCATACAGCTAGTTTTCGTGTTGTTTGTGTGTGTGTGGGTTTGTCTGTGTGTTGTGTCTGAGGCCAGTGCTCTATTTACCATGCCACCTAGCTGCCCCCTGATTTTTCTTTCATGTTTACTTTTTTTTTTGCTTTTTGGAGGGCAGTTGGGGTTAAGTGACTTGCCCAAGGTCACATGGCTAGTTTTTGTGTTAAGTGTCTGAGGCCAGATTTGAACTCAGGTTCTCCTGACTCCAGGGCCGGTGCTCTATTCACTGTGCCACCTAGCCGTCCCTCATGTTTACTTTTTTATGCTTCCTTTGAGTCTTTTTTTCCTGAGGGGGGAAGGCAAGGGAATTAGGGTTAAATGACTTGCCCAAGGTCACACAGCTAGTAAGTATGTGTCTGAGGTCAGATCTGAACTCAGGTCTCTCCAGACTCCAGGACTGGTACTCTATTCACTGGGTCACCTAACTGTCTCTCCTTTGAGTCTTATATTTGAAAATCAAATTTGCTATTCAGCTCTGGTCTTTTCATTAGGAATGCTTGAAAGTCCTCTATTTCATTATGCATCATTTTTTTTTTCTCTATAAGGATTATAATCAGCTTTATTGGGCAGGGTGTTTTTGGTTATAATCTAGACTCTTCTACTTTGCAGAATATTATATTCCAAGTTCTCTGCACTTTTAACATGGTAGTTGCTAAATCCTGTGTGATCCTGACTGACGCATCACAATATCTGAATGGTTTCTTTCTGACTGCTTGAAGTAATTTCTCTTTGACTTGGGAGCTCTGGAATGTGGCTATAATATTTCTAGTAGTTTTCATTTTGGCATTTCTTTTGGGTCATGATCAATGCATTCTTTCCATTTCTATTTTACTTTCTGATTTTAGGATACTGTGGCAGTTAAAAAAATAATTTCTTGAAATATATCTAAGTTTTTTCTTTGATCATGGATTTCAGGTAGGCCAATAATTCTTGAATTATCTCTCATTGAGCTATGTTCCTGGTCTGTTGTTTTTCTGATAAAATATTTCACATTTTCTTCTATTTCTTTCATTACTATAATTTTATTTTATAATGTTTCTTAATATCTCATGGAGTCATTAACTTTCACTTGCCCAATTTTAATTTTCAAGGAATTATTTTCTTCAGGGAAGTTTTATACCTCTTTTTCCATTTGGTCAATTTTATTTTTAAAGGTGTTATTTTCTTAAGTATTTTTTTGTGCTCTTTTTATTGTTGTTCAGTCATTTTAGTGTCTGACTCCTCATGACCACACTTGGGGTTGTCTTGGCAAAGACACCGGAGTGGTTTGTCATTTCCTTCATTAGCTCATTCTGCAGATGAGGAAACAGAGGCAAGCAGAATTAAGTGACTTGCCCAGGGTCACACAGCTAGTAAATGTCTGAGGCCAGATTTGAACTCAAGAAGATTCCATGCCTGGCACTCTATCCACTGTGCCATCTAGTGCCTCTTTTACTAAGCTGTTTTTTTTCACAATTTTCTTCCCTTGTTATCTTTTATTGACCTAATTTTTCCTTTATCCCTCTTATTTAATTCTGAAAATCATATACTTTCAGGAATTCTTGTTGGTTTTGTGTCCAATTCACATTTTTTTGCCCTCAAGTGCTTGTAGCACTTTTGGTTTCATTGTTTTCTTCTGAGTTTGTGTCTTGATCTTCCCATAGTGGATTTTTTATGGGCAGGTTCTTTTCCCCTCCAGCCATTTCTTGACCATGATTATGTTAAAGTTGGGCTATTCCCAGCATGGGGCAAGGGTAGGGGTACTGTGAAGATGCAATGAGGAACATCCAGAAGACCAGTTTGGCTGGATCATGGTTGCAGATATCATTACATCTTACCTAGACTATTCTAATTGGTCTTCCTGACTCAACAGTCTCCACACTCTAATTTATATCCAGATAGATGCTGAAGTGATATTTTTAAAGTACAGTTCTAATTCATTCCTTACTCCCCCATCCTCCTTAATAAATTCCAGGGTTCCCTATTACTTTTAAGATCAAATATAAATTCCACTGTTTGACACTTAAAGTTCTTTGCAACTTAGACTCTTTTTATCTTTCCAGTTCTATAGATTCCATTGCTTCCATGTGCTCTATGGTTCAGCCAGTGGTGTACCTGATATTTCTATCATAACATTTCACTGCTATCATAACACTTTACCTATGTGACACTGGCTGGGCCCCACCCTTAGAATGTTCTCCCTTCTCACTCCTGCCTCGAAAAATTCTAGGCTCCCTTCATGATTCACTCAGTTCAAATGCCACCTTTTGTAGGGAGTGTTCTTATGCCCCCCAGTTACTAGTGCTTCTGCTCTAAGGTTACCTTGTAACTACTCTCTATATAGCTTTTATATACCAATACATGTAGGTGTTCTCTTCCCATTAGACTAAAATTCCTTGATGGTAGGGATCGTTTTATTTTTTTCCTTTGTATTTCCAGCATTTATCACAATTCCTAACAATAAGCACTTAATAAGAGCTTGATTCACTAATGCACAGAAAAGTAGGTCAAAAAAGAAGTTATGAAGGGCTTTAAATGCCAAACCAGAGGCATTTATAATTGATCAAAACCACACGGAGCCACTTTAGTTTAGTGAACAGGGAGAAACATAATCAAAAATTGTGCTTTAGAAATATCACTTTGGGGGTGGCTAGGTAGCATAGTGAATAGAGCACCAGCACTGAAGTCAGGAGGACCTGAGTTCAAATTCAGCCTCAGACACTTAACACAAAAACTAGCCGGGGGGGGGAGGGGGCCAGAGCCAAGATGGCAGTGTAGAAGCAGCAAGGCTCCGCAGCTCCCACCCTAAACACCCAGAAAATATGAGCCCAGACAAAGTCTAGGACTCTCAGACTCACAAAAATACAGAAAACACATCTCTCGCTGAAGGCAGCTTAGCAGCAGGGGCTCATCGCGGCAGGACGCAAGCTGAGGCAGACCCAGCCTGAAGCCGAGACTCCAGCCAGGCCCGGGGTGGTGGGAAGGAGCCAAGCCGAGCCGGGCCGAGCTGTGCAGCAGCCAGTCTGCAGGAGAGAAGATCTACAGCCTCCAGCACCTCCACATCTACCAACACGTGAAAAATAGGGATTGGAGAGGGGCAGCTCAGCAGGAGGGGCTCATCCACCAGGCTGGCAGGCCAGGAGAGGAGACCAGCCCAGCCAAAAACCAAAACGGAGGCCAGGCCCCAGGGCAGCCAGGAGGAGCTGAGCCTCCCAAGCCTCAACATGAGTCTACTTCAGAGAAGATCTACTGCACCTGAGGGGAATCTTCTCATCCTGCAAACTAGGATTAGAGATGGTCAGTGAAAGCAAAACTCTGAAGCTTAATATGGGGGAGGAAAAGCAGTTTGGCCAATCTGCCCACAGGGCAAGGAAGCAGTGGGGGAAGGGAACTGCTGTAACCAGCAGCGGCCCCCCACTGGGCTGCTTCAGAGCCCCTGGCCTACAGACTCCTCAGGGGGGCTGAATTGACTGATCAGGGCCAAGTGCTCTTGGGCATTGAGCGGCCTGGATCTGGATCGTGGTCTTGGGTGGTGGTGCTGGGGTGCACTTTCAGCAAGCCAAAGCTTGCGGGACATGCAACACCCCACTAATAGCTCCGGTATCTGGGAAAACCCCAGCAATTTGGAACAGAGCTTTCCCCACTGGAAGCAGAGTTTCACAGATCTAAAAAAAACCAATTAGCTGACTGGCCAACATGAGGAAAAGGAAGCAAAACAAAAACAGCAATAAAACTCTAGAATCCTTTTTTGTGGACAAAAAGGATCAAAGCATGGAACGGGAGGAAGACAACACAGTCAGAAGTCCCACACCAAATGCTTCCAAGACACTTGAAGAATTCTTAGCAGCTATAGATCAGCTGAAAAAAGACTTTGAAAAACAAATAAGAGAAGTGGAGGAAAAACTGGGAAGAGAAATGAGAATGATGCGAGAAAATCATCAAAAGAAAGTCAACAACCTGACTGAAG
>CM053595.1:235558374-235591719 GCA_028646575.1 Pseudocheirus occidentalis
TAAATTATATAAAAATGATTATTCATATTTATTTTCCTATTAAAATTTTGCAAATTTTATACACTCTTCAAAATTCAAACCTACACAGTTGTCAGATAGATGAGAAACTCTTCTATAGAAGAAACAGTGTATCCATTTGAAAATACTAATGGAGAAACTCTTTAGATTTCCATGATCTTAATTTAATACATATATATATTCAAAATCACCAATATTTCATCTTAAAATGAAAATTTTTTAAATTGAGTTTTTGTATCAGTCACATCATGAGAACTGGCAAAGATGACCACCCCCCAAAAGGTATCAATAAACAAGCATTTCTTGAAAGTCTACTTAATAAGTATCCTTTTCTTCTTTAATCTCTTTGGGGTACAGGCCCAAAATTGATATTGCTGGGTCATAGTGGTTCTCAACCTTCCTAATGCCTCGACCTGTATGAAGGTGTATCCGCATGTGAGCAGACCTGCCTGGAGACGAAGAGAGGACTGGTGTCTGGGTTCCTAAGACCATGGGAAATATGTGTTTTCTGATGGTCTTAGGTGACCCTGTTCGACAGGGTTGAGACCCACAGGTTGAAAACCGCTGGTCTAAGAGGATGTACTTTGGTAATAGTTGGGACACAATTCCAAAGAGCTTTCTATAACTGCTATACCAATTCACAGCTCCACCAACATTATTAATGTGCTAGTTTTCCTGAAGCCTCTGGAACTTTAGTCATTTTCCATTTTTGTCCAATTTTTCAGTCTGATGGACGTAAGGTGGAACATTTAGAGTTGCTTTCATTTGCATTTCTTCAATAATTAGTGACATAATAACCTGGATTCTTGAGAACTGCCTGTTTATGTCTCGTTCATATAGAAATTCCTTTCATTCTTATAAAACTAAATAGAATTTATATACCTCCTAACAGAAATCTCTATATACTAAAATAGAAGTTATACTAACATAACTGGTATTTTAAATATGCTATTATATATATATATATATATATATATATATATATATATATATATATATCACCTATTTATTCAAGTTCATATGATTACTGGAACAGGCTTTGGAAGTTTTTTTCAGTACATTTTACAAATGAGATGAGATTGTGTAAAGTTGAGTGACTGGCCCAAGATCACACAGGTGGTAAACTGGTACAGCCAGAATTCATACTCAGATTCTCAGAATCCCTATGTTTTAAAGCTACCATGTTATATAGCCCTTAAATAAAAGATATGCCAGACATCCATCGGTACTAAATTTGAGTCCTATATAATACAAACATTAAAAACTACAAATTCATTCTAAAATTTTGTGATAGGACAAAACTGCCATCAGAACCTGACTGACTCTGGAACAGACAGCTTTCTGGTTCTCTGAGAGCATAAAAAGTCCTGGTCACGTAGAGTCGAGGCCTCTCAGACTTGATGGATCTGAGCAGTTAGGTGACTCAGGGTATAGAGAGAACACGGGGTCTGGAATCAAGAAAATCCGAATCCAAATCCAGCCTCCAACACTAGCTTTGTAACCCCGGGCAGGCCACTTAACTTGTGTGCCTCAATGTCCTCATCTGCAAAATGAGGTAACAGCACCTACCTCTCAGGGCTGTTGTGAGGATCAAACAAGCTAATAATTTTGACATCCTTAGCTTGGTGGCTGGCATACAGTAAGCACTATATAAATGTTTATTTCCTTACCCCTTCCTGGGTGCCTCTACCTGCACGCCTATATCCAGGGTTACCAGACCCTGATGACCTCCTGACCAGACGCATTTCTAGATGGAGACAAAGTGGAGCTAAGGTACCCAGAAAAGCTAAGTGCTACCATGTACTTGTTTTATCAGAAGCTCCTCTGCTAATGTTCAATGAATTGTCAGGACCTCGTTTCATCTTAACATCAAACCTGAACAAAGAGATGGTGCTGGTGTTAAGGTTCCTCTGTCTACAAGTCCCCAAGAATGCACTTAGCTATGCCAAACAACTAACGAACAGGCAAGAGAGAGAAGAAAATCATCAAAATATACTTTTTAACCTTCATTGTTTGAAATGAAATCACAGGCTCCGTCCTCATCCCTATGATGAATCCTTCTTAGTAAAGATAAATGTGCTGCACTGGTAATTTTCAAATTAATGAGATTCAAGAATGTAAATAGGCCGGATAATCTGAGATGAAACAAGACCTCTATTAAGCAATCTAAAAACAAAGCATTTCACACTTCAGTCCATTATCAGTTACGGTTATTTTATAAACGATCATTTCTTTCCATCCTAAAGTACCACAAGAAAATCAAGTCACAAACACTGGACATTTATTAAGCACCTACGTGCCAGGTAGGAAGGTTATAAGGATTCAAATACAATTGGTTAAACTGTCCCTACTTTTAACGAGCTTACATTCTAAGGGGGAGACAAGTATATGTACATAAACAGCAAATCTACAGAGAACATATACCAAAAATGCAAAGTAGTTTAGTAAAAGTATTTTGCGAGGTAGGGCATTAGCAACTGAAGTGAGGAGGAAAGATTTCACAGAGAACACAAACTATTTAGTGTTATAACTATTTGGTAGTCTTGCATATATAGTATGTAATTAAATATTTTTTAAAAAACAAAATCTACATTACTTTTGGGGACTTCGAAACAAACATGGCAATCTCAAAATAAAAGCCAACACCAAACCTATATAATCTTGGCTATATAGTTTCATCTTTCCAAGAATACCCACTGAGTTTTAATGACAGATAAAAGAGCTTTGAACCAAAGGGCATGGCTGCATTTGAAAAGATTTTAGGAGAACCAAGTTTGATAAGAAACATTTCTAGTGTAGAAGCTTCAAAAACTAGGATTATTTTCAGTCCCTAATGCAGGTTTAAGGAGATCTCTGAGAACCTCAAGCAAAATTCATTTTAAGTCTATGGTGATTCACTGGAGTAGAATCACCTTTTTTGGTCCCTTTGGAACCAAACCCTAAAGCAAAAACCAAATGGAAACTTTTGCCAAAGGGGAGAGAGGAAGAGTGGAATGGGAATCTAAATGTATTCTCATAAATAAGATCAGTGCCCCATTGTCAGACTTAAAAGATTTCAAAGATGGGGCTGGAACTCTGATTTAATTGGTATAGGGAATTTACAGACAATTTATAGTCTTAAAAAATGTGTCTAAAGCGCTAAGAGGTGAATTTGCCCCCGACGAAGCTACGTGTGAGGGGTCTCAACCCACTATGCTGCTATCCAAAATCTAGGGGAATTTTAAACGCACATTAAAGAGTACCTCGTGATTGTTCTTGCTTGCTAACAAAAAGAACAAATTGCACCTGCCTTCTCTTATCTTTCTTGATGACTTTTAAATTGGAAAAACTCGCGATACATTCAAAGCGTTTAAAACATTAATAGTAATGAATTCTAGCTATTGAGGAAAAAATATTCAGAACTCATGGGACGTTCAAAGAGTAACACGTTACTCTACATATTGCATGTGGTTATAGAAAATACCGGCTTATGAATATTTTGATTAAACACAGACGTTTAAATTTTCTTTAAAGATCACACCGCGCATGAAAAGACAACCAACTCTGCTTCTTCTACAACTAAAAATAACATTCAATAAGACCCTCTTCAGCAGATTTTGTTTGACTCTACAAAGAGATGCTACGCTGTGTAGCGCGGCATGAAAAAAAAAAACAATTAAAAATCCGGAAGGCAGAAGGAACAGAATGAAAAGAACTTAACTAGGAGGGCCGAAGTCACTCGAGGGAGATTTCGTGACCAAGAGTACCGGAGCGGTTCTGGAGGAGTTTAGGTGAAATCTTGGGAGGGGGGTACGGTCTGGGCCGACAAGCCCTGCAGCTCAGCGGGCAGCTCAGACCCACCCGCGAGTGCCCAACCACTTGTCCTCCGTCCTCCTCTAGCAGGGGCTTCCCCGGTAGGAGGGGGTGTGGCAGGACGCGCACCAGCAGCCTCACTACCTTTCTTCCCCAGACAGAGAGGAAGGCACACTCCCCAGGGCGGGTACCCCGCTAGCTCATGGCTCAGTCTCTCCTAGCCCTCCTCTGGGCCCCCCCATACCCCATGGTAGTCGCCCCAGCGCCCCGGAGGGCATCACCCCCAGGATCGAGGGCGGGGCCGGGGACAAAAGGGGCGGCCACTTGGGAACGCCGAAGCCGGTTACCTCGGACGCCGGCCGTCAGTCTGGAGTAAGAGGCAGCGAAGGACGTCCCTCAGCTGGGGACCTCAGGCAGGCCGCGGAACGGAGTCGAACGGGGCGCGGGCGCGCCGAAGAAGGACCCGGATTCCTTGGCCCCGAATGGGGGTCGAGGGGCGGGAACCGGCCCGGAATGCGGAGACAGGCACTGCCTCGCCGCCGCCGGCTCTCTCGCTCACTCACCTGCCCAGGGCCGGCCTGGCCGCCGCCGTCGCCGCGCCTCCGTCACCTGCTGCGGCCGGGGCGCCCCGCACACGCGCCATGAAGCTCCCGGCCCCCCAGCCCGCAGCTCACAGCGCCCCTAGCCCAAAGCAGAAGCCGGCGGCCGGCCCCACTGGAAGAGCGCGGAGCGAAGGTGGGACCGAGGAACTAGGCCGAACACAGTCTTGCCAATCGCAGGCCAGAAGAGCAACAGGCGGACCAATAGGCGAGGCCCTACTCGGAAGGAGGGAGGGAATGGGACGCGTCGGTGTCCATGCAGCTGCCTCGCCTTTCCCTTCTCTTCCCCTGTTACTTCCCTCCCACTCCTCCTCCTCCTCGGCCCCTCCCGCACCCGTCCACGCCCCGGCTTGTCGCAGTGCAGCGTCCCCCGCCCTCCCAGCGTCTCGTCTCCTAGCAACCAACTCCAGCAGGCTAGGGCTTGAGAAACTAGCGCCAGGCCCATAAGAAAAGCGGAAGCAGTCTATGATTTAGAGACGAGAAATTGGGGAAATAGAGAGGAAAAGTAGTCTGGAAGGTCAGATGACTGGAATGTATGTTGCTGTAGAAGTAATAATTAACATTTTAATTATGCTTTAGGTAGAATAGGAAGTCCCTTTCCCCCTGAAATGAGGGGCACCGACTTTTGTTGCCCCACCAAAAGCTAGTTCCTTACCACAGCATCTGTAAAACCAGAACCCGAGTTTCTTTAATTTAAACTTATTTTTGATTCTTCAACGTCTAGCTCTAGCACAATGCCTGGTACATAATTTACTCAATGGTCACTTAATCTTGTAATAGTGTGTGTGTGATGTTGAAGATCTTTAAGGTTATCTTTTAAATCTAAAATCCTATGATCCATTTATCTCATTTATCTTATGCATTGTCCTCTTCTGAACAGTTTTTTAAAATGCAAAATATCCTTGGTAGTGGTAACAAAGGATCTCTCTCCAGTATCCTTCCAATCCTAAAAACTACTATAAATTTACCTTGTTACTAATATTTTCAGATAAATTTAAATTATCAAATGGCTTTCTTCTCTAGCAGCACGATCTTGAGTCTGGAAAAGGGAAATGACTGAGTTTAGGGATCTGAGACAGAATAGTAATCATGGTTTGACACTAGATACCTTGGGTAGTAGGCGCAGTGGTGTGCAGAACTCGGTAGTATCCCAAGGTCCTTGCTTTTATAAAAAGTATTGTGGTTATACATTGCAGAAGTACTGTTATGGTTAGAGAGCCAAAGGAATCTCTTTTCAATGATTCTCAATATATTTTATCATTTTGATTATTTATACAGGGTTGTAACTCTAGGTATGGATCTCATGAATATTCATTTTAACCCCCTGGTGAGATGAGGAAATTCTGAACTTGAGAGATTAAGAAACCTCTCCTTCTGTGGTTTCCAATATCACTTGGTAAATAGATTGCTTCCATGGATACTTTCCTCTTCTTAAAATTTAGAATTTTCAGTTTTCTACCTAGGAATTCAATCTAGAGCAGTGGTTCTTAACCTTCCTTTAAATACTCGTATGTGGGCGTATCTGCATGTGAGCGGACCTGCCTGGAGAGGCATAGAGGAGCAGTGTCTCGGTTCTTAAGACCATGGGAAATATGTGATGGTCTTAGGCGACCCCCCCCCCAAGGCGTCACGACCCCACAGGTTGATCTAGGTCCTCTTATGAAGTAAAGATATTACTTTATTTAATATATCACATAAAAAAACCCAATGCCATAAGAAAATGTACTGAAGCAAACATTGATAAAAACTTTGAAAATACATAAACTTTCTTAAGAACCTCAAAATCTAACTTAAAAAACAAATTGAGCTGTAGTCAATATTATTTTTGCTTTATTATCAAAGTGATAAAATGTATCACAGGCAAAACTGGAAAGATCAGGGTTATAGCCATGGTCCTCATGAGAAAGGATTTCCTATTTACAAATTCTGGATCTATCAGTCCCTAATATAAAAGTTTAATATTTTTCCACTGTCTGAAAGTTATCTAATTAAATTTTAAAAATTAATTAAAATTAGCTAAAATAAAGGGATTATAATAAATTGATTAAATTCCATTACTTTCACACTTCTTGGCTTCTTCTTTGGTCTTATTTCTTCCAGGCTTCTTTATTTCCCTTTTCATAGGAGCTTGAAGTATTTTTGCTGCACTTATCACACTTGATGCTGTCTGTAGTCCAGTAAAACATTAGCTCTACTTTTACCTTTTAACAAGAACCATAGCAATATTGCTACAAAGAGCAAACTCAATATGCCAATATCACCTGCTTTCAATCAACTTTGAAAAATTCCTAATTTGTATAGTATTAAGAATTTTTCAAATAAAGAAAACTCATATTTGGAAAAGAAATGTTGATAATGAAATAGATTTTATTGGTTAATTTTATTGTGGATTTTTGTGGTTGTTCAGTCTTTTCAGTCCTGTCTGGCTCTTTGTAACCCCATTTGGGATGAAGTAGTTTGCCATTTCCTCCCCCAGCTCATTTTACAGATGAGGAAACTGAAGCAAACAGGGTTAAGTGACTTGACTAGGGTCACATTGCTAGTAAGCATCTGCAACCATATCTGAATTCAGGAGATTGAGTCTTCCTGACTCCAAGTTTAGCACTCTCTCCACTGTGCCAACTACCTATCCTATTCTGGATATTTAGCCTAAAATAACATAAAGCACAGTTTTCTTCATGTCATTATCTACCTGCTCAAATACTATTAATAGTGGTTCCCTACTGCTAGTAAGGTACATCTCAAATTCTTTTGCCTGGCATTCAAGGTCTTTCATAATTCAGCTTTAATTTGATCCCACTGCAGCACAGTAGGAATTCTTTATTCTAGTCAAGGAAGTCAATTCACTTTTTGCTCCTGTATCATCCACTGTACCTGGAATCATCTTCCCTTTTCATTATTTAAATCTGATGTATCCTTCAGGGCCTCAAGTAAGTCCCACTTCCTGTGCGAAACTTTCTTAGCCTTTCCAGACTGGTGATTTCTCCCTTCCAACTTCAAGAACACTGTTATTTCTGAAGCTGCTATTAAGGTATGGAAGAAAGATGTTACAGTGGGGGAGGTGAGTGTAAATCGTTCTATGCAAACTTGTTCACTGTCACAAAAGAGACTCCAATGTTAAGAATCCAAGTGGTATCCAGGTATAACAGGCCAACTGCTTAGCATGCATCTCAGTCCTTCATGGAAATGGTGATGCCTAATTTCATGTGTTTATAGGGAATGGCTTTTCCTATAGGCCTGATGACCCCCTCCCCTCAAACTGCTTTTGCAACGTAATACCTTTCTTCACCTTATACTCTCAGTCCTTATTATACCCAAAGAGGAAGAGATAGCACACTTGGACATTATCCACCATGATTCATGTCCTTCTGTTCTATCAGTGTATCTTTTTATTCCCACAGAGCTCTGATTTACCTTTTACTCTTTATAAGTAGCTTTTCTAAAGAAATTTCATTCCTATACACAGTAACATCTTTGGCAAAGACTTGGTGATATTTATTTATTTTTAGTTTTTTGCTTTTTGGAGGGCAGTTGGGGTTAAGTGACTTGCCCAAGGTCACACGGCTAGTTTTTGTGTTAAGTGTCTGAGGCCAGATTTGAACTCAGGTACTCCTGACTCCAGGGCCGGTGCTCTACTCACTGCGCCACCTAGCCGCCCTCTTGGTGATATTTAAGAGAACTAAAATCATCTACCCTTCAGAAAGTTGGTTGCTAGGAAATATGAATATTTACAGACCATTTAATTAAATGATTTCAACATGGTTTATTATTAAAGTACAATAAGCAACATCCTAGTTAACGTTTTTTTCTCCAAATCAAACTATTTACAATCTCTAGCCCCCAGCAAAGAACCTTCTGTGTATTTTTAAACTTAAAACATATTGACTACATGGTTTGAATAATAAATGTGTGGTCATTAACACTAAGAATTTAACTTCAGCTGGTCTTTAAAAGTTGCCTGTATTTTCCACATGTAAATAAAAAGGTCAACTAGACATTACAGTAAAATCCTATTTATCTAGAACACTTAGAAAACTGCATAGTCTGGTTAATTATTTTGGTTAACAGAATAACCATATATTACCATACATGAATTACCAATCTATTAAAAAATGCAGTGGCACACAAAACGCACTAAGCTATTCTGACCATCTTTCCTTGATACTTCAGAAAGCATTTGTTCTACCTCCAAATAGCATTATAATACCAATTACAACAGCACAGCACTACAAAATGTAAAACTTGTAAAAGACTAGGCTGATTCTATACTGACTCTGGAAGTTGTCTTTTTAATTTTTTAAAAGAATAAATTCCTGATATTTAATTGTCTTATAAAAGTAGATTATAGAAAAAAAATCAGTTACATCAAATTCCTTAGTTGATCAGTAACATTTAGGTCTAAAAAAAGTGAAGTCAGTTGTCAGAAGACATACATGAAAGTTGAGGAAGCAAAAAAAGTTCAATAGTAAAGGGCTAGATACTAAGAGATTTTTTTAAAATTATAAAATCTCATATAATTGGCTACTTGAAAGTCTTGGGAACAATTCACATTTCAGATATGTTAAATGTTTAGATGATTTGCAGCCCTTTCTCTAAATGCTGGGGTGGAGGGGAGGAGGTCATGCAACTTTATCACTCCAAAACCTCCTTTACAAGTATAGAATCACAGAATTTGCTACTAGAACAACTAAATCTGGATAACAATACGTTAAAGGATTCAAGAACATAACATCTTTACTGTATACTTTACCGTGTACTGATAACTTAGAATGTGGAGGAGAGGGAGAACGGGGTTGGACAACTTCAAGTAAGCATCTGGTTATCCATGATGCAATTAAGTGAATAAAGTATTTTATTTTGCATTTTGTTTTAGTTGCTTACCTAAGTATTAGTATCTATTTGTATAAAAGAACATCCAGTAAAATATGATAAAAGAGTGAAAAGCCAATAGTGCACCACTTAAGTTGGCTTAGGAAAATAAAAAATACTCTCCTAGTATTTTTGAATGTAATTAACATCAGTATATTCACAATGAAGACCATGTGCTAATTTTTCCTTTATAGGGTACCTCTTTGCATCAAGGCGAACACTGCAAAAAAAACAATGGTGCAAGGTGATCTCTTTTATAATATCTAAAGGAAAATGACATTTAGTAATTGTCAATAAAAGTAGAGGGGTAGACATTTAATAAAATATTAAGGAGCGGCTAGGTGGTGCAGTCAATAGAGCACTGGCCTTGGAGTCAGAAGGACCTGAGTTCAAATCCAACCTCAGACACTCTACCCCCCCCCAAAAAAACTAGCTGTGTGACCTTGGGCAAGTCACTTAACCCCAACTGCCCTCCCCCCCAAAAATTTTAAAAAATGATAAATAAAAAACATCTTATAAAAATATTAAGAGATTAAAATATAAATCAGATATCAGAAAAGATGATTATCTGAGTTTTAGATTCCTCTTTGTACCCAACCAAACATGTAATTTGGCTTATGCAAAGGGGCTAAGGAATGAGGGATTTGGCACTATAAAGAGTATGAATGGCAAAAATCTGGGAGTTGGAAATAAAAAAAGAAACTATAAATGGCAAAAATCTCTAAAGTTTTTTAGTCCAGGGTCACTTACAGAAGGAAAGAAGTAATCTGAATAAATTGAAGAGTTTGAACTGAAGAATTCATGGGTCAATTTATGTTGGGTATTGTTGAGACACTAGAGTCATAAAAAGATGGTACATAGAACACACTGCCTGAGAGAAAAAAAAAATCAACATTTACTTCTTTTTTTTTTTTTTGGAGGGCAGTTGGGGTTAAGTGACTTGCCCAAGGTCACACAGCTAGTTTTTGTGTTAAGTGTCTGAGGCCGGATTTGAACTCAGGTACTCCTGACTCCAGGGCCGGTGCTCTATTCACTGCGCCACCTAGCCGCCCCCAACATTTACTTCTAAAGAACAACTTAATTTTTCAATTATGTATCCCTAAAGTTCTTATTGATGTCCCAGTCCAAGAATTTCAAATTTAAACTTGTTTGTATGTAGAGCTATGAAGGCTCCCAAAATTAAAGGGAAAAACACTTCACAAATCTCTCATTTCTCAGAATGCGATACATTTCTGAACTAGCCAGGTTATACACAATACATTTCTATGTTCTATAGTTAATAATGTCTTTAGGTAGAAAAAGTTATAACAAATAATGTGTATGTTTTAATTTTTTTCCTTCAAATTTTGAGTCCTTTTCCTCTTCCCATGTGCCTTCCTCAATCTCCTTTACCCCCAAAGAAAATTTCCCTATGACTTAAAAAAATCTGAAAATTTTATATTTCTTTTCACACTCAACAATCCTTTTTCTTCCAAGTGGCATTAAGGTACAGGTAGAGTATTTGTAAAATTCCTATGAACACATGTCCCTTAAGATACATGTTACCATAATGTAACTTCCTCATTCATTCTAACCGAATGCCATTAAAACTTAATTCAAATTTACTCGTTTTACAAAAACTGAACCCTGACTTATTCAACTATATTAACTGAATAAAATTTTAAAAAGTAAAAAAATATTAAATAAAACTTCTAGTGAGGTTAAAAAAAGACTATATATGTTTATAATTAATGTGACTTAAGAAAAGAATATTCATTCCATAATTTGACGATCTGAAAAATAGATCAATTCACCCTTCTGTTTTAGAGAAAAATCAGCATGAGAAAACTTTTTGGGAAGAAAGAAAAGCTAAATTTAATTTCTCTTTCCTGGATGGTCAAAAATCTCACCATACTTTTTATAATAAAAGAATTGCTCTATTACTTGGCAGAAGTATTTTTTGTTTTATTTTGTGCAGAATTATATATAATTATTATATATATGCCATGTGTAACAACATCATAATTGATAAAACAACTAAGCTTTTGAGGGTATAGTATTCTATATATACATGACAATATTACTGTTACCAATGGCTCTATAACAGAGGTTCTCAACTGTTCTTGTGTCCTGGACTGCTAT
The DNA here is from genome assembly GCA_028646575.1 of Pseudocheirus occidentalis. Classification (NCBI taxonomy): domain Eukaryota; kingdom Metazoa; phylum Chordata; class Mammalia; order Diprotodontia; family Pseudocheiridae; genus Pseudocheirus; species Pseudocheirus occidentalis. Next base: position 235,569,774 of record CM053595.1, read on the forward strand.
GGCAGTCTGGTAATATATATAGATCTCTTCTTCTAAGAATATTTGTTGCCTACAGTCCAAAGTGAAGGAAATGCTGAATTTCTGTTAGAGATTGGGAGACAAAAAGATGAATTCCGCCCCCCCCACCCCCCCCAGTTAATGGACTGTGAAATCTATCCACAAACCACAGTGGAAGGAGGGCGGGTTCATGGGTTAAGATCTTCTTTCTACAGGTAACTTTATGAAAAAGTTTAAAATTATACAATTTGTACTGTCTTCTCCACCCTCTTCCATTTTCCAGGACTAATATTTACTTATATAGCATTCTAATAAAATGTACTGCCAAAATCAAGGCTGTGTCTCTAGTTCAACGACTGCTATAGTATGCTTTTAAAATAATTTTCATAAACACACAATCTCATGTGATTCTCACAACAACCTTGTGAGGTAGGTAGGGCACATATTTCTAACTTTTGTGCAGGCGAGACAAATGGTTATGTGACTTGCCCAAGAACACATGAATAATTAGTGATGGTGCTAGGTCCAGGTCTTCTGATTCACTGACCTACCTTCTTTGTACCAGTTATACAGCATTTAAAGTAACTTTTATAACAACATAAAACTATTTTTATTGGAAGCTGTTTAAATCTAGAAGAAATGGAACATGTAAATGGGTTGGAAATAGTCTGATATGCATGACATGAGAAAATTAACTTTCAAAAAATCCAAACACTTCTCATACTAGCTTCTGGATTGAAAAATTGAGTATCAGGTCACCTGCAGAAAATATCTGTAAAATTTAATTTATTTTTATTTATACAGTACATGTGATTTCACAATCATTTAAAAAATAAAATATACTTTAACTGTATTCATTTTCTCTGTCTTTTTTTCATTCAGAAAACAAAAGACAAAGTATAATTTTATCCAAGTTAATGTACGGTTATGGCACAGTGATAGACTAAATCAGATACTTAAAAATGAAACAATAAATGACTAACAAACTACAGTATCTTTGTTTTCTTTAAGTCGATAGGTCAAAGAGCACAATCAGAAAAACTGAGAATGCTAAGTGTCAGCTTACTGATAACGTGAGGATTATGTTATTTTAACTTGAAAATGTTTTGGTTAATAGTTTCTTTAAAATATCCATTCCTTAATTAAATAACTGATGAAGCAAAAAACTGGGGAACTCAACAGCGAACAAATTTAGCCCTACCTGAAAAATTATATTGTAAAGGTCATGATAGCAGGAAGTTCAAAGACTTTCTTCGCTTACTCAAAATTCTTAATTCCCTTCCTGGTTTTCCAATAAAATAGGGATTCCCACACACACATATACTCAGCAGTCAGATAATTTATATAGCAACTTACCATATTGAAAACATCAAGGACATAAGAACTACCTCAATGGATGATGAAGTTACATTTAGCCACCTTATTACTCTGTGCTCTGTTATTCTTTCTCCATTCTTAATAGCAACCACAATCCCTAGCCTAGGAAATAAATACTTCCATCAGATTTATTAAGGCCACCACCAAGTGTCAGGGCTTTTTCATTTCCACTGTACTCCTATTCAATTTGGCTGTTCCAAGATCAAATTAAATAACTAATCTGTTTTAGAAAGAATTTTGGTATGAGATTTAGATTCCATGAACTAGATCCTAGCAATTACATCTAAGGATGAACTCATAAAAATCAGAACAAGTCAATAATGATAATACCTAAAGCCTTGTTTATATACCTTGGCTGAATCTCTAAGAAACATATTTAGGAAGTTTGTTTTCTCTATAACTTTTTATCTCTCTAATACATTTTAAAATTCTAAGATGTTCCATTTTCTTCTTCAGACAGGAGTTCTAATTTAAATGATGTCTAGTTTAAAAACAATTTTCAAAGATGCCTTTTAGTAAATTTCTTTTCATTTAGGCTACTTATGTTGTAGAGTGTTCTAAAATTACTCATTTAGTGAACATAAAGTTCAAGAGAAGAAAATTAAAAGCATAATCATAATTCTATTAAATAATTTGGGTTTTAGACATCATTTTAAAGTACTTTACCATTTTGAGCTTAGTGTTAAAGAAAATTATTTTTTAGCAATCACTGTCATATATGATCATGGTTAACAAGAATCTCCAGATTTTGCTATGAGATATTCAAGCACCCTGAAATTTAGTTGCATTTGAAATCATTATTTAAACAAAGAACTCAAATCAAGTAGGTTACTTAACTGAATGGCAATATATAGTATTTTGTGATCCCCTTTGCTTTGTTAGCTGCAAACCCTAAATCTAAAGGAAACAACCTATAACATTTTAAATATCTTTGCAGACTATCTGCACATGAAATTTTAAAAAGTAATCATATTAAGATAAACAGGGTTTTAATGAGAAAGTTAAACATTGGTACTGCTAAAACTGGGTAAATCATTTTACTCAGTCTCAAAGATCTTGTATTTTCAGGTTTTTTTTGGGGGGGTGGGTGGGAAGTACCTCTACTGCTCTCTGACTCTCATTTCATAAAAGTGGCCATAATTTTAAGAGCTCAGAAAATGTAGGATTCACAGCACAGAGAAATGGAGATATTCTGGAATAAAAAAAAAAATTGCAACTACCATAGGGAACACTTTAGTGTTGCATATAATCTGTATATCATTCTAGGAAGTAGTTTTATTCACAATGCTTCTATTGAACTTTTCAAGATACTTAAAAAAATGATAAATAAAAAATTATTCTGACAAGGTGGAAAAATATAGTCAAAAGCAAATGACGCAGAACTATGCTGCAATAAAGGTTATATAATTCTTAATATCCAGCAGTTCTTACTTAAAGGCTACCTGCCCTTAACCCACTTTGGGAAGACAAGTTCCTTAAAAATTACCAACTTTTTTTTTGGCCTGGTTCTTACTTTCCTATATATTATCTCTTAATTTCTGAGGATTCTCAGACAATCTGTGTAGAAGTCTTAAAAAAATTACAGTTCTACATTCCAATAAACAATACATTCTCTATAGCTCATCAAAGTAACTCTTTCAATAAACAATGGGGCATTTGATGAGAAACAGGCAGTCTTAATCCAGGACCAAGAAAACCTCCTACTCCAATAACTTGAGAATACAACCAGGTCATGTTCTCAACCAGCTTACTAATGTACAACTTAAATATTTTCTAGCAGCAAAAACACCTACAATAACCAAAAAAAATCACGTTTGCATTAGACTGTGGGTTGTTTCTATTAAAGTAATATCAAAAGCGTATTTTTTGAAAACAGTTCAATTGTAAATAAACACAAATGATATCAAAGATCTTGTTTATCTCCACTTTTTCCAGTGGATTCAGATGTAACTGGAACCTTATTATTTTCAACAAAAACAGATTCAAAGGCAGCTTCCTGCTCTTCCAATGTGTCAGCAGCAGTGGTTCCAGTAATGCGGGCTGAGTTGGTAAAAGCTCGTTGCTGCTCTGTAATCTTATTCAATTCCACTGTTTTCCTACCTCTTCTTTTACCAAGAATTTTGACGTAATTAGCTGGCACAAGTCCTGTTGTTTGACCATCAAGGCTAGCAAGAAGCCAGCCACGAACTTTGGGCTGTTGTTCTGATGGAAGGAAAAAAAAAGTTCTGCAATTATAAAATACTCTGGCAGCACATGACAGCATAGACATTAAAACAGTAGGTAAAATATAAAAAATAAAATACTAGGCAAAATTCAAATTTTGAAGTGTCCTTAATAGTCTTGTTTGCATAAGACATTTCAATTACAATCCAAAAATGTGGCAGGAAATTAATTCCACCAGCTATAAAAATAATATCCACTGGAATGCTTAAACTTTTCTATGTTTTAAACTCATAAAACCAAAGACAAGGATTACTAAGTTTATTTTCAACTTCTTTACCTCCCCTGTTAATAGCAAAAATAATGTATATTTACTAAAACATAGCTTATAAAATAAAACATTAAGTTTAAATGGTATAATTCCCCTTTGTCCTTTTGGTAAACTATAAGGAAAATCATTCCATTTCATCTTGTGATATGAGAACATGCTAAAAAATATTGTTGTGAAATTTTCAAAGGAATGAATATTGGGTTAAATCCTGAATAAAAGTACTCAGATTTCTAGACAAAAGTTCAAAAACTCAAAGGCAATTTACACAAGAAAGTTTTAAATATTCATTTTTGTAAGATGCATTTTTGCATTTTAAAGTTCTAACATTCATATACCTAGTTATACATAGCATCTTAAGACAACTGCATTCATATACCTAGTTAATACACAGCATCTTAAGACAACTGCTAAATCTGTTCAGTTATCTTTCAACAATTTAATATCATATAAATCATCACAGAAGATTAAAGATTTCCTTATTCTGTAAAGAATTATTCTAAGAGAATAAAGGAGAAAATTTAAGCGAACTAGTCCTTGGAGACAGGTTTAAAGTCTAAAATGTTCAACTTATTTAAGTATTCATTTACACCTTTTACTTGAAAGAGGGAGAAAGCAGAAGAATCAAACTAACATATTAGAAGCCACTACTATATAAAGACCAGAGGAGCTATCCGTCAATTAAGGAAGTTTCCACACCAGGGAAGGTGAAAGGAATAAGGATTTATTATATATCTACTACATTCCAGCTCCTACTGTATTTTTTTTTACAAGTATTATCTCATGGGATCATCACAACTCTATGAGTAAGGTCCTATTTTTATTTATATTTTCCAGTTGAAGAAACTAAGACAGAGGTTGTGACTTGCCCAGGGTCACCCGCACATAAGGTCATATCTGATTCTTACAACCCTGGATGGTAGGTATTTTTCATTATTGTTATCCACACTGTATAGGTGAGGAAACTGGGGCAAACAGAAATGAAATGATTTGCCCAGGGTTATACTGCTAGTGCCTGATTTGACCTCATATTTTCCCAACTCCAGGTTCAGTCTTGAAATGAGGGGGGATAGAAAGGGATGCCTCAGACTAGATGATCTGAGTGATTTAAATTTACTTCCATCTTAAATATTCAGTGCCCAAGTGGCAGTGAAACAAGAGAAAAAGATAGGGTAAAATAACTGTCATTCTATGACTCTTCCTTTCCACATTCTCCCTTTCCCACTCTCAATCCCCTGGACAATGCCCACTTATGTGAAAAGAGGTATCATTTCCTATGAGGAAAGACAACAAATGGTGAGCTTGGGGACAGAAAGACCAAGGACTGAAGCAGCACTGATGCTTTAGGGGGATGACTAGACTCAGTGAATTGCCTGTGTTTTTTTGTAGAGTATGTAAGCTAGGGAGGAAAAAGGGCAGCAGTAAAAGGAGAGGATGGAAAGAAGATCTTCCCTCATGCCTCCTTCTGGACCAGTCCAAGTATAAGTGACAATCAGGAAGTGCCAGTGAGGTGAAGAAGGAAGGAAAAAAGGAGCAAAGGAGAGCTTCTGTGACTACCCAATGTAGGGGCCATTCTAGGGCAGGTCCTATAAATGGGTCAGATCTAAATCAAGCCCATTTCTCCATTACTGTTTTGTCCTATCATTTATTTGATCTTTTTATGTTAATACTCCCTTACCTTTAGTCTCTTACCTTATTTCACGTAGGTGGCTATAAGATTAAATCTTTAAAAAAAATTACTTTGTATGTGTATAGTACCTATCTTCTTTAAGAGCTCACTAGACAAATTCTAAAGTAGGTATTTTACTATGTATTTCACTGGAAGAAAAACACTATATAATCTAACAATCAAACAAATCAATCAAAAGAATTATGTAGCATCTCCAACTAAAGATGTCTGCATCTGAAGGGCTGGCTTCAAGATCCAGCAAGTTCTAACTGGTTTAACTAGTTCAAATTTCTCAATCATTCACACAACAAATCAAAGTGCTGTTGATGTTGTTCAGTCATGTTCGACTCTGTTGCCTCATTTGGGGTTTCTTGGCAAAGACAATGGAGTGGTTTGCTATTTCCTTCTCCAGCCCATTTTAAAGATAAGGAAACTGAGGCAAACAGGGTTAAGTGATTTTCCCAGGGTCACACAGTTACTAAGTGTCTGAGGCTGGATTTGAACTCAGATCCTCCTGACTCTATCCACCGCACCACCTAGCTACCCTAAAAAAAAAAAAAAAAAATCAATGTATTTATTGTAATGTAAGACCTCTTATTGCAATGTGGTTAATACAATATATCTAACTTTAAGTTCTGGTAAAAACGGGCTAAAACCATTAAAGGGGCAGTGTTTTCAGTAAGAGGTTCACAGTCATATTTTTAAATGAGTAATACAAAAATTATTATCTCAACGTTACTATCCAAACTGAGTCTCCACAAAAAATTCCTATTACTTTAACTACAGAAGAATAAGAACAAAAATAATTTTTTGAAGTCATAGCATTGTAAAAAAATACAAATTCCATTTAGTTTGCTAAATCACTGGAAACTGGTTAAAAAGGAATCCTCAAAATATGAATAAATGACTTGCTGAAACTTGGCATTGCTCCTAGTTTATGAGCACAGATTTTCTGATATAAATTCAATACCATTTTCAAATAACAGCAAAATACTACTTTGAGAAAGAGTACTAGTAATTCTATATTCCCAGTACAGAGACTTGGATAAAAGCAGGTAATTCTCTGGTAATTTATTAGATTATACAAACATTATTTTTCAAAGAGGTGGTTTGCTTTCAGTTTGGAATTCACATATTTTGAGTTCTTCTAAAAGAGGCACTTATAGAAACACAAAATGTTTCCTTCTTTTGTTTTCATTATTATTACTGGATAAAATCTTGATGCTGTATTTCTCTCCTGAAGGTTGTGAGACTTCAATATACAATAAATAACTGTAACTAATTAATAATTAGCATGGTGTCCTGAATCCTCAGTGGCAATTAGGAATACTTTATTCACAAACAAAAAATTTCACAGACAAGAAAACACATTTTTTACACATTAAACACCAATACTGTTGAAATACTGAAGCACATTACCTTTGGGTGCCAAGTTTAGCATATCACCAGCCCGGAAAGAAATTTCTTCTTCAGAAACAGCAGCAAAATCATATTCTGCTCTAGCTACAACATGGTCATCCTCACCACTTGCCCAATTAGTGGTAGCTATATTCCAAATTATGAATTAGATTAAGTTAATAAAAAAAAAACACCAGCAGGAAAAGTCACATTTCATTAGATGCAGTTTTAAAAATATATCTTATTCTCAAAGAGAACGAAAAAAAAATGTATTCTGCACCATCAATATTGAATTCCTCTGAGTCTATTTCATATTTCACACTTTTCCTACTGCTCAGCCCCCCATTCACCTTTTATTTTTTGGTATTTGACTGTGACTTCTGGTTCACTGAAACCTAAAGCCAAACAATGTGAACTCTCAAATTCTCTCTCTCTTTATCTATGTATGTCTTTCTACCCATTTCCTCCCTCCCTTTCAATCTCAAAGGAATTAATTTCTTTTCTTATGCTAACCGTTTACTAGTAATTACTTTTGATGTCATCTATCTGAAAACCCTCCCCTAAGACTCTGCCCCATCAATTTTCCCCTTTGACATTTACATCTTCAATTTTTCTTGAGGCTCCTTCCTTTTCCTATAAATACATCCTTCTCTTCTTTCTTCTCCCTTAACAAATCAATTCACACTCAGAGATCTGGCTATGAACTTCAGGTAGATGATTCCAAAATCTACATGTCCAGCTTGGGTCTCACACTTCTGCTTACTGGATGTCTCTCTTTTAATGTTGTTAGTACCTGAAACAAACCTAGAACCAAAGCTGTTAATCACCCCACCCCACCCCCACTTAGTTCCTCCTTTTATCTTTTCTATTTCTAAAAATTGCACCACCATTATTTCAGTACCTAAGCTTAAAACCTTAGAAATTTTTACTTCTTTCCTCTTCCTCATCCCACATATCTAAATAAGTCACTAAGTCCTATTGATTCTCACAGCTGCAATTCAACAATAATGGACTATGCACAACAAAGCAGTGTGCAATGTCTCTTCCATCAGACCCCTCCTATTTCCACCACACTGGATTAATACCTTCGACTTATACTAATCTCCTAACTGGTATTCCTCCACTCTTTATCCCACAATTTATGTTGTATACTTTTGCCAGATTAATTTACCTAAAGCACAATTTATGTTATATCTTTATATTCAAAAATCTCCAATGACTTCCCACTATCTGCAAAGTTTAAAATCCTTAACTTGAGGAGAAAGTGTGGTGCACTTATGTGGACTACAGGACCTAGATACTTGGGTTCAAATCCTACCTTCAACATTTACTAGCTTTGCGCCTACAGAAAAGTGACTTAGTATGTCACTCATAGGCCATTTGCTCATCTGTTATGAATACACTATATTCCTATCTGTAATAATTACTTTTCAGGGATATTGTGAAAATCAAATGAGAAGTACATAAAGTATTACTAAAGCACTACATGCTAATCTATCAGCAAGTATTTAAATGATTTCACAATCTTGTCCTAACTCAACCTCATTTCCATTATTCCCCTAAAAATACCATTCAGAGTTTCTGAAACACATGATATTTTTACACAGTTGCCTATTTATTTTAATCCTGATCTGTATGACATAGAGAGCTCCCGGCTAAGGTTAATTCCTTTTATCTTGAAGATTGGCAACTCTTCTGCAACTTGCAGTCTTTGAGACCAAAAGCAGGCCTGGACCCTGGGACTTACCTTCAGAAATCTGATTCATTTTTCTGGAACTAGCTCAAACATTACTTCCTCTAATCTTTCCCTGAAAAATTCTGTTGGAAATGATTGTTCCCTTCTTTGACTTTGTTTAGTACTTTGTACTCCATGTACAGTACTTCATCATGTTCTGCCTTGTATTGTAATTTCTTGCATAGACTTCTCATCTCAATTACTAAATTATATGGTAGCTGAGAGACAAGGACCATGCCATTTGTTTTTTAAAATTTTGCATATCATCAAGTAAAGTGCCCTTGTATAATGTAGGTTTGCAATGAATATTTGTTTATTTCAATCAATGACTAAATTAACAAGTCTGTTCTCATCTTTTTATGTTTTCATCTAAATATAGTCTTTCTAGTAAAAATATCCCTTACTCAAAAAAAAAGTATATATATATTGTGAAAAGTATATATATATATGGAAGGATCGAAAACAAACAATATATTTCTACAATCTGATGATATGCCCCATTAATTAAAAACTCAAGGTGTCTGTTTCCTTTATAACATAAATATGATTATTTGTAACCTTATAAATTGTCCTTACCTGTTACCTCCTCACTGTGGGTGGATAGCAGTTTCCAGATAAGATAAGGACCCCCAAGGATAACAGCAAAGAACAAGAATATTGGCCAAGATTTTGCTGAGTTAGCAGCTCTGTCTTCTGGCCCAAGGCAAGCCACAGTACCTTCACTTTCTGCCCATAAATCCTCATTCTCAGAGCCTCTTCTTAAACCCATCATCTGCTGCAACCGTCTGTAGAGATATCGTATAGTCCTAACTAATGCAAAAGCTGAAAACACTTTTGTGAAATGTATTTTCAACCGGGAAAAATGATTGGCTACATCCAAAACGGCTCTAAAACTGTTATAGACAGCTGAAAATGTGGCATCCATCATCATACTGACAGAAGCAAAGGCATGCACAATACTTTCAATGGACTGAAATGCACCTCTGCTGCTTTCTTCAGCTTGCTGGACAAATCTACTGGGAGGAAGATCATCCATACGGAACCGGTTATATCCTAACCCACCATATCCATAACTGTAAGGATTGTAGCTTCCATAAAATGAATTTCCATATGCTCCATAACCAGAAGAAAAGGAAGTGTAAGCAGGTCTAAAAGTGTTCAGATTGCTGTTTCCTGTCTGCTGTGATGGCCTTGGAAGAATTGGTGGGGGCACTCTTGTAAGAGTTGGTTGCCCAGGTCTCGTCAATAAAGTAGGACCCAAATCAGCGGATCTAAAAAAAGAAAACTTCAGAGATTCAGGATCCATATCCATATTACAGAGACAATCACTCAAGCACTCAAATTCAATTCAGTAATAATTTATTAAGTTCCTAATATGCACTTAAGTTGAGAGGGACAGGGAATACCAAAATGCTACACTTCTAATAAATTATTTCAAGTCATGTAGGTTGCTTTCTCCAATCCTTCATAGGTCTTTTTGAGTTGCTTTGTGTGATTGTGCCAGTTAGTCAAACTACCAGAAGAATAGCACCTTCCCCGCTTCCCTTCTCCCCTGAAAAGGATAGCTTTGCGACAAGATATAGTATATCATTGTGTTCCATACCCAGGAAACAGGGATAAAAAAAAAAATCTCCTGTTCACTTCATAAGCTTGTGAAAAATCAAATGAGATTCATTCATCTGTTGAAACATTTATTTCATATCTATTATGCATAGAGCCCTGTGTTAGGCACTAAAGGAGAGTCAAAGTTTATATGAAACAGTATCTGCTTTCACAGCATGAAAGAACTATAAATTGTGAAGTCCTATTTAAAAGTCCTATTTAAACATAAGGTATGTAATTACTGTGAAGAATTGCTCCTGTTCTCCAATACTTGACAACTGAATTGACAATGATACAAATATCTTGACAAGATAGAAAAAATAAAAATACAGGACTGAATATATGATTAAATACCACCAAGGTGAATAGTACAAACAATAAATGCACAGTGAGTTCTGAAAAATCTAATCATATCATGCCTTCCCTCAAAAAATTTAGGATCTCCTTAGTCACTACTCAGGAAAGTTCAAACTCTTTGACAGGGAAAGTCTTGTACACTATGATGCTACTGTTGTTCCAGCCCTATCTCATATTCTAATCCTCTAGATTCCCTACAATGTAATTAAACTCTACTTTCTACCCACCACATATTCTAGTGTTCTTTCCAGACCTCTGTTCCTATGCCTAGAAATCTCCCCATTTCCCACATAATGCACTTATGTGACACTGTATTCTAGATATGTTTGCGTAATATCCCTTTATTAGAAAGTAAGCTCCATGAGAGCAGGCTTCTCTAAGCTTTATATTTTTCCTGTATCTAGCATAGTGCTCTAACTACAGTAAGATTAAGGAAAGATTAAAAGTAAAAGGAGAGAGGTTATCTATCTGGCATCATTTCTCCCTCTCCCTACTCTACTCACTGAAAGTCCCAGTTATTGATAGTCTCAGAACTGCTGGACACAAGCAAACAAAAATAAGAAAGGTGCAAAATATATATTAAACTCACATCTGCTTTGCATAACTAGAAACAAGAAATATAAAATCAAACATTTCCTACTTACATCATCTCTGCTATTATTAACAATGACCAAAGCACCCAAAAGATAGGGTTATTTATTATGTAAACAATCTCAAATCTTGTTTTCATGCACTTCAAAGCTTGCTGAGAATCTACAGATGCAATTTGACAAAAACATATTCTAGAGATGTTTTTTTCCCCCACTGATTGAGCAAAAACTGTTATTTTGTCTCCATCTCATTGAATAGAATAAATAACTATCAGGAGGACAGAATAATACACAGTAGAGGAGAATAAGTCTTAAAATGATTCTTCCAAAATCCAGACCGAAATATCAGCGGACCTTGGCAGGATAAGAACAAAATCATTCCAAGAAACATTTATTAAATGTCTAAAACTCCCCCCCAACGACACCCTTTTTTACTGAGGCCCCCAGTAGTTAACTGCTTTTTACCACATTCTCGGTGCCCCAGCCACTCATTATTATGAGTTAGTACAGGAGAGCAATGCCCTCAAAGCTTTGAATGAAAGGGAAACTCTCCAGCTCAGAGGCAGACAGCCTGGATGCTGTTCCCAGCTCTCCTCTCACTCTCCCTCCCAACCGTAGGTGGGTCGACCTGCCTCACATCTCTTCCCACTTCTTTCCATTTCCTATTCAGTCACTAAATTCATGTCCGATCATGGCAACCCCTCCCCCCTTAATAAGCTCCAGTGGCTTCCTATAGATCTCCAGAGCCACAAAATGCTGTTTGGCATTCAAAGCCCTTCGTAACCTAGACCTGCTCCTACCTTTAAGTCTTCACCTTCTTTACCTACTCCTACCTTTTTATACCTCGGTCAGTGACACTGGCCTCCCAGCTCAGCTCTGGGCATTTTCTCCGGCAGTACCCCACGCCTGGAAGGCTCCCCTCGTCAGCTCTCACTACTGACTTCCCAGGCTTCCTGCCACCTTCTACGGGAAGCCTCCCCCAACCCCTCGATTCCAGTGTCATCCGTCGGCTGGCCGATACGCAGCTGTCTGCCGGCTGTCTCCCCGCTGGGCAGGGGCTGCCTTTCCCCGCGTCCTCAGCGCCAGGCCCGGAGCCTGCCAAGTACAGCAAATTCCTAACCAACGCTTGTTGGCTGCTGAACGCCCAAGAACGCAGCTTGCCCAGAAGCGCCCCCCGGGACCCAGGCAGCGGCGAAACCCGGCTGGGGCCCGCCCCTGCACCCCCGGCCTCTGACGCCCCGGAGACCGCGGCGCTGAGGGGGCGTGGGGGGAGGGGGACCGAATGCAACGATCGTAACCGCCGCTACCCCAGTCTCCTCAGCCTCCCCGATAGCATTAGCCAAAGGGTCCCCACACTTACTGGAAGGAGGGGCCGGGCCCGGGTCCTGTTCCTGCCCCCGGGATCCTCCGAGTCTCCCAAGGCTTCGGCGGAGGCGGCGGCTGAGACGCCATCTCCTGCAGCTCTGCTCCGCTCCCGCTCTGTTAGGCGGCAGCTCCAGCCGGGGTCATAGAAGCGTCCCGCGCCGGAAGACCAGACGAGGGGAGCGACGAACCATCCACTTCTCTAATTCCCGCCCCCGCCCCCTTCCACCCCACCCCCACCCCACCCCCGCCACCCGACCAAAGGTTTGGCTTTCCACGAGCAAGGGCCAGTCCTTTGCCCGGCGGAGGCTCTATTGGGTGACACGCAACCACATTTTGTGGAACACAACTCGGTTTCCCCTCTTTCCTACCATAGGAAGCTCCCAAGGTAGGGGAGGAGCTTATCGATGTTTTCTTTTGCGGCTACGGAGTCCTAGAGACCGTTGTTTTCCCACCTCTCTAGATTGAAGTCTATATTCCACTGGAGAGCGATACCTTCACCTAGGGCACCGAGAGAAGATTGGATCCCCCAAATGCTTGTCTTTCTGCGTGCAGCGCGTGAAAGCTTACGCAGGTCTCCTCAACCCATAGGCGGGGCAGGGCCGAGCCGAAGATGGTGTTAAGGAAAGGCGGTACCTTAATGCTGCGGAGCGTGTTTCCTCAGGGGACGGTATTGCGCGTAGCACCGAGTATCTTCTTTTTTCTCTCCCATTTCCTCGGAGGGACCGAAGGGGTTAAGCTCAGTTGCTGCTATCGCGGCCGCTGGAGAGAGGCTCCCGGGAAGCGGACACGGGAGAAGCCGGGTTGAAGGAACCGGGGCGGAAGAGAGACTGGCCTTGACGTGCCCGCGCCTGCCGCGCACGCGGGGAGTCGGCGTTCGAGGAAGGACCGAGGCAGGCGGCTCATTGCTGGAGGCTGGAGCCAGCCAGAGGGACGCGACCGAACTTTGTTCAGCACCTGGAGGTGCGGGTGTTAGCACAACCCCGGAATCTGCAGATCGCCCAAGGCAGTTGTGGCGCCTGGAAGTCTCAGGGTGAGCCTGACCTGTGCGAGGCTACTTTAGGTATTCCAGGAGGTGGGTATGATCCCGAGGATGAAACAAGCCTTTTTTTTTTTTAAACCTTTTCTTCCTCTGTCCCTTCCTCCATTCACTTCTGCATCCCTCTTTTCCTTTTAAGTGGCTTATTTTACTGTCTTGTATGAGGGGTGAACCAAGAAGTGCATGCTTCCGACCTCCACCAGGGGGGAGGGGAGGAGGGAGAAGGGGCGTATCAGACCCCTGAGTTGGAGGGGAAAGCCCTTCTGCAGTCCGGACACGTGGGAGGTGTGCTGCCAGAAGTTCCCGAACTTTGTCCTGTTGAAAATACCTGTCCTCGTCTCTTCCCGGATTAACACAAACAAGAATAAAAGTGCTTTGTTTAAAAAAAAAAAAGAAAGAAAAGATGATGAAACCCCCGTGTCTTAATTCATTCTGTTACAACCAACTGAACCCTGACCGAATTTGGGAGTCAAAAGATTCGGCTTTTTTTGTTAAAAGTGATGTTGGGTTGCTTAATAGCCATGTGACTGGGCAAGTCATTTGGATCTCTCTCAGCTTCACTTGCTTATCTGTTAGATGGGGATCGAGTACTAAAGTTAAATTCCTACACCTTATGGAGGCACAGAGGTGACACTTGGTTCTCATAGACTATGGGAACATAACACGTGCTTCAGCAATTCTTAGCAAGTTGTAAAGGATTGTAGTAGGAGACCAGTAGGAATCTGAGGAACAACCTTTCTCAATCCCTCTCCTTTTAAAAAAAGGGAAAAAAAAGTGGTGGTTTATTATTATTATTTTTTTTTGAGGTAAGGGTAGTTTTAGCAGCTTGGATTAGTAAGGCTTTCAGAGAATTCATTTACAATAGGTGGAAGGAATCCTCGTGATGGGGTGCAGGCCTTGGGAGCCCCTTGAGCTCTCCTTGAATCTTCCCATGTAAGGCATTTGCCTGAGGCCATGGACCTTAGGTTGTGGCTCTGCCCAAGTCTTTATCCCTCCTTTTTTCCTAGATTTCCCACCCTTGATCCTCCTGTTCCACCCTAGAACTGGCCTTGTCTGTGGTCTCCAGGTTGCCTCCAGCAACTTACCACCCTTAATCACTCATTCTTGGAGTCTGACCTTCTCTGACTCCTGAAGACCCTCTCCAAACTCCTCCTCTAGACCACCCCTGGATTCCTCCCACAACCTTTCTGTATATGAGACCCCATCTTTCCTCCATGTTGTGGGAGAATGCCATAGACTTAACTCTGTGTTAGGCCTGCCGCCCAATGCAGGCCTTAAAGATACACAAAGGCTCCTTACCAGTCTACCCAATATGGCGAAGTTTTAATGAATTTTGCTTTTCTTTGGCTGGGAGAAGACTTGAGTGGAGTTCATTTGGCAGAACCCCGCCTGTTCGTATTTTGGGATCTGGACCACATCACTCGGAATGATATTGTAAATCTATTGGAGTATTGAAGAAGAAAATAAGAGTAAAAATATTTGCAATGCCACTCATATGGTGGTTGTAAGGATTTTTTTTTAACTGTAGTCTCTTGTTGAAAGATTGAGTGCAAAGTGAAAAAAAGCCCATATTCCTTATTTCCTTTTTTTAACAATAAAGAATTTAATAGGTGAATAAGCATTTGATTGTTGGATCAAGACAATGTTACGATTTTGAAGTGTCTGAGATAGTAAAAATATTGCATAATAGCATTGTATATACAGTTAGACTTGGGTGTTTTGCTTAGTTCTCAACTGATTTTAAAATTTCTATTTTTTATTAGGAGAGGAGACTTGCTGAGTAGTGGAAGGATATATTAGGAAATGAAGAAGTAAAGCAAACCATCTCAGTAAAAATTAAGCATTAAAACTTTTACTCCTAGAAATCTGTTAGAGTTGTTTAGTAAAAAAGGGTTGAGTGATCCTCAGATTTGTCAGCCACTTCTTTCAGGGATTTAACACCTGTTTCTTGAATTAATGCTGTGTACTTTTTTTAAGGAATGATGGAGGGTTAGCAGCAACATTTTATTAGTTAGAATACTTTGGGAAAATATCTACATAATCTAGCTATTTCTGCTTTTTATATGATTTACTTGTCATTTGTGGTGGAGTACTTGGAGGCAAGAGGGAGATCAGAAAAATTAGTAGATTATGATCAGATAAGGGGATTTCAGAATTGTTCTTTCTTTTTTGGGGGGAGGGCAAGGCAGTTGAGGTTAAGTGACTTGCCTGAGGTCACACATTAGTTAGTGTCAAGTGTCTGAGGCTGGATTTGAACTTGGGTCCTCCTAATTCCAGGACTGGTGCTCTATTCATTTCCCCACCTAGCTGCCCTGATTTCAGAATTTTTGCACATGGAGTTAGTACATTTGTGAGTGCCAGCAAGATCTTTGTGTGTGTGGCTCAGGTGAAGTGAGGGAGTAGCTCGTGGGAGTTGAGTAGGTTGAGGAACTGTGTATGTTTCTCTCCTCCCCAGCTGCCCTCAATATGAGGGCAGCTGGGGAGGAGAGAAAAATTGTAAGCCAGGTATTGAAATTCATAGAGAAAGGAAAGGGATAATGTGGGAGTCTGTAGGCAGCAGGAGTCTGTAGTAGATATGAGTAGCATAAACCTCTACAGAAGAGAGGGAGAGAACCTGCAAGGGGCAGTGGAGAGCAAGGAGTATGCCAACTTTGGAACCTCAACTAAGCCCAGGATTATGAATGATGGTATAGCTATAAATGGAGAGAGTAGCCAGGGAGTCTGTTTCATCATCGAGGAGCCAGGTTTCAGCAAGGGCTAGTAAATGGTAGGAGTGGGAGAGGAAAAGATTTAAGATGAAGGAAAGTTTGTTGGCTATAAAACAGACATCCCAGAAGATACAGTAGAAAGGCAGGGTGGAGTTAGGATGAAACTTGGGTGGAGGGTTGAGGGGTTAGGAATGAGGAATTGGGTGATAGGGAGTGTGGAATGGATTTTGAATGCTGATTTGCCTGAGTTCAGAGTCACTGGGATGTGAAGAGTCTGAACAGGTAGGTGTGACAGTGTTCTTCACTGAGTGGAGGGCACTCCTCCTCTGCCTTCAGAAGACATGCACAGCAGAAGATGAGAGGCTTGAAATTAAAGGGAGGTGCTTTTTGCACTGGAGATGCTCCACTTGGAGGAGATGGAAGATTTTTTGTGTCAGTAGAGGTGGATGTGGTTGCATTGGGACAGACGGAAGATGCTTGGCCCGGCCCCACTAGCCCTAGCCCACAAGCTGTGCCAAGCAGGAGATGGAAGGCCGACCCGCTGTGGTGCAGGCCCTTATCACCTCATGCGGGCACTTTTTCAGTAACCTGCTGATGGATCTGCCTGCCTCAGGTTTCTCCTCATTCCATTCTATTCTCCATTCAGCCACCAAAGTTCTGGGACAGAGCCAAGATGGTGGAGTAAAAGCAGATACTTGCTGGAGTTCACCCCCAAACCCCTCCAAATACCTCTGAAAAATGACTAAACAAATTCTAGAGCTGCGGGATCCACAAAATGACAGAGAGGGAAACATCTCCAGCCCAGCAGCCTGGAAGACCAACGAGAAAGATGTATTGCAGTGGACTGGGAGCAGAGCACAGTCTGGTGTGGGTTTCGCTGGGTTCAACGAGGTCAGAGCAGGCCTCGGGATAAAAAAACTGGCAATTGTGCTGATTTCCAGACTTTTCAGCCCACAAACACCAACAACAGTGTGGAAGGTCAGTGGGGGAACTCTATGAGACCTCAGTGAAAGAGGAGTAGGTGGTCAGACCCCAGTCCCAGGTCAGTGGAGGCAGTGACCACAGAGGCAGCAGCAGTAACAGCTGCTTCTGGAGCTTTGGGGCCACAGATGTGGGGGATCCAGCAGTTGATACAAAAACTGGGACAGTACACCCACTCTTCTCCCCCACCTTCACCCCCATGCCCACTAGAAGCAGAGTCCTGCCTTGACAAGGAGTTAGAAAATCAAGTATTTGACTGGGAAGATGAATAAACAGCATAAAAAAAGTCAAACTATAGAATCTTACTTTGATGACAAAGAAGAACAAAACATATAACCAGAAGAAGACAACAAAGTCAAAGTTCTGTCAACAAAAGCCTCCAAGAAAAATAGGAATTGGTCTCAGACCATAACAGAGCACAAAGAGGATTTTGAAAATCAAGTAAGAGAAATAGAAGAAAAATTGGGAAGAGAAATGAAGAGTGATGCAAGAAAATTCTGAAAAACAAGTCAACAGCCTGCTAAAGGAGGCCCCCCAAATCCTGAAGAAAATAACAGCAAAGTGATCTTCCTAAAACATCCATTGAGTCATGGCACTACACAGTTAACTCCAGTGGATTCCTATGTCCCTCCAGGAGCAAATAAAAAATGCTGTTTGGCATTCAAACCGTTCATAACCTAGCCCCCTCCTACTTTCCCATCTTCTTATGCCTTACTCCCCAACAGATATTTTTCAGTTACTGTCCTAGCTGTTACATGGTTACATGAACAAGATACTTCATCCCTTAGCCCTAGGCGTTTTCTCTGATTGTCTCCCATGCCTGGAATACACTTCCTTCTTATTCCTGCCTCCTGGCTTAATTGACTTCCTTTAGATTTCAACTAAAATCCTACCTTCTACAGAATTCCTTCCCCAATTCCTCTTAGTTACAATGCTTTTCCCTCTATTAATTATTTTGTTTTTATTCTGTATGTAGCATGTTTGTATTTGCTTGTTTTCACTCCCATTAGAATGTGAACTCCTTAAAGGCAGGAACTATCTTTTACAGCTTAGCATGGTGCCTGGCACAAAGCAGGTGCTTAATACATTTTTATTAATTGACTTATCAGTGGTTAGTGAACAGGGTCAGCTGGATGAAGCTCAAGCAAGGGGTTACTGACTTGTTTCAAGGTAGGAGAACTTACATAACTAAAAAGCTAAAATTTTGCCAAATCTAGAAAGAGTAGCTCATTTTTTTGCTCCTACTAATTGTCAATAGGAAACTTAACTGTCTAGGTGATTTTCCATTTTTTTGAGTAAGGTTGTTGCTTTTTTTTTTTTTTTTTTTTTTTACTTCTACATGTTTTTCCAAATCATAAGAAGTGATAGTTTGACGTCTTAAGGGAAAGAGCTGGATCTTGCATTAGAAGACTCATGTTTGAATCCTAGTTCTGCTATTTACTACTCATTTGACTGTGGACCAGTTACTTAACCCTCCTGGGCCTCAGTTTGTTTTATTGTAAAATGAGTGGGTTGCATTAGATGATTTCCCAATTTTCAAATTTTAGTCCCATGTTACAGATTACTAAGCTGCTATCAGGTGTTTTATCAGATTATTAGGGATCGAGATTTAGATGACCTTTGATTTCATTGATAGTGAACTCCCCAATGAAAAAAAACCTTCCACTAAATGCAGGTTGGCACTTTGCAGTTTATAGTCTTTCCTAGAGCACCAATGGGCTAAATGACTTTTGAGTAAAATGGACCAAGAACTGAAAAGAGGGAAGAAAGTGGAGTAGATCACATGCCTGCTCCCTTCTATCTTTTTAACACACATAACTCTTGACAGTTGTTGAGATTCTCAGAATTTTACTAGCTGATCCACAGGCCAGTGAAAATGTGTGTGGCAAGTGAGATGTAGCTTTTTAGTGATGAACTGTACACAAGAAATAGCAGAATGCTGTCATGTGTATGCTTAGGAAAGAAGTTGGCTTGGTCGTGTGACAAGAGTGAGGGAAAGTGATGGATTCATAGTCCTCATGTTTCATTGGTAACTAGGCAACTCAGAAGACCTAGAGAAAGGCCCTTGGCATCTTGGTTGGAATCTGTAAATAATCTATTAAAGAGCATGGATGAGAGTTTTATAGTATGAGAAGTATAGATGGGTTGTGTTTTATGCGGTTGAAAGGAAGGCCCATTTGAAGAGATTGGTGTTATAAGAAGTTTTTACTGATAAGAGAGATTTTGATTTCCTGTATTAATTTTTATTTAGGGTTCCGGACTGTTTCCTGATTAGGAAATTATTGAGCTTTCTAAAACCTGTTACATTCCTGAGATAAGAGATAAGATAAAGGAGTTTGAGCATTGTGTGTATGAAGTCAATGGACTGAACCATAGTGTGTGTGGAGGAAGTCCTGTAGAAGAAGACTGGAAAGATCCAAGGTTTTGAAGAATTTTAAATGTCAAACAGAGGAGTTTGTGTTCTATTTTAGAGGCAGTGGGGAGCTGGAGTTTGAGTAAGGAAGACCATGAAATGATCAGAACTGGGCCTGCAGCATTTACATTTCTTCACCACTTGTCCCCCTTTTACGTTTCAAATTGTCTACATTCTTCTTCCCTGCCTGTACTCTGTGATCCAGCCATACTGGCTCACTTTATGTTTGCCTCACATAACTTGATCTCTGTGCTTTGCACTCACTGTTCCCTAGGCCTGGAATATTTTCTTTTCTAACTTCCCACTCTTAGAATCCCTGGCTTTGAAGACTTTACTCAAGAGTCCTTAGGAAGCCTTTCCTGGTCCCCCCAGATGTTAGTACCATCCCTTCTAGAGTTACCTTCCATGTATTCTGCATTTATTTTGTACATTTGGATTCATTTCATATGTGTTGTGTCTCCCAACCTTCTTGAAGGTGATTGTTTTTATTATTTGCTTTATATCCATAGTTCTTGTCACAGAGTAAGCACTTATTAAATGCTAAATTGATTGATTGGATCAGATTGGGAGAGATTTCAGTCATGGAGATTAAAACACTAGAGAGACTAGAATTTAAGAATCCCTTGAAGGACCAATCCATGTCAATTAATGCAGTGTTGTTTTTTTTTTTTTATCTATAAAGCAAAATGTGTTGAAATTGTTATCTTGTTCTGGTTCTACCCACACCCCGGGTAATATCATAAGTTTCTAAGTAGCTAGTAAGGTGAAAATACAGATAGTTCTTGTGTTATGTAGATTCACATTACAGAAATTTGACTGTACATAAAGAATTCTGAAAGGAATCAACATTCCCCCCCAAACACCTATGTTAACTGTACTGTATAGTGCTGTGCTCTTTCTCTCCCAGCTCCTACTCTTCTTGGTGCTTCCCAGTTCTATCCCTCCCTAAAACACTGTATAACACAAAGAACCCTCCAAGTGAAAGCGGAAGGGACTCCTGGAGAGACTGCTGCCTCCACGTGGGGCCTTGGCTTTAGACGTCCAGGAGCAGAGAGAGAAAACCTTTGTCCCCTTTAATCGTTAAATATTAAGGAACAATTCGAGTGAAGAGGCAACAAAATATAATAGAAAGGATACTGGATTTGGAGTTAGAAGACCTGGATTTGAATCTCCCTTCATATACTTACTACCTATTGGACCCTGATTAGCTATAAAATCAGTATCTTTTGACCTCTCTTTTCATCTCAGTTTTCCCATCTATTAAATAGGGGTACTATTTCTATTATTACCTTAAGGTGTTTTTGGGAAGGTAAGTACTCTGTTAAACCTATATAATGCATTATATAAATGTGAGTTGTTATAAGTGTTTTGGATGATATTTGTTGTCAGTGAAAGTGAAGTGTGGAATTGCTTATTATCCTGATGGGTTTTTTTTTTTTTTGTTTTTAAAGTTAGGTTTACTCAGCATGTTCCCGCTGGCTGAAAAAGACAAGCCTATTGCCCGGTTGCTGTTCAGTACTGGCACTTGTCCACGATGTATCTTCAGATTCTGTTGTGTGGATTTTCATGCACCTTACAAACTTCCATACAAGGTCTTTTCATTTTTTTTTTTATTAAAAAAAGAATCCATATATATACACCAATATCTGTATTATGGCTTTATATTTGTTCCTAATTCTTTAGTAAATGTAAGCTTTCAACATTACCAAAATGCACACACACAGAAGATTACTGACAGTGGTAAGAAGATATTCTCATAAAATAAAAAGTGCAAAGGACAGTCATATGCACATTCATTTATTGTTGAGATAGCCATTCTGCAGAAGGTGTCTAAAAGCATCTGCCAAAGGTATCAGTCACAAAACATTTTCCTCATATAGTACTGTAAGGTATGAAATACACTTTACGTGTTACCTCATTTCATCCTCAAAACAACCCCACAAGCTAAGTGCAGTTATTGTCCCCATTGTATCAATGAGAAACCCAAGGCTGCGGGAGGTTGAGTGAATTGCTCAGGGTCACATAGCTAATCTCTGAGGCAGGATTTAAACTCGGTCTTTTTGATTCCAACAATATTACTACTACTAATAGTCTGACACTATTCAGTGTCTGTTCACCTGTTTACCTTCCTCCCCTTCCCCCCCCCCCCCCCCATTTCATTGATAGAGGTAATTCTCTGGGGAGGAAACTGCCTCTTTTCAATCTTTCAATTCAGGCTAGCACTTTCACT
>CM053595.1:235591819-235646067 GCA_028646575.1 Pseudocheirus occidentalis
CTTATTATAAATAGACTTTAATATTTTAAGGATAAGTAATTTTGTTGGTGTAAGTCAGATCCTGCCTCTGTTTACTATATGGTCTTTGAAAGTTAGTTTGACCAAAAAAAACACTATCCTGCTGCTGACCTGGTGATGGATTGGATCTTTTATATGTTGGAACATTTTTTTAAGGACCCCAAACTTCTCCTTGAAATAAGGGCCTGTATTTTTAATGTTTTCTTTGTGGTGGTGATGTGTGGCAGTGAATCATAGACAATTAAAGTCTCTGAATAAATGAAGTCGAGGCTCACCCAGGTACAATAGAGAGGAATATCTTTGGTGTGAATGGTCTGTACCATGTTACAAATGAGGAATTGTGCAGGAGAATTGGTATAAAGGATGTCAGAAAAGGCCTAAGAGCAAGAGATAACTGGTGGACAACTCCTGTCCTCCATTGGCATCTTTGGGATTTTAAGAGAGTGGGAGGAAGGGTTTTGGATCATTGAGTTGACCTTTTCTGGTGAACTTATGTGAGGACATGAACACGGTTGCTGAGGTTGTAAAGATAGAGTTGGGTTGCCATCTGTGTCACTGGAGGAAATACCCGCATGTATCTAAGATCACAGATCCTTTGGGCTAT
The DNA here is from genome assembly GCA_028646575.1 of Pseudocheirus occidentalis. Classification (NCBI taxonomy): domain Eukaryota; kingdom Metazoa; phylum Chordata; class Mammalia; order Diprotodontia; family Pseudocheiridae; genus Pseudocheirus; species Pseudocheirus occidentalis. The sequence goes on from CM053595.1 coordinate 235,592,442, forward strand.
TGGAGATGCAGCTTCCTTTTGTATATTGTCTTCTCCCTTTAGATTGTGAGCTTCTTGGGAGCAGGTTCTGTCTTCCTTTTTTGTGTTTGTATCCTTAGTGCTTAGCACAGTGTCTAGCACATAGAAGATGCTTAATAAATGTTTATCATATTGTACTCAGATTTCGTTAGGCTAATTAAATACTGCCTTAGTAGTTTCTGTTTTGATCAATGAGTATAAATTGACATTACCTTGGCATTACCATATCTGTGCATCAAGTTTGGGAGTTTTAATCTCAGCTTATGTTACAAACATTGTTTATAAGTGCATACTTTTTAATTAAACAAGGACAAATTGTTCAGAATAATTCTCAAAATTATGTTTTGTTTATCATGTTTCTTAAGTCCTTTTTTCCCCACAGATGGGGCCTTTTATGATGAATTTATATAAAATCTACATAAATGAAATTTGAATTTATGAGATTTTATTTAGCATGTTCCTGGCAAAGGAAATATTTTAGTTAGTTTTTCACATTTATTTCTGTAATTAATGAACAAAATCATAAGCTATCATTGAAATGCTAATTGTCATAGTAGGACAATTAACAGCTATTATAATCCGTTGATTTACTTATCGTAGGGTCGTAAATCTTTAGCTGGGAGGGGCCTTATAGATCATCTAGTACAACCTCCACACTTCATAGTGAAGGGAAATGAGGGCAGAGAGCACACAAGTGTTATGGTGATAACGACTTGCCCAAGTTCACATAGGTACCAGGTACTATGTACGTAGACACTAGTGTGACCAGACCCCATTACCCTGCTACTGACCTGGCTCTTTTAACTCTTAGAAGCTACGTTCTAGAATTAACATTTGCCTTTAAAATCTTCCCCTTTACGTTATAGAACTTAAGTAATAATGCTGGCATTTTTTTTTATGCCGGTATAGGATGATGGGAGTTGCTCAAAAATTGATGGAAACAAAAATCATCTGAATATGCTGTATTTACTGCTTTTCCCTTGTGTTTTAATATGTGGTAATTAATACCTTGAGAGGCATTACCAGAAAAGAAAAACAAAAAACGCTATGGAACTTTCTTCCTTTAGGACTTACTTAGGGAGCTAGAGAATTTCCTGAAAAATGAAGATGATGCTTTAACTTTGGAAGCCACCAAACCACCTCTCAAGAAGATTCGATTGCAAGATACCGAGGCTCAGATTGATGATAGGAGTCAGAATGGTGGGGAAGTGACTACCATTGTGAAGGATGAAAACATGATGCTTGAGAAGTCGTATCCAGATGCATGTAATTTATGCTTGGGAATTCTGCAAGAATTCTGCGAGAAGACGTTTATTAAAAAGGTAAATGATTAGTTGTTCTTACTAAATCTTTAGCTTTTCCTTGATTTAAGACATGAAGTGATCTTGGTGGAATAAGATTCTTCAATAACAGATAACTTTATTTGACAACCCCCTGATCATTAATATTAAGCAAGGCATAACCGTGAAGAAAGTATGCTTGCCAAAGCCATTCTACACTGTGATTGAAGGAGATCCAGGGCAGAATTCAAGTGGATAGGGGATTCCTTATTGATGGTGCAGTCCTCCCTATGCTCCTGACATTGTTGGGAGATGGAGTGTCTTGTTCAAGAAGTGGCAAGGTGGCCAGTGTTACTGTATCAAAGAGTATCTGGTAGGATTATAAGGCATAAGAAAACTGGAAAGTGGAGGGGGTGGGGCAGTTTATGAGTTTATTGAGGTGTGGGGGGGGGTGACATGGTCAGGCTTCCACTTAGTGAGGAAGGTCATTTTGAAAGCTGAGTAGAAGATCAGTTGTAGGGGGAGAGACTTGTGGCAGGCAGACCAGGCTGTTGTAGTCCATCTGGCCCAGAGAAGGAAAAATACCCATAGAAGGTCATGGCCAGTTGAATGACAAACTTGGGACAAGAAGCCAGTTTTTATGATTCTCAATTTAGTTTCTTTTTCCGGTGTAGATTACAGAATTTGGAAGTATATTTATTCAACTAAAAGTTTGGAGTATTGTAATACCAACTAGTTGGCCAAAATTTTAGGTTAAAGAGTGAAATTTCCAACCGTTCCTATGGATTTATGTAAATGGAATAATTTTTCAGGTGTGTCAGAAGGTTGAATCTGCTGGGTATGAATTCGTGAACTTGGTATTTTCAGTGTCCTTCCCGCCACAGCTATCTGTAAGAGAGGTATGGCCATTTTTACTATAATTACGTCAATAAATGCTTAAAATATGGGATGGAATGAGATAACAACATGCTGTTTATTTCCTATTTTGTATATATTTCTAAATATTACAAGAAATATATTGGTGGTAAGTAGATGCCTGAATAAATGAATAAGTTGTTAGCATTTTCTTTCAGGAGCTGCTTCCTTTTTGAGTGTAGTGAATACCAGAGAGTTCATAATGTCTTTGGGAAGAAGGAGCACGTTTTGAAAGACAGAATTTGTGTCTTCTGTTTGGGAGAAGCCATGTTGTTCCCCAGCTATCTGATGAGAACATGAAAAACTTCTGTTCTTATTGGCACTGTCTGGAGTTTTTGTTGAACTTGGGTTCTTCATCTTTCTCCATTTATAAAAGAAAAATAATAGTTTTAAACACTTTGGTACTTCAGTGATTAGTGATTTTCTTCTATCAGGATAATCCAATGCAAATCACGACTCCTCTGTGACTTTATAAATGATCTACAGTTCAGTTTAAGTCCTAGAAAGGCTGTGAAGCACAATAGTGGTTATGTAACTGCCCTATAAAGTCCAGCATCGGCGTTTGACACAGTGTGACCTACCCTGGGGAAGTCATATACCCACTCAATGCCTGATGCTACTCTTCCTTAAGACTGTAAGACTGGTTTTTTTAAAATTTGGTTTAAAAAATTCCAGGTACTATATTAGGTGTTGGGGAGACAAAGACAAAAGCAAATTAGACCCTGCCCTCCAGGAAGCATCTATTGACATGAAATAGCATAAAAAAAGATTAAGTACAGACAATGTAAAAGTGAATACAAAGTATTATTGGTAGGGATAAGAAGATAAGGGGAGAAGAGACTCAGCAGGTAAGAGAGGTTCCAGAATGACTTTGTGAAGAAAATGATATTTGAGCTTAAGCCTTAAAGGGACCTGGAGGTTCTAAGAGGATGAGATGAGGAGGAGGGAAAGCATTCTGGGTGTGAAAACTGGACTGTGAAATTGTGTGGAGACAGGAGTTGGAACACCCTGTAGGATTAGCAAGGAAGCCAGCTTGACTAGAATGGCAAGTATGTGAAAGGGGGAGCATACAGAATCAGTCTAGAAAGACAGGTTACAGCCAGATGGTGAAGAACTTTAAATACTACACAGGGGTGTTTGTAGTTTATCAGACAGGTGCTTTGGGCTGTCTGTTTGGTGCCTGTGTGGAGGATGAGTTGGTGATAATAACAACAACCATAATAGTGGCTAGTGTTCACATAGTGTTTTAAGGTTTTGAAAATGCTTTACAAATTTCTCATTTGATCCACATGGCAACTCTGGGAGGTGGCTGTTATCTTCATTTTAGAGTTGAGGAAATGAAGGCAGACAGGTTAAGTGATTGGCCCAGGGTCACATAGCTACTTAAGTATCTGAGGTCAGATTTAAACTCACATTGTCCAGATTCCCTGTCCACTATATTACCTAGAAAACAGAGGCTAGGAGACTATTACAGTTATCTCCACAAGTCTGAGTGGAGAGAAGGGGACATATGGAAAAGATATTAAGGCAGTAGAATTGACAAGCCTTGGTAGCTAATTGGACATGAAGACAAGGGTAAGGGAAATGTTGAAGGTGAGTCCAAGGTTTTGAATCTGGGTGACTGGAAGGCTGGTGGTATGCTGGAAAGAAACAAGAAGTTTGGAAGAGGGGCGAGCTTATGGGAAAAAGTAATGTGTTTGGTTTTGGGCTATGGTATGTCCATGTGGAAGTTTTGAAGATGTGGGCTAGAGCTCAGCAAGGAGAGAAGGTCTAGACACAGATTTGGAGTCATCTTCATAGATGTGCTCATCGAACATAGGTGCTGAGCCAGAACAAAGACTGAGAGGGATTGGCTGGACAGGTAAGAGGAGAACCAGGAGACATTAGTGTCATAAAACCTTGAGGAGGAGAGAGTATTAAAAAATGAGGGAATGATCAGTTGAGTTAAAAGCTGGAAGGGTCAAGAAGATTGAGGAGTAGGGGCGGCTAGGTGGCTCTGAATAAAACACTGGCCCTGGAGGCAGGAGGACCCAAGTTCAGATCCAGCCTCAGACACTTAACACAAAACTAGCTGTGTGACCTTGGGCAAGTCACTTAACCCCAATTGCCCTACCTTCCCCCCCTCCAAAAAGCAAAAAAAAAAAAAAAAAAAAAAAAAAAAAAAGGAAGAAGAATGAGCTCTTAGGAAAGTACTCATTTAGCAAATAAGAGATCATGAGTAATCTTAAAGTGGTTCTAGTTATTGGGTTTAGTAGAAACTTAGAAGGAATGAGAAAAAAATACGAGTGGGGAAGTATGGAGGTAGTGGGTGCTGAAGTCTTTTTTTAGGAGTTTGTCTGTAAAAAGGAGGATAAATATAGTAGAGTGACTTAAAGAAAGATGTGACCAAGTGAAAGTTTTGTAAGGACAGGGAAAATTCTGGGCATGTTTATAGGTAGCCAGAAAAGAGGGAGTGAATAGAGAGATTGAAGATCAGAGTGAAGAGGATGTGTGATTCAAGGGTCAAGGTCCTGGTGTACATGGGAAGGGTGTGATCAAGAGCATGAGGAGAGGGTCAGCTCTGGCAAGAAGAACCTCCTCTTTGAAGAGAATGAAGGAAAGAAAAAGAGAGGATCAGTCATTGAGGAAGCTTGAGGCATAGAATATAGGAGAGTAGGGAGCACGGATCGATAGCCTCAATATTCTGAGTCAAGTGTGAGGCTGTCCTCGACTGAGACAGTGAACAAGGAGTGGTGAGAGTGGCTAGGGAAAAGTGAAATTGGGAGCAGCTGCTGTGGGAGCACAGCAGAGGATCGGGGAAGGCTACAAGAATTTCCCAGTAGTTTTTCTCTCTTCCTTCTCCTTCCTCACTTTTCCCTCTTTCACAGACCTCAGAGGTGTGGAATCCTCAGACTCTTTGGTTAGGTGTCATGAGAGCCGTGCTGGTACTCTGTCCATAGTAACCTCAGTGGGAGAGGACTGACTCTTAACTGGTTTTCTTGTCACCTCTCCCCCAGGAACAGATGACCCTAGGGCTTCTCTTCTGGTAGGCTTTACATTTTAGTGCTAACTGCATCTACTACCACTACACCTCCAAGTTGCCCTCCCTTTTCTTCAAATGGCTGGGTCTTGTAGAGGGGTAGGGAGAGTTCATTCAAATTTATTCTAAGCTGTCATCGAGGTACAAGACAGTAACTGTTACCTGTGTTGGTTGAACTTAGTATATGGTAAAGGCTGGGTGGGATCACTAAGTATTGCAGCTTCCCACTGTTACTTCATGAGTCCCTTCTATGGTGTTTCTGTCTTTTCATCTTAGGGGTTCAGCTTTAATTATTCTGCATCTGGTAAATACTTTCTTTTGAGCTTGCAGGGTTAGAACTTTATGCGGAAAACCCACTGCTGAGCCGTCTTGCCAATCAGATATGATTGTCACCCCTTACCCTCCAAGCCACCATGGTAGATCCATGAAATGGTGGTGGCAGAGACTACATTTAGATGAAATGCAGAGATTTATAGATGGATTCATAAGACCGGCTTCATAACTATTAGATGAGAAATGGGTAGCTAATAATTCTCTTTTTCTTAGTTGTTTTATGTTTGAAAGGCTGTCCTGTGAAGAAAGGATTAGATTTTATTTTTTCTTGGTTCCAGAAGGTAGAATTCAAAACAATGGATGGGAGTTGTAATGGGAAAAACTTAAGCTTGCGATGTGGAGAAACTGAATTATAGCTATCTAAACATGGAATGATCTGCCTCAGGTAGTGGGTTCTTTCCAAAGAAAGCTTTGAGTAAAGATAGAATTTTTTTCTTCACAATTACAGATTGAACTAACATTCTGTGTTTCCACCCCAAGGAATGTGGGAAAACTAGAATACTTTTAATTATTGTTTTCACTGATAAGAGGTAACTGACCATTGGATGGAAAGAAAATTATGTTGTAATAGTGACATTTATAAACATTTCTGTAGCCCTTTAATAGTCAAGTGATCATAATTCTTCAGTATTTTAAGGTCACTAGTAGAATTCCATTAAGCAAGTATAAAAACATAGACACCAGAAAGCTAAGTGACTTGCTCACATTTACAGGTTGTGAGTGACATATTCAGGAATGCAAAACAAATCTGAAACTCCAGTTTCCTACCAGGTAATACTGCCTTTAAAAAGCTTATATATATATTACTAGTTCGCATAAGCATCTCTTTCATCATTTATCAGATTCACCACTTGTTTATTGTATGCTCATTGGGCATAAGACACTGTATAAGAAGACTGGAGATGGTAGATATCTCTTCTCCCATTCTCTTCTCAAAACCCCTTTACATAATTTCTCATTCTCCCCTTTTTCCCTAATCTTTGAAAAACAGGTGGCACTTCTCCTTTATATGTGCACTTGATCCCTTACTCTCTAATCGCCAGTGGATTGTATTCTCAATTCTTTCCCATTTTTCTAATCTTTAACTTTTCCCTGTCTACTGGTTCCTTCCCTGCTTCCTTAAACATTCTCAAGTCTCCCCCTTCATGAAGAGAATCTATAGACACACAGGGAAAGAGTTTTGCTATATCAGTGGTGCTATGATGCACACTAATGAAATTGCATGTTTTCTGCAGTATAAGTAAGATTCTGTGTTGATTTCCTCTTAATAAGAATTGGAAGAGAGTGAGCAGAGTGCAGGAGATAGAGAGATCCTAGAGTCAGGAAGACTTGATTTAAAATCCTGGCTTTGACACATTCTGATGATGTGACACCAGGGAAATTACTAGACAAACAAAAGTTAAGTAAAAGACAGCTTTGAAAATAGAGGACTTTTCAAAACCATTGTGATAAACTTGTTTTGGTTATTTTACTTGTCTCAGAAGACTCTTGAAAATTTGAATATGTGACTTAAAGTATATGATATATTTTTAAAATTTCAGATCTAAGTTGAAGCTACTAGTAGTAAGGAAACATTGCTTCATGTTTTTGTCTTGTTTCTTCAGGTTTCTCCCACATTGTGGCACTAAGGTGAAATTATGGAGTGAAGTTGAGTCTTGGTTTGTGTAATGGTTGATAATGCTTTCCTTGGACAGTAGTTGGTTGACAAGATTCTTTTAAAAATTATACTTTGAATCTCCAAATTTCTTTCTGTTCTTTACCAGTTTAGGTCAGTAGAGGGCAGTCTTGTTTTGCTATTTTGGATGAGAAGCCCCTTTTCAATGTTCCAGACTGGAGGAGCAGATGAAACCACTCTGGGTAATAAATAGGCAGAAGTTTGTTTTCATTCAGGCTCTCTATTGACTTAGGATCAAAGTTTGTTAATATTTAGAGCTTGAAAGGACTTAGACATCAAGTAGTACAACTACTTCTTTTTGCACATAAGAAAATTTAAAATTCCTCTTCTAGTATATTAGGTATCCCTTTTCGGTTTTTTTTTTTGTTTGTTTTTATTGTTTCCAGATGTGCTAAGCATGCCATGTGTTCCTTTCTCCAAGTATTTGATAAAAATAGTAAATAAATAGCACAGGATCCCTGGCATGCTCCATTCAAAACTTGTGTCCAATAACTCTTGGTGACTGCTTTGGGTTGAGCCATTCAACCAGTTGTAAATCTGCCTAATTCTCTTATTATCTCCTCTACCCATGTCTTTCAGTCTTTTTTGCATAAAGATAGCATGAGAGACTTTGTCAAATGCTTTGCCTAGTTAAGTCTCCTTAGCAGTCTCATGATTTGCTAGTCTAGAAATCCTGTTAGGTTAGACTGTCGGCACTTTTTCTTGTTGAAGCAGTGCTGACTTTTTATGACTGCTTCCTTTTCTAGATGTTAACTAATCAGTCTTGTAACAAACATCTCATAGTATGTTTTGGCATTTTGACAGGAAAGTGCCAAGGCCAAGTTCTCTGACTTATAGTTTGCAGATTCTATTTTCTAACCTTTTTTTGAAAACTGAGACAACCTTTGTGCTTTTCCAGTACTTTTCCCATTCTTCAGAACCTTTTATTCCTTTGAAGACTTGGTCTTCCTATTTTGCCCAGGCCAAAAGTACAGGGACTACATATAGACCTGATTCCACTACTGATGCTTTGACATGCTCCGTTTCTAACCTGGACCAGATCATTCCTCTTCAGACAACATGGTGGCTCCTTACAGGTGCTCATCATGCTGGTGCCAGACTTTGTGTGGATACGTAATCAGCTTGTCCTGTTGCAGCTCATGATTCCAGAGCTCAAGACATCTTCTAGCCCAGTGGTTCTCAGCCTGTGGGTCACGACCCCTTTGGGTATTTCCCATGGTCTTAGGAACTGAGACATGGCTCCTCTATCCGTCTCGAGGTGGGTCCGCCCACATGCAGATATGCCCACATATGAGTATTAAAGGGCTGCAGCATTAGGAAAGTTGAGAACCACTGTTCTAGCCTCAGCAGTCCAGGATTTTGCAAAGATAACTTAGTGGTGGCTCAGTAGTCACATCTAAGAGTTAAGTACCTGAGGTGATAGTGTCATTTGCCTGAGACTGGTGATTTCAGCCTACCAAAGGCAAGCTAGGTGCTTTCTTACTGTGAAAATCACCTCATTATTAGCCATTTTTGTTCTGATTTTCCTTTGCAAATAAAACAGAAGCAAGATAAGAATCAAGCGGTTTTACCTTCTCTTTTTCACCAGTTTTATCATTGTCCCATGTCCACTGAGCAATAGTGCTGTCCTGTTCTTGATCTTCCTCTTTTTCCTAACCATTTTAGCTAGAAAAATGATTAGCCTTCCCTCCATCTGTGATTTATCAATCCTGACACTGTATTATAGGTCTGGGCCATCTGTATTCAGTTTACGTTCCCTGTCCTTGTTTCCATCTTTACATATTTGTTAAAATTAGTGGATGAAATCCCCTTTTACACTTTTTTTTTTTTAGGACAATTTCCTCTTTTCTTCCTCATTATCATTGTTTTATCTTTGTATCTTCACAATATCATTCTTGAGAGCTTCCCATTTCTTCTGTGTTGCCTTCCCTTTAGAACAGTAGGCACTGGGATCCTATTAATCCTTTCTCCAAATCTTTTGAAATCCAATCTTCCCAAGTCTAGGGTACATGGGAAATACTACAGGCTTTCCTCTTGATTGTAGATTCTGAAGTCGAATGGCCATATTTTCCTGAGATTTATATCCTTTTCATACCAGCCTCTGTTGCCTTATGTTGGGGAGAATCAGACTAGAATAGCATTGCCCCATTTTGTTGGTTCCTCCACCTTCTCAAGCCTGACATTATCATTAAGGCTTTCAGATACTTAAGTGGATCTGTGATCTCAGGGATTTAGGATCTCCCTCCAAATGATGTCAATCATTTCCCATCTTTCCAGCGCATCTTTTCTCCATTATCTCCTAAATCAGTGATTCTCCACCTTTCTAATGCCCTTTAATACTCCTATGTGGGCATAGCTGCATGTGGGCAGACCCTCTTGGAGAGGGATAGAGGAGCGGTTTCTTGGTTCCTAAGACCATCGGAAATATGTGTTTTCTGATGGTCTTAGGTGACCCCTGTGACCCCTGTGAAAGGGTCATTCGACCCCAATGGGATTGTGACCCACAGGTTGAGAACTGTTGTCCTAAATATTCATTGCAGGTGTTGCATTCACTATGCCATAGGCTCTTCCTCACCTCTTTATAAGGTGCAAGGAGAGCACTCTAGAGCTAAATCTTGTGTTATCCTAGTTGTGTTTCCACATTACTTCAATTGTTTCTTTCTGACTACTTGCAGTATTTTCTCCTTGACCTGGTAACTCTAGAATTTGACTACAATATTCCTAGAAGTTTTGCCTTTGGAATCTCATTCAGGAGGTAATTGATGGATTCTGTCCATTTCTATATTTCCCTCTGGTTCTAGAATATCAGGGCAATTTTCTTTCATAATTTCTTGAAAGATGATGTCTAGGATTTATTTATTTATTATTATTATTTTTTTTTTTTTGCTTTTTGGAGGGGGGAAGGTAGTGCAATTGGGGTTAAGGAACTTTTTTTTTCTTTTCTGGTGAGAATTGTATTTTGTGCCTAATCTAGATCTTTGTTGAAGAGCTTTGTTGGGGAAGATAACCTCCTACTCTGCCATGTTGATTCCACTTTCTTTTCATTAGTGAATTCTTTCTATTTTCACTTTGCCTTTTTGTTCTAAGAAATATGGGAAGTTTTTATTTATCATTTCTTGAAATACAGTGTACAGGTCTTTAAAAAAAACAATTTGGTTTTGAGGGACTTAAGCAATTTTTTTTTTTTGAGGGCAGTTGGGGTTAAGTGACTTGCCCAAGGTCACACGGCTAGTTTTTTGTGTTAAGTGTCTGAGGCCGGATTTGAACTCAGGTACTCCTGACTCCAAGGCCGGTGCTCTCTCCACTGCACCACCTAGCTGCCCCAGCAATTCTTAAATGATATGTCTTCTTGATCTATTTTACAAGTTACTTGATAACACTTTTTTTTACCTTTTCCTCTGTTTTTTCAAGATTTTGATTTTCTGCTATTTCTGTCCATCTTGTGGAACTATTGATTTTATGTTTATTCTAATTTTTAGGTGTCTCTTATTTGAGTAAATTTTACTATTTTCTGTTCTAAGCTCTTCTCCTTTCAGTTTTCTCCACAGCTTTTATTTAATTTTTCATCTCTTGTTTCTTTTAGATGATCGTATAGTTCTTGTAGAAAATCCAAATTTTTCTTTTAATTCTCTGCTTGCAGTTGTTATGGTGATACTCATTCTTTCTGTAATGGATTTCAGAGTATCTCTAGATTTAGAATAATTCTTTATAGAACTTCATGATTTCTTTACTTATCTCCCTTATCTTAGTTCTAAAGTTGAGGCTTTATTTGAGGGCAGATTCCACCTCCTGATGGGCTTTTGGGTGTATGATTGACCCTGCTTGGTCTCTGCTCTCAAGCTTTGGGCCTCTCTGGATCCTTGAGGTTCAGAACACTGTATCTTTGACTTGATGTCTCAGGACAATTAAAAGTTTGTTTTTTAGACTGAATTCAGTCTAACTTCTTTGTTTCCATTCTCCCTCTATCACTGCAAAAAGGGAAAGGAGCTACAGAAGACTGAAGATTGTTTTTAGTCTTTCTTTAATTGGTTGCTATGGCCTAAAAATTTCTGGTGTCTCCAAGATTACTTAGGCTGTCCTTATAAAACAGACTTGTTCTGTTACTGGGGCCATACTCACAGCCTTTTCACTGTGGTAGAACCTGCCAGACCTTATGCTTTGCTAGCATAGTCATTAAGAGGTGAGGGTCACTTCCACAACCTGATGGGACGTGGCTTTTTTTAAGAAAAAAAAAAAAAAGACATTATTAGCTGCACTGCTGTGGATGGAAAGAGAGCACCAGTCGATTGCAAATAATTAAAGTCCCCCATCACAACTCTGTTCTGCTTTCTTGCCAGGTGTGTTATCTGATTACCTCAGTTTCTCACCTTATTCTGCCCAGGTGATTATAGTGTGATGGGATGAAAGCATTGCTTCCCTTTTTGCCTTTGTTGGTGATGTTGATTGGCAGGCAGATGTTCTTAGTCAGGCTTCCACCCTGGGGTTCTTAGATTTCCTCATGTAGGTACATATGTTGTTCTATCCCTTTCACCCGTTTACCTATCTTGAGTGTGTGGTGTTTTTTTGGTTTTTTGGTTTTTTTTTTAATGAATAATGGCTTCTTTCAGAGCCATTTCAATCATGGGTCTTCTCAAGTGTTAGACATTTTTGTGGTGTCACATTCACTTCTCATGTGAGGTAAGATTTCTAGTTTACCTTGTATGTTACCCAAACCTTGTGTTTTTATGTCTTCACCTTTCAGTCCAAAGGTCTTGACTACTTTCTAGGGTTTTGTTTCTGTGAATTTCTGGCTAGTTCTTTATAACTACCCTCTGTGGTATCTAGCATGATGAATCAGTTGGGTAATTTTTTCCCGGTTTTTTTCTTTTCAATTCAGTAAGTATTTATTAAATCAAGTATAAGAGTGGGAGACTCTGCTAGTTGAGTATATAAAGATAAAAATAAAAAACAGTCTTTGCCCTCAAGAATCTTGGTGCTACTTTATTTTCAGTTTTACTAGCTTTACAAGACCCCAATCAAATATATTCTTATTACTCTTTGTTAAGAGTCTATCCCTGCCTAGCATCCTCTCATTTTTATATTTTAAGCTGTGGTTCTAGAAATACAAATCCTGTTCTTCAGCACCATCTTCTTAACTAGCTGTTAACTTCCAAATTTGAATTTTCCATTCTGAAGCATTTGTTTTCAGTTGATGGCAGTAGTGAAAACATGCTCTATACCACTCAGGTCTTCAGTTTCTTGCCCAAGACCAATATTTTTAAGCAAGATTTTCTGCTTATGTCACTTGTCCCATGTGAATCACCAGAGGTGGATAATTGTTAGCAGGTTTGACAGGTCTTGGGAGGGTCTTTTTCAAGTCTTGGATACATGCCCCAGGGAGATAGCTGACTTTTCTCTAATACCAGGTCATCAGACAACTTCCTCAATACCCTTCCTTTATCAGGGAGTCACCAACCAGTATTTCTTCTCACCCTTACTGGATGATCTCTCCCTTACTGGCACTTTACTTGGAGGACAGTTAGCTCCTCTCTACAATACACTAACAGATTTCTCAAATTATATGAGAGAAAAATATTTTCAACCATTTTAATTTGGTAATTCTCAAATACATTTTTTTTTAAAAAAAAAAGGTCTACCCATTTTGTGATTTCCCCTTCCTGATTTCAATTATCGTCTTTAATAGAGATCACTTGTATTTGAGTGGAGCTGTGTGTACTCAAATCCAGAGGATTACAGAAGATAATGCTGGCTGATTTTGTGTTTTATAAGAACATAAAATCTCTAATTGACCTATGTGACTTGAAATGAGATAATTTGCAATTATGAGGGAATATTGATATGACTTTATTATTGTAACTTTTTAAAAAGATAATTTTCAGATGTGTTAGTGGTCATAATTTTGGAGGAAATCCAGTGGTTCTTAAGTTTTTCTCTTCTTTCTACCTTTCTCTGGTTGGAAACAGAACTTCTCAGAAATTGTTGAAGTGCTGGAGTGGGTTCCTGGATAAGCAGGGTAAGACAGGAACTAACTTCAAGGGAAATGTCTTATTTCTATTCATGTAATTGGATTCATGAAGCACAAGGAGGAAATAATGTAGAGAAGATAGGGATTCTTTCTAACTTCCCTTTGCCCTCTAGTTCTGATAGATTTGAGCAGTTTCCAAGTATGATTTCTTGAAATAGAGTGTTGAGGTTTTTATGTTGTTGTTTTTTAATCATAGTTTTGGGGGAGTATCATGATTCTTAAATTGTCTCTTCTTGACTCATTTTCCAAATCACTTGTTTTTGATACCAGGTATCTTATTTCTGTAATAATATCAGCATATTTTAAAAATACAAAGCTACTTAAGGCATTTCTAATTAATATTTTTATTTCTAACCAGTGTTTTTGCAAACAAGATTGAGGTGTACCATGTGTACTACATAAACAGCATAATGAATTAGACAAAAGTGTAGTACTATTTAACATGTGTTCTTCATATGTGTTCCTGTTCAGTTATACGTATTTTATATTTCTCATATCTCAAATCACTGCTTTACAGGAATGATTTCTCTAAAATCGAATTTAAAATGCTAATCTCTCATCAGAGTATATTGATATTTTGTGTCTTAAAATGCTCATGTAAATTTGTACATTTGCCTGTTTTAATTTTTGTAGTTTAAAATATATACAATGTTTTCATAATACAAGTTCAAAGTTTTCACTATTAAGTTCAAGGAGTTACCAATCAGACATTTTGTTCATCTCTTTTGCCAGCAGTTTAGCAGCTGTAATATAATATGTTTAATTCATTTAAGACATGTCTTTTTGTTTTTTTAGTATAGGAAAAAATAAGTAGGGAGAATACAGTCTAAGTATATTTACATTATAGTTTGTATTCTTTATTACTGAAAAGTTTTGCAGATACCTGGTTACCCTTAAAAATATTCCACAAGCTTCAGGGAATTATATGAGGTAGCAGGAAAGTATAAGAGAATTCTTTTTTAAAATTGAAGTCTATAATGTTTTCATTACCGTATGATTAAGATCCTTTTTTTTATTTGTCTGGCAATTATCTCATTATGTACTGGTCTGCATAAATTAGCTCTGTATATTTTGTCATTGTGCTATTCGTTAGAAATTTGCTTGAGATTTTCCTCATCTACTAAAGTCCTATCAGTGCAGTTAACTTTTATCAAACTAGTCAGTAAAACTTAAGGTACATTTTTTTATTTATTGTGTCATGGTGCATTTGTAGTCAGTGGGAAGATATTGGGGCAAGATGAAACAGGTTGTGAGACCTGGTATCTTATTTTCCTCTTGCATCTTTGTAGGTAGAGGAGACTGGAGTTTATTGGCCCTCTTCTGTATACATGCTTTTGTTGTACAGGCAAGAGAACTAGTTTTGGCCTGACATGGATGTACTATATCCTTGGGCGCCTAACTACTACCCCAGTCAGTTAATTCCCAGGAGTCTCAGTCTCCATGCTTCTGTGCTAAAGCTAAAGCTGAAAGCTTATGTATGAGGAAGAAGGAATACAAAAGGAAAGGAGTCAGGAGAGCCGCTTTCATCCACTACAGTGAAAAATGTGGTTCAGAGGTTATATTGTAAAAGGGACAAGTGCTGTTGAAAGTCTTGACCCTCTGCTTGTGTCTTCCTCTTTCTGACACTATTTCCTCATCTTCAGAATGAGAGGTTTGGATTCCAAAAGTCCTTTTAAACTTGTGCATTGTGGTCCTATTACCTTCTCACATTCCTGCTCTTCAGTTGTTAATGCAAGTGTTGTGACCGGGGATTTGCCTGAATAAGAGTCAGTGGAGTTTCAAAGATTGTTAAAAGAGAGGAAAAAATGAAATGTCTTTTCTAAAAACATTATGGTAATTTAAGAGATTCAAATAGGAGTTCATTTCCACAAACCTTTTTTAGTGTTTCATACCTTTAAGTCTCTATACCTTGGAAGACAATAACTAAAAATAACATTGCTTGACCTCAAAGAATTTATAGCCTGATGAGGAAGGGTATGTACATAAATCAGGAGAAAATGGGCAGAATGTGATGAGAATCAAAGAGAGACCTTGAAACACTGCTGTATGAACATTTAAACATGTATAAATTACGTTCTTTGAGCATGAAGAAATTACTTTCCTTTAGGGTAGGGGTAATTTTCTTAGAAAAGAAAACATTTAAGTTGAGTACAAAGATGTGGAAGGTGTGTCTTCTGGGCATGGGAAATGATCTAAATGAATGTAGGGAAGTTGAGTTAGTGACAGCAGTGCAGTTTAACCAAGATTATATGAGCAGAAGTCTATGAAATAATGCCAGGACAGTAAGTTGGAGCCAGACTGTGAGCGGCTTTAAATGGCAGACTTCAAAGAATTTAAATTTTATTTTGCATAGGCAATAGGAAGCCACTGAAGGTTTTTTTAATGGATAGGCACATGACATGGCCAATCTCTTCAGTAATGAGATTAATTTGGTAATTGTGGAAAAGATGGATTGGAGAAAGACAAGACTGGAAACAGGAAAACCAGTCCAGGCAAAAGGTGATTGTGAATAGAGAGGAAAACCTAAATTGAGAGATTAAGGTATTAGGGCCCAAAGGATTTGGCAGTTAATTAGCTGCGGGAGATGAGGTGAGGGAGAAGGAAGAGTCCAAGATGACTCTAACTTTTTGAGCCTTACCGTATAGAAGGATAGTAGTGATTGATTTAAGAGGTGTGGTAAGTTTGAGTTAGAGGAGATGATGAGTTCTCTTTTAGTCATAGTGAGTGTGAGATGAACATATTTAGCAGACAGTTCTAGTTGTTTGCTTGGATGTTTAGACTTGGAGTTTGTGGTGATAATTGAAGCTGTAGGATCAGATGAAATTGCTGAGGGAGCCTTGATAGAGAAGGAAGAGAGGCTGGCTGAGGAAAAAAGCCTTGGAGTACAAGTTCACTTGGATGAGAGGTGGAAGTTGAACAAAGGAAACCAGAGATGACCTGATAGGTAGCAGAAACACTTTAATTCAGCAAATATTTATTAATTGCCTACTATATGCAAGGTACTAGGGATACAAAGACAAAAGTCAGTCTCTGCCTTTGTGGAGGTTACATTTTACAGAGGGGAATTCAGCATATACAGTAAATATATACAAAATAATTTCAAGAGAGGAAGAGTATGCATGTCAGAAGATGAGTGGCAGTTGAGCTGTCTTCTGAAGGAAGCTAGGAATTATGGGAGGCATAGGTAGAGTTCATACTTGAGGGGCCTACTTCTTCAAAGACTTTGAAGAAAGGGATGAAATATAATTCATGGAGAACCATGGCTAGCAGGCCAGTTGACAAGAATGGAGAGTGTCAGAAAAGGGAGCGATATTTAATAAGACTGGAAATGTAAGCAAGAGAGGCTATAAAGGTTAAATGCCAGGGAGGAGAGATTGTCAATAAGGAGGGAATTGTTAACTATATTAGGAGACTAGGGGCAAAGAAAAGACCATTGGATTTGGCAAGTAATGTGCTCTTGATGACTTTATAAAAATGAGTTTCAATAAATTGATGGGATTGGAAGCTGGATTTTATGGGATTGAATAGTAGATAAGCATGAACGTTTCAAAACTGAGCTGACACAGTGGTTAGAGCACCAGAGTTGGAGTCAGGAGTCCTCTTCCTGAGTACAAATCTGACCTCAGACACTTACTAGCTGTGTGACTCTGGGCAAATCACTTAACCCTGTTTGCCTTAGTTGGAGAAGGAAATGGCAAACGACTCCAGTATATTTGCCAAGAAAACCCCCAAATAGGGCCAGGAACAGTTGAACACAACTGAAATGACTGAACAACAACAACCCTTTTCTAACGTGGACTTTCCTGATTTGCTCAGTTCCTAGTGTCTTTTACTCCCTCAGAAATCTTTTTTGTACATATTTGTATTTATAGATGTTGTCTCCTTGACAGGATGTAAATTCTACCAGGGAAAGTACTGTTCATTTTTATCTTTGTTTCTCCAGTATTTTGTACATTAATAAACTTAATAAATACTTACTTATTAGTTGATTGATTGATAGGTACAGTGAGCCTCAAGGAAATTAATTCTAAGCAAGTAAACAGAGCTGGCGTTCAAACTCACAACATTTCTTTCTAAATTTAATGTCTTTCTATTATGTATCAAAGCACCCTAGCACACCCAGGGTAACCTGCTAGCACAGGTTCTTTGATCTGCTTTTTAAAGGAAAGACCACCCCAAAAGGGGTTAACAATCTTTAATTACATTCACTAGTTCAGGGGAAAGGTCAGCACTCTGAATGTGAAGAAAATACAAGCAGAGATATAAGCACAAAGACCAATAGACAGGTCTCCAGATGTCTGAATATAGCAGTATTGCTGTACACTTTACATACATTACTGGATTTGGGGAGGGGGCACAGAAATCTGAGCACTCAGGGACTCTGAACATATGGCTACTCAGAGTCTCAGCCAGAAAATCAAAAGATCCTTGTCATGAGTGAACCCCCAAAGCAAAATGCCAACCTCCCAGAATATATAACAAAGACTCAGCCTCCAATTAACCCAGAATGCACGAAACCTACCTTGACTAAGCACAGATGTGAATTATCAGGATTCAGAGGCAGTCAGTCTTCCAGATGTTTATAATTTAGCCTGAATCTGGGAAGCTGAACTCCAGCAACAAGAAGAAAAAAAAAGAGCAAAAATCCCACCTTGCTTGTGCTCATAACCATTTGGGATTAAGTAGAATAACCTGTCTAGTATCATATAACAAATAAATGGCAGATACTATGATAGTCAGAAAATGGTTGTTGAATGAATAAATAATATTTAATCTAATTTTGTTTTCTTAGCATTGCTAGATTAGGTTGACTCTTCCAACTCTGAAATTCTTTGATTCTGTTGGGAACAGGTACATTGCTTAGCGTAGAGACTGAGCTGTTTTTTAGTTCATTAAAGTACTTAAATACTCAAAAGAATATGTGATCTTATCAATTTGGATATTCCCTCAAACCATGCAGATTGTTAGCTATCTATTCTTGCCCCTTCTTATATGGCTCTTCTCCATGTTTTCCTGTTGGTTGGCCACACAAGCTTCACCTCCCACATAGTGGGCATCTTTGTTTTTCTCTAAGTGATAGAATCAGAAACCAAATAGAAAGGGGTTTAAAAGTAAGTGGGAGAGTTTTCAGGGGCAGAAATCCAAACTATCAATAGTCATGTGGGGGAAAAATGCCCTAAATCACTAATGATTAGAGAACTACAAATTGAAAAAGCCCTAAAGTACTAATTCCCAACTTCCCCCTCACCCTTTAGACTGGCAAAGATGACATAAAGGGAGAATGGCAAATGCTGGAAGGGCTGTGGAAAAAAACAACAGGCATATTAATGTCCTGTTGGTGAAACCTGCATATTGGTCCAGCTATTCTGGAAAACAGTTGGAACTATACCACAAAGCTATTAAATTAAATATTCTTTGACCCAGTGATAGCACTACTACACCTCTATCTTAAAAACATTAAAGAAAGAGGGGAAAAGATCCACAATATGTATCAAGTATTTATAGCAGCTCTTTTTGTGGTAGCAAAGAATTGAAAACTGAGGAGGGCGCTCATACATTGGGGAATGGCTGAACACTTTACAGTAAGTAAATGTGGTGGAAGTCTGTTGTACTGTAAGAAATGATGAAGGAAATGGTTTCAGAGAAACCTGGAAAGACTTGTGTGAATTAATGAAGAGTGAAGTGAGGAGAATCAGGCTTATGATCTATATAGTAATAACATTATTGTAAAGACAAACAGCTCTGGCAGACTTAGCCGTCATCGGCACGACAACCAACCATAGCCACTGTTCTAAAGGACTTATAATGAAACATGTTACCTACCTCCAAGTAGAGAGATGATGGACCGAGAGTACAGAATGAGAGCTTTTTTTTTTTTCATGTGGTCATTATAGAACTTTTTTTTTTTTTGCTTGACTATATATATTTGTTATGGGTTTTATTTTTCTTGTTTTCTCCTTGTGTCCTCCCCTGCCATGCCACCCTCCCACTTCCCCAAAATGAGTATGGGGAAGGTGGGATGGACAGAATGTAGATCAAGAAACAAAACTGAATTTAAACAAGATTTGAGTGAGGAACTGAGGCAGTAAATGTATAGTTTTTCCTAGGATTTTGGCTTGAAAATGAAGAGAAATATAATGATAGCTTCAAAGGATGGAAAGAATTTAATTAACTTATATACATTTTTTAAGCATATGTTTTGTGCTAGGTATTATACCAAGTGCTGGGGATATAAAGAAAGGTAAAAAAAACAGTGTCTGTCCTCAAGAAGCTTTCAGTCTAACGAAGGAGATGATATGTAAGTTGTAAACAAAACACTCTTAATATGTAAACAAGCTGTACACAGGATTTTTTTTTAAACTTTTAAATATCCTAGGAGATTCTGGTGTTTTCCCATTGCAAATGATTCTAGGTTTTGGTTTTACATATATGCTTTTTATAATATTTGTTGCTAAAGAGGATGTACTGTCCTTAGGCTGTTGTACCCTAAGAACTAAGACCCTTGCCATCTGCCTAGGAAACCTCCAAAATATGTTGTTTCTCCCAATAGGATGTGAGTTTCTTAAGAGTATCTAGCATTTAAATAGCACTTTGTCAGATAAAGCTTCCATTATTATTATTTCCAGTAAAGTTTTCCATTATTAGTGGAGAAAAGGTCATTACTGCTGCCAAATAAATATACCACAACACAAATTTTATAGAGGTTAGAAATCTAGGTTTTATCCTGCTTAAGCACCAGATCAGGAGGTCGAAAATAACCCTGAACAAAGGTTAGGATTCTAAGGAGGCGTTTTATGGGCAAAATTATATCAGAGAAGTAATTTTTGACATGAAAAACATCCTCCTAGTCTAAATGTTGAACAAATTTAAATAGAATCATAATTTCATACATCCCCCAAGAAAACAAACCTAGTTAAACAGACTCTAGGTAAACTGAGTCAGGTTACAGGTTAAACTACATTTCAGGGGTTGACAACAGACTAGTTGAAAGAAGATTTACATATATCAACATTAACGACAGAGTCAGAACTAGTAGGCTCCCTTTACAAATACTCAATCACTAAGGATCCTGGAAAGCCCCTAACTCCCCTTTGGCTTCTTATCTGAGGAATGTCAAAAAGGTTTGCCTTAACATTATCATTCCATGAGTCAGGTTTTTAACTAGGTGTTTAATATTAACTTAAGGTAGGTACTATTACTGTCTCCTAAACTGAAGTGAGGTTTAGGAAAGTTAAGTTACTTTCCCAGGGTCATACAGCTAGCAAGTGTCAGAGGTAGAATTTGAACCCCAGTCTTCTGAGCCTGAGTCCATTATCCTAGCTATCTAGCTGCTACTAATATCTAGCTCCTTGAGAGCAAGAACTGTCTTACATTACTGTTTGTATTCCCAGCTCTTAGCACATAGTAAATGCTTAATAAATTCTTTTCATTCATTCGTACTATGTAGAGTTTTACCAAATTTTATAATTTGTCAGAGGCTTCTCAGCTTCCTTGGATAGAATTGTATGGTTCTGGTTTTTGTTTGTTTGTTTTAAATATTATGCTAATTGATTTTGTTGTTAAAACTTTAAAAATGTTTGTTTTTATGATTGATATCTTCAGTTTTTAGATCACTTTCCCTTCCAGATGTATTCCTCAAAAAAACTGGGGTGTTATCCATGTAAGTAGAGGGGAAGGAAGAGGGAGAATTATTAGGACTTGATGACTCATCAGATGTAGGGGAGTGAAGTAGAGGGAAGCTTCAGAGAAGATTCCACCCATTTCCTCTCTAGAGAACCATGAATTATAAAAAAGAATTTACAAAAGACAAAGTAGTTTATCAACAACAACCAACAGCTAATACATCACATAAGTGCTACTATATACGTACCATATGTAGTATATGCTACTGTATATACATTCTATATAAGGACATAGAATATCCGTATTCTTGATTTCTTTAAAGAATATTTCATGCCTGGGTTTATATGTCTTAAATGTGTTTTGATAGATTGACTCCAATTTTTATGCTTGTTCAGTTTTGTCCAACTTCTTGTGAGTCCATTTGGAGTTTTCTAAGATATTGGAGTGGTTTGCCATTTTCTTATCCAGCTCATTTTTTAAATGAGGGAACTGAGGCAAACAGAATTAAGTGACTTGCCCAGGGTCTCATAACTAGTAAGTGTCTGAGACCAGATTTGAACTCCGAGAGATGTCTTCCAGACATCAAGCACATTCTCCATTATGCCACCTAGATCCTCCAACTTTTATGCACTTCATAATTGTTATAGAAGGGGTTTGCCTTTCTGTTGTTTTCTCTTGGATCTTGTTAGTGCTATGGAAATATGTTTTTGATTTTCATGGATTTACTTTTACTAGTACTACAGAAGTAATTATCTCAGCTTCTTTGCTGATTCTCTAGCACCTTTAATGAAACCAGCATGTCATCAGCAAATAGAAATAGTTTCCTCTATGTTTGTGTTTATGCCTTTAATTTTTTTTATCTTGTCTTATTGTTACTGCTTTATTCCTCTCTTTATTGGGAAAGCTGGTATTTACCCACTACAAATAATGGTAAGAGTCTAGATATATACTTTTGTTCCATATTTAAAAATTTATAGTCTAGTTGCTTTCTAATTGTTAATAGCATAATTATTATGATATTCATGATTCTTATATAATTAAATATTGAATTTTGAAAATTTAATAGATTCTTCTATGCTCACATGTAGTAGGATTTTTAGCGTAAACAAGTGTTGCATTTTGGCAGATATTTTTCTGCACCTATAAATATAATCATGGTTTTGCGTGTTTGAGGTTTTTTAATTTGATTGATTTTATTGTGTCCTAATATTGAACAATTCTTATCTTTCTGGTTTAAATCCACATTGATTATAATAAATAATTTTGGGGACCTTTTTGCTTAGATTTTTTAAAAATGAAATTGATATTCATTATAGATAGTGGTTGATAGTATTCTTTCTGCTTTATCTCTCCTAGGATTAGGTTTTCAGAAGACTGTATTTTGTAAAATAGTTTGGTAGAATGCTTTCTCAGCTTTAAAGATAATTTATTATAGCTATGAATTACTCTTTAAATATAAAATAGAATTCACCTGTGAGTCCATCTGGATGGAGTAGTTCCCCATTTGGTAGTTCCTTAAGTAAAGATTTCTTTTAGGATGGGAGGATTCTGGATATGTTTATAGGTAGAAGGGAAGGACTCCATGGGTGAAGACAATTGAAATGAGAGATAGGTAATATAAATCAAGAGACAAACTCCCAGAGGTGATTGGAAAAAAAATTTAGGCAAGGGCACAAGCAGAAGGATTATTGACATAGAGAAGAGCCATTTTCCAAAATGGAGCATAGAGAGAACAAGAGGTGCTGTTGAGGAGATTTGAGGTGTAGAATTAGTGAGAAGAAGGAACTCATAGTGGATGACTTTTGCTTTGTTAATAAAGTATAAAGTGAGATTCATTGCTAAGGGGGAGGCATGAAGAAGTTAATAAAAGGTGATTTAGAACAACTGCTGTGGGGAATGTGAGAGCAGAGGTGTCGAATGGTTCTATGTGCCCCAAACCAGATTAAAATGTAATTGAGAAATATTTAACAAAATAAATAGAAATACAGTAAAACATAGATAACATTACATTTTAAAACTTGTTGTATGGGTTGTATGGTTCTTTATGTATAAATTAGTGGCCTCTATTTCTATTTGATTTTGCCACCACTGTGATAGAGCATCAATTAGGAAAGAGTCAAGGAATTGTGATGTAGTCCTGAGAGTTTAGTTGGGATTAGATGCCATCAATTCATGCCCAAGATGGACACTGTCAGCATAATGATGTGATTATCTCCATCAGCATTCATCAGAATGTCATTAAGAGCAAAAAAAACCTTATCCAAAGGGAAAGGGATTAGTGACAGTAATACTGGAAGCAAGGGATTAAAGGTAGAGGACAGTGTTAAATTGAGCACATTAGTTATAGGGTCAAGATTTCTAAGGGAGAGAAGTGAAGACCTGGTACAGGTGATGGGATAGGAAAGTAAAGAGCGATGGGAAGCCATAATGAGGGTGAAGGCTGAGGTCCTGACATAGAGAAATGGTTTTGGTGAGAGGAATTTCTGACTATTTGGATCATGAGTGTCAACCATTTAAAGATAATGGTGAGTCTTAATTTATCCTTCCAAGTCTTTCCTCAGGAATTCTCTCTTTTCTCTCCCCTTCCACCCTCCACAGTTCTTTCCTATAGAGCTCTCATTTCCTTTATAATATCATTTTACTCTCATTTCTCCCAGAACTTCTAGGTAACTTTGTTGGCAAGCTGTGTTTTTGTTTGAGGCTTTGCTTATATGTAGTTATTCTTTTCTTCTGGGTTTTTGTCTTAGACATCCCTGGCTTCATAATGGTTCTTATCAGTGGTAAGTCCACTCTTTTTTGTGGACTCATTCTTCCGGCCTTCTTTCCTTAACTGAGTCTTTGTGCCAGACTATGTGCATGTCTGAAGGAAATGTTATGACTTCGGTGCTGATCTGTCTTTGCAGTCCCGTAGTTGCTTTCTTCAGGTAGTGAATGCTCTGTTCTTCAGGGAACTCAGGAGCATCTCAGACCAGGTTGTTGTGAACTTTCAACACACTACTTGTAAGTCTAATCTGAAGCATGGCCTGATTGTTGCTCTTCCATTCTAAGCTTTATGGGCTCTAGTTTGGGTTTGGGCAACACAACTGCATACTTGATCAAGCCCAGAGCGCTAACAAATAGCTGTTGACTTCAGCCCTTGTCATCTCTTTGGAACCCTCTGCGAATTTAGAGCTACAGAAATCCAGGATTGCCTCTGGACCATGCTCTCTGTCCTGGTTACTCATCTATATGACCCTGGTCTGTGATCTGCAGTCCTGGTCTAAGGTCACAATAACAGAGCTATGCTCTTTTCTGGACTATACTTCCTTCCTTGGTACATGGCAGAAGGCTTCAGCTCCATCTGTGGTGGATCTGCAACCCTGGTCCAATGTCAAAGCAACACATTTGCTGCCTTCTCTCTGTTATATGTTGGTCTGTAGTCTCAAGTTCAGCCCAATGTCTTATGTGGACTTTTTGACTGGACCTGCTCATCAGTGCCCAGAGACCTCTGACTATCTTCTTGTGCTGTCTTGGTCTGGAAGAATCACCCACTGTGGTTTCTCCTGGGATTTATATAAGTCTCCACTAAGTCTGGTATTCTTCAATCTTTTTTGGAATAGTTGTGGGAGAAGGTTGGACGGTACTTCCTCATCTTACTCAGCCATCTTTGGCAGTCTCCAGTTCACACTTTTTCTCCTAAATACGTATATCTTATTCTTCGCATGGCTTGTTTTACGGATTAATGAAATCCTGTAAGTTTATAGAAACCAAACAGATGAATTTGTCAGATATTGAATGGATCCCTAATCTCTTTAATTTGGAAATTACTTCCAAAGATGCAGTTTACAACTCATCCATACCTCTTTATCTTGTAATACTCCTTCTTTCCCTCCCATCACCAATGAAACTGAGTAGCCAAGACTCTTACTCACCGAGTGCTGCCCTGATGCACAGAGTTGGCCGGGGTATTCCTGCCACTGCGACAGGGTACTCTGGGGCAAAGGTTTGTATATGCTGAAGGTGACGTGGGAATCATCCTCTGCATCTGCACAGATAATGTGATTAAGTTATAACCATGTTGAGAATCAGATGCCTGGTCAGAAGAGGGAGAGGTCAGGAACTTGTGCAGAATTTTGGGCCAATGGTGAAATGGTTTAGTGTTGGGTAAAAATGGATGCGGTGGATGGAAAGGTTGTGTCTCAAACACTCCCAAGACTGGCAGTCTCATCAAGGCTGGGGCACAGCCTTTCTTCCTCTTGGTTTGTTGTTTACCCTCATTTCACACACTCTCTGTGGTATATACAGTCTAATTTCAACTCCCCTGGACTAGATAGCAAGATGAAAGAGCTCTCTCAAAATCGATTTCAATTTCTACATTCATCCATTGGACATATAGGCCAAAATAAGTTTCCCATCTTGAAGACTGGCTGGTGATGCATAGTATACATTGTGTAGACTCTACACAATCATCGTTAGTTGTGCTTACATGTTAAGCTTTGGACAGAACAGAAATACAAAGGCAGTGAAATCCTGATTGTAATTTTTTTATAGCCCAAAACTACGGACTTTTTTTTGTTGGTATTTGTTTATTTATTTTTGGTCTGAATCTATGACTTCATCAATGTAGGGAAATTTCAACATTGAAGCTCCTTCCACTGAGGAAGTTTTGGCAGTTCATCTAGAATTTAGAGTTGCCTGGGGACACTAAGCCCCTATTTTCTCTGGGTTATGCAGCTTGTATGTTTCGTAGATAGAACTTGACAAGGTCACTGGTGTTCAAGGAGAGTTCAGAGTTTGTCTAGTCCTATTCCCTCATTTCACAAAGAAGTGAAATGACTTTCCAAGGGTATACGCAGTGGAACCCAGGTCATACAATTCCAAATCCAAAACTCTTTCCATGTTACCCTTGCCTTCCCTAGTCCAAGCTGGCCCCTAGTTAATAGCACTTTTCATCAAACCTTTCAGAACCTGTAAGACAGATAATCTCCTTGACCCCTGGTACCACAAATAAAGTGACATGGTAGATAAAGGGGAAGTCTTGGAGCCAGAAAGACTTAGGTTCAAATCCTGTTCATGTACTTGCTAGCTGCATGGCCATAAACACGTTACTTTACCTGTCTGATCCTCCCTTTTCTCCTCTGTAAAATGGGAATAATACCTGTCATACCCATCTCATATTATTGTTGTGTCTCAAATAATACAAAGTATATAAAATGTAATATTTACATTGGTTGTAAGTTTAAGTAATGTAAGTAGTGAGAAACAAATGAAATAGAAGATGATAAAACTATTCCGTGTTTTTCCAGTGTGCTTTAATCTGTGGCTTGTTCTCATATGACTTCTAAGTTTGCTCATGTATATTTGAGATAAATGTTTCACCTGTATGCTTGCTTTACTTACATACATATGTATATGTTTTTAGTCAGAGATTGTAACTTTGCTCTCTTTTGTGTAGATGGTCTGTAGGAGTTCCTGTGGCCAAAAAATTCATTGTTTGCCAGTCTAGTGATGAGCCTAGTGATATGGTTCCTATGTCTGCATGTGTAGGAAACATAGATAGATAGATATTAAATGCCTCTTTAGTGTATTTAGTGTGAAGTTTAGGATAGACATTTCACTGAGCTGTGTAAGATTTCTCAAGTTTTCAATATTTCTTTTGGAAGTGCAACTTTTAAGAATCGGCTTCCTGATGCTTGTCTTGTGGGGAAGGAGAATAGCTATTATGTCTTTAGGTCAGACTTAGTTTGGGACTCCTTGTAAATTAGGAAAATACATTACAAATAAGCCTGTGATTTCATTGATTCTCATGCAGTATAAGTAGGAAATCTGTAGGAGTGGAGGGGATAGCCCCTGTTTAATTCGAGGCTCACTACAAACCAAGTGATGTTTGAATGCCTTTCTAGTATTTACTGAGAGTGAGGTCACTGCTCATTTTTTAAATACTAACTCCTCTAAAAAGAAGAGTTGCATTAGCAAATTAGTTTTAGGTATTCAGTGATGGTGTTGAAACTTAATTTCACTGAACATTTTTTTTCCCCCTTTTTCTTTTCTTTCTGGGTGTGACCAAACTGCCTACAGCATGCTGCATGGTTGCTGGTAAAACAGGAAATGGGGTGAGTAATTTGAATAGGGATTTTTTACAATCTTTTAAATACAGACTACCTGTTTTTTTAAGTACTTTTACTACATTTCTCTTTTATAGGATGACTTTGCTACTAGAGCTGTTGAGTACAGAGAAAAATTTGTGATCGTTTGAGTTCATTGTGTTATCTTTCTCCAGTCAGTTCCTTTGCCTAGCAGAAGCATACTAATTCATACTGATAGCTCACTAAATCTTTCCAGCTTTTAGCATGAATGTTAATAGGTTTGCTAACGCATGCACTAGGCAACTACATTACATAATATAGTTTGATGAGCTATTTTGACAAGAGAAATTTGTTTTCATCATTTAGGAAAGTTCATGGTACATTTGTGATTATGCTAGAAATTATGAAAATCTTAGTTCCATTATATGAGCTCTAACTAGCTTTTTGAAAGTGGATTTAGAATAACTGCTGGAGTTTTAGTAATCAGTAAGCATTTATTATAATAAAATAATTTGCTGGTTAATAGATCGTACCACTTATATTTTAAAGCAAAATGAGAAGAATTTTTCACTTGAGTCACTTTAAAGGTAATGATAAGAAGAGAGTTCAGGATTTTTTACTTGATATTTATGATAATAATGAATAAATTTTGTAGTCTCAGAATATAAAAATTTTTAAACCTGTAGAGAATCTTAAGTAATGTATTAAGATATAATGTATTTTAACTAAGTTTGGTGATGTATTTTAAAAATAATATACATTGTTTTATTCTGGTTTTCATCAGAATCACTAATATAAATTTATTCTGTATGGTTTTATGTTAGTTTTTATCTTATATCATCCAGATTTTTTAACAGGACTGTTATTTATCTTAGAATCCAGAAAGCAAATTCATTTTTCTATTTAAATTTTATTAAATATCTATATCATGTTAGTTGCAATAACAAGAACTTAGAACCACTGCAAGAAAGGTATTAGATTCTCCTATCTAATTTAAATGATTTGGGGAAAATCATTCCTTTTTTCCACTTCTGTCTTCATCTGGAAAATGGTACAGCAATTTGTCAAAGATTTCAGGTTATTTTATAAAACATTAGTACTAATGTCTCATAGATAAGTCCAGAGAATGTTATTTAGCCTGTTCAGGTCATAAGTTCAATTTTAAAAACATTAAGCATCTAATATGTGCAAGGCCCTGTGCTCAGTCCTGAGGATTCATGTGCTTCCTCCAAAGCTCCTCTGTGTAAGGCCTTTCTTGATTTCCCTTGCTTGCTAGTGACCCCCCTGAAATTAACTTGTGGTGGTACTTAATTTTGTATATGTTGTATATACCCATTGCTTCTCTTGATAGAATATAAGCTCCTCAAAGGCAGTGCTTGATTTTTGTCCTTGTATCCCAGCGACCTCAAACAGTGACTAGCATTAGGTAACTCTTAATAAATGCTTATTGATGGATTCATTCCTTGCGCCTCCCTCCAGTGGACATTCATCCTACTTTGACTTTTTTGGTTTTCAGACCTAGCAGGAGGCTAGTGTTTTGTTCCTGTACTGTCACTTTTAGACTAATTCTTTGCCACCATCTCACAATAACTTTTCTTCTTTTGAAATCCATGCCATTTGTTTACTCATCTCCATTTTTGTTGCTTTCATCTACCAGCCTCCAACTCACTTTTCTAGCATTTTCAGTCTGGCTCATCTTTCTACTCTTTCTTCTGTCATCATCCTTAGGTACTTGTCCCATATTCATGTGGATAAACCCTATGACTAAAAAATTCCTTGCCCTCAACTCCCACATCCCATTTTAACCAGATGTCACCGTTTACACCCTACGCTTAATTCCATTACCTCTGATATCCAGTATTTCACCCTCCAGCCATAATTTCCTGTCTTTTCATTTGTTCTACTCACTCATATTTTGTCTATATTGTGTTCTCTGGCCCCTTAATCAATACCTGTTCTCCAGGTCTGTCTCTTGTGTTACCTATATACTTAGTCATGACTTTCTGGTCTGCTTCTTCTCATGTCCCACATTATTTCAATAGCTAACATGCTAATAATCCTTGATTTACATTATTCCCACTCAGTGAATCCTCATCCCTAGATAACTTATATCTGCTTTGTCTTCACCTGTTCTAGGGCTGCTGAGGGGAGAAAGTAATGAAATTGAATTTATTTCACCTGCTACACATTTATGGTTCATAAACTCAAATCAATCCTTACTACTGCTCAATAGTGCTTGTATTCTGTCTTTATCATTTCCCTCTATTATTATCCACAGTATCTATTTTAAGCCTTTAAAAATTTTTCTAACTGTAGCTATCCCACCCCACATATGCTTACGGTAAATGACATAACCTCCTACTCTGAAAGTCCAGTCACAGGGAGCACTCTCTGTTTTTCAGCTGTTCTCAGAACTTTTCTGTTTTCATCTTTTTCTCTGGTAAAAGGACATGAATTCCTACTTTTTATCTTCACTTATATCTTTAGTCCTTTTAACCTCAGTCATCTTCAGGATGTAACAGTTAACCTCTTGTTAATTGTGAATTTAATCCTCAACAAAACAAACATTTTGATATACAGAAAAGGATCAGAAATAAATCTATCAATAAGTATTCAATACCTTACGTGTAAGGTACGATGCTAGGTGCTGGGGATACAAATTTAAAAAATAAAATAATCCCTAACAAAATGAGTTGTGAACTTTTGCTATGTACAGTTAGATTTTAAAGAAGTACATATTAAATTTCACATTATAGTGACATTTCTGTATTTGTTTCTGACCCCTTTCACACTTTTGAAGTTTTTCCTGTGTTTTAAAATGTTTGCTGATGTGCTTTTTGGACATAGCTAATTCTGGGATTTGTTTTGCTTGACTATACATATTTCTAATAGAGTTTTTGTTTTTGCTTTCTCAGTGGGTGAGAAATGGGGAGGTGGAGGAAGAGAATTTAGAACTAAATATAAAATAATAGCAATTTTTTTAAAAAGAAGAAAGAAAAGGAGCTCATCTTCCTTGCCATTACCAATACCAATCATTGGTGTACTTCTGCCAGTGGACAGGTATGTCCAAGAGCCCTGGGAATGGCAGTGCCCTCCCTTCCCCCCACCCCCCTCGACCACCATTCCTGCTTCTAACTCTGTTCTTGCAGCCATCAGTGCAGGAGGCAGACCCCAGTGGAGATTTGACGTAGACACTATTTCTGGAGATACTGCCAAAGTCCTTGGCGCTGTCAGATGGCTCAAAATTTGAAAAAAACCCAAAAACATTATTATCGTTAGAAACAACAGTCAGGAATTTGCATTACTGTGTTCTTTGCCACAGCATCCCAAGGAGCATGGTGCCTTTCCATCTGACTTGATGCTGAAACTATTGTCTCCTCTGTTAGAATGTGATGTCCTCGAGAGCAAGGTCTGTCATGCTTTCTCTTTTCATCACCAGTGCTTTGCACATAGTAAGTGCTTCATTCACTCATTCAGGTTATGGAGGTTCACAACCTTGGTGTTGCAGTTACCTCTTCTCTCTCATCCCAGAAATGTGATCAGTTGCCAAACTTTGCCATTTCTAGCTCTGCAGCATCTTTTTTGTCTGACCCCTTCTCTCTGAACACACAGCCACTACCTTAATTCAAGCTCACGTTGCCTTTTGCTTGGACTCTTTTTTCATGTCTTTGCCTCAGGTCTACTTCCAGCTCCAGTCTATCTTCTGTGTAGACCCTTATTCGTTATACTTTGGTGGTTCACAGTTGCTTCTGCTATCAAATAGAAGGACCATATGCCATTTAAAACTCTTTACAACCTGGTCCCTTTCTACCTTTCCACTTAAGCAGCTGGCAGTATAGTGGATAAGATGCTGGACCTTGAGTCTGAAATACCTGAATTCAAATCCAGCCACCATCTGTGTGTCCCTGGGAAAATCACTTCCCCTCTGCTTTCCTCAGTTTCCTCATCTGTAGTATGGGGATAATAATAGCACCAATCTCCCAGATTGTCATGAGGATCAAATAAAATCATTGTAAAGTGTTTTAGCACAATACCTGGCACATAGTAAGTGCTACATAAATATTAGTTATCATTTTTGTGTTTTTATTATTAATTATTCATACACTTTACCCATCTTTGCATACTCTATAATACAGCCTCGCTGGGTGCATACCAACTTAGAAAACCACAGATTAACATTCTCTGTATTGTAATTTATATTGGCAAAAATCCCCCAATTACATTTTAATCTAGATAGGTACATGAATTTGATGCTGTTCTATGTGAAACCTTTCTGATTTTCCTGAGCTGCCTTCCCAAAACTGCCTTGTACTAATTTTAGAATTATTTTGTACTTATTTATAGTATTCTCCCTTCTTCAAATGTAAGCATCTTGAGAGCAGGGAATATTTCACTTTTTTCCGTGTATTCCCTAGCCCTTAATAAAATGCTTGTTAATTGACTGAAGATTTAAAAACTGTTCACTGACCACCTCTGATTTGATACTGTTTCTTTTTGACTAAAGAAATGCTACCCTCTCCTGATTTTTCTTGTATCTGTCAGTACTTCTCAGTTTCTCTGCCTTCTGAACTTTCTAACTCCTTCATGTGGATATTTACCACAATGTGTCAAACTCATGGCCCTACTCAGATTAAATATAATTGGGAAATGTTTACCAAAATAAATTGAATACATTACAACACAGTGTTAATTTGTGGGGTGGTTTTTTTTAAGTCAGTAGGCAGGCAACTGGGATCCCTTTCTATTTGAGGTTGATGGCACTGATGTAGAAGACGGGACATCCGAGGTAATTCTGAAGGAAACTAGGGATTCTAAGAATCTCTTTTTGTTTTTCTTCTTTATTCTTTCTGCATTTTTTCCTTGGACAGTCTCATTTATTCCCATGGCTTTAACTGTAAATACTTAGCAGATTTTATCTTTAGCCCATAACTCTCTCCTGATATCCAGAGCAACATCTTCAAAATATCATCAACTGATATAAGCACCATTGACTCATGTCCAAATTGTCTGTATTATCTTTACTTCCAAACTGGTTATTCCCCATCATGGCTTCCCTCTTTCTCACTGTGGGACTACCACTCAGTTTCCTGCAAATGAAGCTTTATTATTTTTAGCCCTTACCCTTCCTATGCAGTCAGTTACCACATATTGTCAATTCTTCATTTAGCCAGTATACTTACTTTGCCTTTTCTTTATTCCTACTTTTACCATTCTACAAATGCCTTAGGTGCCATCTACCTTGACTTTTGTTACATCCTCCACGTAGCATCTCCCTTGCAATTCATCCTTCATCCTATCTAATTTAGTCTAGAATAATCTTCCTTATGCATAGATCTGCATGAATCATACTCCTTAAAAATAGTCGGCTCCTTTTTGCCTGTCTATATATTTCAGACTCCTTTGATTAGCATTTGGGGATATCTGAAATATGTTGCCATGCCACCTTTTCAATATCCTAGTATTCCTTACCATGTATCCTGCAATGTAGCCAAGTTGTACTGTTGTCCTCCCCACATAACCTAAAACTTTCTTTTTCTGTGTCTTTGTTTATGTTGGTCTCTTAACCTAGAAAGTCCTTTCTCATACCCTTCACCTGCTCAGTTTTACCCTTTCCTTTAAAGAATGTATCACATGACTACTTCTTGATGAAATCTTCTCTGATGTTCCCTCCTGTCTTTTCCAAAGGCCTTCTTCCCTGTGCTTCACGCAATTGTTTTCTGACTCTACTGTAATAATCATGCACTTACATGTCATAATTATGTTTTTATAAGCTCCATGCAACAGAAACCATGTCTTATTTAAAATTTTTATGTCCCTCAACATTTAGCACAATGTTCTACATGCAATAGATGTTTTCTGAATGAAGATTGAATAGTTGGAATCTTAACATAACTTATGGTGGCTTTTCCAAACCCATAAATTAGTTATCCAGGTTTCATCCAATATTACACTGGTTTATTTGTCAAAATTATATTAATACTTCTTACTTCATTCCTTCAAGGATATGCTGTTTTGTCAACATTGGGTGTTACATCCAGTAACACAGATGGAATTCCTCTAAAATCCAGTAGGTGGACTTTGAGAGTTGCTGTTACCAAATAATTGATCGTTTTAACCAGCCTGATTATGAGACTCCAAATTCAACTTAACTGGTTCGCATACAACAGATACACAGTCCATCCTGGTCCCATATTCAGAGCTTTTCCAGCTTGTTAAGACCTGCCCTAAAGAGGCATGAGAGTTGGAGTGGAGTAATGAATTCTTTTTATTTCATGTCTCAACATGAACGTTTCCAGAACTTTCTGTTCTGTAAACTATGTACCTGGTGATAAGCAAACATGCCAATTCTAATTCAGAAAAATTCTAATTCACCTTACTAATGAAAATATTTTACACATGCTATAACCATTTCTTAACTTTTTTTTTTCTTTTGTAGTTCCTTGATTCTGGTCCTTTATAGAAAAAATAAGAATTCACCAAGCTGAACTTCACATCGGGTTTTTTTTTTTTTTTTTGGTTTTGTTTTTTTTAACACTGTCCAGGAAACAGGGCCTCTCACTAGGAAAGGATGATATTGTTCAACTTAAAGAAGCCTACAAATGGATCACTCATCCCTTGTTCTCAGAGGAGCTAGGTGTTCCTGTTGATGGGAAGGTATTAACTAATTGAGTAATAATAGTATTCATTTCTTCCATGTGTTTTGTAAATCTTATCTTCTTACAATATCAATTAGGTCCACTTAGTTAAAGTTCTCTTCTCTCTAAACAATCCCTTGGGTAAACGTAAAGCTTTTCTAATTTCCAAATTAGCATCCAAGCCTTTTTTAGACTTTTTTCACCAGAGATGTTTATAACATTACTGGTTCATTCACAATTCTTTTTTTCATGAGTTTCAGTGAACCTGCCCTTAATGGAATACTTTAGAACATTTCTTATCATATCTAAGGCAGAAGAAGAAAATACAGTTATTTAGAGAGAGCATTGAGTATAGGATCAGGAGCTGGATTAAAATTCTATTTGTGGGGGCAGCTGGGTGGCACAGTGAATAGAGCACCGGCCCTGGAGTCAGGAGGACCCAAGTTCAAATTGAGCCTCAGAAACGTAACACTAGTCATGTGACCTTGGGCAAGTCTCTTCACCTTTTTGTTTTCCTCATTCGTAAAGATATTAGACTACATGATGCCTAATTCTGTCTCTATTGAATCTGTATTAGACACTACCCCTGCTGCTCTCTTTCCTTTCCAGGGCAGGTCTTCTCTAAGCCTCCCTCCATAACTTCTGGTGACCTCAACACCCTGGGCATGATGGTTTCAGTACAGGATTGAGTGGGAATCATAGTGTCCTTCACCCAGCCCATGTTGAAAGTCGCAGCCTTCATTGGCAGTGGCATCATAGTGACCCAGGTGCCGTGGTAAGGTTTTTGGATGTCATATTTGGTCCAGAGCACTGGCCAGTGCAGTATAGGGTATGTGATTCCCTGCTGGCCTTGCCCTATGACCTGCACACAGATAGAGCCCTCAGTGTTATAACCCTGATTGTGGCCCTGAAAGCCTGCCGATCTGCCTTGCTGAGGCCGAATGTACTATGTGTATAGGAGAGGAGGAGCCAGAAGCTCAGCTAGTACTGACTTCAAGAGTCTTCTGTCTCATCTCAGTAGTCCTGGTCCTGATCCCTGAGATCATGCCCATGGGATTATCAGGGACTTCTACAACTCCCTGGTGGCTCAGAAACAGGAGTAGGGGGCTCTCTCTGTTCCTGGAGTGGGCAGCTGTAGCACATCTTGTAGTAGATGGAGGTTTGCTGTGCTGTACTTGTCCCTTAGGTGGTTCAAAGGGCACAGAGCAGTCTGTGGGCCAGTAGTATGTATGAATCTGACTCCTTGAGGTAAGAAAAGCCCTCCTCCAGCCTCTTTCTCAAAGGATGAAGTTACAGGTAACTCCAGTCAGTCTGGTGATTTTGGGTTTTCTTTTCTTTTCCTTTTTTTTTTTTTTTTTTTTTTTTAACCTTTTGGATGACCAAGCCAAGAGAGGACTCCATATCCCCTTCCTGGTGTTTACTGATGCACATGATGTCCTCTAGACCTCACCCTTGGGTAATAGAGCTGCATTGATGCTGCCCATGAGCTCCACAAAGATCTGTGTTAGTTCTCTGCATATGCTAGAGTTAATCCTCTTTGCTCTGGGACTGAA
This sequence comes from Pseudocheirus occidentalis, assembly GCA_028646575.1. Taxonomy (NCBI): domain Eukaryota; kingdom Metazoa; phylum Chordata; class Mammalia; order Diprotodontia; family Pseudocheiridae; genus Pseudocheirus; species Pseudocheirus occidentalis. The sequence continues at coordinate 235,627,583 of CM053595.1, forward strand.
CTTTCACTCTGAAGTGTTAAGTACAGAGTTCTCGAGGGTGTTTCTTTCTTTTTTGCTTTTTTTTTGGAGGGGGGAAAACAGGGCAATTGGGGTTAAGTGACTTGCCCAAGGTCACACAGCAAATAAATGTTAAGTGTTTGAAGCCGTATTTGAACTCCAGTCCTCCTGACTCCAGGGCCAGTGCTCTATTCACTGTGCCCTCTAGGGTGTTTTCTAACCACCACCACCCCCATGCACCCCCACCTCAATCTCCCAGGAAAATAAGATCGCCAAGATTCTATCAGCCTTTCCAGTCATACACAGGAACTGATATATGCTCTCATCCCCCTGATTTCCTTGCTGGCTCTTCTTTCCACAGTCCAGCAGACACAGGCACAAGCCTGGCATTGGCACCAACTCTGTGCTGCTGCCTTCCTTTTCTGTCTCCCATTGTGTCTCATAGTGGGAGATTTTTAGGCAATAAAGTGTGTCTTGATAAAAACAAAACAACCCCACTGTATTATACACCTATAAATACACATTTTTAAAAATCCTTTTCTCAATCAAAAGTTTAGCATGTGCAGATCACCTACTATGTGCAGATCACCTTGACATTTTTGTCATTGTTGTTGGTTAGCATTCATTGTCATTGTCTCCTGTGATGTGAGACATATCAGAAGACTGAGAACATTCGGTGAAACTTGTAAGAGGAGGGTGACAGTAGCAGGTTCTGCATGCTGGCATTTATGTAGTGTTTGGAGCTTTGACTGTCTCATCCTTACAACATCTTCCATTTTACCAGTGAGGAAACTGAGGCAGACAGTTAAGTAACTTAACCAGAGTCATATATTTAGTGTCTGAGACTCAATTGGAATTTAGCTGTCCCAAGTTCAGATTCATTATTCCATGCTTTGTGCCATCTATCTGCCTTATACAGTTAGCATTGGAAAAATGTTATATGGATTTGTCCTGACTTTTATTGGTTAGTCTGTGATCTGATCGGTGATACATCTGTTTGTGGAATTATGAGTAATAACTTTGAAGCTAATTTTAGTATAGAGCAAGTCTGCCAAATATATGGCTCATGGACTACTTGCAGCTCACCAAGTAGCTCACAGGTCATATGTTGTGTAAACCTATTTTATATCTTCTGAGTTTTCCATGTACTGCCCAAAGTCCTTTCGTAGGCTGCAAGTGTTGCAGGCCAGATGTTGTGCCGACCTAATGAAGGGCAAGGGGTCTAATATTTTTAGTTTCATGAACCCCTTGGGCAGTGTGATAAAAGCCTATAGACCCCTTCTTAGAATAGTATTTCAAAATATAATACATATGATGACAAAAGAAAGCAGTTATATTGAAATACAATTACCAAAATATTTTTTTAAAAATAAGTTCATAGACAACCCCAGTTTAAGAATTCTAGAGCACCCAAGCATAGACTAGTAGCAAATATAGACAGTAGAGCAGGATAGTAAGGAAAGCTTGATCTCCCTAGTTCAATAAACAACAGGTGAGAAACCAGCTGGTTTTATCACTTGTTAATACAACCTAGCAATGTCACCCTTGTAGAAGTCAATTTTGCCCTATTACCCTTATTATTCAAAATTTCCCAACTTTTAGATTCAGTATTCACATTTTCTGCACATGCATTCTCTTGTATTATACCCAGGTGCTTATCTAAACTCTCACCATTTATTTTGAGTTTCTGATTTAGGTTTTTTTCCCCCAAGTTCATTGTTTTTATATGTTTTCAGAATTTAGAACCAAGTCAGTAACACATTCTGTCAGTATTATTATTTTTTCTTTTTTTTTTTTTTTCTTTTTTTTTTTTTTTTTTTTTTTGGAGGGGGCAAGGCAGGGAAATTGGGGTTGAGTGACTTGCCCAACATCTCGCAGCTAGTAAGTGACAAGTGTCTTGAGGCCAGATTTGAACTCAGGTCCTCCTGATTCTAGGGCCCATGCTCTATTCACTGTTACCTAGCTGCCCCAGGTATTATTCTGTCATTTTTCTTACACATTTTATTAGACTGAACAATTAGAACTCTTAACATAGCTCACTGTCTATTTGATAAATAACTACTGATTGAATCAATCTCTGTAGTCAATAGTCATTAAGTGGCATTACTTGCTCCGATTCAAAGATTAGAAAAGAAAAGGAGATTTATTATAATCTAAGAGCCTTTCTCAGGCCGAGGTCTCTTGAGTAGGACTGTAGTGGACAATTATGCAGTTAATCAATTATCATTCCACTGCATTGTAACTGAAGACTGATAAGTGAAGAAATGAGGTAAAATGATAACTTAGGTTTAGATAATTGTTTTAAATAGTATTTTCTCAATCATCTTTTCAATGAGATGGTAGGAGCATCAATACAGTTTGAAACCTGAGGACACTGAGGTACCTGTATTTCCCCAGAGTTACACACCCAGTAAGTACTTGCTCTAGGACTGGAACTCTGACTGAAAACCAGTACTCCAGTATGAAAATAGCAGCGTGGCATAATGGATGGACAGTTGGCATTGGACTCCGAGTCCTGAGTTCCTCTTCTGTCTCTAACGCAGATTACTAAAGTCAAACATTCCTCTGTGCCCCTGAGGAATTCTCTAAGACTGTAAGATATAGATGAGCTGTCTGTCTGTATCAGCTGAGAGAGTTCCTTACTATGAGTATCTTAAATATCACAGGTCCAGACCAAAAAAGAAAAATTATTGCTTCAGTGAATATCAGTTTTGATGCATTGACAACTTTACCTGTTGAAGTGGAAAAATGAGATAAGAAAAACAACATTATTTTCATACTCACATGGATTGCTGTTTTTCTTGATATTTGTTATTGGGTAGAAGAGGAATGTCACAGAGACTGACCTAATATAAGAGTTATTCTTGAGATTTCAGAAGTTCATAGTTTGTAGTTTGTTTGATCCAGTAATGAATGTAAAGAATACAAAATTTTTTTAACAGTAAATTGTGAAGTGGAGCCAAGATGACAGAGTAGTGGGAAGTAATAGAGCCATGCTCCCTTCCACAACTCCTCCAGATAAATCTAGAAAATGCATGAGGCCAAATCTCTGTGGGGAAATCCAGAAACTCTTTCAGGCCTTTGCTGCACCAGGCTGGCATAGGGGGAGGTAGAGTGGTCTGCAGATGTAAGTTACTAGGTCACAGCAGGAGCATGCCACATGAAGAGTACTATAGTCCTCAGGAAGAGGCTGTACACCAGGGCAAGAGGAGGTTCAAGAACCATCCTGGGGCATTGTGATACCAACAGATGCAAACTGGCAGCTTTGTGGCCTGTTACCCAGTTCTGAGTGATCCGGGCTAGCCTGAGAAGGGGACCCATGCCCAAGGGTAAGGATGCCCTGCGCAGTGTGCTGGAGAGGGAGGAAGTTTAGAAGCAAGCAGCAGTGATTTGGCTCCAACCCTGGAAGCAAGGTGGGTTGTCATTTCCAGCATCTAGCCTAGTCTGTGTAAGAATAAGTGGGGCAAGAATCCCACACCAAAGGGAGCTAACAGTCCTGTCACTGAACCAGAAGAACCAGATAGAAGCTTAGTCTGACGTCTTTTATTGTTATTCATACCCAGACCCAGGTCAGGAACTTGCAGAGCCCATCCAGAAGGGCAGTAATCAGACTTTGTCCCAGATCAGACCACTTTGGGAACACTGAAAGCTTGCAGGTAGCCAGCCTACTTCAGCAATCAAAGCCTCAGAAAAACAGTTTGAGTAGAAACTCAATTAGAATTCCTGAAAGAGTTGAAGCAAGTGTTTAAAAATGTTTTCATAAATGAAATGAGAGCACTTGAGGAAAAAATTGGGAAAGAAATGAACTGTGGAAGAAAGAATTGGAAAGTGAATTAACAGCTTAACCCAAGCAACAAACTCCAATTTGAGGACCAAAATAGAAGCCAGAGATGTCATGAGCCAATAAGAAATATTGAAACAAGTCAAAGGACTAGAAAAAATAGAAGAGAATTGAAATATTTCATAGGAAAAACGACTAACCTGGCATACTGTGATAAAGGAGGGATAATTTAAGAATCATTAGACTACCTGAAGCACGTGAACACAGAAAGACCTTAGACATCATTTTCCAAGAAATCATCAAAATATCTAGATCTCTTAGGACCAAAGGGCAAAGTGGAAGTAGAAAGCATCCATCAGCCACCTCCTGAAACAAACTCCCAGGACATAATAGTCAAACTTCAAAGCTTCCAAATCAAAGGAAAAGTGTACCCTAAAAAAATTAATTCAGGTACCAGCGAGTAACAGTCAGGATCAAATGTAGTTTAGCAGCCACTACTATCGATTCTAGTCAAGTACTTGGAATGCACTATTTCAGAAGGCAAAGGATATGGGCTTAAAGCTAAGGATAACTTACTGAGTATGGGGTGGGGGGAGAGGTCTTTAATTTTGTCAGGGTGCACTGGTCTCTCTAATGTTAGCAAGATTTTTTTAAAGCTGTCTTCAAAAACTGGCCTCTGTGTGAGTTGATTATATTATCATTTACAGTTTTTTTTAAACTTTTTTTTTGTGAGGCAGTCTTTGAGAGTTTATTTTATGTTTTCATTCACAAGTTGTGAAATGTTAGTTTCCCTTTGCTAATTTCAAAACTATTTTTATGATTTAGAGCTTGTTTGAAGTAAGTGTGATCTTTGCTCACCCTGAAACAGAAGAGGATTGCCACTTCCTGTAAGTTGCTATGTAAACATGATAGTAATCTTTATAATTGTATAACAATGTTCACGTTCTTTAGTTTTTATGAAGATAAATTTAATGGCTTATTTCTTTCCATTTCTTGCATTGCTCTAATTTTGCTCAAGCATTAAACCAAGTTCACATTTTAATTTCATAGGTAATAATCATAGATAATCTTAGAAGATTTTTTTTAGCCACCTACTGCAAATTGGATTTTTTTTTAATGACAGAAGACAACATCAAAGGTCCTTTTCAAATTTAAAATCTTGTGGGTCTTACCTTATGTTTACAAAGGACCTTTCAGCTCAAAGATTTTCTTATTTTTTTTTCTTAAAAAAGGCTCCTACCACCTTTATCTTACAAAATGGTAAATCTGAAATTCATAAGAGATACATTATTTTATCAGTCCAGTGCTATTTCTCTAAGCCTACTACATGACACTGATTAAACCTTTATTAAGCACCTACTGTGTGCCGGGCACATCCAGGTTAAGCTGTGGGAATACAAAGAAGGGCAAAAAGACACCCCCTGCTCCCAATGAACTCAGTCTAATGGGGGAGACAGGATATACGCAACTATGGGCAAAGTCTGAAAGGTGCTTTACAAATATTATTTCATCCTCACTAATAACCCTGGAAGCTAGGTGGTGTTATAATCTCTACTTTACAGATGAGGAAATTGAATACAAGAAGTTGTGGCCTGTTCAGGTTTGCCCGGCTAATGAACGTCTGGTGTCTGGTGGAACTCAGGACCAATGCTGTATGTCCACTGTTCCACCAAGCTAGGCAAGGGACAAATGTTATCTTCACTTTATAGATTTTTTAAAAAATCAAAAAGGTTGTACATTACCTTAGATCATACAACCAGTAAATGGGGAAAGCCAGGACTGGAACCCAGATCTTCCCACTGCTAGTGTAGTTGGGTGGTAGAATAGAGAGAGCGCTCTGCTGAGAGACAGGAAGATCTGAGTTCAGATCCTACACAGACATTAGCTACTGTGACTCTGGGCCAATCGCTTCACCTTGCTCCACCTCGGTTTCCTCATCTCTTAAGACAGGGATAATAATGATAGCACACACCTCACTTCTCACTGCTAGTGCAGTGCTCTTCCCGACGACTGGACCATGCTCCCTTCCTGTGTTCAAATATTTATTATACTTTTATGGATTTAAATGTAAAGTTTAATCTTCCAACGTGTGGACCAGGGAGAACTGACAAAACTGGTCAGGGGAGGCATGGCACAATGCAGTGGAAAAATCCTGGACTTGGAATGGGAACAGTCTGGGGTAAAATCTTAGCTCTCTCACTTAGCAGCTTTGTGAATGCCGGCAAACGTGGAGTCTCTTTCACCCTGCCTCACTCTAAGTGTAAGATGAGGGCAATAATCACTTCACTCACTGCACAGGACTTTGAGGAAAGAAATGTGTGAACGTGAAAGTGCTGTGCCATAAATGGGGATAATGGGGATAAATGTAAACTGTTAGGCACTGTTGTTACAGTATTTGCTTCCTCCTAATATCCTGAAGCCAACAGCCAAATTATATATAAAATGGACTTGATTTTTATTATCTAGAAGTACAGTCTGTAATGCACAAAATTAATTTTATTTTGTTTTAGGATCACTTCATGCCCAGACTGTTTCAAGCCAGCCAAAAATAAACAGGTAGAAATTTTCTCTTCTTATTCTTGGGTGGGTTTTGTATGAACATAAGTTTCCCCAATAATACAGGCCATTTATATAGTATTTTAAAGGTTGCAAAGCACTTTACATTTATTATCTTATCTGGGCCTTAAAATAGCCTTTGAAGCACGTTCTCCAGATATTATCCTTCTGTGAAAGTCATGGAACTTAAGTGACTTGGCCGTGGTCTCATAGCTGGTATCTCTCATCATCCTATGTATCATTTATAAAGATCTGATCTCAGAGTTTCAGGTTTGAATCTCTGCATTGTCCTGTGCAAGTCACTTAAATTCCCTGAGATTCAATTTCCACAGCTTTCAAATGGGGATGATACTTACATCACACATTCATAGAGTTGTGAGACGTGTGTGTCTGTCTGTCTAAATTGCTTTGTAGTTTATCATATTCCAGTGCTTCAAGGATATGTGATTTTCCTCCTGTGGGTATCCTTTCCCTGGCACAGAACATAATCCCTTAGTGCCTTAGAACAGAGGCATCATATATGTGGGGCCTATGAGGCCTGCAACCCTCCTGAGTTCAGTTTGAAGCACATTAAAATGCAATTGTGAAATATTTAACAAAATAAATAAAAGTTCAATAGAACTCAGATAATATTAGTATGTGATTCTTAAAGTCAGTTTATGTCCCACAGGGATCATTATGGATGGTTTTAATGGTTCTTTTTTCTATTTGAGAGATTGATACCATTCCCCTAGAGCTTGATCTCCTTGGGTGCCCATGTCCAAAAAAACATCCACCAGTAGCCAGCCTTTGAATGATTAGTTTGTCCAACCTTAACTAGGCTTGTCCATTGACATATGGGCCAATACTCAAAGCTTTTCTAGCTTGCTAGGACCTAGTAGAGCTTGCATGTTCTAGGAGAGCCCCATATCACTTTCATTCTGCTCTGAGTCATAAGAATAGGACTTGGCTAGATGATTAAAATGTATTTTTGAAACATTTATCTCCATTTCTTTTTTTTAACCCTTACCCCTAGCTAGAAAGTTGTAGAATATTTACATCCTTATATTTATGACACTTTCTGAGTTGTTACCTAATGTTAAAATTAGTATCATAATTTCAGTAATGCTTCTCTTACCCATTATGGGAAATAAAATTTGATTCTAATGCAAAGATTTTATCACCTAGGAATGTCCTGGATCAGTGTAAAACAGCCACATTTCAAAGTCTTGTGTAATACCCATTTTCCAGAAGTTTATAGTTTTTAATTGAATCCAAAATTAGATTCTTTCACCTAGGGAGATCCTGAGTTGATAAGAGTCTTATTATGACCGCACTTGAAAAAAATTAATTTGTATAGACTCATATTATTTCTTAGTTTTTACTACCTTAATTTGCAAGTATAGTCAATTCACAGGAACATTCTAAAATGAAACCATTAATAGCAGCTTTACGTGTACCAGTTACTTACATAGTTTTATGACAACTCAGACAGTTTTACATAAATTACTTTACTGAAATCCATTTTCAATTGCTTCCAAGTTCTCTTTACTGTTGCCTGCACAATATGAGTCTAGCACCTGTTGGCCTTTTAACTTATGAATCATTGTCTAGTTTTAGGATCATACAGTTAAAGCTAAATGTGACCTTAATCTCTAATAAAGGCCAGCCTGGTATTTTACAACCTAAAATACTGAAGTTTTTAGAATATAAGGGGGAAAACATGAATAGATTTTAAAAATTTGCCAAATGTTTAACTTTTGTAACTTAAAGGACAGAATAAAATCTATTAAATGTAATATTTATTTTGTGCATCTAACTGCTATTTTGTGTCTTTGAATTTTGGTTTGACATAGAGTACTTTTATCAATTAATAGGTTCAGGTACACTAAAAAAAAAACCCCAAAACAGATATTTGGCTTCAACCAAAGCCTCCTCCGATCCCTTATGGGACAGAGCAGTGACTCTATGTCCTTAGAGGGTTAGCCTTCTAACCAGCTAGAAAGGCATCTAAAATCCAGTGACTATAGGATAGGCCAACCTAGGGAAGTTTGGAGAGGTTTATCAGCTGAAGGTTAGTCACCAGTCAGGTATTTTATTTTGACTGAGTATCCACTAAGATGTGAAGTGGTTGTCTTCAGGGAAAAATTATTTCTCTGAAAATATAAAATAACAAACTAGAAAAAGAGGATTAATGGACTAGTACATTGTTTTTAAAAGTCTCAGTTAAGAAACTGAGAAGAATAAAAGAAGATAAATAGAAGAAATAAAAGAAGATTGCTTGGAAAAGTTAGAGAAGGAATTAGTAAAGTGGAAAACAGTAACAATACAGCCATAGTGTCTGCACACTGCTCTGGCCATCATCTTGACTGCTTCACTCTCTGGCCTGATGCCATGCTAGCTGTGATAGGCCAGTTTAGAACTTGCCTTGCTTGCCTCCTGGCCTCTACCCACACTTTAAGAACCTGTTTAGCCATCCCTTCCCCAACCTCCTTTTATTTATTGTCTTCCCTCATTAGAATGTAAACTCCCTGGGGCCTGTGATTGTTTTGCTTGCTTAAAAGCTAGCTTGGAGCTTTACATCAAATAGAGAAACAAACAAAAATTAAGATCATAGAAATTGGTCCCATCACTCACCGGCAAATAGAAGGAGAAGTGAAAGCAGGCTCAAATTTCACTGCAGCCATGAAATTAAAAGAAACTCCTTGGAAAGAAGGTGGTAGCAATCTAGATGGTGTACTAAATGGCAGACATCACCTTATTTATGAAGGTCCATATCATCAAAGCTTTGGTTTTTCTAGTAGTAATATGTGTCTGTGAGTGGTGGACAACTGAAACTTCAGAATCCATATTTTTACTGTGGATATACAAGACACAGAGTGAGTCAGAAGTAATCTCTGAGGATAGACCTTGGTGGAAGGGCAAGGTGACCTGGAGAAACCTGCAGGATGTAAGATTTAAACTAATGCTTAAAGCCAGGGCGTCTAAAAGGCTGGAAGAAGAACATTGTAGGCATAGGGGGCAACCAGTACAAAGACATGGAGATGGAGATGTAGTATACACTAGTGTAGCAGCACTTGTAAAATCTTAAAATGTCGGAGAACTTTATATTTGGTCCTGACAGTAAAGGGGGTCTGTTGGTTTTTATTGAACAGGGGGTCAGACCTGCCTTTTAGAAGCAAGTCACTTTGGCAGCCTAGTAGAGAACTTTGTCCATTATGACCTACTGCTTCTCTCAGCAGAAAGATAGAAGACCAAAAGCCATTTCCGATAAATAACGGATCAAAAGATAATTTCACTGTGTTAACAACTTTATGAAAGAATACTCCAAATTGCTAATAACAAGAGAAATGTAAATCAAAATAAAACAAAGTTTTACTTCACACCTAGCAAATCATCCAACATGACAAAGGTATGAAAAGCCAATGTAAGTGAGTGTGGAAAGATGGTCACACTAATGCAATGTGCCTAAAACTATGAGTTGGTCTGACTATTCTGAAAAGAAGTTTGGAATTATGAATAAAGTAACTAAAGTCATCATACTCTTTGATTGAGAGTTTCTGTTGAGGTTAATGTTGAAAAGAAAGCTTTCATATATACCAAAACATTCCTAGCAGCAATTTTTCCAGGTATTATCTGGAAGCAAAGTACATGCTCATTGATTGGGGAGTGGCTAAGTACGAGGTAGTACATAAATGTAAAGGCAACCAAGTGACACAATGGATAGAGTGCTGGGCCTGGAGTCAGGAAGGCTCATCTTTGGGAGTTAAAATCTGGTCTCGGATACATACTAGCTGTATGACCCTGTGCAAATCAGTTAACCCTCTTGTCTCAGTTTCTTTGTTGATAAAATGAGTTGGAGAAAGAAGTGGCAAACCACTCTAGTATCTTTGCTATGAAAACCCCAGATGGGGTCACAAAGAGTCAGGCATGACTGGAAACGATGAAACAACAACATGAATGTAATGGATATGACAGCTTTAAGGATCCATGACTGTGATGGATACAGAGAAACATAAGAGGACTTAAAGGAAATTGATACAGAATAATGTAGGCAGAACTAGAAAAACAATATCTACAATGACTACAGTATAAGTTGAAAGAACAAGACAATTGAAATGGAATACTGAAAAGATGTAATTATATTTGACTCCAAAGAGGAGATGAAAAGATACATGACCTTGATTCTTTGCAAAAATCAGGAGTTATGCATATGAAACACTATATATAATGTCAAACTTTTTTGTTTGTTTTGATATGTTGTTTAGTTTTGAGGAACTGTTCTCCTCCCCCCCTTTTTTATCCTTTATTATAAAGAATGGCTCTCTGTGAAATATAGGTTATATAAAAACAAAAATGTTAATAAATTTTTAAGGAAATAGTAACAGTAGATAACTTTAGCTAAACTGATCAAAAAAGAAGAAAATCAAATAACCCAAAAAAAAAATTTAAAGGTAAAATTTACAACTAAAGGAGTTATCAGATGTACTGTTTACCAGATACATGCTAGCAAAATTGAAGATTTAAAGGAAATGATGGGTCACTTACAAAATTCAAACTACCTAGGTTAACAGAATATTAGAGGTCTCAGCCCAATTTTAATGATTAAATAAGTTGCTGAACCAGCTACCGAAGGAAAAAATCTCTGGTTCATATAGATTACTAGTAAAATCTTTTAAATATGCTGCATAGTTTATTTTGAGTAATTAAGAAAGTATTCCACCAAACTCCTAGAGAAATATAGTCTTGGTGCCTAAACCAGAGATGAAGCAGAGGGAAGTAGGCTAGTATCTCTAATGAATTTTAATGCAAAGATTTTAAATTAAAACATAGCAAAAAGGTGAAAGTAACATATCCAAGAAATTATTCAATAGGTTCAGAGCTGAGGGACTTTACAGGCCATAAATTCCAAACTCTTTCATCCCATTTTTCAGATCAGGAAACTGAGTCAGGGAGCTGTTATGGTCGCTAGTAACTCTGACACAGCATTCAAACTCAATCTTCCAGGCTTTTTTGGTCATATTCACTAATCAAATTAGAAGTGCAAGAAAGTTTCACTCTGAATTGTGTTGATTTTTCCAAAAATTGCATGATTTTTATCAGCAAATGCCAAGAAAACCTTTGACAAAATACAATAATAATAATCACTTGTGCTAACAGCTCTAAAAATTATAGGCCTCGCAGGGCAGTTTTTCGGCAGTGATTAAAAGTATGTATCTCAAAAGAAAAGCTGGCAAAAACTTTCCTGGTAAATACAAAGATAAAACATTCTTTTGTCATAGTTCTAGAAATGTTGTAAGCAAAAGGCAAATTAAAGGCAGATGTGTCAGTAAACAGAAGATGAAATAATTTGTTTGCAAATAGTATGGTTTACTTATAAAACCCCAAAGAGACTCCAAAATAATTGCGACAATAGCTTCATTAAAGTAGCAAGATACAAAATAAATCCACAAAATATTTTATTATTTTAAAATGGTAAGATCAGAAGCCAGAAGGCAAAACACAGAGAAGTCATTAAAAAAAAAAAACAATGAAATATAAAATATTTGAGGTTGGTTAAAGAACTAGAAAGGTAGAGCATTGGAGCAGGCTAGGTGGGCACAAAACAGTCAGACTCAAGAAGCTAGTAATCAATAACTTGAAAATCAAATGAGATAATAGATGTAAAAGTACTTAGCACAGTGCCTGGGACATATCAGACCCCTAATAAATGCCTATTTTCTTCCCAGAGAACATAAACTCCCTGTTGGGAAAATCAGAAAACAGTTGAACGAAAAATACAGATTTTGACCAGCAGCTTATGCCATATAATGCAGTATGTTACAAATGAATGGGCAAGCCTAACTTTAAAAAAATTAGAGGAAAATAAAAAAAGAGTTGGAAGTAAACTTACAACTGATAAAATAAGAAATTTTTAATCAAGCATGAGATAGGAGAAGTCACAGAAGGTTGAACACGGACGGGATTTTATTATGTGGAACAAAAATTTTTGACAATCTGCAGGTAGGATAAGAAGGGCAACTATTGAGGGGAAAATGTTTTCATCTAATACCTCTGTTACAACACAGTATGAAAGATCAAGAGCCATTTCCAAAAGATAAGTGATCAAGGATAGAAATAAACAATCCTTAAAGGTCACAAATTAATTACAGTCATATGAATGATTGCCTTAAATCAGACAAATGCAAATCAAACCAACTCATGAGGTCTATGCATTTAGACCAAGAAATCACACCACTAAGCACATACCTCAGTGAGATAAAAACAGATATACCAAACCATGGCAGTGGTTTTTTGTGGTAACAAAGAATTAGAAACAATCTGGACTTGGCTGAATAGTGGTAAATGAATACAATGGAGTAATACTGCAATATAAGGAACAAAAAAAAGAAGGATTTAGAGAAATGTGGGATGACTTGTCATGAATTGATGTGTAAGCAGCAAAATCCTGCAGATTGATGATAACCAACCATATAATGAAAAAGAGTAATGCTATATAATTCTAATGACCAAGATTGATCCCAGAGAAGGTACATGGAAGAATTCTGGTTCCTTTGGTAATTAGATAAGAGATTCTAAGTGTGAGTGACTGCACATGCCCTCAGACCAAGTCAGAAGTTTTGCTGAGCTCTTTTCTCTATTTGTATTTCTTTGGTCCCTTAATTGAGGAGTAAGAGAAGGGAAATAAATGTGATATAAAAACAAAGGGTATTAATGGAACGTTAGAAGAAAAGAGGGAGCATGTATCATGCTTGTGATTTTGTGCAGTACAATTGAATTTTCCATTAATTTCCTCAGTTTGTGACTGCTTTACCCACTTGTACCATAATGGTGGTGCTGAGTTTATACCACTGTTGTCCCTTTACCTGTAATGTGCACCCACCTACTTGTCCTGTACCAAGAAATCAGCTCACCAAGTAGGTATGGCACCAGAGTTGGTCTAGGGAAAAGAGTTCTAGCTGATAGGTGCTCCAGCAAATTCTGAATATAAGTAAAGGATCTGGTTAGATGAGAAATCTGTCATGTAAAGGGAAAAAAGTCCATTCATGAAAGGTGGTAGAAGTTGAGTTTAGAGTGGCATTGTTTGCATACTTGCTTTAATATTCACACATTTGTTAAAATTTTCAGATATTCACCCTTTATGTGATATAAATGTACATAATTTCTCCAGTCATACTTTATTTTGCCTCTGTTTTCATTTTTCTTATTTTCATTTTCCTCTGTAGTCTGTATTCACTAGAATGGCAGTTGTGAAAGCTTTGGACAAAATAAAAGAAGAAGATTTCCGCAAGTATGTATAAGTATAGAATCCTACAGGAAACCTAGTTTATTAGAGCTGAAGAGGCCATCTGGTCCAACCTTTCCATTTTTCAAAAGAAAAAATGATGTTACTTTCCCAAGATAAATACAGCTAATTTGTGGCAGAGCCAGGACAGTAAGATTCGTAGGCTATGAGCTGGAACAGACCATTAACTCCAACCCTCTCCTTCGGTTAGGACATTGAAGCAGAGACAGGTGGGGGTGGAGTGATTTGTGCGGGTCATCTAACTAGTAAGTATCTGAGGTAGGATTTGAACTCTGATCTTTCCCCAATGTAGTGGTGATGTTAGCAATCTAAAAATGAATCACAGGATCAGAGTTGTGTGGTTCCTTAAAGGCCATCTAGTTTAACTCCCTTTTTTACTGATAAGGAAAATAAGAGCCAGTTAGGTTAAGTTACTTTCCCAGTCATATAGCTAATAGTATCTGAGGCAGGACTGGAACTCAACTCCTCCTGACTTTAAGTCTGTCCTCTCTACTATGCAGTTGGTGGTACCTGTAGTACCAAAACCCAGGTCTCCTAACTTGCATTTTTCTCTTTCCATGACACCACAATTAATCTGCATTTCCTACTGTTGTCCAGCTCTTTAGTAGGAAAATAAAAGCAAAGGGAATCTTGTGATCTTCCTTAATTGCTAAAATCTGGTTCAGTTAAAGTCTTAGTATTTTTTATTGCATGAATTTTCTTTTAAAATTATCATCATAGTGATCTTGCCAGAAAATGTTATTTTTGTAAGACTGCAAAAAATTAAAATTATGAGAACAGAAAGTAAAAATTTTTCCAGGATAATTATATTTCAGAGTCTAGGGAAATTTCTTATAAATGGGTATTTTTATTCCACTTAAAAACTTGATGACAATTCATCTGTGTGAGCTATAGTTTCCTAGAACCTAAGTATTTGCTGATTAAATCAACTTGGGAAGTGGTTTGATCCTTTTCAGACTACATGGGGAGGCCGATATGGACATCAGTGTATGGAGCTCTGTAGGTAAGGGAGGGGAAGGAGGAGGAAATAAGCATTTATGTAGCACCTATGGTTTGTAGGACACCGAGCCAAACATTTTACAGTCATTATCTCTGTAGGTAAGATCTGGTTTTATTGATGGCTTTTTTAAATGTACACCTTGGAGTGGTAAGGGGAAGATAGAGCATTGTTCTCTCCTAGGTCCTTCACAGCCCTAACTAGTATCTGGGATCAGGTTTCTGCAGAAAAGGAAAGAGAACAGCCCACCACCACCTACACATCCTATCCAAATTGAATCATTGATGTCACTGGGACTTGTCCTTGGGTCTTGGGCTAAGGAGGGAAGGAAGAGAATAGGGGCAGAGAACTCTTGCCTGGCTTCTTCTCCAGTCCCAGTGTCATCTGTTGTAACCATTAGTTCAAGAGCTAGGGAAGGCAGGGTCTTTGGCAGCTCACAGAGCAGACCAATGGTCCTGAGAGTAAGAGGAGTTATATCTTTACAGACCTAGTCTCCTCAGCTTAGTAAGGCAGCACCACCGCGTGAGGAAAATTGCCTTTTGTTCATGCAACTTCAAAACATATCTGACTCAGAATATGCTCTAATTCATCTTGGTTGTGTGATTTGAGCCTACTGTCCGGAAAATTGTAGTTATGACGGTTTTTTCTTTCGTTCCTTTATTTTTTAGGAAGTTTCCTTGTCCTCCAAATTCACCAAAGGGTTTTTGCTCTGCCGTTGAAATTGAATGTGCTCATGGTGCAGTCTTTGTAGCTGGTGAGTTTGATAGGAAATATATTGACATTAAGTTTCTGTCCTTTGCAGAAAACCTAATTGCCTCCTGAGTCCTTGGGCATTTTTTTTTTTTTGGAGGGCAATTGGGGTTAAGTGACTTGCCCAAAGTCCCATGGCTAGTAAGCGTGTCAAGTGTCTGAGGCTGGATTTGAACTCAGGTTCTCCAAACTCCAGAGCTGGTGCTCTGTTCACTTTGCCACCTAGCCGCCCCCCAGGCGTTGTTATTGTTGCTATTGCAAGATTCTGAATAGCTCTTAAAATAATTTTCAGAGAATTAGAAATGATAGTATAGTTGAACTTTTAAAAGTTAAGTTTATATTCTGTGCATTTTTAAACAAATTAATTTAGATTAATTTTCTCAAGTGACATGAATTATAGTAGAGTGATAGTATCTGTGATGGTCAGATGTAGGTCAGATGTTAGACACTTAGAACAGCATAAAACTAGACAGGAGGAAAAATGCAGGAGAGGAGTTAGAAGTTAAGATATTTTTCTCATATTTTATTAACTCTAGAATGGCAAGTACTTCAGCTTCTTCCAAAAAAATTTCTGGTGTAGTGATTGATTAGTCCCTGAAGTCTAGGAAAATAGAAGTGTTAATACCAAGGGAAAAAATCTCGTTAGACCTTTCTTTTCTTTTTCTTTTTTGATAAAGAAAGTTGCTGGTATCTAACAGGCTTAGAATGAAAATACTACTTTAACACCCAGTCTTGAAACAATAATAAGAGTATTTTTGTCCTTTTCTGTTTGCTTATTCATCTAACTCTGAGTCACGTTCCTGTTAGTTTTGCTTTTGTTTTTTAAATTAAGGCCCACGAAAAAACCTACCCTCTTTATTAGGACCTTCTGTGATGCCATCCTGCCACAAAGAGTTACACTGAAGAAACTGATCAAGGAATGAGGCAGATGATTGCTTTTGTCGGCCTTGATGTTGTTAAATTGTGTCTCAGCCCATCCAATCAACAGATATTTATAGTTCAGATAAGACTTATCACTGTGAAGCTTTGTCAACATAACCTCACCCTCAGGCTACTTCAGTGTGGTTGGAGAAACAAGACTAAACAGATGAAACACCTGTGGTGATCTTCCCATATCTCCTGTGCAGGTTACCTTGGGAAGGTCATTTAAGCTCTCTCCATCTCAGGGTGAGCCATTAAGAGAGCTTTTGAGCTGAAGAGTGGTGGGATGATTCTGAAAGACCATTGTCTTTGAATCTTCATTTTTTTGCATGTTTACACTTTGTCTACAAATCTAGATTGTAATTTTCTTAAGTACATGCTACATTATACCTTTTTTGTATTCCTAATGTAGTACCTTGAACATAGTAGATGCTCATTTTATTCCATTATTTTTATAAGCATTTTGCACTTGTTTTTGTTTGGCAGGAAGATATAATAAATACTCCAGAAATTTACCACAAACTCCCTGGATAATTGATGGAGAAAGAAAACTGGAGTCATCAGTGGAAGAATTGATTTCCATTCAACTTTTGACGGTATTTAAAGCTGAGAGTGAGTGTTCTGATTTTCCTGATTTAAACTGTATTTATATAGGCTAAAATAATGACTGAGCTCCTTTTGGAATCTTAGAACCTGGGTTCAAGTCCTAATAAATTACATAACCCCTCTGGACTCCAGTTTATTTATCTGTAAAATTAGTGTTAGCTATGGGCCTCTGAGGTTCCTTCCAATAGATGAATGCTTTTATGCATGGTGGTGCATGCAAAGATGCATAGAAGTATCTAATCTGGTTGTGGACGTGAGCTTTCTTGTGGGAATTTAGAAAAGTTATACTTTTTAAGTAAGCTCACTAAGTGTTGACTTTGGAGCACTCTCTGTCTTCTACATGGGAGGAGTTTAAAATAGCTTCTGTTTCTAATTCGAAGCAAGATTTTGTTTCATTTTTAAAATAACTTCTAGAAGGTCTGTAAGACTGTACTTTAATACAAATGCTTCTTGCAGAGCTGGTTTGTGTGTAATAACTGGCAAAGCTCTATCTGTTAACATAGAAAGTCCTGCTTGCTCTACAGATGCCTGGGGTGAAAAGGAAGAAACAATCTCTGCAATTATTGTATATCAGATCAATCTTTTTTTTACTCTAATTAGATCAAGAATAAGAGAAAGTGGATTTAGGGTGTTGCTGGAAGGATTGTGACAGACTTGAGATATTAAAAGTTGTTCATTATAAGAATTGAGTCATTTTACAGTAGTTGTAGGTGTTTTATTCTCTGAGATCATAGACAAAGCTAGATAGTCATCTGTCCACAGAAGTGTAAGTAGAACCAGCCTAGGGAGGTTTGGGACAGTGGATTTTGACAAATCCCATCTGTGTGGGTAATCTGGGTTCCTTCACTGACTACCATCTCTCAAGTCCCCTTGGATCTTGGAGGTTCCCATTATTGCATGTTCAAGGCCCTTCCTGGTATCTGAGACCAGTGCATTAGGGACCTTAGAGCCTCAGCTAGTAACAGCTTCCAGTTTCCAGTTGCTAGCATTTCTGCCCCCAGGGCAGAACCAAAAGGTTCTCTCTTGGGCTTTCTGGGAAGAACCCAGATGTTTCCAGACACAAAACCATGTAGGTCACTTGTTGTTCTAGCCTGTGTCTGGTCTTCTTAACTGTTCCGCATAATTCCCTGGGCTGGTGTTTGTTTTGCCGGCAGGTTTCCCCTCTTCTAGTTGCCCCAGAGCTTCTTCTTGGCCTTTCATGCATCTCTGGGGTAAAAGAAGTCAACTGAAGTTGCTCATTGGATTCCTTGATCACTTCCTGCCTTTGCCCACAGGTGTTTCAATCTGGTGTGAAATTCAGGTTTTTGCAGAAGTAGGTGGTATGGAAGAATGGGCAGCCTACCTCTCATCTAGGCAGTTATCTTGGTCACTCTTTCCAGTGACCCCTTAATTGACAAATCTGATGGTATTTTCTCAGTTTTCATATTTGTTGACCTCTCTGCATTCGACACTGTTGAACTTCTTTCCTTCTGGATACTTTTTCTTCCCTAGGTCTTTGTGGTACTACTCTCTCTTGGTTCTTCTCCAGCCTGTCTTACCATTCTTTTTTTTTTTTTTTTTTTTTTAATTTTAATTTATTTTCTTGGTTACAT
>CM053595.1:235646567-235682872 GCA_028646575.1 Pseudocheirus occidentalis
GATCCAGATCCAGGCCGCTCAACGCAAGAGCCCTTGGCCTCGATGGGTCGCGTCAGCCCCCCTGCTATCTGCAGGCCGAGGGCTCTGAAGCAGCCCAGTGGGGGGCCGCTGCGGCTCTCAGCCGTTCCTGCTGCTACAGCCGCCTCCCACTGCTTCCCTGCCCTGGGAGCAGTTTGGCTGGACCTGCTCTTCTCCTCCCCAGTTAGCAAAATCCACTGACCTTTCTCTTAGCCTTTTTTTTCTTCTGGCCTGATAAATGTGGTAACTGTGCCTCCAGTGCAGCAGATCTGCTCTCCTATAGCCATGGTTCCCTGCCCGATGCCCCAGGGCTTGACCCTGCTGAGAAGAGCCCCGCCCCGCCTGCTGTGCTGCCTGTAGCAACAGATGTGCTTTCTGTCTTGTGGAGAGTTTTGGAGCTTGAAAATCTGTTTAGCGTCCCATTTTATGAGTTTTTTAGCATGTTTGTGTGGGAGCTGTGGTGCTTTGCTGCTTCTATGCCGCCATCTTGGCTCCGCCCTCCTGACCACTCTTTTTCACCCTCCTTTGCTAGGTCTGTGTTTATACCACACCCACTGACCTGGTTGTCCAGTCACAAGGCTCTGTCCTGAACCCACTTCTCTTTTTTATCCATACCTTCACCCAGTGACTTGATCAGCTCCCATGGACTCAGTTATCATCTGACAGCTCCCAGCTCTGTACATCTAGCATGAGTTGAGTGGTCTTCCTGACCTTGATTGCTTCCCTTCCTTCATTGAGCATTGCCTAGGTACCTCACTTCCTAAAGAGCAAGATATGGGGTCAAAGAGTTTTTCCTTTCTCTGATTCCATCTTAAACTTAAGATAAAAGTCCCCAAAAGCCACATTGGAAATCAGAGCTAGCAATCTTTGAGATGGCTATGAGTTAAGACTTTTAGGTCTTAGTCTGTTTTCTGAAATATTTTATTCACTATTGATGGTAATTAAGTCTCATTTTCCTGCTTCTAAGCTAATTAAGCAAGATGATAAGCTTCCTTTTCAATTAAAAAACAAGAGAGAGAAAACATGTCTAGTTAATGGGTTTTTTTCCGCACTTCTGTCAGGGAGAAATTTCTGGTCTATAAAGTGGGAATAATATTTATGTAAAGTGCTTTTACAAACCTTAAACCAATGTATAACTTTGAGTTATTGTTATTAATATTATAAGGTTGGAAACCAGAGCCATAAAAGATCAGGAATCTCTGAATTGTTCTCTATCTCTCCTTTCAAAAGGTTTTAATTTTTCATCATCTGGAAGAGAAGATGTGGATGTGAGAACATTAGGAAACGGTAAGAATGGAATATCATCAACTATTCAGCCAGTCCTAAGAGATGACTGTTAGGTTTTTTGTTTTGTTTTGTTTTGTTTTTTGGCAAATGGAAGTGAAATAGTTATTTAAATCTAATACCACCACTGACCTAATGCTTTTATTTTATCTCAGCTTTCATCATTTCAGACTAGTTGTAATTAACATCCTTTTAATTTGACTTTGTAAAATTCTTAACAGCACTCTCAAGTTCTATCAAGTGAATCTGTATTACTTGACCTTTTCATAGGAACAAGGCACTAGAGAATTTGGCATACTTCCTAACAGTTTGTTATTGCTTTTGTTTCATTTAGCAAACTTTTCACCAAAACTAGAACATTTTCCAAAATAAAAATTCTTCTAAGTAACTGTCGTATTCCATATATATTCTATATGTGCTGTATATATTACATCCCCTGTTTTTAATTTCTCTCATTTTATTGTTGTTTGTCCTGTGTTCTCAAAAAGGACTAATGACATCAGAAGCGTTTGTCTGGACTTCCATTGGGGTGTAAGAGCATAGAAAAGATGATGAAAATTAGTTTTACCCGATCCCCACCCCTGCAGCAGACCCTGAGTTTCTTAAAATCAGCTTTGCCTTTTCAAAAGATGTTTCCTTTATGGGTATGGATTTGAAAGCATAGTTACCTGGGCATTGTTCCTTATGGCAAAAGCTAAGGATAATTCGCTGTCTTCTTATTCAGAAAGCCCTTCAAGCAAGTAATGAATCCTTTTCACTTATTACTAATCCATGGATTTTGCCACCAAACAAACCCTTTCAGTTCTTTCCATGGACCTCTGCTTCCCCTAATCCTGCTCTTCTGTCTTTAGCTCTTGGGCTCATGAGCTTGGCCTGGTTTTTCACACCTCTCCACCTCTTGCCTTCATTTGTCTATTAACTCCAATAACGTGGTTGTTTCTCTGCTGCCAGGAAGGCCCTTCGCAGTTGAACTGGTGAATCCTAGGAGAGTCCAGTTCACTTCACAAGACATTAAGGAACTTCAGCAGGTAAATGCATCAGTGACATGTCTCTGGAGCTTTCTCGTGGAATTGCTCTCTAATTATTCTCTACTTTCATTGTTCAGAAAATCAACATCTCTTCAGACAAAATCCAAGTGCGAGACTTGCAGCTCGTTACCAGGTAAGGGCTCAAGTTTTTATACATACTTTTTTAGAAAAAGGGGTTTGTTTTTTTTTTCGGGAGGGGGGGCGTTGCATTGTATCCTTTCCATGTTGGTAACAGTGTTTTTGTTCATTTTGTCTAGAGAAGCAATAGGACATATGAAAGAAGGCGAAGAAGTGAAGACTAAGAGTTATAGTGCCTTGGTCTGGATAGATAAAATAATACAGAAGAAGGACATTGAATTCCTAGATGGTTTAAAGGTAGTTTATTCTGATTTTTTTTTCTTTATGATTGTCTGGGATGAAAAATAACCTTCATCCTTAATTTAATTTAAAAAAAAAAACACACAGAGATCTCTTAGGGTAAGTATAGGAGTTTATTGTTTTCCCCATGACTTATCATGGAGGAGAGGTGTGTTACAAAAGACAGTGCAAGAATTTATACCCTGATGCAGTCGAGCCCCCTTCCCAACTGTCTCCTCTCTCCTTTGTTGACAGTTCAAATCTGACCTCAGACACTTACTAGGTATGTGTCCCTGGGCAAGTCACTTAAACTTTTTGTCTCAGTTTCCTCATCTGTAAAGTGAGGTATAGAAGGAAATGGCAAACCACTCTAATATCTTTGCCAAGAAAACCCCAGATGGAGTCAGGCAGAGTCAGACACACCTGAAATGACTGAACAACATTTATTAAGTTACCTGTGTGAACCTGAGTGGAGCTTGACTTATCTATATAATAAAATGACATTATTTCTGAGGACCTTTCTACCTCTGCATCTGTGAATTCCTGAGGTCAAGATGCAGAAAAAAAGAGAGAAAAAAGTTTGCAAAGGGAAAGATCACTTTCAGCTGTGGAACAAGATTTACATTTGTAAGGAAAAATAAAGCAATTTGGCATCTTTTAGATGTTAGAGCCATTTTCTAATTTTAGAATGACAGATAAATTTTTTAGTTTCCCTGTTGTCAGTTGACATGTCAGTTGACATGTAGTTTCTAAGCCTCATGTCATTCATTCCCTCATAGATGTGCAAATCTGTAAGGTTATCATGGGAAAATACACATTTATTTTTTAAAAACTTTCAAAGTGTGAAGTTCTGTTTTCTATGGTACTAATAGGGAACTAATTTGGAAAGGACTATTTTTAAAGCAATAAAATACTAGAAACAGCATCAGAATTTCAGAGCAGATGCAAATGGGATTTGTTGTTTCTTCATTTTATATTTCCTTACCAGATGCAGTAAGAAACAAAAGAATAGTCATTCCCTTCAGTCTGCTTAGGGAGAACAGTGTACAAAGAGGTACAAATAAAACAGTGATATAGTAAGAGTAGGTAGGGGGAGCAGGGTCACAAGTGGTTTACCTACCTTGACGAAATTCCAGAAATGTTACAAGTCACAGGAAATAAAGCTAGAAAAACAGTTGTATGGACATGGATGTTTTCAAAAGACACTTATCAGGGGCTAAGTGTTGGAAGTAGATTGAGCACCAGGCCAAGAGTCAGGAGGACATGAGTTCTAATCTGTCATTAGACACTTAATAGCTGTGTGACCCTGGGCAAGTCACTTAAGCTTGATTACCTTAAAAAAAAAAAAAAAAGATAATTATCTCTGTCAGAATGACTCCCACATCTATGTATCAGGTCCTCATTTTTCTCCAGTCTGTAGTCACCATCTGCCTATTTGACCTTTCAAACTGAGTATAGCAAAGGCATTTCAAACTCAGCATGTCCAAAACTGAATCCTTCTGCTCCACACTCCATCCAACCCTGTAACCCCATCTGAACTTTTCTGTTTCTGTTGAAGGCACACCATTCTTCCTGCCACTTGGGTTCAATACTTGGTGTCATCCTGGACTCCACTCTCACTCATCCAGTCAGTTGTCATATCTTGTCATTTTTCCCTCTGGAGAAAATATCTCTTACATCTTCCCCTTTCTCTCCATTCACATGGCTGCTCCTCTTGTTCAGCCCTACAGCCACCTGTTGTCTGGGCTCTTACAGTAGCCTTCTAGTTGACGCCCTGCTTCAAGTGTCTCCCTACTCCAGGTAGTCCTCAACATAACTGCTGAAGTGAGTTTCCTAAAACAGTGGTCTGCCCATGTCACTCTCCTGAACTCCTGCATCTCCCATTGGCCTCCAGGATTAAATGTAGACCTCTTTTTGGTATTCAAAGCTGTTAACCACCTGATGCCAAGTTACTTTTCTAGTTTTATGTATTCTGCCCCTTCACAACGATGTGGTCCAGCCTAATTATTCTTGCTGTTCCCCATATGCAGCACTCTTTGTCTTCTTCCTCTTGATCCACTGACTGTCCCCATGTCTAGAATGTCCTTCCTTCTTTCCTCTGCCTTTTGGAATTCCTTATTTCCTTCAAAACTCAGCTCATGTGACACTTCCTTTATGTAACAATTTGTGATCCCCTCTGTTAGAGGATCTCCCCAAAAATTAACATTTGTGCATGTGTGTTTACATCTGCCCTGAAATTGCTGTTGATTGACGGATGCCATATTTCTTTGTAATCCCTAATAGCCAATTGAAAATATTAGGGTTTTTTTAATAGTAGTCTCCATTGAGATGTCCCAGATTGCCTCAGAAGTGACTAATCTTTCTGAAGCAGCTGCCTTCCTTCAAGTATTGGAGTGTTCAGGTAGTGTTGGAAATGGTTCTTCTTTGCCATTTTGGCATACCTTGATTGAATTCTTTTCTAAGTATGATCTGAGGTACTTCCTGAACCCATAATTGTATTTCCAGAAGGAACTATATCAACACAAAACTACAGACAGTGCAAGGTTATGAATCTCTGTTTCTGATTCTGTTTGAGGTCAGTTTTCAAAGATAAAACCTCTTCATTTCCTACTATTCTAAGAAATGTAGGAAAACCTCAGCAGTTTAAAGTAAGGGGAAGATTTGTCACAATTGGTGAAAATTTTGGACTTTTTTTTTTTTTAAAGAAGTATAACTACTTTGTACTAGGCTATCAAATGTCCCATAACAGAAAACACTAGCTTAAACAATGAGGGGTTCCTTTTCTGTTACCTAACTTGTGTATAATTAATACCTCTAAAATATTTGAAAATGGTTTTCTTAACAAGAATTCAGTATTCACAGTAGGAAGACATTCTGTATGAAAGTCAGGAGACCTGCTGGAGTTCATTCCTTGTTCTGAGGTTAACTTACCCTATATAAGACCATGCACAGGTTACTTGATCTCCATAAAGTTAGCATTTTTCAATTCCAAAATTGTAAGTCAAAAATTTGTTGAAATTTTTTTTAGGCTCCTCTTTAATGAGACAATAGGAATATTTTATTTTTATTTTAGAATTAATGAATTGAGGGGTTTGTTTAGGGCCACAGAAAGTATACAAAACTCTGAATTCAATCTGTCATGTTGATCAACAAAATATCTATCCAGAAGAGAAGTATATGCATTATAGTTTTGAAATGCACTTCATAGAAGGCTTGCCCTACATATAAGTGGAATAGCTACTTCATAGTATGATTTGAAGGGTACTGTCCATACTCTTTCTACTAAAAAAATATGGGCCTCATTTCTCTCCCCGTTAACATATCCAAAAATATTCACCATCAAAATCAGACTTTTGGTTAGTCCACACAAATGAGAACATTGTTTCTAAAGAATGTTTTCCTTTAAATGGGATGGCATTCATTAGATAATTGTCACCTTAGAAAGATTTAAGGTTTAAGGGTCTTAAGGGTATGGAATTTAGGACAGGTAAGTTTCAATGTGAAAAGGCAACTTAAGCATCGTGGATAATGGATTCTGGCCTTGAAGTCAGGAAGAACTTAAAAGGACTACCCCTCCTATCCCCTTTCCCCACTCTACCCCCCCACCCTACTCCCCCCCCCCCCACACACAGACTGGCTGTATAACCATAGACCAGTCACCTAACCTCTCAGTGCCTGTGTGTTACAGAGGAATTACTGGTTGAGCAATGAAATCACACTTTGGGGCCTCCAGAAAAGTTTTAATGATAGGAAAGTAGACTGTGCTTCACTAATGGATGTTTTAAGTCCAAGGAGAGCAAGCCCTGCTTGGGGTTATGGAACCTACACTTTTTGTAAGGTAAGGTACGGAGGACAGGACCAAAGAGGCAAAGATTCAAACCGTTGGTTTTGCCTTCAGCGAGCCTTAACCTCATGGTTTGTTTGGTGTTTGAGAGCTAGGTGGTCTAGTAGAATAGAGTGTAGGGTTTAGGAGACATTGATTCAAGTCAGACCTTAGACACTTAGAAGTTGTGATATTATGAACAAACCACTTAATCCCTAATAATTTGTTTTCTCATCTGTAAAAGTGGGATAATACTTGCACTACCTACCTGCCTTAATGTGAGGGGCGTGTTTTGTAGTCCAGAAAGCGCAGTATAATTGTATTGTTATTTGCTTCTTCAGGACTTACAGATCAACCAGAAAACACCACTTCGGGTTCTTCACCGAAGACCTTTAGCCATTAGAACTCGTATCATTCACACCATGGAAACACATTATATAGATGAGCATCATTTTCGTCTCCATTTGAAGACTCAGGCAGGAACGTATCCTTTCACTCAGTATACCAGATGTTCTAAGCAAAATGATACTGGTGTAAGTAGTACTATGCTATTATGGAAAGAATTGTGTTAGAGTCGTGTTTTTTACTCCTTATCTTTCCCAGGCTCCCTACAAATGTTCACATTGCCATTTAAAAAAAAACTATTTATTTGTTTGTTTATTTATTTATGGTTTTCAGCGTTCACTTCCATGAGTTCCAAATTTTCTTTCTCTCCCCCTCCCACCACCCCAAGATGGCATGTGATTTGATAGAGGCTCTACATATATATTAATATTGAATCTGTTTTCACATTAGTCGTGTTGTAAAGAAGAATTAGAACCAATGGGAGAAACCACAAGAATGAAGAAACAAACAAACAAAAAAGCAAATAATATGCAGGCTCCATAGTTCTTTTTCTGGATGGGTACAGCAGTTTCTATCACAAGTCCTTTGGGGTTGTCTAGGATCCTTGCATTGGTAAGAAGAAATAAGTCTATTAAAGTTAGTCGTTGCATTTTGTGGCTATTGTATACAGTCAGTGTTCTCCTGGTTCTGCTCACTACACTCAGCATCAGCTCATTCAGAATCTTTGAAGGTTTTTCTAAAGTCAGCCTGCTCCTCATTTCTTATAGTGCAATAGTATTCCATTACATTCATATACCACAACTTGTTCAGCCATTACCCAACTGATGAGTATTCCCTCAGTTTCCAATTTTTTGCCATCACAAAAAGAGCTGCTGTAAATATTTTTGTACATATGGACCCTTTCCGCATTTGTATGATCTCTTTAGGTGGTATTGCTGGGTCAAAGGGTGTGCACATTTTTATAGCCCTTTGGGCATAGTTCCAAATTATTCTCCAGAATGATTGGATCAGTTTGCATACAGTTCCAGCTGCAGTGCATTGCTATTTCAATTTTCCCATATCTTCAACATTTATCATTTTCCTGTTTTGTCATGTTAGTTATATTGCCACTTTTAGCCAAAGTTACCAGTTCTCACATCTTCAAAGTTACGTTTGTTTTTTATAATTAAAACAACTAGCTCCATGCTCCAGTAGTAATCATACATTAAATGTTTATTGGTTGAGCCCTTGGTTAATTTACAGAAAGCCTTTTCTATAAAGAATTACAAATCCACTGTCATACTTGGATTCTTTGAGTATTTTAAAAACTTGCTCCAAAATGGATGATACTGCTTTACATTATAATTTTTGTTTGTGGTTAGTAATTGAAGTTGGAAACCAAAGAGGACTGTATTTTTTATATGTGTCCTTATGAAAAAGATTTTTGGCTACATTGATTCTTTAAACCACACACTATTTCCTATAGTACAAGTACATTATATTGGGAATTAAGGTAAGAGAGTCAAAACCAAAGCTGATATTCTTTTATAATTTAATAATATCTAATAATTATAAAAATTCCAAATAAGTTATGTTTGAGAAAAATGCTCTACTAGTTTTATATTGGGTGTTAATCAAGGCTTAGTCTTTACTTTAAACATGGACTTTTTTTTTTTTTTTTTGATTAACGCTTGTTTTGAGTTCAAGGTATTAAATTAATAGATTATTTGTGGGCAAAGTACTGGAGCATCTTAATATATACTGTAATGGTTCACTTAATTTAGTAGCCTAAGGCTCAGCCTTAGACAGTAGTCTCAGGAAGGATCGAGTCAAGAGAGAGGTGTACAGCAGCTGACCTTTATTGCATTGCAGCGTCCTTCCTTAAGTACCCTATAGCCCTAGATCTAGCATGGTTCTCACATGCACTGTAGGGGAACTGACCAACGGGGGGAGGAGATTGATCAGTGGAGGAGGAGCCAAGCCAGCTGTTTCAGCTACTTCAGGCAAGTAATTTCTCCAGAAACCTGCCTGTGAACTTAGCAACTGAGCTGTGACCCTCAGTACCACAGGTGCTTTGTCTCGCACTGATCCCTACATATACTGTGATGAATTTAGATAAATATTCTGAAAATGGGATTGATTCTGAACTTTTCTTCCCATAGAAATATTCCTCAAACTTTGATCCTCTGCCCCTGAATCTTGGACTTCACTATATAGGGCCATATTCCTGTCTGAACAGTTTATCTTTTATACTATCTGAGATGTTCTCTTTGACTATAGTCACATTCCAAGGCCCTCGGAGAATGGTCTTGGTCTTGTACTTGATTTCTAGAAGATGTCTAAATTCCTTTCTAGTTGGAATATTCTATGAGTTCTAAGCTCTAATGGTCCATAGTTGAAGCCTTTTCTCTTTGGCTTAATCCACATATGGATTATTCTAAATATCAGAATAAATGATGAAGGAAAGGGGATGGAAAATAATGATTATTTTTCTAGCACATTTAATGCAGCATTGCCACAAGTATGAACTAGAATTGTGGTTCTCTTTTTACTGAAGTTACACCTGAACCTTTTGTACTGTTCCTTGGTCTTTTGCTCTCTGTTACTCCACATGTTACCAGACAGGAGAGGCAGTCCTAGGTGGGTAGCTAGATGGTATAGTGGATAGAGCACCAGCCCTGGAGTCAGGAGGACCTAAGTTTGAATTCAGCCTTGGACACTTACTAGCTGTGTGATCTTGGGCAAGTCACTTAACCCCTACTGCCTCCCAATAAAGGAATGAATGAGTGAGTAGAAAGTGAAAATTACAAAACTAGGGGGAATAAAGATACTGCTGTTTAGTCAAAACACTTCTCAGATATATGGTATGAGGAAAAAGGAAGAAAGCAGTTAGAGTATATTCATTAAGTGTGTATTCTGGACAAAAATAAAAATCCTTCTCTCCATAAAAACGACAACTTTATCACATCTAGGGACAGCATTTCACATTTAATGTTCAGTTGATAGTAAGCATTTTTGGGAAAAGTACTTTGTGAGCATATAGGAAAACTGATCACAAAACCTTAGGATTAGCTGAACCAGCTAGGGTTTATCAAGTACCAATCACACAATAATAACTTCGTTTCCTTTTCTGGCACTGTTAGTAGATTGGTAGATTGTGGGAATTCTTTAGATGTTTTCAAATGCCCTGCTGAAATCCTGATATACCAAGCCCTTCACGATATCCTTATGGACAAGATAAAAAATACCAGCTAGAGAATATGGGGTAGATTTAGTCCTAGTTCAGTAACCTGAGCCAAAGAATGGTAATTAATGGAATAATGTCAGCCCCGAGGGTGGTTTTAATGGTTGCCCCCTAGGCAGCTGTCATTTGCCCATTTCTGTTCAACATGTATATCAATGATTGGAAGGCAGAGGTGGTATAACTATACTTCCTACCTTTCCAGGCTTCTTTTTTTTACTCCCTTATTCTCTATTATTCTGTAATCCAGTGACCTGATCTTCTTCTTGTTCCTCACACAAGACAATCTGTCTCCCAACTCTGCATTTTCACTGACTGACACACATGTCTAAAATGCTTTCTCTCCTCCTCTCTTTCTCTTGGCTTCCCTGGCTTCCTTCCAGTCTCAGAGGCTCAATTTCTGCAAGACGCCTTTCTCAGCCCTCCTTAAACTTAGTGCCTTCTTTCCAGTTTATGCTGTACATCTTGTTTGACTGGCTGTTTGCACATCATCTCACACTCTGAGCCTCTTAAAAACAGGGAATGCTTTTTTGCCTTTTCTTATCCCCAGCATTTAGCACAATAGCTGGCATAGTGGTGCTTAATAAATGCTTGTGAATTGACTTATGGAATAGGTAGCTCTTTGAATTATAAAATTAGCACCCAGAAATATCTTGGCAGGTTAGAGCAGTGGACCAGAACTAATAATGTGAATGTGATATTTAATAGAAATGAATTTAAAGTGCTTCACTGGGTTCAAAAAGTGGGCCAACTATGTTGGAAGAGATGGCACTAGCCGTGTGAAAAGCTCTAAACATTTGTTGTGTTGCAAACTTAGTGTAAATTGTGAATCGGATACGCAGTGAAAAAAGCTAATGTAATCTATTATAATAGAACTCTAGGGTCCAGAATATTGAGGAAGTCAGAGTAGGGAGAGCTGGTTCAGTTTAGAAAGAATTCAATCAGACCACCTCTTTAGCCAAAGGGAGCTTTATCCATGCAAAGGATGCTGGCCTGAGACTTAGCGAAGGCATTGATATAGGAAAAGGACTAGACTTTTATAGCCAGAAACCTACATAGCCTATAGGGTGATGATGTAATTTTAAGGTTTCTAATGGGGGTTAGAGATATAGGGACTGGACAGGTACAAACAGGGTGAGGAAGATGATTGCTTGCAAGATAAGGAAAAGTTGTTGTGACAGGCTGGGGAAGATAAATGACACGATGGGGAAATGAATGACACCGGTTGGGGAACACAGGATAAAGGGAACAAAAGCAGTTCTTTTGGTACAGGTTGCATGGTATATCGAGATTAGGGGAAGGGGGAGTAAGGCACCCTCAAGTTACAGCAAGGGCTAAGAATAAGCCTCAAATACCCCTCAGGGGGACTGGGAAAGTAATTGCTACTATTGATCCCTTAGGGCACCTTTATGTCCACATCAATATGAGGGGCATTCAGTTGGTCCTACTGTAGACAGATTCCATCTGGAAGGCATCATTCACTTCAAGATACGGATGAGGGCATTGCCAGAGGAAAGTAAGGAGGACGGTGAGAGGAGTAGAAGTCATATAATAAATAGATTGGTATCAGGAGGAATTTGGGATCTTTAGTCCAAAGAAGACCGTAATCTTGGGGAAGTGGGCATGGTAGATTGGCATTTGAAAGGCTGTCTTATGGAAGAAGGTTAGATTTGTTTACCTGGTCCAAAGACCACAGTTAGAAACAATGGGTAGAGTGATAGATTAGAGCTTTTTATAAGGAAACTCTTCTGACAACCAGAGGCTTCCAGAAGTGGAGCTGTGTTGCCTTTTTCAGGGAGGTTGTAGAAAGGATTCTTTCCTCTGGTATAGGTTAGATTAGATTATCTCTGAGGTCCCTTCTAGGAGATTGTAATGGTGCTGATGCATGAAATAACACAGGGCTAAATAAAGTTTAAGTGGGATGTTACTTCTGCAGAATTTTCATTAATTGAATTGTTATCTCCTGTATCCTCTCCTGTCCCTGTTGTTTATACTGTTTAAATGTAAATTTGTAGGGACTTCACCGACCCAGCCCAACTCCTAAGAAAAGTTTCTATCAGAATGTTTCTAGGCACATGAAGCTTCCTGTCAAAATCTACTTCCTCAAAGAGGTTGGCAGACTCTCATTGTTGACCCTTTAGGACCAAAAAAGATGGGTAGATTGATTTTATAACTATGAAAATAAATATTAAGAAAAAAAATTATCTTTGAGCTCTGATATGTGATGAGACTTTGCCTGGAAAGAATGGGTTTAATTGGCAGCAAACCCCTTTAGCATCTGGCTTGCCAGGTCTAGGAGCTGGTTTTCTGTGGCTTGTTTTGTAAGACATGCATCAGGTGACATAGCTCAGAAACGGATTTTCTTTTATAGTATTTCTGCTTTTGTGTTTATCATTTCCTTTTCACCTGTTGAATCTCAGAAAACAGCTTATATCATTTGACCATACTTATTTTTCCTTAAATTAAATCCAGTTATATTAAAGAGTTTGTGCATGGAGATTTTGGGAGAACCAAGCCAAATATTGGTTCCCTGATGAATGGGACAGCTGATATTCTGGAGCTGGACGTGGAGGTAAATTGCTTATCATGCATCTTATACCAAAATTAGCCAGGAGTATCTTTTCTCATATGGGACCTATTAATGCTAAACCTGGGACGTTAACAGGATTGGAAAAAAATCACATTGATTTGTATAGTAGTCAAACACATAATCAGCCAAAATAAAAACATTCTCCTTTAAATGCTGCTTCCCAGAGAGCAAATATAAACTGGAAGCCAGGCAAGGAAACTAAAATGGAAAAAAGAGTTAATTTGCCCAAAGCCCAAAGGGCTTGAATTGTGTGGAAATGTATTGTTGGCTTTCCTAGCTTTTATATTCAGAGATACAGAATTCAAGTTAAATAGGGGCATAAACTGAGGTGGAGAGAACAGAATTTTGACTTAGAGCACCATTCTGCTCATGAGAAAAGTCAGGAAAAAGTACTTTGGTATTACATATATTTCAGAGTGCATAATTTTCTTGCACATTTGATTATTTTAACAGACCTTGGCCAGTGGCACTTGATGAGATCAGGGAGTTGTTTGCAAGGTGCTGATTCTATCTCATTGATGTTATCCATGGGGAAGCTCTAACTTCTCTTTACAGAAATACTCAAACATGTATTTTCTGACCTAAATTCTTCAAACAGCTGCAAAGGTTGTTAAAACCCTTGCCAGCCAGGCCTTTAAACACTCCAGAAAACAAACTCAAAATTACTTTAGAAATATTCTTTCTTATTTTTGAATAACTAGGGTTCAATAGGAACCTCAGAATAGGAATGGAGTGGGAGTATATATGTTAAGTTCTTAAAATAGAAATGAGAAGTGATAAAATTTAATGGATTAGCTTTAAAAAAAAGGAGAGAGGGGGGCCACTAATAGGTGGAGGCCAGTCCCTAAGTGGCAGGCAGATATTTTCTTAGGCCCATAGATTTTTAGTTTGGGTTTTGTTTTGTTTTGTTTACAAAGCTGCCTTAAGTCTGAAAGAAGGTATGTTGACTTCATCCTGAAACCACATATTCAAGTTGAATGTAAACAGTGACTATTAATATGGTACCTTTGAATTGTGTTGTTATTTTATTACTAGCAAAAAATATTTTTAAATTACATTCACTAGTTTAGGGAGAAACTCAGCACCCTGAACTTCAAAGCAAACACAAGCAGAGAAATAAAGACCAACAAACAGGGCTTTGACTGCCTGAATCCGCTGTACACTTTACATACATCCCTAGATCAAGAGAGCCTTTACAACTGAGCAGTCAGGGAGCTCTGAACATAGACCATTCAGAATTCTGACTAGAGAATCACAACATCCTTCTCATAAGTGAGCCTCCAAAGCAAAAGGTTCAGTTTTGAAAGAATTCAATCAGACCTTCTCTTCAGCCAAAGGGAGCTTTATTAACATAACAAAAGCATGGGAGCCTGAGATTTAGCAAAGAGCTAAACAAAGGCAGTGATATAGGAAATATACAGTTCTCAGAGCCAGAAGGCATCATAACCCTTCTGACTCAGTGCCTAATTAGAAATTAGCAAAAGATGTGAAAGCCTTCCTACAGCAAGCCTCCCCTAAGCAAGTGTCCCTTAATGGGCTCCACATGAGGCCTGTTAATGGGCAGGGAAGATCTTGCATCCAAATAACATGACACGCTTTCAAACATTTGAGACTAAAAAATCATCTTGGATAAAAAAGAACTGCTCAAGTATTTTTCTTTTTTAAACTTTTTTGGAGGGGGAAGGGCAGGGCAGTTGACATTAAGTGACTTGCCCAAGGTCACAGGGCTAGTGTTAAGTGTCGGAGGCTGTATTTGAACTCAGGTCCTCCTGACTCCAGAGCCAGTGCCACCTAGCTGCCCCACTGCTCAAGTATTTTTAAAGGAATTAACTAATAGATGAGCTAAACTGATCTATTTCTAAAAATATCATTTTTGAATGTGGTGTTTTTACCCCCCAGCCTAAAGCTCTCATCTCTTTTATGAAGTGGGACAGTTAGTAAGGAGAGTATGTTCCTGCCAGGTGTCATTGGTTCAGGGAGAGTCTAAGGCACAGAGTCCTGGAAGATCAGCCATTAAATTGTCATGTAAGATTGTGGCTTGTACCAGCTCTTTTCCTCAAATGAGCTTTCCTCTTTGCTATATTATGTTGTTATTGTTAATGAATGCTAAATAAAATAGTGATGTTCAATTTTAATGACATTAGTTTCTCTCCCTCCCAGTCTGTCGATGTTGACTGGCCACCTGCTCTGGATGACTAACTTTCAAGATGGGAATCAGAACAACAGCTTTGTTATTACCCTTCAGAAGACATCTGTTTACATAGTAGAGTCTGCAAAATAGCTTCTTTTTTCTCCCTAAAGTGTCTTCAAGACTTACTTGGATCACATTGATCTGATCAGTTTTCTAATCATTAGCATTTATTCATCTAACTTGTATTTTTTTAGACATTAAGTTGGTTTGAGGATATTTTATTTGGTTTTTCTTTTTACCTAGTCTACGAAATAGTAACTGATAATGCTTTTTCTCCATTTCTTTCATTTTGAGAGGTATATAGGCCATAAGATACATGTGCTGACATTTAACAGACCCACAGTTCGTTAGACCTGGAAAAAGTGAAATTTCCTTCAATGAATGAGATACACCATGTTCCTTTTGCCTTCTGAATCAAAAAAATTTCTCTATTCTTTGAAATAAAATCAAGTATAAGCTATACATATGCTTATGATATAAACATTATGAAAGGAAAGGAGGTGATGTAGGGAATTGAGTGCTGGATGTGGAGTCAGGAAGATGGGAGTTCAAATCCAGCCTCAGACTCTTTAACTGTATGACCCGGAGCAAGTATCTTACACTCTCAGCCCAAGTTTCCAAATAGGAAGAATAATAATAGCACCTCCCACTCAGGTTTATTGTGCGGATAGAATGAGACAACACTTGTAGAACGTTACCCACATGTTAGCTTTTATTTTCATCACACAAACACTCTTCAAAGTACAAAGCTAATCTCGGCTAATTGATTTTCTTTAGAATCATTTGTTAATTTTACTACAATGTGCTGTTTGGCACGCTTTTTTACTAACTACTCTTTAAACCCAGCATTGCTATTTCTGTGGAAGAAAAACAAGACTGATGCATAATGATACATGTATGTAGTATGTATGGTGGACTCTCTGTACGTCGTTAACCTAGAAGAGGTTGATAGGAGCCTGGATTTCTGGGAATTGTTTGAAAAGTTGAGTGATATGTAAATATGAGATCATATTCATTATTTCTGCACTGTCACCTGTAGCCTCTCATTTGATCCCCGCAGTAACCCTACAGAGTAGGTGGTTTTACTCTCATTGCTGAGTATCACACTGTTGACTCATATTGAGCTTGTCCACTAAAACCCCAGGCTTCTTTTCAGACAAACCACTGGCTACCCTGCCTCCCCACTGACTCTTCCAGATCTTGAAATCAATAGCACAGGCTTTTCAATATGTTGGATTAGCAGCCAGAGCAACACAGTAGAAGTTACTGTAGAGCGAGAGCTGAAGAAGAACCCCCAAAGTATTCAAGGACAGAGAAAAGGCAAGGAAGCACAGTGGAATGACTCAGGAGTCAGGAGAGCACTGGGTTCAAATCTTAGTACTGATAACTTCTGTGTGAACTTTCTGACAAAATGATATTGCCAAAGTGCACATTTGTCTTTATCACTTCCCTGCTCCACAAATTTCAGTGACTCCCTATTTCCATTAGAATCAAATACAAACTCTTAGCATTTCTTTGATTCTAGCTTTGTTATATAGTACTCCCCTTCTGGTCTTTGGTCTGGCTGAACTGACTCATTTGCTTAGAATCCTCTTATCTCTTAGAATCCCTTGTTTTCCTTCAAAGTTCATCTACTGTATACCTACCACCTATGTGAAATCTTCCTTGACTCCCTAGTGCGCCACCCTCCCACCCCAGGTACCCTTTACTTTTTATGATATGTCTCAAGGATGCAAACTCTTGTTTCTTTTAGAGCCTGGCACCAGATGGTAGGGTTTAATAAATGCTTTTTGTTAATAGATACTATTTGAAATAGTTCTACAATTGCTAACAATTGTAATCAGTAAGAAGAAATTAAAGGCATAAGTATCCTCAAATAAGTACCTAATCTTAATTTATAGGTGACTTGATCTTAGCCTCAGAGCATTAGCCAAGAAACCAATCAGAATAGCTTCAGTAAATCATCACAGACCAGCCTAAGAGGGAAGCTTCCTGTTGGCGAGTGCCTCATTGCTCACTACTGCCTCTGGCCTAGGACGTGCTCTACATGAACTTCTTGATACATGCTCATGTGCTGGCTGTATATTTGCCTCGCTACCCTCCTTTGACAAATACTATTGCTGTCCTCCCAGCTCTTCTCTCCCACCCCCAACATAGCCACTCCCACAAATTTAGCCTGCTCTCCTCTCTTCCGTTAAGCAGGGTAGTGGGCTGGAAGAGTATGGAATTTGGAATCGGGAAAGATTTGGGTTTGAACTCCCAAAGGGCGGAGGTTGGGAAAATGAGTGGAAGTTGCCTATTTAGGCTTGATATTTCTTAAGTTAAAGCCATCCTAAGGTAGAAGCCTCTGGAGAGAGGAGATTTTTCCCCTCCTCAAAGTCAGCACTCACTTATTATTTATGGTATGCCAGGAACTGTGCCAAGTGCTGGGGTTATAAAGAAAGGTAGAAGACATCCCTGATGTCAGGGAGCTCCTGGAGGCCTTCAAGGCAGGATTGAAGAATGACTTGTTAGGGATGTAGAGAGGAGTGAGGTAGTTCAAGAGGCCCCTTCTAAGTCTAAAATTCTGAGTCCTGCTTCTGGTCAGAGGTCTGTCTTCATCTGGGAAAAAACCAAAACACCTAGCAGTGCCCACCTTAAACAGTTATTGTAAAGATCAAATAACAGTGTTTGGGCTGTGCTTCAGAGCTTTAAAGTGCTGTCTGAATTTCATCTGGGATCATGACTACTGTTGCTTTTAGGATGGCCTTTCCTTTGGCACTGAGAACTTCTTGGAAATACTTTGCACAAAAGCTTTTTTTTTTTCCCCCAGTGAATTTTATTAGCATTCTTTATTCTTCATAGTTACCAAACATTCAGCAGTTATCAACACAGCAGTCAGCCCTGATTCCAGATGTACCAGGCTGAAACATTCCACCCAGGTCTTACCAGAGAAGTGATCATCTCAGGGTGCAGATTAAGACATTTTGGGGACATGGCCAGTACAGAAATTGGTTTTGCTTTACTCTCCTTACTTGATTCCTTTGTTATTGTTTCTCCCTCAGTTAGAGTGAAGAAGGATGAAGAGAAAATGGATTTTTATGAATTAAAAAAAGATGATTAAAAAAAAATTTACCTTAAGAAGTTTTGTAGAAGATATATCTCACACAACTATTGAACTCAGCCAGTCAGGAGGATATAAAGTGGGTCAAAATAGTATTCATTACATTTTAGCTGACTGTATGCTTGGAATATTTTCCCCATATTCCTTAGGAAGATGTGAAACAGAAAGGAAAAGGAATGGGGAAGATTGGTGGAGAGGCTGTAGCTATGAGCAGATACCTGAAGATTTAGAAAAATCCAGCCTTGGAAAACAAAAATTTCAGATCTCATAACTACATCCCATAGTAATCTTGGGCAACATTGTAGGAATTTGCTAGGGGGAATCCCACAGAGTAACAAATATTTTAGGAGCTCTAATGACAGAAGCCATGGCAAGTACTTAACCTTCAAATCTGAGCCACCAGGATTTTCTGGGGGATCAAAGTACTTAGAAGCCAAAGGAGCCACAGCTCAGGAGAGAATATATTTAGTGGAAAGTACCAAAGAATTTCTGAGCATGGGTGAATGGATCCACATCAAGGACACCCTGATGAAAGTGCTTTGAGAAAACTGGAGGCTAGAACCAGCATTCGGCATTAAGCAACTCAAAGACCGTCAAAGTTGTTGCCAATCTGTAATAGTGGAGTGACCTCTTAGCTTTGTTTATAAAATTTAAGAATTTAAACAAA
This sequence comes from Pseudocheirus occidentalis, assembly GCA_028646575.1. Classification (NCBI taxonomy): domain Eukaryota; kingdom Metazoa; phylum Chordata; class Mammalia; order Diprotodontia; family Pseudocheiridae; genus Pseudocheirus; species Pseudocheirus occidentalis. Next base: position 235,665,194 of record CM053595.1, read on the forward strand.
CAAGTTTAATAAAAGATTATTGATAAATGTTAGCCCTTATGAGGAAAAATGGGGGAAATATTTTTTTTTTAAAGGCTGTATTGCTTGAAGAAAAGTAACATTGATAGGTCGTTGAGAGAGTGGTTTCTCTACTGTGATCTGTGTTTATTGGCCAGCTATTTGGATGTTTAATGTTCAAGATGGGGAACAGAAGAGCGTTGACTAGATTTCATAGTGAACAGATCTTAACCTTTAAATTGCACTTTTAAGGGCACTTTCCATCATAATTTCCTTTGTCCTGATTCGACTACTGAAACCTATTTTAGAACACATGTGACTTACAGTGCTGAATTAGTCACTTTTTCCCAGCTCTGCAACAAAACTTGGTTCATCAATACTAAAAATTGAGTTCATATTTCCTTTAGAAAGTGAGAGAATATTTAGCTAAGACTTTTGCTTGAGCTGAATATGACAAAAATTCACCCTACCACTCATAAACTTTTAATAACCTCCAAAGCCTGAAAGGGAAAGAATAGAAAAGTGCTTTTGATATATAGATAAGAACTTGATTATTGAATGTTGTTTATTTTCTGAGGAAAACTTGATAGATTTTCAATTCGTTCATAAGATTAAAAAAGTTTGCAAATTTGCATAGTCAGCTCAGCATGGGGCTCCAGAAATGGAAAAAAGTGACCCCTGATCAGAAGAGAGTTCGAAATATGATTAAAGAATAAAAAGTAACATGAAATACCACTTTTGCCAATACTTAGATGTAAAATGACCATAGTTTAAATAAGTTTTCCCAAGTGTATCTCACACGCAGGATTGAGAACAGGGAGAATGAAATTTACTTTAATTTTTGACCATAAAAGCAAATTTTAAGAGAGCATATGTAGAAAATTGTTTTGTAATTTCCTTTATGAATTTAACAGATTTTAAATAAAATGTTCATAGTTCTTTGGGCCTCTGCACTTGTGTAGTATCATTTTTACTCTGTGACTGATTATCTGGAGTACGCTTTGGCTTAGATTTTAGAAAATGGGGAAGAAAAGTTATGAAAGGTAATTTCACTTCCATAGCTTTTCTATGTTTAAATGTTATGTTAAATTCAATAATAGGAATTGAGATCTGTACTTTCTTTGGGACAGAAAATTCCCAGATGAGAAGACCACCCTTACCAATGCAAGTTAGCACCTTTTCTGCAGGATTTCAGAGAATTTGCCTGTTTAGTTACAGAATTTTAAAATTCTGAGTTAATCATAAGTTTCTTTTATCATGAGAGTGCTATGCAACATCTGGACTTTTCTCAGAGATAAGATAATAGGATTGTAATTATTTTCAAAATTGTATAATCAAAAATGCAAAGAGTGAACTATAGGCCAATATCAATAAAAATTCATTTCATGAATAAAGCTTAAGATCTAAAATTAGCAATAGGGTTTTTAAAATTTATGTTTCATTAGCAATGAGGCACCATAATGTACTGATATAATTCCATGACATATAATTATATGATGTATAATACTAAGCACCTATAATGTGCTAGGGACTGAGAAATGCAGATGATTATGAGACCAGGTCTCTGCGGTCTAGTAGAATTGTACGTAAACAAATATAAAATATAGCAGTTCAGTGAAGAGATTCCATCATTCACTGATAACTTTTGAAGTGAATGGCAGTAACATGTTCAGAGAAGGGAAGAAGATAAAATGACTAAAGGTGACAATAACAATGAAGATTACATACGGAATTCCTGTCCCACATCGTAAAACCAGAACTTGACTGTGGCCACTAGCAAAGCATTTATTAAGCCAGCTCCCAACCAAGTCAATAGCAAGTCAGATAATTTATACAATAGAAAATAGACTTAAGCATTAAAAAAAATGTTTATAAAAAAAGAATCGGAAGTCTTTTGGGAGATGATTTTTTTATCAAATAGAACTATTTTTTTAAAATTGCTAGATTATATTAAATGTACAACAAAAAGCTTTTTAAAAGCATCTGGAAAAACTTTGGGAAATTCAACAACATCTAACATGTGTTTAAAAATTAACAAAATAACTTCATAGTCTGACAGATAAGGTTAAAGGAGACTGGCAGTTTTCATTGGAGGAAAAAAACCTAGATAATTAACATGCAAGAAATACTCAGCCTCACCAGTAAAGATAGATACTTTAAAGAACTTTGAGCTACTACCTTGCACTAATTAAATTGGGGGTAATTTTTTTTTAATAATCTGCCATATATGTGATTTCAAGCCAGTCAATCTTTTAGATACCAACGTGGAAATATGCAATAAAAATTACAAAAATAGTCATGCCTTTTGACTTAGATTTTTAAGAATATACTCTGAAAAGTTTTGTTTTAAAGAAATTTTTAAAGAATATTGAAAGATATTCATAGGGACATTTATTTTTTAATTTCAAAGATGAAGAATCTAGAAATCCCATGATAGAAGAGTAGTTTAATAAATTATAGCATATTTGGAGTTCTATAATATAAGTAAGACCAGTGAGTATGAGGAATGCAAAAAGATCTTGAAAGATCATTATGAAATGATGGAAAGCTAAAATGAAAGTAGAAACGATCACAGATTATATATGACCAAATAAGAGGAAGGGTGAATAAGAATATATGGACTTGGAGTAACTGGAAAGTTAGTCTTTTATATGCTGCAACGTAAGTCTTGAAGAAGTTTTATTTGAAGTGTGATAATTTCTTAATTTTTTTTAAAAACTTAAAAATCATGAATTATTTAAAGATTGGAAGATGCTGGTTAATTTAATTATCTGCTTATCTAAGGTTTGACCAGAAAGGTATTTCAGCTTGGTTGTTCCAAATCTTTGTAAAGAAAAATAAGAAACTTTCATAAATAAGTACAAAACTAGGGGCGGCTAGGTGGCGCAGTGAATAGAGCACCGGCCCTGGAGTCAGGAGGACCTGAGTTCAAATCCAGCCTCAGACACACAACACACACTAGCCGTGTGACCTTGGGCAAGTCACTTAACCCCCAACTGCCCTCCCCCCCAAAAAAAAGCAAAAAATAAGTACAAAACTAGACGATTTATTTTTCCTTATTGACAGCTTTCGTTTTGGTTATTCTTATTTGTGGTGATTGATGAAAATTTTAGAATAGAACATTGGCCTAAATATGTGTCAATTCTGGGAAATGTCTTTAAAAATCTGTTATTCTTAACAAATCTTTAACATCACTTTGTCGTAGGTTGTCTTAAGAATTTTCTCTTCATTCCAGAAGCCTAAGAATAGAGAAAAGTTGGTTGTTTCCAGTTGTATTCTGGGCATGGGACAGGTTTCATCTGTCCATTAACATCAACACTAATCCTTAGGGTCAGCTAGGTGGCATAGTGAACAGAGCACTGGTCTTGGAGTCAGGAGGACCTGAGTTCAAATCCGGCCTCAGACACTTAACACTAGCCATGTGACCTTGGGCAAGTCACTTAACCCCAATTGCCCTGCCTTCCTTCTGCCAAAAAACAAAACACCTAGTTCTTAAAATTTCTCTCTCTCCCCCCCTCATAGTTTATATCTAAAAACTCAGAAATTACTAGGAAATCAACAAAGTAAGAATTCTTCAATCAAAAAGCATTTATTAAGTACATGTTACAGTCATTCTGCTATGTGTTACAGATACAAAGACAAAAATGAATCAGTACATGCCCTCCAGGAGCTTACATTCTAATCTGGGGAAACAACATGTCCACATGTAAGCATAAATACAAGGCAATTTAGGGTTCAATGAGGAGACACATGAAGCTGTTAGGACAGTTTGCCAAATTACATAAAGGAACAAGGAATAAATTCAGTTGTTAAGAAAATACTTTTGAACTGTTAGTGGGTTTGTACCTCTTTAAGTATATGGGATTGCATTCCTATCTTAAGCCCAAATATAAGTACATAACGGATCCTAAGAATGCTGGTGGACCCAGAAAGGTGGAATGGGAATAACAACCTAATAATAACACTGCAGAGCAGGGTACAATGGTCTTGAGAACTGGAGACTAAGGAAATAACATGTCCTGCAGCTCTTGAAGGAAAATAGTCTGAACAACCAGAGACTGAAGGGAAAATGAGCCTGCAAACTCTTCCTTTGACCTTGTTTATGGACCCTTTTATCTAGGGAGATCAGCACACCCTGGAATGGTGATGAGCCCTTCACAGGGACAAAAGGGTGGTACTGGAGTTACCAGATTCCTCTCAACCAAGAACAAATGATCTCCTTCCACTAAAAGATTTATTAAGCCATGGCCCTTGCAACTCCTGTAAAGAGTGAACCACTAGTTCTACCTTCTTACCTTTTGAGCATTACATTCAAGGAAGAAGCCTTATATAAATGTGGGTTGGTTGATCACCCAGGCATTAGAGCCAGGACATACTTTTGTATTGAAAGAAGCTGTTATAGGATAAACTGGGCTGAGACCTATTAATGGGACAGCTGTGAAGTACTTTACTCTCTTAGGAGACGTGACGTACCTAATAGGACTTTTTCAGTCCAGAGAGAAGAATCTGGTGCTCCTCTAAATTGCTTAGTCCATAAACTGGCCCTACCTGTATTACAAGATCCCTAATGGAACCACACATTCCAGTTCAAGAACATTCTAGTTCAGAACTAGCAAAAGGAAAAAAATAGAACAAGGCAGCTCAATAAACACTTAACTAATTGAGTTTACGTTTTGTTCTTTATGCTAGCACTTTTTAAATTGTTACAAAATCGAGTTTTGAAAAAATAGCAACCATTTTGGCCTGTCTGTTGCACTATTCATACATGTATTTATATACACACACACATGAATATATATATGTGTATATATGTTTAGGTTATTTGGATTCTAACTAGTTGTTGTTTCACTCTAATATTTATAGGAAATATGCCCAGTTTTCTCACATATACACATATACAATGTATCCTGAGACTGCTTGCTACAGAAGTTTCTGGGGAACTGAGTCATCAATTAAGGAAAATGTGATAAAATCATTACATTTTAGAAAAATAACTAAATATTCTAGCCAATGCTACAGATTACATTTTAAATATAAATTCATGTGACTTGGTTTTTCACATCATCCTCTAAGTGGTTTTGTTAGCAGTTATACTGTTTAAGGTGTATTTGTGTTCACCAACTAAAATGTCAATTTGAGAAGTTTCCAGAAAGTGAATACTTAAAACTGGACACTATAAAATTCCATTATAGTGACCTAGCATGGATGGGAGTGACAATGAGATAAAAGTTTCATATTTGGAATACAAAAAGCACCCTACCAAATTACAGTAGCAAAATCTTCCATATTATAAGGGCAAAACAAAAACTGCAGTCCTATTCTATGGTACAGTGAATTTGATTCATCTTGGCTTGGCAAGCATTTATTAAGCACCAATTACTATCATCCTCTAGACATTGTGCTAAGTTCTAGAGATATAAGGCCAAAAACATTCCCTGTGCTCAAGGAGCTTACATTCTTCTGGTCAGTTGGTATCAACTTCACCTGACTTAAGACTCACTTTTGGTGAGATGAAATAATTTCACTTTCAATTATATAAAAGTCATTGATTTAATCAAATGAAAAATGGGAAGAGGGGAAAAATAAGATGATAGGGAAGGTCTCCAAATCATTCCCAAAAGTGAAAGAAGCTATGGGTAAATGCCTACATCCTCACAGCAAATCTAAGTCAGCTTCTTTGAAAGAGCAGAGAGATGTTAGCGAGACATTCAAAAATCAGGAAGAAACGGCTTTATCCAGTGAAGAGCTGGGCATGAAACAAGGATGATTTCTTGGGAACTTGCTGCCTATTCCAGGTGATCCCAATGCTCTATCCATTTTTCATTCAGGCCCAGGCTTTATTTTTATTAAACAGGAATTCTCCACATTATACCAAACAGCCACAGGAGACCCCTTAGGGGTCACCTGCTGCCTATAATAATAATGCTGAAAATGTTGTTTTTTTTTCAATGACACGGTCATTACAGTATCTATGTAAATTTGCTTAAAAGCAAATAAGAATTCACTCATTATAAAGCACAGTTATGTATAAAGTCAGTAGAGTAAAATGTTTCTAAAGTACATTTTGGAGCCTTTATTTGCTTGTGTATTGGAGCCTTGACATAAGCACTCCTCAAGTAGTACCTTCAGTAAAACCAATACCACAGGTGAAACTTTGGGCATTTCCATGGCAGCCTCCTCTGGCCAAGAGCCCCCAAAGACACCCAATTCCCACTACAGCACTTATAGCAAGGCTCCAGTGCATGAATACAAAATGATGCATCTTAAGATTCACAACAGAATCTTAAAATGACTACAAATATGTATTCCAAGGATACAAACTCCATTTTAATTAGACAAGCTCTGCATTAAACAAGTCTAAACTGACTTCAAAGGAATTAAAATGATCCTCACTTTGCATATTTTCGTTAATATAACACCGACTCTCAGGCACAAAACTGGAGTTATTTGAATGAGGATTGCCTGATGATTCTGATTCACTTACTGTACTGTTCTCTAGACAACTGAAATCTACTGGCTCAAATACATCGGAGTGTGAACCAAAGAGAGCAGGACTGGCGCCGGCGCCTGCTGTGGATACCCTGGCGGAAGGCGTCGGATGGAGGGGCCTCCTGTAGTCTCTTGGGTTTAACCCCGAGTTATATGATGGGTTTTCAAGGTTCATGCTCCCATAGTGCACGTTAGTCTCCATCATGCTGTCATTGGCGGATATTGGAATATTCAAAGGACGATTCTGCAACATGCTAGTATTAACACTAAAAAGGTCAGCCTGTGACAGGGTCTGAGCTCCAATTCCATTTGTGCCATTATTAAAAAGACAAGGATCAGAACTATCTAGATTACCTGAACCAGGTATTTCCATGTATGACCGGTTACTTTGTGAACCAGAGGGAAGTGTCCCTGTTGAAAAACCATTTGGTGAATGTGTATTAATTGAGTTTACTGATGGCCAGCTTGAAGAAGGATAAGGTAATACTGAAGGTAAAGCAGAAACTGGATGTGACATTGTATTTGAACTTGACACAAGTGGTGAGGAAAAGTAAGGGAGGCCTTGATGTATAGTTCCTGGAGTTCTTTGCATTTCTATTAGAGGTACAATAAAAAAAAAAAAAGATTGTTTTTTAAAAGTAATTTTTACTAAAAAAAAGTTTTTTAAAATTAAGATAATAGTTTAAAGCATCTTAATATTCAATTATAGATAAGCCTAAAACAAATAAGTCATAACATTACATTATTTAAATAATACAGTTCACACACATCTATAAAATTGGGTACAAAATAGCCAAAATAACTTCAGGTAAAACAATTCTACTAATCTTTGAATACCTCTTTGAATACTTTTGAATATGCTGAATTTAAACAGATGACTTTGTAAGAATATATACTAAGTATCAACATATAATCTCATTTAGAACATTATGAAAATCTAGTTTTTGAAGTCCCTGTGAGAAAACTGGGCATATTTCATATAAATATTAGAGTGGAACCACAACTAGTTAGAATCCAAAGAACCAGCAAAGTTTTATCAAGAGGCAGCATCAAAAAGTGGATGAAGCAGGATAGCTGGTGTTGAGAGGCCTAGAACTAAATTCTGCCTCAGATACTTAGATGTATGATCTTGGGGCAAATCATTCAACTCTCAAAGCCTGCTGCTTCAATTGTAAATGGAGATAATACTTATACTACTTATATCACAAAGCTATTGTGAGGAAAGTGTTTTTGCGAACCTTCAAGTTTAGTATAAATATTAATGATTACTCTATACACTGCACTTTCAGGAGAAAAAGGAAAACCAAAAGAAAGTACATTGATACCAGGATTTATTGAAAATGTATATACACAGTAAATAAAATATACTACAGATTCATCCCAACTACATCTACAACTTTATAAGCAGTACTGAACTATGGTAACCAGTCTGAAGGAAGACTGTGGAGTATTGCAAGATCCTCTCTAATACTTAGAACTCAATATCTCCTGTGGACGTAGAGGGCCACATGCGGCCTGCTGGCCACAGGTCCCCCACTCCTGCTTAGGCAGTCTTTGAATTACTGTGTCCATAAAAATAATTATTTGCAGGTCAACCTATGCTTTGTACTTAGGTAGCCTAGTTCTTGGATGTCCACTATAGACTAGCACCAGAGCATGATAAGAACCAGAGGTCTTGTGCCCTATTGGCATGGCCTATGAAAATACAAGGTCACTTCCACACAGGAGGACTTCAGGAGAGGCTCAACCATAAAAGGGAAGATGTTCAAAGTATTATATTGGGTAAAATATGGAAACAAACCAAGACATTTTTGAGAACTTTCAAGAAAGCTTGAAACAAAAGGGGATTTTCTGATTAAGTTTTAGTAAACCAGAAATTCAATTACCAGAATATCTTTTTCTCAACATTCATTCCAGTTTATATATTTACTGCAAGATTTCATTTACCCTCTAGAAAATTAGAATAATGTAAATATGAAGAACATATTCATAGTTTCAAATACTGTTTTGTACAGACACCAGAGCATTTCAATATGTCATGGCATATGTGTTTTCAAGTTGTGGAGAAAAGTCAAATGAGCCATATTTTCTACATCAAGGATGGTGGAAGAATATACAAACCATACCGGTCTTTCTGATTCCCATATCTGCACAAAAGGTCAAATGCTACAGAAATAAATACCTTTTTTGATGATTCTCCCTTCTCCAGTTGATTGGGGAGGGCCAGCTTTTTGTCTTTCTGGAAAATTAACTATAAATTTTTAAAACTTCAGTCAGTATCATTTTGAAATTTACACTTAAAAATCAGATGAATTTAAAATATTAAATAAGATTAAAAACTCTTGTCATTTAATTCTGAAAATTCAGTAAAACTGTTAAAAGTAAAAAATCCTTACCACAACTTTGCAACAGCTTCTTGAAGTCTAAAGTTGTTTTTTGTTTCTTTGATTTATTACCATACGGATCTGGTTAGATAGGAAGGAAGGAAATGCATTAATCACACCATTATGCTTCTAACCTCTCTGAAACAAATGTGGTATTTTGATCATAAACATATAGAAAGTATGATTGAAATCAATGCACACAGAAAAGAGGGAAGAAAAAGGAAACAAACATTTATTAAGCACCCGCCATATGCCAGGGTTACTGCACTGAGCTAGGTGCTATCATTATGCATCTCTATTTCACAGCTGAGAATACTGAAGCAGACCGAGGGCAAGTGACCTGCACAGTTAGTAAGTGTCTGAAGCTGGTTCTGAACTCGGGTTTTCCTGGCTCCAGGTCCCCCACCCTGCACACTGCCTAGGAGTGATTTAGCAACTACTGATGCATCAGGTCACTGTCAACACAAGAGTTTCTCTTAATTGTGAAAAGTATTCATTTCTTCTATAGGATTTGTGGAAAGGAAAAGAAAGACTTCAAAGTTGGTATCAGAAAAAAAATTCACATACAGCATTCTAAAACCTGTAGTTGGTAAAATGACAAACAAGAAGTTGCTGTCGTTTGAATCCTAACAAAGCTGTCCAAAGGCTTTCCTCCTACATGTACAGAAAAGTTTCTATCAATCTGACCCCGAGGGGTCAGTCTTGTTTAAGAGGGCTTAGAGTAAGTGTTGGTAAGAAGATGGCATGAATTACTTCCCCAAATCATTCCAACTTTAAAAAATTATTTTATGCTTCAAACCTATGAATTTCTTACCAAGTAATCTTAATTCAAAATTACTACTAGGGGGGTATTTACTAGAGAATTGAATGTAGAGGAAAATAGAAAGTTCCTTTTTTACATATTAGCTAAATAAAATAATCTTTATGAATAAATGGTTAAGAATAGTAATTTAATCAGTGCAAGGGAAAATAAGAATTAGATACTTTTATTAATGGTGATTAATTCATAAATGTATGTAAACAAAGAAACTCAAGTGAAAGCAAAAGGAGGTTTTGTTAAGTATATAAATGTCTATTCTCTACAATTAACCAGAAATCTTTGATCCTCTGATTCCTTTGAACCTCAGTTTTCTCATCTGTAAAATGGGAGATCATCATGTATGAACCTATAGAGCTTACCTCAGGACTGTTTTTAGGTTCAAACCAAACGATGTACATCAAGTACTTTGAAAATCATATATAAATCTCATTCGTTATGGATGGGGTGCTTGGGTGCTTGTGCTTGAACCCCAGTTTGTAAAATCACATCAGTATGCAAAATCACATTTCTCCCTTGCCTCAAATCTCCCCAGCCTCAGAGCATTATCTCTGCCCCTTCCCCCTGCCAGTATTCTGCCTAGCAACCTTTCTTGATCAGGCCTCAGACAATGTTTATCTCCCCTTAGTATAATAACCAGCTGCACCTATGAATCCTTCACTGGATATCTATTAAGTCCCATCATACACATCTTTGATCCATCATTAGCTTGGAGCATATGCACACTCTCAAAATCCATCTTGTCAAACAGGACACTGATGGGTAGCAGACTGGGCACTTCTCAGTCAGCCCTGGCCACTAGTTGACTTAGTGATGTTTCAAGCCTAAAACTACACATCCGTGCAGCCCTCCCCACCTTGGGCTATTTCCCAGTGAATTATGGGCAATACACCTGTGTAGTAGATGTTAAAAGTGCATGTTTCTTTAAGCACTGACCACTCTTCAACTTCTCCCAAATCCCACCCTTACTCACCTAGTTAGCCTAACTGGGACAAGTTAGACTATAGATTATGCTATAAAAACTTTAACTCTGCCCTTTTAAGGTTGCAGGTTCTCTAAGACCTCCTGCCTGCTGTATAGTCTTAACAATAAACTTACTGACTCAGAATGCTTGAGCCTGTGAATTCATTCCAGACTGCCCACCAGGGAACTCTGGTCACTGGAGTCCCTGAAATACCTATCATCCTATGTTAATTGTTATTCACTAAACTATAGAATCTCCTCCAACTTCCTGTTTCCTACCCTGTCCTCTACTTTGCTCGCCCCATGCCTCAGCTCATGGGGCTTCTCTCTCCCTGTGCATCTCTCCAGAACACCATCCCACTGAGTTCTATCTCCCTGCACAAGGTCCAGCTGGGGTGCCATCTTTTCCATGAAGGCTTCCCTGGTTCTACCTATTCCTTCCTCACTCTAGAAGAGACCTCTTTTCTCTCTGGAGTGACCTAGGGGACTCTATGCGTTGCCTATACTTTCTACCTTCTGTGTCTCTATCTACTCTTCCCACCACAGAATAGAAGCTCCAATGAGAGCAAGGTCCATTTTTTATTTTTTATATGTCTCACAGCAACCAAGAGTACAATTGCATTTATAATGTAATATTTATATTTTGCAGTCACAGTTGCTGAATGATGATTTGCAAAAGAAAGTATAATAAAAATATAATTGGGAGTATTTCCAAAAAATATTATAAACTTATGGACACATAAATGAAACCCAGATTTGAATCAGTAATAAAACCATAAGCAAAACTATCTTTTACGCACTAAAATTTTTCTTATGAAAAAGTGGTACCTTTTTCATCTGGAAGATATCGAAAGTCCATGGATTCACTAACTTCCTGGTCTGAAGGTCTTCGGAGCTGCATTTTGACTGTTACTGGTTCAGTTATGGCTTTGTAAAATGGTGGCGTTCTGAAGACGATGGCTACCTGCCGATGCACATCTGCTTGTGAAAAGCTACCTTTAGCTTCCCAATCATTTAACACAAACCGAACTTCTATATCATCTAGAAAAGGAGCAGGAATATTTAATAGCAGATGACTAAAATGTAAAGCACATGTATTTATACAAAATAAATTTAAAAACAACTCAAATTGAAATACCTTTCTGAACTTTGTCACAGAGTAGGAATATTTCATCCCCTCCTCTGACACTTCCACAATTCTTGTTTACACGACAGATCCTTAATTCTGCAGTATTAGGAGCTCCTAGAACATAGAGAAAAAATTAAATGGATACTTCAATAATGTCTTTTATTATTCAAGAGTAAAGCTATGATGAGTAATATTACTACTACTAGTACTATTACTAAAACTGATAATGATTGTGAACATTTATATAACATTTACTGTGTGCCAGATGTTGCCGTGATGGGACTGGGACCCTTGAACTTTCCCACACTGGCACTTCACCTGAGGCATCTGGTCCATTCCAGTCTACCTAGATACTCAATAATCCTTTTAACTGCCCCTTCACTATGGCTCTCTAGCCACTTAGCTCCTTTCATTGACCACTCCCTTAATCCCATACTGATGTTCTCAGTCTTTTCTTGCATATGAGTAACAGTTTTATCCCTACCAAACTGCAGATTTACTAGAAATCTTGCCCGCCCTACTATTGTTATAATAAAGCCTTGCTACTTGACTGAAAGAAGGCTCGAGCCATCAAACTCTTTTGAGGCAGACCCCCTCCCCCTGCACCCTTGCACGTCCAGCTTCCCAGCACCCCAAACTGCAACAGCAGGCACTGTACTACGGCTTCATAACTGTCATCTCATTTGATCGTCACAACAACCCTGAGAGGCGAGTGCTGTTACTATCCCTCAGAGGAGGAAACAGAGGCAAACAGACATTAAGTGACTTGCCCAGGGTCATACAACTAGACAGTATTTGAGGCTGGATTTGAATTCAGGTCTTCTTGACTCCAGGCCCTGCACTCTCCACAGTGCCACTTGGCAGATCACCAATAGGACAGTGGTTTGAACATCAAATAAGTTAGAATCACACCATTTAAACAATACTAAAAGCATTAATGATTACATCTGTTTCTGCTTCTTTATATCCACTCCAACAACCTACTTCAGGCTGCTCCCCTAGTTCACTAGGGCACCAAAACTGCTGCAGTACCCTCCTAACTAGACTTTTTATCTCCAGATTCTCTCAGCTTCCAATTTATCTCCATGCTGCCATCAGCTGCTGCTGCTTCATCATCCTCCTCCTCAGAGCCAGCCTTAGGTTCCGCTCCATGAACATCCCACCTCCTTCAGAATAAGGGGATCGCCTGAAATTCCCCCCCCCCTTGCCCCGCAGCATGAGTACTTCTGATACTCAGAACCCTGTCACTTCTCAGTTCCCCCAGCCACTCTCTGCTCTCTGCCCTCTCCCCTCTTACTGGAACCGGGTGGTGCAGTAAGTTCCTCTCAAAGTATTCTTTAACTGGGGGCTCAAAACTTTCCAGAGAACACTCCATTTTCCATTAGTGGTTCTGCTTGATTTCCGACACAAACATCATGCGCTTGCCCCGGGTGCCTTCTAGCTCCCCTTTCAGCTTCCTCTTGTGTGTTGTCTTCTCCCCTTGCAGGGTAGGGCTATCTATCATTCTTTATATAATCTGTACCCCAAAGCTTAGCATATAGTGCCTAGCACAGAGGAGTCGCTTAAAAAATGTTCAATGAATTAAAAATTAACATAACATTAACATTTATATAACACTTAAGATTTTACAAAATATTTTACTCATCTCATTTGTTCATTGCAATAACCCTACAAGATAGGCGCTACAGGTAATATTTATGTCCATTTTATGGATGATGAAAGGGAGTTTCATAGAGATTAAGTGACTGGCCCCTAGTCCCCCAGGTAATTGTCAAAACCTGATTCAAGCCTAGGTCTTGTCTACCTCCTAGCTGAGTGCTTTTCCCACAATACTGCCTCATACTAGAAGTTACACTATTACTACACAATTCCTCCACGGGAAACCCTTCCACGTCTCCTTGTCACCTGCCCAACTATTTGACTTCTCAATAAAGATCTTCTAGACCAGCGGTTCTCAATCTGTGGGTTATATTCAAGTTGTAACAATGAAAATACATCCTGCCTATCAGATATTTACATCACAATTCATCACAGTAGCAAAATTACAGTTATGAAGTAGCAACAAAAATAATTTTATGGTTGGGGGTCACCACAACACAAAGAACTATACTAAAGGGTCACAGCATTAGGAAGGTTGAGAAACACTGCTCTAGACAATCAAGCTCATTTAGTGTTCCCTCAAAACACCTATGATCCTTTGTTCTTTTTCTTCTACTGGGACTGCCCCCTTGCTGCCCCTCCACTCAGAAACCCTACTCTCCCTTGAAGCCTCCTTGGAAGTCAGTACATTCATATGGCATGGATGCCTTATATCACTGATACCTATATGCACATCTACCCCATCAGACAGGAAATTCCCACAGAATGAAGCCTAGTCTTGCATTGTTTGAGGTGGGAGAGTTGGCAATATACATATATATATATATTTTTTTTTGTTTAATCTTGTTTTTATACTTGCACAACCATTATGAGTATTCAAATATACAAACAATACCAAGAAAGTACAAATCCAAAGACTTGAAACCACAAAGCTATGCAGAAAAAATTCTGTAAACGACTGTGTGTACTACTACTTTCTGACTGTTTAAAGAGAACAAAAATTCAGCCTTAGAAGATAGTAACTAAGTCATCTAAAGTCTTTATCATGGATTGTGTTTCTGTTTAATGTGCTATGTGCACACAGTCAGTGAACAGATGCTATTAAGATTTCTTCATTCTGCAAGGCTCCCATTTCTTCTTCAGATTCATCATTTATTATAATACAGCAATATTATATTTAAAAAACATAATTCTCTCAACCATTCCCCAACAGCTGGACATAAAGTTTGCTTCCAGGTTTTTCCAGGTTATTACAAACTGTGTGGTTAATAATCTTCTCATACAATTTTGCATCCCTTCTAGTGCCCTGTGCAGCAAAGTTTTATTACTTAATAAACATTAGTTGAAAGGATTATCGACTATATGAATGTATGGATGAACAAATGAATAGAATACTGAACAGTGATTATGGTTTTAAAACTGTATTTAACAGCTATAGGAAACATAGGCCCAAATCTTATTTATGTTACTGGCTTTATATTCATACACAGAGTCAAACAAATATGATGACTTTCAATACGAGTATTTTAACATTTCAAAATCTTTTACTGTGAGAATCTTTAAAAATCAGAAATAAACTGATACTGAAAGAAATTATACTATCCAAGCAAAACAGTAATTCCCCATTTGTTCTGAATAAAAAACACAAACAAAATAAAGATCCAAACCACCATAAATATAACTGAAGAAATAATAAATATTTAAGAAGAAATAATGTTCATGGAAAAAAGCAAATAATACAATGAGAAAAACTCTATATTTTATTACTTATACTTGTTATTATAAGTACTGATCATTTATTCTGGCCTTAAGGGAAAACAAGTAGCAAACAAGGCATCACCTATTGTGTATCTTTTTCAACCAGTTGTTAACCTGACATTATGTGCTTTGATTCCAAAACAGCTGGCTAATCAGAGGATCTTGTGAGTTGGAAGGGACGTTGGGAATAATGTAGTCCAATATCTCACTCAATGCAGGAATTCCTTCTCGAGCATCTCATGGAAGCACCTCTGCTTCAATATTTCTATCTGGTGGCGGTGGTGGTCGGGCAGTTGTTTCAGTTGTGTCTAACTATTTATTCATGGCCCCATTTGGAGTTTTCTTGACAGAGATGCCAGAGCGTTTTGTCATTTCCTTCCCTAGCTTATTTTACAGATAAGAAACTCAGGGCAACCGGGTTAAGTGACTTGCCTAGGATCACACAGCTAGTAAGTATCTGAGGATATAGAGAGCTCATTATTTCATAAGGCATCCCATTTCATTTTTAAACCGCTGAGTGTCTGAACATTATTCCCTGTTGCCGAGTTGCAATCTGCCCTTTGATTTCTAGCCACCCAATCCTAGCTGATATGACTACAGGATCATATATTAAGAGGTAAAAGGAACCTAGAAACAACCGAGGTTAAACCTTCCATTTATAACTAAGGCCCAAAGAGGTTAAGTGCCCAAGGACATGACAGCTAGCAAGCAGAAGTCATCATTTAAACTCAGGTCCTGGCCCCAAACCCAGTACCTTTTCTATTATACTCTAAAATGAGTTACTTTTTTCCCAAAAATCTTTTCCTGTCTTACAGCCCCAACAAAGTCTTCCTTATTGGTTGGAAAGTCAGTAAGACAAATTAAGAATGTATAAAATGTTCTGCTGCTGCAGTGTGAAGTCTTCCTGTAAATTTCCAGAGAGTATGAAGTCCCCCATATCTTGTCTCTGTATCCATTTTGTAATAAAAGTTCAGAAATATCAGCCACATCCTCCACCCAGGTAAGCAGCCTGAAGTATTCTCCCATAAATGTCACTTTTGTTCTTCTCTCCTGTTCCTTCATGATCTCAGTGTGGACACTCCCTCCATCAAAGTACCACAGCCTATCTATGCCTTTGAAACTGGGAGATTCCTATCCACATCTTTCCTAACATTCCCAATAGACTCCTCAATACTCAGGAGGTTTTCCTAATGTTTTCATAAACATTTGTGTGGATACACAGTACAATGGTCAAACTGTCCGTCGCCTCTTCTTTTTCTCACATAACCAGTCCCCCTCCTTTTCTAGACATGCATGTCTTTGAGGGTGCTCTTCATGCCCTTCTCAAACACAAGGGACGTGACACCCACCATGTGTCTTAGCCTATTTACACCCACCATGTGTCTTTTTCCATTGCCCGTTAGGTCATCTGCAACTCTGAGTTTTCTGAGACTGTGGTTTTTTATACATTCATACAAAATCAACAGGAAAATACTGGTGTTAAAAAAGGGGGAGGAGGACTTCTAGTGGCATATAAATTATGAATGTCCATGGACTTGTAACTCCCCCACCCAATCCAGTCTAATGTCCACTTCCTATTCACTTCTGGTCCCATGTTTAACTCCATGGCACAATGAGAAGGGAACAGGGTGCCACAGAAGATAGAAAGTTGGTCTGGGAGTCAGGAAGACCATGGTTCACGTCCTACCTCCGACACATACAGGTTGTGGGATCCCTAACAAGTCATTTAACCTCAATGACCTCAGCAACTCTCTAAGACCCCACATTGTAGAGAAGGTGCAGATCAGCATAGATAAGGAAGTTCTTCCCCAGGAGCTCTCTATGCTGAAGAAATCACAATTCTCCTTATTAAAAAAATATAGACAATATGCATTTTTATCCACTTTGTTTTTTAAAAAGTATTTGCAAAACACTTTTTTCACAACCACCCCAGGAAGTGTACAAAGAAGAATTCAAACCCAATTCTCTTGAATGACACTGATATAGTTTACCAAGATTTCTGAAAAGCATTTGACAATGTCTCTTCCGCTAACCTTACAGGCATGATGGAGACATGTGGGCAAGATTGATGGGCGTGGAACTATCTGGCTGGACCAAAAGAAGAGAGAAATCAATATAGTGTATGCTTCTGGAGATGGTGCCTGCCTAGCACACAGTAACTGTTTAATCAAAGCTTGGTGAATTGCCTAGAGTTGACTAGAGTAGTCATGGTACCACTCTTCTCTGGTGAGAACATATGTTAAGAATTATGTTCAGTTTGGGATGCCATGTTTTAGGATACTGATGTACCAGAAACCGACCAGAAGAAAATAACAAGGAGCGGAGGGCCACAAGACCATACCATAAGAAGGATCGACTGAAGGAATTGGGGATCTTTAACTTAGACAAGAGAAAGCTTTTGAGGGGACATGCTCACTATGAAGCATTTGGTGGACTGTCAAGGAAAAGGAATCAGATTTATTCTTTATGTCTCCAGATAGATTAATTAGAACAAAAGGGTAAATTATGCATGTACATAGAATGAAACATCTACTTAAAATGAG
>CM053595.1:235683372-235739583 GCA_028646575.1 Pseudocheirus occidentalis
TTGCCCATGGAACTGTGTGTGATCCCACTCTTAGATATTAGTCACTTCACAGGATGAATTTAGAGATAAACCACCATGGGTTATATTTCACAAATCCAGTGGCACATAACTGTTACCAGCTTTTACATTTTCTTTTAGGAGGTGAGCAGTCCAATGCAGCTTTGACTTCAGAATGCCAGTAAATCTCTTAACATAATCAGTCACAGCCTTCTCTTTGATATCTTTATTCTGAATGTGTCACTTCATTATCACTACTAGTAATTTAAATTAAGTAATAATAATTAATAATAAAACTTAAACTCCTAAGCCAAGTATTTAGAGTAGTATTTACAATGTACCTCCCAAGCCTTATTTTTATCCCTCCTCTCCATGTGCCAAACTAGAGCACCAGTTATGAGAGCCAAACTAGACTACCAGTTATTTCCTAAACTTGACGTACCATCTTCCTATATTCAGCAAACTGCTCCTTATGCCTGGATATAGACTCCCCTCCTCCTTTTAGCCTCTTAGAATGTTCTATCTTTAAGCCTCGGTTTAGGGGCTATCAACTCTGTGAAGTTTAATTTGTCCTTCCCCTCCAACGGATGTCTTTTTCAAATGTTCATAAAGCCTTCTGTCCAGGTTTATCCTCGGTCTATTCTGTATTATATTTACATGCGTGCATTTTGTATTCTGCTCTCCTACAGTAAACCCGTTGAGGGCAGGGATGGTGTATTGTTTTAATTTTTGTATTCTTAGCACTAACATATGCCTTGCATATATACTAAGCACTTGAATAGCTGTTGAATTGAAGTGACTTCAATTAGAAGAATGACAAAAGCACTAACTCATATCTTTGAGTATTTCAGAACTTCAAAGTTATTACACTTAGCACATAGCAGGTATTTAATAAATGACTGATTAATTACAGATACATTCAAGTTTTTTTTTTCCTTCTGGCTGTATCATTTGTTCCTAAATGGTCAGTGGAAATAAATACCGTTTGGTAGGCTGGTGAATCTTAGGATAATTTCCATCACATTTCTGATACTCATTCTAGTATGATGATAGACCTTCCTATTAGCCATATTAGGCATAAAGATGGACAACTCTGTCTATCAAGTAATCAATCACCATCAATAAACAATATTATGCTTGCATTTTATAGCTTGGCAGATAGTTTTGGGCAGTTGTAATGGCTAAACAATTTATCATGTGGCTAATCTGAGGATGAGTTATTCTGAATTTAGGCAGACTGGTCCTAAGACATGTAATCCTCCACAGGCTTATGTTCAAGCATTTCCAACATGGTTGAAACCTGCCAGAACTTGCACTATGATGACAAAGCTTTCAAAAACCCAGGATCACCTTTACTTGTGATGAGGCATCTGATTAGAATTTATATTTTACTTAAGAATTTTCACTTTTTTGATGTAAATAACTGAAGTAATGTTTATTGCTGAGGGGCAGAGAATGCAAATATAATTTTTTAAATGACAATCTTATTTAACTAATCTATTCAATGTCATTCCAACTAAATGACTAAAAATTATTTTACTGAGTTAGAAAAAATAATAACAAAGTTCATCTGGAAGAACAAAAGGAAATTCAAAGAAAACAGGGAAAGGATGTAAAGGAAGTAGATTCAACAGTATTAGATCTTAAATTATATTAAAAGGCTAGAGCACTATTGAAGTGTAAAAAGGATAATTTCAATTATTTTAAATTAAAATTGTCTTGTATAAATAAAATCTATGTAGCCAAGAAAAGAAGGAATGCTGGAAATTGGGGGAAAAACTCTCAAAGATAATCTCTCAGATGGGTTGGAATACTGCTGTGATGTAGGAAATGATGAGCTAGCAGGTTGATTTAGAAAAATATGGAAAGACCAGGACTTATGAAGGAAGACACTATCCATCTTTAGAGATACAGACAAGAGGAGAAAATAAGCATATTATGGTCTTATATATATTTGTATGAGTGTATATATGTGTACATTTATAGATATCTCTGTGTGTATGTATGTGTGTGTATATATATACATATACACACATATATTCACGCTTAATTGTAGTATTCTTTGTGTGGTGGGGGGAGGGGAAAAATAAAGTAAAAAGTGTACAGCAGAGAACAAAGAAAACCAACAAAGAAGTAGAGAAAAGCTGGGTGACTCTGAAAACAATGTATAGAATGTATTACATAGGTTTTCTTGAAATGGAAGTGTATTGTTTTATATTGAATCCTCTCTTACAGTCTACTGTGTACATGGCAATGCTTTTTTTTTCTTTTCTCATTCTGTATTTAAGTTTAAAAATTTTTTAATGTACAAAAGAAGAATTTTTGCTTTTATTTGTGGACTACAAAAGAACTCGTTCTTCCTTTCACAAATTCTTATGACTCAAGAGGTGTATGCTTTTTATCTGAATGTTCTGGAAAGAGATGAGTCATCAGTTCCAAAATTACATCCTCCACCTACTCAAGCATATAAAATGATCACTTTGCCTTATTTACTTGTTTGACATAAAAATTTTAACTTTGGTATAAAAGAGTATTATCTATAGAAAACATTTGACATACAACATTTTCACACAGATCACCTCAGAAGAACATAAATATTAAAGTCTTTCATTAATATCTTAAGAAAGATAGTATCAAATTTTTACTAAATTTCATTTTATTTGAACAATACTGAATGTTATAAGTATTATGAATTTTATTTTTAGGTTGGTAGCTATTAAAATTATGGACAGAATAATGCTTTAAAAGCAGGCAGAACTTTCTCTTCAGGGCAAATTCAATTTCCAGCTCATCAACAGAACTGACAGAACTCGAAATTTGCTTTTTTGAAAGAGATTGATATAATCAATCACAAGCACATATTCGAATTACACAAACACACAAAACTAGAAATACCAAAGGTATAATAACGGTCTTACCTTTTGACACATATGTAACTAAACTACAAATATATCTCTTCACAATGAACCACAAAGTAAATGCCAAAATTTGTATGTTATATTAAAATTTCTTTTGATCAAAAACTGCTTGAAATGAGTGGGACATTAGTTGTGGTTTAGTTGTCTTCTTTAATTAAAAATATTCATTACGATGTTATTTGTTATACAAAATTTAACCAACTTTTAAAAGAAAGTCCAATTTATGTCATTTTATAAAAAATTATATAAACTTATTCATATAATGTTTGTGGATGCCATTAAGTTGTCATTGGAACTTAACCATATCAATTTTAAAAGTGGAGAACAAAATGCAGAAGTAAATTAGAATAATTAGAAAGTCAAAGAAAATGTGTTCCCTTTTTCAAATAACATACTAACATAGGGTGCTAGAAAATTTTTCTAATTTGTTGTGTGCCATGAATGAAAGTTAATAAAAATAATTGGCAATTGGCAATTAGTGCCAAGTAATGTTTTATATGGAGAATCTTCTCTGTAGAGTCATTCCCTACTAATACTTCATACTTAGTTCAACCCTTCTTGTTGCAAATAAATTCTATATAAAACCAATGTGTGTGTCAGTAGGCCTAGAATGGTATAACCAAAAGGTACTAAATAACCTGTCTTCCTGTAACCAAAAGTTCATTTCCTATTCCTTTCTTTTCAAACTAAATTAAAAACATGTGTTGACTGTCTCTAGATCTACCACTTCTACTACATGGCTCACTCATCAGCACCATCAAAATCATAAGTGATGGTTCATTTTTCTTCCTGTGTTAATGTGTATAAGTCCCTGTATTATTTGGCATAAAATACGTAAATTTTCTAAAAACAAACACTTATCTTTGCCATTAAATTAATCTTTCTACTTTCCACAATCTTAATTTAAATTCTAATCATCAAAGGAATTTAAAGAGAACTAGGAATGATCTTTTGTAAAGGAGATCAATACAGTTTATCAGACATATCCAATTTACAAATGAAAAGGAAAAAAAGGCTATGAAACATATCTTCTTTAACAAAAGGATCTCTGCTTACTCTACCTTTGGAGAATGACTTGAATCAAAAGCATGAAAGGGGTGACTTTGGCTGACTAACACTCAAAATCAGTAACACCACTGAACTTGTGGTTGAAGGCAGATAACATATTTATTTATGTCATAGATGAAGTGTAATGGAGGAAGATTCTGAATACCCAAAGTCAACCACATAAAAACCCAGACTAAGATAAAATAAAGCTGAACTTCCCCCACAATACGTATGTATTTCTCTTGCTTAGGAAGTGATGACATCAATTAAAATGTGTATTTAATAAAGATAAGAAATTTTCATATGTTAAGTTCACAATAAACTATTTAGGTTTCTTATATGCCATAGTAAGAATCATATAAGATCTGAATATGGATTGTTCACTGTTTTTATTCAGTGCTTATAACTAAGTTTTGTTTTTTTGAGGTTTTTTTGCTTTTTTGGAGGGGAGAAGACAGGGAAATTGGGGTTAAGTGACGTGCCCAAGGTCATACAGCTAGTATGTGTTAAGAGTCTGAGGCCAGATTTGAACTCAGGTCCTCCTGACTCCAGGGCCTGTGCTCTATTCACTGAGCCACCTAGCCACCCCAATAACTAAGTTTTAGTCCAATAAAATTATCCTAAGAAATTATGGAAAATCTCTCATTTTACTGTAGTTTACACAAATTCTATTCTAAGTCTAAAAATGAATCATGTATTTTTTATCATCTCTGACCTACTAAACTGCTTTTGAATTCTTTAATATTGAAGTTTAATATAGCACAGTATGATTAGAAACTTATTAAAACAATATAAAAACAAATGGTTTCCTTCCAATGTAATAGGTATGTCATAAACATAAAAAAGTGAGACCGATGAAATCAAAACAACGTTACTACTTCTTAACTAATGAGAACTTTTGCTTAATTTCGTAAAACATACATATCCACCTTTCAATGTCTTGAGAGGATCTAAGGGAAAAAATTAAACCAATTATAGCTATGAGCAAGAGACCTTTCAAGAACACATGGCCAAGAGTGAGAGTGACAGACACAGAAGTCTGATGAAGGGCGTGATTCATCTCAAGTCATCTCTAGACGGCTTCACTGCGTCACAATGACCACGAGTACTGATTCTGTCGCTCTCGTGGCGCTGACACGAGCTCAACACTGGGTACTTTTTCAGTCTTGATCCACTTCAGCAATAATCACATAGTCTCAGCCTTCACGTCACTTCTATCTTGTCTAATGAAACCAAAATACAAACCCTCCTTTATGTTTTGCAAAGCTTTTATAACCTGACTACCAGCTTTCTTATCACATTTATCTCTTACTGCTCCTTTTTTATGCATCTATAGTCCAGCCAAAATATCCTGCTTGTTCTTCCCTAAACACAAAATCCCATCCCCTGTCACTGTCTCTGTACAGGGCACCTTTCCTCTTTCCCCCATTCCAGGACTACATGGCTCACTCATCTGTCATCTCCCATGGGAAGCCTTATCCTGATCCTCTCAGCTGCCAAGATTAGCCATTCTGGAAATTTCTTTGTCTCTACTTTGAATGTATCTTGCCTTAATTTTTCTGTGTCTTTGCTATCTTCCCCCTCCCCAAAGAATGTAACAGACTTAAGGATGGGGACTCTCTCATTTTTTTCTTTCTTTCTTTTTTTTTTTTTTTGGAGGGGGGAAGGCAGGGCAATTGGGGTTAAGAGACTTGTCCAAGGTCACACAGCTAGTAAGCATTAAGTGTCTGAGGCTGGATTTGAACTCAGGTCCTCCTGACTGCAGGGCTGGTGCTCTATTCACTGCACCACCTGGCTGCCCCCATTCTTGTCCTTTTATCATCGAACCATACCATAGTGTCTAGACTCCAGGTACTTAATAAATGTAGAATGAATGAATCTTCTACGGACATCCAAGTCACTCTCCCACCTTCTCCAATGATTTTCTCCATCAGAATCCTTTGGTGACTGCAACATTCATAGGGATAATTTTTCTAACATCCATTAACCTCCTTAACACCTATGACTTTAGCCTAAATGACTCACACAGAAGTGGTAATCATCACTTGTAAATCCACCTCTTTTATCTCCAAGTTCACACATCCTGAAGATTTTCTCTCTGACAACCTCCTGTCCTCCTACTTCATTC
Organism: Pseudocheirus occidentalis; assembly: GCA_028646575.1. NCBI lineage: Eukaryota > Metazoa > Chordata > Mammalia > Diprotodontia > Pseudocheiridae > Pseudocheirus > Pseudocheirus occidentalis. Next base: position 235,689,463 of record CM053595.1, read on the forward strand.
ACTGTCTCTCTCCTCCTCAGTCTGCTGTCCACATTATGACTTCTAATGTCTAGACCCCATCCCATTCTCCCAGACTATTCTATCTGCTTCTTCCCTTAATAGCCTTCACCCTACAGCTAGCACTTCAATATGGTGCTATTTTTCACTCCTGACTCTTTCCCCCTTGTCATTCCACTGTTGCTATCCTATTCCAGTCCTGGATCACCCAACTATTTATCTTTTCTCCTTATTCCCAATCCACCAACGCTGCTAGAGGAAATCACAAAATTATATTGACTGGGTCCACTACACATTTATGTGATCTAACCTCAACCAGGCACTCACTGCTACAGAACAAACCTTTTTAGACTGTTTTAGAATCCATTTAGATTTAGATGTCAGAGGTTTATAGGTTGTGCAGGGGATACAGCATTGGGCCTGGAGTCAGGAAGATCTGAGTTTATATATGGATTCAGACACCAACTGTATGACCCTGGGAAGTCACTTAACCTTTGTCTACCTCAATTTCTTCAACTGTAAAACGGGGAGAATATCAGCACCTGCTTCCCAAGGTTGTTATAAGGCTCAGAAAAGATACTTGTAAGGAATCTAGTGCAGGGCCTGGCATGTAGCAGGTGCTTAATAAATGTTCACATCTTCCCTTTATTCATGCCTTTCTGTCACATTCCCCACAGTATCGACTCTAAACCTTGTCTTCAAGTCCCCCACACTCCTTTTCTCTAAGCAACTAATCTTGCGTCTTACTTGGGTTTATTTAATCTTCTCATTTCCCAGATTTCTACTCTAGTGTCCACTCTCCTTTTTGGTCACTCTCTCACCTGGCTCACTATTTTGGGGAGATTTCAACCAAGCTTCACTTCAGACTTTGCTCCCTGGTCTTCTTCCTGACTCTGCCAGCAGTCTTCCTGCCACATGAACACTCTCCCCACTCTGCTATTCCCTCCAGTTTCTAGCGCTGTACAAAACCCAATTCTCATCAGCCTTCTAGCAACATTTTGAACCAAAGTGCCCCAGGAGTCCAGCCACTATTACCTTATGTATGTGTTCTATCCTATTAGAATGTAAATCCCTTGAAGTCAGAGGTACGTGTGTATCTCCAGTACTTAGCAAGATATTTGGCACACAGGAAGCCTTCAAAAAGGCTTTTTCATCCATCCATTTGCATGTCATTCAATGTGTGTCAACAAGCATCTATGAGGTGCATAATGGCATACTATGGGCCAGGCACCATGCTAAATGCTAGGTGCACAAAGGTGACAAGACAGTCCCTGACCTCAAGGAACTCACATTCTAATGGGAGGAGAGGGGGAAAACATGTAAATGACCATATACAAACAAGATATGTTTAGGGTAACATAGAGGTCATCCATTGGAAGAGACCTCAGAGGATGCCAGGTCAGAACTTGCCTCCCTATCTCAAACTTCCTTTATGGTTCTCCTGGGCTCAAGTCTCAGCTAACAGGATGTCCCTCCTCCTTGCCAACATTAACCCCTCTTTGTGTCTCTCTCCCCCTCTTCCCCTTCTTTTTATGCCCCCTCCCCTCAACAGTGCCTTCCCCGTTGACCACAATAGAGCTCAGATCTTCTCTATAAAATTAGCAGTCTATACCCCTGCATCGATACTATGCAGGCCACTAAAAGGACTCTCTGAGTGCTTCTGAAGCTGCAGTCACCAAATTCATCAATGGCTTCTTAGGTGTCAGCCCTTTGTCTTTACTCCTCATCTGCAGCATCTGCTGTTGCTCTCACTGTCGCTCCTTTCTGGACACTGGTTATCCCTTGGCTTCTATCAAACAGCTTTCTCCTGACCTTGCTCCACCTCAGATTCCTTGCTATTAGTGGCCTTTGCTAGGTCATGTGCTCCTCCAGTCCTGTGACTTCAATGATCACCTCTAGACAGGTAACTCTTAAATTTAGACATCTCCCCTCTCTTTCTCCCTGGACGCCCATGAAGCATCTACACTGGCAGGGCACATCTTTACCCGGATGTCTGGCTGGCAATCAAGGCCAGAAAGTCCAGGAAGGATCACGTCATCATTTACCATCAGCCTGCACTCCTCCCAACTTCCCTAAGCCTGCTGAAGTCACCATACTTCTTGTTACACAATTTTCAAACTTGAGTCCTCTGTTTCTTCCCTTCCCATCTCTCCACAGGGTGAAGCAGTTTCCAAGGTCAGTCACTTCTCCCTCCACATCTTATGTATCTAATCATATCTTTCCACATAAGGCCACTGATCTCTCCCTTCTTCAACCTATCTTTCACACGTTTGCCAAACTAATTTTCCTAATGCACATATATGACCATGACTTTTATGTCATTCCTCTGAATCTTCTTTATATCTAGAATAAAATACACATCTCCACCCTGGATTTAAAGCTCTTCACCATTCTCTAGCCAGGCCTTTTCTAGTCATATTTCACACACTATATTCTAACTAAACTGAACTACTTATTCTTCTCTTTTCTTTCCATGAATTCAAGTGATCCTTGCCAAGAATAAACTTCTTCCTCTCCTCCTGCAGAAATCAATAAATCTGATTCAATTCAACAAACATTATTACATGCCTATCAGGTGCAAGGTACTGTTACAGGCTAGGGAGACAAAGATAAAAAAGAAACACAGGCCTGCCCTCATGGAGCTAACACAATTGGAATTTAAGTAGAATCCTCTTCTTTCAAGGGCCAGCTCAAATACAGCTTCTAACGTTAATCCTTCCCCAGGTGAAGCTGACCTCTCCCTCCTCAAATTCCTAGATCACGGTCAATCTTTCCTTTGCCCCACTGTATTTTATCTTGTCTTCATTATTATTTGTGCACTAGGTATATACCCCCTCCTAGACTGTAAACATTTTAAGGCAAGGGCCATGTTGCATTTCCACTGTTGTGTTTGAAGCAAACCAACTAGTAGTAAATGTTTGTTAAATTGCCCTGAATCTCCATCTTATTAGTACATAATTGATATTTCAGTAGATCTGTGATCTCATAAAGCTGGTTACTTGCTCAACCAAAAGATTACAACTCATCTGCACCTTCTCATCCTATGTGTCTGATCCCTCTCCCCATGGAGGGACCACAGAGGATCTACTCCAAAGGGTGGCCTTCCCTCTCTAAGTCTATTGATGTTTCAAGGATACCAATGCAGAGCTTGAGCTGTCCATCTGTTATCCCTCACTCTAACTACAAGACCAGCCCACTTCTTTTTCTGATCTCATACTTCCTGCATGAAATAAATCCTTCAGTGTCATTCCCGACACGCCTCCCTTTTATGTATACCTACAGTCTAGGAAGGACACTGACAAGCAGTGTGTCTGCTTTGGTGAAGGGCAGCTAGATGGTACAGTGGATAGAGTGCCAGACCTGGAGTCAGGAAGACTCATCTTCATGAGTTCAAATTTGGCCTCAGATACTTACTAGCTGTCTGATCCTGGGCCTGTTTGCCTTGGTTTCCTCATCTGTAAAAATGAGCCGGAGAAGGAAATGGCAAACCATTCCAGTAACTTTGCCAAGAAAATCCCAAATGGGGTCACAAAGAGTCAGACACGACTGAAAAACAACTTGACAACAACATTACCAGTAAAAGGCCTTGAATTTATGTTATGGGAAGCTAAGTTAAAGCAAGAGTTCTTAACCTGGGATCCATGAACTTGATTGACTGGTTTTTTAAATATATGTTTTGGTAACTACATTTCAATGCAATTAATTTCCTTTGTAATCCTATGTATTTTATTTTATGCATTTAAAAACACTATACTGAGGAGTCCATAGGCTTCTCCAGACTGCCAAAGTAGTTCATGTCACAAAACAAGTAAACCCCAGAGTTAAAGGCACTGGGGATTTTTAATCTGTAGAAGAGAAGGCTCAGAGGGAACATGATAGTTGTTTCCAAGTACTGGAAGAAGAGTCAGACAGAAGAGTAACGGACTTGTCCTGCTTAGAACAAGAAGACAGAAAGAGGAATGGCTGGTGAAAACTCCAGGGGAAAAGTTAAACGGGCTTAATCTAAGAAAAACAATCTTCAGCCTCAGGCTGGAAGGGACGCTTTGATTTTTATAAATAAGAAAACCAAGGGAAGGGAACAGACTTATCTGTGGCTTGGTAGGGAGCAATTGGTGCCCATATCCTCTGGCTAGGGATGCAGTGACATGGGCTATCCAAGGGGACGGGATCTCCTCCTTACTCAGGGTCTTCTAGCAAAGACTGGAAGGCTGGATGTCGATTGTTAAGAATGTTACCAAAGGGATCATTCAGCCATCATTTAGACCAGACAGCCTCTAAGGTCCCTTCCAAACTCTTGGAGATTCTGTCACATGGAAGCCAAACCCAGTTAGATCTTCCTTCTCTACAACTCTCACACACGGCATGTGACTGAAAAATGTGATATGATATGGAAACTAATGAGCACAAGCTTCCTGTCCCTTTTTTCTTTTCATCAATGATCTTTTCACTACATGGATAGATCATTCTCTTAAAGCTCTTGCAGAGCTGAGGAAAACAGGCTTAAAGGTCAGGAGGCACCAATGCCTTTAATAGAAAGGATCATTAAATATTATGACAGGTAGTCAATGAAGATTATAGAAAGTTATTTCCTGAAGAATTTCCAAACTGGGGCAGCTAGGTGGCATAGTGAACACTGGCCCTGAAGTCAGGAGGACCTGAGTTCAAATTCAGTCTCAGACACTTAACACAAAAACTAGCCATGTGACCTTGGGCAAGTCACTTAACCCCAATTGCTCTACCTTCTGCCCTCCAAAAGGCAAAAAACAAAAACTGAACTTCAAAACCACAACAGATCCCCATCTCTTTGAGATGGTAGAGTCCTAATGCCATACACAACCAGATTCCCAAAAGAATGCTACTGTGAACAGCTTTTAAGGTTCGAATTACACAGTATAGTAAACACTCCATTTATTCCATTGCAAATCAAGGCAAACATTCAATCAATTTACAATACAATAATCAATCTTCCACTAATGGGAAAATTATGGATTAACTTAATCAGTCACTTATCTAGCAATCAGTCACTAAATACAGTTATTAGAAAATTACACGAACCTTCCACCCCACGGTGTCTAGTAAATTTCAATTTTATCAGGCATTCTATATCCGAGGAGAGGCCTTTTCTTCATCTTGACTTGGGGTGGTCTCTCAGATTCCCTCGATCCCCTTCTATGGTCCCAGCTCCTACTTGAATCCACCAAACAGTCACCTGGATTCAGAGGCAGACAGCACCCAGGTTCTCATCTAGTTCTCCAGGCAGTTCCTGGAATACACTGAAGTTCACAGGGTCCAGCACGTCTCAAAACCTTCACCACTTCTGTTGCTGGGAGCTCAAGGATCAATCAAGCCACGAACAAACAAAGTCTTATCCTGGTCATGCTTCTTCAGTCTTCCAGCAGTTCAGCTGGCCCTAGGACCCTAGAGAAATCTTGGCCTTCCAGGTAGCCCTCTAAGCCTTCCAGGTGGCCTTCACAAGATTCTGGTCTCACAGAAAACTCCAACTCAGTCCTCAGTCCAGCAGCCCCAGCTCCCAGATGCTGGGACAATTTGGCTCCCTCCACCAGGAGCCACCAGGAGGAAAATTCCTGATTCTGATTCTGTCTCTGGAATTTTTATATATACACACTGGCCTCCTGTCTCAGTCAACCCTCTCTTGCCAGTCAGCAACAGGAGACAGAGTTCACACCCTCTTCACACAGGAGACAGTTCACACTCTCTGCCTCTTTCACAAAAGTACTTGCCCTTAATCACTAAGGGCCAAGTACCCGCTAAATTAATTACCATTACATAGAAGTAGAAATAACTGTCAGCTTCCAGAGCATCTCCAGAGTTCTTATTAACACCAAACAACTCCCTCATTTTTAGCAGATGAAGCAAAAGATACAGCTGAAAATAATCAATTGATTTCTGCTTCCTACCCATTAATAAAAATCTAATTTTGTGTAACACATATTTCTATCCAGCATTAATTAAAATATGAAAATTTCACTACAATTTCAAATTAAGCTTCAAGAAAACAAGATGAGGCTATAATACAAGATAGAAAATAAGTACTTACGATTGTCATAAATTGGGTTGGAGACAACAGGGGGAAGAGCTGATGTTAAATTGCCATGTTCATCAAGAAGGAAAACTTGAAAACAGAGTCTTACCACATTTAGATCACAGTCTTCAATGTTGAGTAGTTGTTGTTCTGGAACTGCATAATAAAATTATTTTAAGAGATTTAAATAATTATGATTTTTAAAAAGCACATTCTTCCCTCTCATAATTCCATTCAACTAACTTGGAAAGAGGTTAGACAAATATGTTCTTTATTTTTTTTCAAAATATGTTCTTTAAAAAAGTGAATGGCACGTTTTAAAATCTATAATACACCATTTTCCTGGCCCTGACCAATCATTCATCATTCAAGTATTTCCAAGCATAGGCACTATGCTAGGCATTTTATAAAAGTGGAAAAACAGAAACCGAACCTTCCCCTTCTTGGAAGAAAAACAGAAGACAATAAAAAATTGATGCTAGTAATACAAATGATGCTGAATAAATGGATATATGCAGTACACAGCAGTGGCTATGACATATTGCAATACAGTGCAATGAAAAGAATGGTAGATTTAGAATCAAGGAATCTGGGTCTGAATCTTAGTTTTGCTATTTAATATTCTGTTAACGACCTTGGGCAAGTCACTTAAAGATTTGATAAAGTAATTCACTTTAAAGTGTTAATAATATGATTTTAATGGGAAGATATTTGTAGATCCTATATCTGCATGCATGCATGATAGCGGGGGGCAGGGGAGGCAGAGGGAGAAAATCTGAAGCTCGAAGGACTGTGGAACTGAATGTTGTAAACTAAAAGTAAAAAAAACCAATTTAAGAGAAAAAAATAATATGGTTTTTAAAAAATCTAACTTAAAGGGGTAGCGAGGTGCCTTAGAATGACTCTGTGTTCAGAGGACATGGGTTTAAATCCTGTCTGATACTGTGACCGTGCTGGTCCTCAGCTTCTCTTTCTTTAAAATGAAGCGGTTCAGGCTGCCCTCTGCATTCCTTTCCAGTTCTAAACCTATGCACCTATGAATAGATAATGATATTGTCTGTAGAGAATGAAGAAGAAACTTAGCTGCATACAGGATAAAAACAGCTAATATTTATATAGTGTCGTGCCATCTACGTGCCCTGCATTGTGCTAAGATACAAAAATTGTGTCATTTAATTCTCACAACAATCCTGGAAGGTAGGTACTATTATCATTTCCATCTCACAGCTGAGGAAACTGAGGCAAACAAGTCAAGTGACTGGCCTGAGGCTACACAGAACATATAAGAATTAAAAGCACTGTTTTGAGAGGTAATGTGCAGATGTTTAAAGAAGCCATACTTAGTTTACACATATAAGGAAAACTCACCAAAATTTTTAGTGTGAAATTTTATGTACAAATAGAAATTAAGACAAAAAATTTCCAGAGTCAAAAAGTTTTATGCTAACATTTTTGTAGATTTGCAGCAATAGAAAAACCTTGAAAGTGACCTAAAATATACATTTTAATTTATATGTGAAAAACTCAGTTCCCATTAGAAACATAGTTCTACCCTTTTTTTTTACCCTTACAGTACACCCATTATCATATAACTAGTAAAATTCCAAGTTTTATGTTTCTTAACCCTGAAATAAGTTCTCACATTGCTCACATTCACTGGCCAGAAGAGTACTGAAATTGAAAGCACACATACTTATAAAAATAGGTGCACATATAAACCCCTATGCATACCACTAAAAGAGAAATTTCCTAACTTTGTACACTGCAGTACTTATTAAAATAACTGTGATTTTTTTGGATTAAGGTTTTCATGGATGTGATATTCAGCAAAATAACATATACAAATTTCTATGTAATAGTCATGTAACGTTTCTTATTCATTTGTCATCCCTAACTTCATCAGACTTACAACTATACTATATAACCAAGTTTCTCAAGACTAGCCATCTAAAACATGCTGCAACCATGTAGCACATCTGAACAAAGGTCAAAGTAATATCAGTATTTGCATCATGATGGTGTACTCTGCCCCCTCAACATGTGGGTGCCAAGAATGGCTACTCATTAAAACATATTTAACAGCATTGTAATGTAATAATTTGTAGAAGATTTCAAACATTTCAAACAATTATTTAATTAAAAATACTGAACAATAAAGATTATTTGGCATAAGATAGACAGCTGTGTAAATGTACCTATATATGCAAAATAACTCAAAATAATGGCATATTTGATATAACTTTATGACAATATAAATATCCAATCTTTCTAGAAAATGAAAGAAATATTAATCATTCACAGCTTATTGACTTATAATATTCTTAAATTTGGTCTCAAAATCTTAGTAAAAAGTTAGATGCCCAAGACTTCTATCCCTTTATTTGCTTTTTGACTTTATAGGTGGTTTTAATATTATTCAACCTAACTGAAGAGTGAGAAAAATTAAGAGTGGTTTTTGTTCTTCACAAAAAAGTATGCTATAAAGCCTAGTACTTGATAACTCTTCATACTAATACTATCTTTCTGATTCTACTGCCCTTTTCCCATTGCTAGGCTGTAATCAAAATGCGGAAGCTTCTTTTCTTTCTGCATCAAGCTGTCAGCAAGTATACCCCCAATCTCATAGCCTAGCACCATAAGCTTAATGAAATACTGCTTGAGTCACTTTAACACCTAATATTCCCATGCTCCAAAACCTTCAACGGCCACCTTTTGATAAAGTCCAAACTCCTTACCATGGCCTTACACAATGAAGTTCCAAGCTGCCTTTTTAAACTGCTTTCTCACTACTCTGCAAAATTAATCAATTAACAAGCTCTTACGAGAGGCTTACTATTTGTTAGGCCTTGTGCCTGACATAGGCATTGTGCCTAACAATACAAATGAAAACAGAACTATTTCCTGCCCTCAAGGAGCTCTCATTCTGTGGGGAAGACCAAATGTACATAAATAGGCATAAACACCACACACATAAAATACACTGTAGGTAGCCAAAGAGGAGAAGGCATTAGCAGTATGAGGAGTTTGGAAAAGGGTTTCTGTAGCTGTTTTTGAGCTGAGTCTTAAAGGAAGCCAGGATAGTAAGAAGGCAAAGTGAGAAGAGGGAACATTCCAAGCACTGGAGGGGGCTAGGAGGCTGCCAGTGCAAAGGAGAGATGAGCATCATGTGTGGAGAACAGCAAACAGGGGCGGGGTGGCTCAATTGTAGAGTTCGTGGAGACTGGAAAGATAGGTAGGGGCTAGACTGTGACGAACTGTAAATGATAAACAGGATGAATTAATCTTCGATCCTAGAGATAACGGGGAGCCACTGGAGTTTGAGGGAAGGGGGCATGTTCAAGTCAGACCTCTTCGTCCCTGAAGCAGGTCTTACACGGTCTTGCCTTTGATGCCTTTGGTTGGGTCTCCTGCTCTTCCTCTTCTCCACCTTTCCAAACATCATTCATGTTTAGAGGGCCTGTTCAAGCCCAACTCCTTGGTAAGCCATTCTTGACCCCTCCCTCCCTAATCCAATGACTCTCTCCTTTCTGTACCACTTATCATATACTGCTCTGTTTTTAATTCTCAATTATGATAATCATCTTCCCAACTAAAACACACTCTGTAAGGGGAGGATTACCTCATATACTGTTTTTTTTAGCTCTCATAATGCAAAATTAACTTGTATAAATTTTATATACATTTATATGGGCATGTGTTTTCCTAACAGACCTTCATTCCTTGAGGGCAGGAGCCATTTCATTTCTGGCTTTGTATTCTCCATGCCTGGCACATAACATTTAATGAATGCATACTAGCTAACTGCCTACCCAAAGCACGATGGACATAGCAGGCATTTAATTCTATTTCTGGACCTGACCGCTGATTACATAGGTTTAGGAAACTCCCTAGTAAGTAAACTTCCTCTTCCACAGCAGATCAACATGTCTGCTACAACTGACAGTCTTAGACACACTGCTCTTAATCAGTACTCACAAATTCAGAATACACAAAAAATAACAAAGGAATATGAGGCTCCAAAGGATTATTACACACATCTGACAGCCTTATGCCAAAAAGGGACACGAATGAAGAATGGCTAGTAGAGGCTTTCAGAGAAGGGTTTAGTATAAACGCAGCAAGGGATTCTTCAATATAACTTAAAGGTGATATTACTGGAAAAAGAGGGTAAAAGAACGGTTTAGCTTATGTGATAACATTAAGGGTATTATATGAAATCCCAAGCATGAGTTATTTTTAGTAAATTTTTATTGATATTATTTCATCGGGTTTCCCCATACAAACCTCTTTCTGCCCTGATTCCTTTATGATATCCCATCATTTATGGAAAAAGAATCTTTTTAAAAGAAGGAAAAAGAGGTAAAAGAGGGGAAACGTTTCAGCAAAACCAATCAACACATGATCTGATATTGGATGCAATGTTCCACCACCACCTCAGCAAAGAAGCAACAGACGCAGGGAAAACTGGAGAAAGGGGTCTTCTTGTGCCTCCCCTCTGGGGTCAGGCTTATTCCTTATAATCTCTCAACATTCATTTTCAATTGTTTTGTGGTTATTGTCTTTTCTATTCATGTCACTGCTGTCACAGTGTATATTGTGTTCCTGGCCCTGCTTATTTTTACTTCCCCTTTTTTACTTCACGTCTTCCCAAGCTTCTCTGTATTCATCATCTATATAATTTCTTACAGCACAGTAATAATCCCCAATCAACTGATGGACATCTACTCTGTTTCCAAATGCAAGCCACAAAATGCAATAAGTATTTTTGGTATAGGTAGGGCCTTTCTATTGTGCAAAATAATTCAAGATAATGGCATATTTGATATAAATGTATGACATAATATAAAAATATTCCATCTTTCCACAAAATTAGAGAAATATTAATCATCCACACCTTACTGACTTACATATTAACAATAATATGAATCAATCAACAAACATTTATTAAGTACCTACTATGTGCCAAGCATGCAAACAAATATATACAAATATATCAAGCTATTTACAGGAAAAACTGGAGATAATAAACAGAGGGAAGGTGCTGAAATTAGAAAGAGCTGGGAAAGCTTCCTTGAGAAGATGAGATTTTGGTTAGGACTTAAAGGAGTCATTAGTTGGAGTGGAGGAAAGAGCATTCCAGGCATGGGGGATAGACAGATAAATGAAAATTCCCTTGAGAACTTAGATCATACCCACTTCTCTGTCAGGGAGTGGTTTTCAGTCATATATTTCTGTTAGTTGTCTGTACATCTTAGGTACAAACTCCCAACAGCTAAGCATGAATTATTTTTTTAAAATCACAGGTTCATTGATCTAGGTCTGGAAAGGAGCAGAGAGCTCAACTAGCCCCAAACCTTGTTTTAGAAATAAGAAAGAGGAGACACAGAAAGGTCTGGTGACTTGTCCAAGGTCACAATGATTGTTAAGTATCAAAGCTATGATTTCAATCAGGTTCTCTGGTCATTTTTTTAGTCAATTATGGTGTTGTGAATACATTTTGAAAACTTAAGGTTGAGCTTTGAAACTCTGGTAACACCAAGAAGAGGAAAGGAATTCTTGCCAAGAAGAAATAGTAAAACAGGTAGGTTATGTAATATAAAAGAGACAAGTTTAGACTAGAGAAATGTTTATGCGGGTGTATGTATATGTGTATATATCTATATCTACATAAAAATATATACATATAAAAATGTTATATGTATATATATATATATAGCAGTATGTGTGTGCATGTCTGTGTGTAAAACTTGTTATGACATATTAAGCCTATAAAGTATAATGACAAAGTATTAAAAAATTAGTCCAATAATGGCATAATGGAAATTTGGCCTCTCATACCCACTAGCTGTGTGGCCCTGAAAAAGACAGCTTCCCTGAGTTTTCCATTTCCTCACCTGTACAATGTCTGAAGTTTACGTGGAGAGGCTTTGTAAAACATACTGCATACAAGAAGTCTTCCCTCACAGTTATGAGGCGCTTTTTATGAGCAAGACATGATTAGACCCTGGGCTTAAAACAGTCCTTGCCCTCAAGAAACTTACCATCTGTCTACGAGGGCCAAGCCACAAGCACACAGATAGGTATGATGGGGACAAAGAGTTGAGACCACTTAGAGGAAAAGTTTCACAGAAAGAAGCACCCAAAGACTCGCTGACAGGAGACAACAAGGGAGTTCATTCAACACATGGGCTACAACTGGCACAAATCCTGAAAAGTTAGAGCTTTAGTATTGAATTTGGGAAACAACAGGTAGTTCAATCTGACTATACTCCCAGGCTGCACAAAAATGGAATGTGAAACAAAGCTGGAAATACCACAGAATTTTACAACTGACAGGGCCCTCACCTGTCCTGTACAATGGTAGTAGGACCTGGAGACAAGAAGTCCTGAATTCAAATTCAGGCACTTCCTAGCAGAGTGACCATGGATGAGTCATTTAACTCGTATCTATCTCAGTCCCCTCATCTGTAAAATGTGGATAATAACAGCACCTACCTCCCAGAGTTGTTGCAAAGATCAATGAAATATTAACTGTAAAGTGCTTAGCACAGTGCCTGGCACAAAGTATGAACTAAATAAATGCTATTATCATTCTTCTCCTCCTCCTCCTCCTTATTATTATTATTATTATTATTATTATTATTATTATTATTATCATTATCATTATTATTCCAATTCCTTCACTTTGTAGATGAGGTCATGGAAGCCCAGAGGAGCTCAGGGCCAAAGGTCATACAAAGAGCAGTCAGTCTAACAGGGATTCAAACCTAGCACTCTTTCCACTGTACCTCTTATCTCTTATAAAAAGCGGACCAAGGCGAAGGGGTTGTCTGAACTTGAACTTCTTGGTCTGCAGTCAAAAGACCTTCCCTTGAGTCATACTCCGAGGCAAGCTTCAGCACTAGGCTAAGGAATTTGTGTTTTATTCTGCAGATCATGGGGCAGTGACCAGCTGGGAGTTACCCTGAACCCTAACTCAACTCCACTCTGTAGGTAGACAGAGGGTAGGGTCGGTAATTGGTTTAACTTAATTTCCTAATTCCCAGCCTTTTAAAACTTTCACAATCTTTATTCAATAAATCTGCACTAATTTGAGTGACTTCAAAGTTGTAGCTGCCACACAAGCCAAATACCAGGTCCTTTTTTTCTGTCAGCATTTGGTTCTTACCTATTTTGTTACCAGCACTTATAAATGTATTAAAGAGATCTATAAACTATTATGAAAGAGGAAGCATGCATCCAGCCAATTCCTCTTAAACTATTTTTAAATTCTACTTCATACTTGATCAACAGAATATGATGTAACATTATGTTCTCCTTTTTAAAATAAAAAGTTTAAGACATGTCTTTAGAACCCAAATAATATAGAAATGCTTTACTCACAAACAAGCATGATACAAATATGGTGACAGATTATAGGAAGGAAAGAAATTAATTTTTTATAATGTACCCTTACGGCAGAATTCTTGAAATTGGAAATGTAAATTTAGGGCGGCTAGGTGGCACAGTGAATAGAGCACCGTCCCTGAAGTCAGGAGCTGTGCTTTATTCACTATGTCAACCTAGCAGCCCCTATGAACAGATGATCTTAATGAACTACTAGGACTAAAAAAACAAACAAAAAGACCAGTGAACAACTTGGTGATCTGCCTCCCGAATGTAATTAGACTGGTCTAAGATGAGAGGTACACCATCCGTTGCTAGGACCACATTTCTGGCTTGGTAGTATGCGATAAACCCAGGGTCACCCCCATACCATAAGAATGCAAGGGAAGACTTTAATTTAAAAATGTAAAATGAAATTATTGGTCAGCATATTGTATTCCAAACCATAGAGTAAACATTCTATTTTCTCTTTTCCATACACAAGGTTACCAAGCCATCCTGCACTGCCCTCCGAGCCATTACTGGGGGGAAATATAATTTGGTCCATGGCTACAATAGCCTTGTGGTTTTCGTTGTTTTGGGATTTTTTGCAGGTTAATTTGATAAGGTAAAAGGCTCTAATCGCTGATGACCAGGTAGTGGGATACAAATCACTTGCCTTGCTACACTTTTCTCCTTGTCAGATGCCAAAGTGACACAATTTACTTCAAAAATTAAATTATAAAAGAAAAGGCATATACACCCTTATGACAAAGCCACTACCTTGCATACATGGAAAACAAAAAACTGAAACATAAAACAGAAATGTAAATTCCACAGTGTCAAAGACCATGTTAGGTCTCCTGTCCCATGTGCAGTGTCAAGGTATCCTTTGAGAATTTAACAAAGAGTAGTATTAGGATAGTAAACAGAATCCAGTCACTGAATATTTACAAATAGTGACTGCAAATTGACTTTGTATACTTAAGATAAGTATATACGCAACTTTCAACAATAATACAGTAGTATTATCATGTATGTTCATTTTATATATATTATACTGAACAGTGGATTCTAATTAAAGTAGATAAGGGATTTAAATCAAAGGTCTCAAATACCAAACTTTAATTCTGGACCACCAAATTTGTAATTCTTAGTTGTTCAGAGTAGCATAACATTTCACAAGAAACCCCAAGCCATGTGGCTAACAGGACCCAATTCCAAATCTAAAACAATTATGACTGGGAAGATGTGGACTGGCCTCAATCAATGCATGCTAGATGCCATAATTCATACAAGAATGATCGATCCTGAATTGTACAAAAATCTTGTTCTGGGTTTTGCACGAGGTTTGACTCTCAGTAGACTGCCTAATATAATGATGCATCATTACCCCATATAAGACATATAAGACATCATTATCCCATATAAGTCTACAGTGAAAATAGAAATGTACTTGCACTTGTTTATTTCCAGACTACTATCTCTGTAATACAAAACATGTATAAAATTTTTGAGAAGGAACCGCAGAATATTATTTATCTTGACCAAACTACAAAAAAATTACAGTCACTTACATGACTTTGCCAGAATGGCTACTTTTATCTATTTGTTGAATTGACTCAGTTGCTTCCAATTTTGTGGTTTTCTTGGCAAAGATACTGGAGTGGTTTGCCATTTCCTTCTCCAGCTAATATCATGAACAAGGAAATGATAAATACTAGAGGGGATGTGGGAAAACTGGGACACTACTATACTACTGGTGGAGTTATAAATTGAGCCAACCATTCTGCAGAACAATTTGGAACTATGCACAAACTATACATAAAACTATGCACACTCTTGGATGCAGAAATACCACTTCTACATCTATATTCCAAAGAGATTTTCAAAAAGAGAAAAAAGGACCTATTTACACAAAAATATTTATAGCAGTTATTTTTGTGGTGGCTAAGAATTGGAAATCGAGGGAATACCCATCAATCAGGGAATGAACTGGACAAGTTGTGGGATATGACTATGATGAATATTATCATTCTATACGAAATGACAAGCTGTATGATTTCAGGAAAAACCTGGAAAGACTTAAATGAACTGATGACAAGTAAAATGAGCAGAACCAGGAGAACATTGTCCACAGTTATGCAACACTGTATGATGAAGAACTATAATTGACTTAGCTATTCTTAGCAATACAATGATCCAAGACAGTCCCAAAGGACTCATAATAAAACATGCTATCCACTTCCAGAGGGAGAATTGATATTGTATGAATATAGACTGAAGCATCTTTCTTTCTTCCTTTCTTTCATTCTCTAAAGTCTTCTTGTATGGAATTACTAACATATTTTACATGACTGCACATGTATAACCTATACCAGATTGTTTTTCATCTCAGGGACAGGGAAGAGAGGGAGGAGTAGAATTTGGAACTCAAACTTTTTTTAAAATGTAAAAAATTGCTTTTACATGTAATTGGGAATAAAAATATTTTTTATAAAGAAAGAAACTGAACTAATGAATATAATCTGTATCTTGAAGATATCAAAAACACTTTAAAAAAAAACCTTATCTACAGGAGATGGAAAATTGCTCAAATGATCAAGAAGGGAAATAAGCACAATATGAAACTGAGTTTAAGATTTGTTTATGGTTTTAAAAATTTTAGAACTTTAAGATTTCACATGGAGCCGCCTCTACTGCCTGGTGAAGCCGCCTCTACCGCCTGGTGAAGCCTGCTCTACTGTGTGCAGCCCTGGCGGCCCCAGGCCTTTCCACCAGCATGTGCGCTTCCCGAAATGACTGGAGATGTGCCAGGTCAATTCACGATTTTTCTGCTAAGGTCATTGATGGTCGGATAGTGTCCCTGGATAAGTACAGGGGCTATGCCTGCATTGTCACCAATGTCGCCTCTCAGTGAGGTAAGACCGACGTAAACTACAGTCAGCTTGTCGACCTGCACACCAGATATGCTGAGCATGGTTTACGGATTTTAGCTTTCCCCTGCAACCAGTTTGGGAGGCAGGAGCCAGGGAGTAATGCAGAAATCCGAGAATTCGCTGCAAGCTACAATGTCAAGTTTGATATGTACAGCAAAATATGTGTCAACGGCGATGATGCCCACCCCCTGTGGAAATGGATGAAAATCCAACCCAGAGGTAAGGGTATGTTGGGCAATGCAATAAAGTGGAACTTCACTAAGTTCCTTATTGACAAAGTTGGCTGTGTGGTGAAGTGGTACGGTCCCATGGAAGAGCCCCTGGTGACTGAGAGGGACCTGCCTTGCTACCTGTAGCCCCGCCCCCCCTTCCTGCACCTGTCTCTCCCAGTCTTCAGAGTCTTCCACCCGACACCAATGACGGTCTGCCTTCAAACCAGGTCACTGGTGGGGTAGACCTGACAACTCGGAGTGCATCTCCACTGGAGGAAGACCCTGGGGCCCTGGTGACAGCCTGCAGCCTCGAGCCCCTGGCTCATTCATTGGAATAAAAAGTTAAAAAAAAAAAAAAAGATTTCACATGAACATTTTAATCTCTTATTCTAAGTTTTACAAAAAAAAAATCACACAATAATCATTACCACTACCATAAAACTCCCATCAGAATACGGAATGAAGCCAGCCTGGGAAAAGGTAAGCAAGACAGTATGATTTCTTTGAGATATTGATCTGTTTGATCTGTTTAATGAATTTTCCCCTTATCTCAATTTTTCACTTAGACTAAAATAATTATCTAAAACACTGGGACTAGATGATCTATAAGGTTTATCTTAGCTCTATAACGCTATGATTCATAGCTAGAAGAAACATCCTCCCTCCCAGAAAGCTGGCTTTCTATCCCAATTCGTCTCGGCCACCAGCAGGTTCCCTAGGCAAGTTAGGCTCAAAACACTGGAATCAGCACCAACTTAGTTTTCTCCTCCATTAATCAGTCAAAAATTTATTCGTCATCTGTTATTTGCACAAAACCCTGTTACGTGTTATGAGGGATACAAAGAATTAAGACCAGTTAAATAACACGAACATCAATGACAATAAAAGGTTAGATGTGATTATTTGGCAAATGAGCTATGTAAGTGTTGTGAATTCAGAGGAGAGGAGACCAGAGTAAGTCTAGGAAGGCCTCATGGAAGAGGCAGACTTTGAGCAAGGCTCTGATAAGTAACGAGAAGGACCCGGGCAAGAAAACAAAGGAGGAAAAGCACAGCAGCAAACAGTACTTTGGAGAAGCACTTGGGAGGAATGGCGGGAGGGAATTGGAGGCAGGTGGTCATGGCCTTGAATGTCAAGCTAAGAAAGTTACACTTTATTCTGAAGGCAGTGGGAAACCACGAGCAGAAAAGTAACATGATAAAAGTGTTGAAGAAACGTCTGGTTGAAAGGAGTAGGGTATTTTGAAGGAGAGACTAAAGTACAGAAACTAGACAGGAGGTCATCAGGGGTAAGTTTCTGAACTAGAGGGGTTCTGTGTAAGGGAGGCTGGCAGAAGACAATGCAGAGCATAAGTGCCTAGGGCCTGGTGAGTGGTGCCCCAACCCCCCAGGCTTGAGTACCACTTCACACTGGCACCATCACCCTTGCCCAGGCCCCCATTCCTAGATCGCTCATTACAAAGTTCTCAGGGGACGCCCTTGCCTCCAGCTTCTCCTCACTCCAGCCATTCTGCACACTACTTCCTCACTGATTTTTGCCCAAAGACCACTTTTGTATTTCTATTTTCATGGTTAAAAATATCTCATCTTTCCTTACTTTCTACTGTGCCAAATCTAAATTCATATTCTGGACTTTCAAGATCTGGTTCCTCATTACCTGCTCAAACATTATTTTCTACTCTTCTCCAACACATTCCCTCCATTCAGAATAGAATGGTCTTGTCCAGGAGTGGGGAACCTGCAGCCTTGAGGCCATGCGTAGCCCTCTAGGTCCTCATATGTGGCCCTTTGACTGAATTCAAACTGCAAATCCCCTTTTTAAAAAAAATAAAAGGATTTGTGGGGTAAAACTTGCACTCAATCAAAAGGTCAGACCCAAGGACCTAGAAGGCTACATGTGGTCTCAAGGCTGTAGGTTACCTACCCCTGACTCTTGTTGCTGCAAAACAAGGTGCTCATTCCTCCCTGAGCTTTGTTCCTAGTATTTGCCTGGCCTAGAAGGCTTACTCCCCCTTCTCTGCTATCTATCTAAATCCAACCAGTGTTTACAGGGTCTCTTCAAATCTTATCTCTATCAAGAACCCTTCATTAACTAATCCAGACCTCACTAATCCACCTCTTCTATGAATTCCTATAATACTTCTGGTCTGTAATATACAATTTAACTACTGATTAACATATTTCATATCATTCGCTATTAATTCAAATTAGTCTTTTCTCTCCATTAAGACTGCGTATGCTTTTTAAGCACAAAAAGGTATGTTTCTATCTATAACAATACTCACTTTCTAAAACTTTTTCTCTAATTTTGAACCTTGGAAGTTCAGGAAAATGTCAGAGAAAATGGGAAAAAAGGAATTTAGTTCATCTTACTACAACTATTATAAAATATTTCTAAGATTTTTGCAAAACAACGTCTGTCAGACCAATCACGTTCCCAGCTAGTTTTGTAAAATACACTCACCGTTGAAAGGGTTAATTTCTGCTGAAATTCGTGAAAAAATGGCTTCTTTTACTTCTTTTTTCTTTACACATCGAATCCCCAAATTCTGAAAACTAGAACACAGCAAAATAAAGAACTATCAAATAAGTGATTTTTTTTTTAAATCACAAAACCAAGAGGGAAGTCCTATGACCTACTGAATACTGCTAAAATTAGTCACTTTAATACTAACAGATGGCGATCCAAAAGCGACAGAAAGCAAAAGGAAAGAAATGTATACATTAAAAGGAAAAAGAAACAGAACATTCATTTTTTACACAAGATATTTGTAATTACATTCTTGCAGTATGGCCATGTCAAATTTATCAACCTAGAAAACAAAATGTAACCACCAAGATCAGAAGACTAAAAATCACAAAAAGTGACTAATAGGATTTGAATAGTTTATGTTATGCCACTTAGAATGTGTGGTCCTAGACAACAGTGAAATTTTGTTTGTTGTACAAAGTACTTCATTATCAACTATCAACATTATTATCAATATGGGAGTAGCATAATTCATTCAGATGAATCAATGGGAAATTAAGAGATTTTGATACTTAAAAATTAAGCATTTACAAAGTTTCAAAATGTCACATTTATGGAAAAGTTCTGAATAGCTATCAATACTACTCATTTGCATGTGACTAGTAGAGATCTCTACCAGGGGACTCCCCCACCACCACCAGTAGTCATACATAGTCCCACATGGAAAAACCATTACATCATCCAAGTTTGGTGTATGTGAACAAGGAAGCAAAGCTCTGCTATAACAATATTACTGTTCCTTCAAATTTTATTTAGCAATTCAAGTAAGTTTTTCTTATGGACCCTCTCAACTACCATTAATCTTTTCCTCCAAATACTCTCAGAAAACATCCAATTCGTATACACTTAGTTTGCTTAATTTACACCTGAAATTACTCAGAAGCTCCCTTTCTACGAAGTTGTGTTTTCTACAAAAGATTCTATTTTGTTGAAATACCTGAAATCATATCACCTCTTCCTCAGGAGTATTCCTAGCTTTATCCGGAAAGTCTACGGCCATCTTTCAATTTTTCTACAAGAATGGAATCTTCAGTGAAATACTCATTTGAAAACAAAGTCAAATAATTTCTAAATATGTTATTTAATAAGACTTTACTGTTTTTAGAGCATTTAGGATTCTAACATCATAGATTAGAACATCTCATCTGACTCCCTGTTTCAGAGATGAAGAAACTGAGACTCAGAAATTAAGTAATTTTTCTAAACATAAAATTTCTCTAAGTCATCTAAGGTAGTGACAGAACCAGAATTTGAATATTGTTCTGACTTTCACTCCAGTGTTCTTTCCACTAGACTACACTGCCTCTCTCTCTCTCTTTCAACATAAATACACATTCAGATTTTATATTTATCCAAAGTAAAATGATGTCATTTTCCCCCATAAAAGACAGATACATACCACTAGTATTACTGGCATTATAACACGTTTTTTAAAATGGATTCACAAAAATCAACTGAAAATCCTAAGCACTGTATTGTATACATTTTAAAACAATTTTTTTTAATCTTAGGAATGGAAAAAAGAAAGCAGTCCAGTCAGCTCAGTGTCCCAATAACAAATACTACAAATCCAGGAGACAGGAACACTAAGGGGAACAGGTTTTACCCATGACTCAGATTCTCTTCGGCTCTTTTTCCATTCATAGTTGAGCCTAACCCAAGAAATATGGGATATGAAATGAAATGATCCCCCAAAACTACAAATCTACAAAGCATTTATGATAATAAATTACAAAGTATAAACACATTATATCCTTTACAGGGATAAACAGTCAATGTGTTATGGCTAATCTGTATCCAAAACCAAAAATGACAAATTAGCAAATTTATTAATTACAGTGCTACTTTTACTGTCAATTGTAATAATTATTTGCTTGAAAACAGCCTGCTGCCCCTTATTATTGTCATAAGTGCCCATCATAAATATCAGTGCACATGACATGTGTACATCTTGTTTTTATAAGTCACAGAAGCATATTCATGGCTGGAGACAAAAAAAAGCAGCCTAGTAAACACAATTTCCAAGATATAGGCTAGTTAGCTGGTCCTCTAAAAAAATACCAGTTTGCTTGAAAAAAACAAAACTTGAAAGCTTTTATTCCAGTGAAAATGCAAATTATTCCACTCCATTTATTTCCCCTTCCTTCTCTTCTCATTACAAACATTTTAAGTAGTTGTTATTAAACCTTAGGGAAAATGGATTTCAGATACTTTCCTAAGAACAGGTTTTAACTGGGAGTGTAGGGGCTGGGCAGGAGAGATGAGGGAGAAAGGAAGATGAAGATTCTAAGGACTGGAGAAAGAAGAGCACATCACTGAGAGGCTGGAGGCACCAAACACAGCAGCTACGTTCATCCTTCTCAATGTTAGCCAGAGTGAACATTTTCACGGGACCCAGACTCTCAACATACACCCCTAGCATGTTATACCTTATAAAATTAGGAGTACGGACAGGACTCTGATTCTTGAATTTACTAAGTGTGCTATCCTGAATGGGTTTTAACTTTGATGGGTAATTATGTAATTAGAGAGTCTAAAGGACATTAAACTAAATAATAAATGTACTAACCAAAAGTCATTTAAAACAACATTTTTCAATCATGTTAACATTTAGGTACTGCATATAAATACTACTCTTTCACCAATTATCTACTACAATCAGTTTAGTTTTTAATATTCCGATTTCTGTAGATGAACAATTCATTTTCAAAGGTAATTCTAGGGATCCGAAGGAACAAGGCATTAAACTATGATTAACAAAATGAAAAGAATAATCTTGAAGGATCAAGGGAGAAAAATTAGAAAGGATTGGGGAGATGAAGGAGAAGGTAAAGGGAAAAAGGGGTGTGAAAAGAAAGGCGCACTCATGAAAGAAAGCAAACAATCAATCATTTTTTAAAGTAATTAACATCTAAAAATATTTGTAATGTTGTACAAATATTTAAAAAAGAGAAAGGAAGAACAGCCCATAAGTATGAAAAGATATTCAGTGGAAAATTTACTACTAGAGCTAAATGCTATTTTAATACTTTTAAAGATCCATAATTTTAATGGTATTTTCACCAATGCATATCAAAATTACTTCATGCTTTAGTAAACTCACTAACTGAAATTCTCTAAGCAAAAATAAAATTTTAAGCGATTTACTCTAGTTAGCACAAATTTATGCCAATTGGAGTTCAAACTGGGGCAGATCAAATGAGAAACTAGAAAGACTTCAAGTCGAAGTTATTTATTTGCAGTTTATCTCACTAGAAAACTTAGAATCTTAACCTAAGTTTCGATTATAGAGCTAACCCTACCAAGAACAGATGTTTAAGTGGACAAAAATTCTGTATTACAAGAAACTGAAACTAGAATTCATGTATATGACTGACAAATCATGATAAAAGAGATATGACTTGTTAATTATTTCTTCAAATCCTTCAAATCTTTAATTTTATTACCGGGGTCCTCTGCCTTCGCCAACACTATTCGTTATCCTCTATTATTCCAGTAGTTAGTTGGTCTTTCAAGATGGGCAAAGGACAAAAATTTCATTTATCCTGTGATCAACCTAGTAAAGGGATTATGATTAAGTTGTGACATTTCCATGATTTATTTAGGCCAGCTGCCAAACAGATTATACTATCCATCACAGGGCCTATAGTATTTTTTAGAACAAAAATGCTTATTTTTTTGTATGAGAGAAATCAGTGAATAAAAGGAATGAAAATATAAAGGTAAATGACAGTTCACATCAAATACTAATCAACTTAAGGAAAAGATAGGAAGTCAATTCATTTTGTAAAACTCCCATTTACATACAAAATTTTCAAGTTATGTGGTCTGTTTGAAGATTTTAAAATAAATTTGTCTTTAAAAAAAGTCCTTGAAATAATCTGTAAAAATATAATCTTTTAGTTCTTCAAAATAAATAATGTTTACAGACTTAGAAATCTATACCCATTTCAAGGAAAGGAAAGTCAAACCAAATATCCAGGTGTAAAAACAGGATAAACATTCCAAAAACATGTATAATTCCTAGTAATTTTAAGATGTAACATTTTAAGTGCTAAATAATTAATTACTAGGGGAGGGAGGAGGAGAATGTGGGGCAAAGATTATCAATGGACCAAAGTCTCAACACTGAGAAATCAAAAAAAAAAGTACCTGCTCATACATGTTCACTTCAGCCCTTCCAGAAAATCTATGCTGGTTAATTCAGCTACTACAGAAGGAAAAAGTAGTTATAATACAATGGGTGGGAAAGGAAATGATGCCTCTCAGTCCACAGGAATAGTATGAAAACTTGAACCCACAATTTAAGAAGCGATGAAGGGATCGAGAGTGGAAACATTTTAAGAAGCCCTGCATGGACATAGATGGGAGATTTTTTCTAACTCTCTTCTTGCTCATGAAGGCTCTTGAAGGTTGTATTTCACACCAAGGCCAGCCCAAGGGAGAGGATAGTCACTTACATCAGAGCTCTGCGTTCCTGACCAAACTCGGCTTCGTAGTAGCCATCTTTACAGTCTTTTCCAACTAGATCATGGGGATGTGGTTTGTATGGCTCATTCTTTGTTACCAGAGTTATTCTCACTTTTCC
This sequence comes from Pseudocheirus occidentalis, assembly GCA_028646575.1. Classification (NCBI taxonomy): domain Eukaryota; kingdom Metazoa; phylum Chordata; class Mammalia; order Diprotodontia; family Pseudocheiridae; genus Pseudocheirus; species Pseudocheirus occidentalis. The sequence goes on from CM053595.1 coordinate 235,713,136, forward strand.
TTTTCCTTTCCCATAGCAATTCATTATCTGAAAAAGGGAAGAAATTTCAGTGTAAAATGAAACTATGCATCATGAACAGCTGATCTATTCATTACTAACCTCCCCCTGCCCCAATAATTTTATTTACATACCATATTAAAACATTGCATGAATGGAATTAGAAAGAGATTTCTATCATCATGGAAGAATTAACCTTTTCTTGGCCTTGGGCTCTTGCTTCTAATGTCAAATTGTGAAGTCACCTGACCCATGGTGTTGTAGTTTCTTGACTTTCAAAAATGAGTAAAACAATGCTCATTTAAAACTACTATTACATAAAATTAGGAGAAACTCAAATGTAAATTATGGAATAAATTATCATTGCCTAAATTGTATATTTAAATCATATTACAATCAATTTCACTTTAAAAAACAAACCACCATTTAAACACAGCTAAAATTAAACATTCATTATCTTGGTTTGGGAAAATATTTATAATAGCCTGCATTTACTGAGTGCTAAGTGTAGACCACTTAAGAAGTACCAGGATGTCAAAACAATTAAGTTTTACTCGAATTGTTCAGAGAAAATATGGCTTGAATAGAGATTTAGTACAAGAGTGAAACATAGTTTGGCGGAGGGAAGGAAAGAAGATATTAGACTAGACTAAATGATTACTATTCAGTGGCTCAGAATTTTTGGACTCAGAAGCCCTTTACATTCTTAAAAATTACTGAGGACCTCTTATTATTATTTAGAAATTGTTATTATGAAAATTATTTTGATGTTGTGGACATTTTCTCCTCTCCCCTCCACCCCTGAAAAAAGACCTGGAGTCCCTTGGGCTCTCAAGTCCATACTTTGGGAACCAGTGATTCAGAGAAAGGGATAGGAAAAACAGAGGAGTACAAACCGGGGTAGAACAAAGCAAAGGGCTGTTAGTAATGCAACAGGGACTCTATGGTAACCTCAAAACTGCAATTTGGGGCTTCCCCATTATATATTGGTAAGGAAAAAAAGGAATCTTTGAAGGAATAATCTGAAAGATGAAGAAAAACCAGGAAAGCACAGTATCCTGATATGAAGATCAGAATATTTCAAGAACCTTTCATATTTTAAAGTATTTAACTTTATTAACAACTTCCTTTTTTCATATTAAGTTAGAGAACTCTGATAACCAAAACTCTAGTATTTTTAAAAAAGAAACTTGCCTAAAATTGAGTGAGCCTGAGTTCTGTGGCTTTAACAAATTTCTTTCACCTATATAATAAACAGCAAGTTATTTCATTATTAAAAGTGACCTGAAATGCTCAGATTTCAAGATGAAAGGTACTATGTAACTGCAAATAACAAGTTTTACTCTACCTGCCAAAAAAAACCCTTAAGCTTTGCTGAACTTCATTTGGCATTTTGTGGTAACAATCTCTCTTTGAAACTATGTAAAAAGCAGACATAATAGAATCCTATTGTGTCATAAGAAAACCTGAAAGGGGTGATTCCAGAGAAATCTGGGAAGACTTTTATGATGCAGAGAGAACTGAGCAGAATCAAAGTAATTTATACAATAACATAATAAAGACAACCTTGAAACATTTGAGAACTCTAATCACCTTAATGACCAACCATGATTCCAAAGGACCAATAATAAGCTCCACTATTCACCTGAGAAGAGTTGATTGATTCAAAATCCATAATAAGACATACATTATTAGACATGTATAATGAGAGAATTTATTTAGCCTGACTATACATCTTCATAACAAGAGTTTTGCTTTTGTTTTTCTTTTTAATGGGGGAAAGGAAGAAGGAAAGAAAATTAATGTTTGTTGGTTGGGGAAAAAAAAAAGATGTCCATCAGCTAGGGAATGGCTAAATAAATTGTGGTTCATGAACACAACAGAACATTACTGTGCTATAAGAAGCTATGCGGCTAAGGGATTCTGGAAATCATGAGAAGATTGATATAAACTGATGGAAACTGAAGAAAACAGAACCAGAATATACACAATGACTACAACACCACAAATGGGAAGAATGGGAACAAAAACTGCAAAGGAACACTGTGACAATAAACAAGTTTGGTTCCAGAAGAGATATAAGGATGTGCTTCTTTCCTTCCTTTGCATAGATAGGCAACTCTTTTTTTTTTCATCCCTTCTTTTCTACTCTGTTATAAAGAGGGCTTCTCTGAGTAAGGAAAGGGAAGAGAAATATTAGGAAGGGAAGGTGATACAGAAATAGATCAATAAAAATTAAAAGAAAAAGAAAAATAGCTTGGATATTTAAAAATTATGTTAGATAAAAGACATAATGGTCTAGTGGTTAGAAAACCTTGGAATCAGGAAGATTTGGGTTCAAGTTATACCTCTCAAAAAACTGGTTACATGTTCTGGGTAAGTTATTTGACCTTTGCAGTGGTCTGGGTAATTCTTTAAGATTATAAATTTTAGAGAAGATGTCAATCTGTGTTGATAGAAAGATTTTCCTCATCTGGAAGTTCCCTATACCAATGAAATTACAAATCTGGCTCCTATCACCTCTCTCTATAGCAAGATTTTACTGTATAAAATTACCCATTTGAAATAATAACTTTAGGTCAAGAATTTTATCCTTTTTCTGTTCTAGATTGCTATAAAATAAATTGAACATATATAAAGTAATAAAAAAAGTAATAATATTTCCAATCAGCAAGTGCAGGCATAAGGTCAAGGTAAACCTTGTGAGCAGAATGAAAAAAATGAAGGATGTTGTTCCTCTCCCTTCTCCTGACCCTTGATTCTAGGAGAAAAGACAGGAATCATGGCTAAGGTAGGTGCTAATATTTTTTAATTGTAGAGTAGCTCTTAGCCCAAGGGGCAGGAGGATGCCTTCCCTCTATGCTCTACAAGAAGGGTCATGATCCACAAACTGGTTTAGTATGAATTACCTTACCATATTATATTTTTGATAAAAAAAAACAATTCATGTACTAAAGTATACCATGTCATAGTCTGTCTACAAGGAAACCTTGAGAAAACTTTCCTGAACATATAGTCACTTGGTATACATCATCAAAAACCAAACTCCCACCCAAAAAGAATATCTGATATCTTAAGCATATAGTAGCTAAAAGAGTTGCAATAAAAAAAATTATTGGTGATCACACAGAAAATGTACCTCTTGTAAAAGTGTGATAGTATGAGACCTATCTGATTATGTAAACAAGAAAACGGTGGTCTATTACCTGTATAGATGGGTATGTTCTGTTATTATCTGTACTGTGTTCTCCTGGGATACTCCCTGCTGACCGTCCTTCACATTTATAACGAAAACGCATGCCCCTTTGTCTGGGTTGTTCAATTATTTCTACATATGGTTCATGTCCACCTAAAATTAAAACAAAAAAATAGATGAGGTTAGGGTAGCAATGGCATTAGATTTTTAACAATTTTTTCAACAGACAAATGTAGACTTGTCTTTACAATGAAAATAGAGTTGAAATTCAAATAGATTGTGATATTGGGAGGGAGAGGAGTAGGGAAAGGTTGTTTGGGTTTTTTTTTTAAATAAAATTGAGCTCTTATACAATGGCAACCTAAGCTATTTAAAAAAAAAATAGTTGGTAGTATCAATTTGTCCCTAGAGATCTCAAAACTCTGTGCTGGCATCAACTATGAGATCACCACTTCTGAGTTTTCTAAATGAGCATCAGGGATTCCCCCAAGATTCTCACAGGAGTGTTAAGAAGATAGCAGTACTCAAATGTTTTTAGTGTCAGCTCCAAAAAGAAGTAAGTTGCAATTGTAAATATTTCTCTAATTAGATCTATCAGTTGTTGTGAACTAATATTTTATAAGAACATGCAGGGAAAAATGATACCAAGTTTTTCCTTGCACTTCAAATTCTTCTAGAGAAATGAAAGATAGGTAATTTCCTCTAAATTCCACTAAAACTTTGAAGTAATATTTGAAAACTAGATATAATAAAAGCAGCCTTTGTAATACTTTAGGGAGAAATCAAATCACTAAGATTATAGAACAAATGGATTTTTCAATAAGATTACTTAAAATGTTTTTACTATGTTACAATGTAGGAAAAATTGTATATAAAGTGATTTTTACTTGCCTAACACTAAAATCCATAATATGCAATTTTGTTCTTTTTTTTTAAGCAAATAGCTTCTTACAAAAAAAATTGATCAAGAATACTGATTCTGCCTTAAAAGTAGGTGGCTACTTTAACTCCCCAAATAGACTCTACTACCCCATTCTACCCCTGCCTCAGCCTATGCAAGTCTGAAATCGAAATATTTCAATTCAACAAGTATTAAGGTTTACTATGTACAAGGTATAATGTTAACATCAATAAACTAAAACAAAAAATTAGTAAGTACCATAAAAAGAGCACTGGATTTGAAGTCTGAGGATCTGGGTTTGATTCCAGCCTTATGTACTACCTGGATAATCTTGAGCCTTTCGAGCCCTCAGTTTCCTCAGGCATAAAATGAAGGAGGAACTGAGGATTCTTCCAGCTCTAAATATAACCCTATGATGCAGCCTTTCCCTCAAAGAATTTACATTCTATTGGAAGGACAGACTCCTAAAGAGGGATCAGGAAAGGCTTCTTCATTCCTCATAGGCTCAGGGTTAAGAATTCATATTCTCTTTTAAGGTTCTGGTATCTATTAAAATGCAAGGACCACTGAGAGAGATAGCAAGTTTAATTAATTAATTAATTAATAACCAGGAGAAATAAAGGCAGCATTTAATTTGACTTAAGAATACACAGTAGTACTGTAGCTTTATTAAATAAGAAATGAACAGAATTTGTAGCTAAAATAATGACTGTTACAGAACAGAATATTAGCTTCCTATTGTGAATTTTCATAAATTTGAATGCAATTTATTTTACTGACTGTGGGTCAGGGTTTTCCTGGGTCTTACCGGCAAGGGGTTAGTGCTTCAGCAGGTTATATAATTATTTATTTGTATCCCATGTGCACAAGAACAAATAATTTCTTAAGATATAACATTATGAAGAGAGGCAATGTGGTACAGTTTTGGCTCTGACACAAAACAGCTATGTGATGTCACTTAACCTGGCAGTGTTCCCCTTCCCCCCCACCCCGCAATTCTTTAAGACAATAAATGACAGCAGGAAGGAGTTTCCAAAGTGAGAAACCAAAGGCAGAGAAGCAAATGTCCAGAACAAAACAAGAGGAACCTTAATCTCAGCAAGCACATTTAAAGTAGCATTTGCATGTACTGAATTCAGGTAGTTTCAGAGGGTGTCTGTCTGTCTGTCTGTCTTCTGGTCCTCCAATACCCATTTCTCTCCTTGGGGGAGCTGCTTCCTCCTCCCCAACCCTCAACTTGTCTTCCTACTCCCCTCCTCACATGATGAAAACTTCTGCTTTAGGATAAATCTGAGAAACTTCTTCACATTAAGTTATAATAAGGAAACCTAACCATTTCACTTTTAATCATATCATCAGATAGGCCTTTTCCACCCAGATGTCTTTAACTAGCTAGTGGGCTAGGACTTATTTGACCTTCAGTCTGACCATACACATTTTACTGATCTTATCAATGAATAAAGAAGAAAGTGGGGTTTTTTTGGGGGGGGGGTTATAGATTGGATCTATGATTTCATCATTGTAGGGAACTCCTAGTGTGGAAACTCCATCTATGTAACTGGTCTATAACTTACTGTCTTTGTGAACTTCTTGGGGGCACTGAGAGTTGGTGTCACTTGCTTGTGGTCTCAGCTAGCCTGTGTCAGAGTGGGAAATTTAGAGGGCACCAAATCTGAGAGGAGCAAAAGTTTGCACCTGATACTCCTTCAGTAGAGTAGAAGGAGGTGAGGGGAATTCAGTTACAGGTGCCTGAAAGAGAACAAACAGTAGCCAGCTCATGTCCATGAAGAAATCCCTGACTTGCCATGCCCCACCCTCACCCTTCTTTCTTGGGCTTTCCCCTTCTGGCTCTCCTTTACAGGAAGTAGAGCATCTCTCCTGCCCTCCCTCTACAAGCAGGGCCAGCTTGGAGAAAAATCCCAGTGCCACCTTCCCCATCACATCTTGTGTGGGAAGGAACCCAGTTGGGTCTTCTCTAGCAGAGCAGAAAGAAATCCACAATCACTCCAAAAATCCATTCATTGAGTCGGATGAAATATGTCATCCTTCCAAAATAGAGATTCTGTATTTCTCAAGACACTGTAGTAATTTCCTTTCACTCTACTGAATTTGTCTTAATTATTTCTCTATTCTTTTCCCATAATGAATTACTAAGTTGATTTGAAGGTACATTTCTTGGTGCCTGCTTTGGGGAGCAGTTACTCTGGGGCCCAAACTAGGTTTACTTTGAACTTCTTTGTGCTTTAGGTGTATCCATAAAATGAGGAAGCTAGAGTAAATAATATCCAGGATTAAACCTCCAACATTCAAAGGTTATCGATGTCTGAGTCTGTGAAGGACAATACAGGAACTAAACCTATGATTAATAGGACTTCCTCCACTTAGATAAGAGAAAATTTAATGTTTTATATAAAAGGTTATCCACATCCTCATATTTTTACATCCCACCTTTGTCCTGATTTCTTTATTTCTATTTCACTATACAGAGATATGTTTCTCTTTATATAAATGAGTATTTTAAAAAATTTCCCAGCTATAAATTATTGACCATAAGGAATGAAACAGTAACATGCACCAGTTGTTTTTCCAGATAATTAAAATATTTTGCATTTTCAAAGCACTTTTCTTTGAAAGAGTAAAAAGGGTGCAGAAATACATTCATCTTTGGGACAGAGAAAAAAATACCTACCATAAGCCAGTTAATGACAAGAAAAATGAAATTTTTAACCAAAAATATTACCAGAGAATCAAAGAATCTTAGAGTTGAAGGAAACATGAGGATCCTTTAGTCTAACCTTCCCTTTTAGAAAAAAGTCAAATAGCTGGCTATGGAAAAGACTAGTTCACCTTTAATAACAATTCTAAGTAAGATTTTTACTATTGCATTCTCTTATAAGAACTATACTATATCTAGAACTATACCAAAATGCCACTTAAATTATAATAAACATTATGCAAATAGGCAGATAATTAATAGGCATCATTGGCAGTGTATTCCTTATAAACTCTGAAAAAATTTTTTATTGATATTGATTTTTTAAGTACACAAAAACCCTAAACTTAAAGAAATACGCAATATCATACTAATGAAAAATTGTCCAATTATCTACATTCATTACATTGGAACTACTTTTGATTCCTCTATCCAGTTGAATTCAACATAATATTCCAACACATAAATCAATCATTACTGAGCACTATTGATTCTATCACCAAAGTATTTTTTGTTACAATCCCCTACTCCCAACTCTCCTAGTTTAGGCACTCATGTGGGGTTTAATTGCCAGAACTACAGAAATAGAAGCCTGCTGAAACTGAGGCAGCTAGATGGTTCAGTGGCTAGGGCGCTGGGCCTGGCGTCTGGAATCCAGCCTCAGACACTTAATCCACCTGAGAAGAAAACGGCAAACTAGGCCAGTATCTTTGCCAAGAAAACCCCACGGACAGCATGGTTCATAGGATCACATGGAGTTGAATATGACTGAATAACTGAAATAGCCTGAACAGATCTCTCTCTGTCCCATTTCCATGTCACCACCATCTATACCATACTCTATCCCAGATTGATTTTGCTATTGCTCAAGTCCGACTACCTTAAAAAACTCCCTATTACATACCGAAGAACTCCACTAATCAGACCCAAATTCATATGGATAATCTGATTTAACAACAGCTTCCCTCAGGTACTTTACACTCCCACTAAACTGTACTACTTATTTAGTGCAAAACTGAACCACTAACCAAGTCCTGTGCTTTCCTGTTTTCATGCCTATGCTCATGCTGTCCCCTGTACCTATAATTTCCTTCTCATTCATCTCTACCAGTCCTTCCATGCTCACTCAAATACTACCTTTTCCATGAAGCCTTCCCCCATTTCCCCCTCCTCTGATCTCCTATCACTTTGTACCCCCCTTTCACAAATCAATCACATTCTAATTTGCACTACATACTTTACCACCCCTGACCTGAGCACTATAAGCTCCTTGAGGAGTGGAACACCTACTGATCTTTGCAGCTCCTCCAGCACCATCCATAGTTCAAGAAGCTTACTAAATGTTTGTTGAATAAGTGATTAACATCAGTAATCTAATAAGCTACATCAATATATGCTACCCCCAGTGCTAACTGTCCAGTTAGCTATGACTGAAAACTAGAATATTGATACCTGGCACATACGTGTTTTATAGCTTTCAAAGCACTCACATAAATCTTCTCACCTCACAAGAATCCTGTGTGTTCCCTCGAAGGCCAGGTTCTATTTCTCTCCAGTTTAAAGATTAGGAAACAATGGTTCAGAAATGAGTTTCTGATTTGCCCAAGGTCGTGTAATAGCAGTAGCAGTAGCAGTAGTGGTGGTGGTAGCGGTGAGCTCATCTAGAACCCTCATATTCTGGCTCCTAGTCCAATGCTCCTTTCTCTTACTTACAACAAGAGGTAACTTCATCACTCTAAGTGTTTGCTCCAACTTCAACACAGCTCACTGCTTTTTCATATCTTCTCGTCTTGTGCTCCTATTGTTCATGTTTTACCTTAAATCCTCCATAAGGGATCTACCTAGAACACTTCCTCTTATCAATTCCTCCAGTACTTGGCCAATTTGCTAATCACTGGACAGATATAGCACAATGAAAATACTAACAGTTAAAGTAATATTAGCAGAAAGTCTTAAAACTATGCCCCATTTCCATACTCCAAAAGTGAAAAAGAGCCTATAGCAAAACTTAAGGGTATAAGTAGGCATTTTTGTCTGTTCCATGGGTTACTACAGCCAGTTTATAGCCAATCTATTGATGAGACTGAATATAGCTGAGTGAGTCCATTCATAGTCCACATCACCCAAATTATAGTCTCTTTCAACTTGGAAACCCACCAAATTTTTTATTCTGCTGGTATGGCAGCCTAAAAGAGCTCAAGGTCATTTTCATGCTCTAATAAATCATTCCAGTAGGGCTTTAGGAGAGGACTTTCTATCACAAAAAATGCATTTTCTTTTAAACATAAAATATAAATTAGAATTGGCATAATGGAGAATTGGTGTTTTAGAATCAATAAATTTTTTTAAAGCTAGAATAAAAATAGCTTCAGGAATAATTCTTGCTAACAAGTAAAATAAAATCTATTCCAAGTGCAGGTAATGTTAAAAGCTTTAGAAGATGAAGCATATTGGTAGAGGGAAGACTCAATTTAGTTCCTGTACAGACCTTGGAACATAAAAGAGGAAGGAGCAAAGCAGAAATCTAGAGGCTGTATGTAGTACACCTGCCTGAGAGGGGGAAGAAGAAAGTACCTACAACCTAAGAGGACAGAAGAAGCTTACATCACCTGTTTTCCCAATTATCCTTCACTTGGAATTTAGAGAAAGGGAAAAAGGTATATTGTTTCCCCTAAGACCTGGGAATCAGGTTACTTCATAAAGACCAGTTTTCTGTTACCTTTGCCTCTTCTGGACATAAAAACTACCTTCCTCTCTCAATTTTTTCTATAAATATGTAGCACCTGCGATAGTATTATGTTAACTACTGAAGGTCACTAAAAATATAAATTTTCCTTAAGAACCTTAAAGGTTCCCACAATCTGAGAGGGATAAAACAAATTAGAACATGAGATAAGTGGACAAATTAGAATACAATAAAGGACTCCAAAGTGCTAAGAGATCAAATGAAGGAGAGAGAGAGGATGACCATATTAAGAGAGGAGGGCAAAAGATCAGAGAAGCCTTTATGAAAAAGATGACTTGTAAACTGGACCTGGTAGGATTTCAACAGGTAGCAGTGGACAGAGGAAGGCATTCCAAGCACAGAGAACAATCTGAGCAAATACGGAGTCTGAGAAATTCCTAGATAAGTTCAAGTGCTGGCAAGTCCACTCTGACTGTAATATAGTAGACTGTTATCTTTGTATTCCTATGCACCCACCAGACGCTATTCCTTTCCACTGTGAGCCACCATCATCTGGAGATAAAGGACCTGGATCCAAATCCCAGCTCTGACACTTAGTAGCTATGTGACCCTGCACAAGTCATTTTCCATTCTGGGCCTCCATTTCCTCAACTGTAAAACAAGACGAGGGCTGCACTAAAAAGACCTCTAAGGTCCTAGGATCTTCAATCTGTATCACCTTAATTCCTTTCATTCACTCCTAATTTCCATGTACTTTTCCAGATTGATCCATTTCTGAAACAATATTCCAATATGCTTTCTTTGTCCCTTTCAAATTACTCTTTAAACTAATTTATCCTGCAAGTAGTATCTCCTAAAGTCACCTTCTCTAAGGTATTTTTGTACCTTACTGACAACCACTTTCCACATTTCTTAGCTACAAAAGTAATCCTGTTGAAATTTTAGACTATATATGGTGTAGCAAAGTGTTTACAATAAGAATTTCCTCATACATTTTCTATTAACATGTAACAAGACAGAGTTCCAAATGGAAGAAAAACATAAATAAATGAAAGGTAAGACTTCTTAGCTAGATGGAAAAAAAGAAGAAAATATTCAGCTAATTATCAGAAAACAGCACTTCAAATATGCTTTTTGTTCTCTAGAATGAATATAAGATTACAAAAGATATAAATTTCTATTAGATATATTAGCTAACATAACAACAAAATAACTTACTTTCCCTGTATTTAACTGAAGTTCATAAATAGGAACACCGATTGCCTAATCATACATAGCTCAGACAGGTTTGGGAACATTTTTCCTCATACTTCCTACTCTAATTAGCTGTGATGTCAACAGATTTGAAAGCAAGCTTTAAAATCCTTATTTAAGCTAGTCTAATGGAATCTAAAGGCTGTACAATCTTAACCATTTGTTTTAACCATTTAGAAAAGACTGAACTTCAAACCAATTTGCAAAAATCAATTTTTCTACTTCCCCCAGAAATCTTTTTATTCCTACAAATTATGGTCTATGGTATTTTTATGTTATCTGAACAATATATATTGCTTCCATGTCAAAGTTAGTAAGAGATGAAGTATTAAAATCTGAGAAAGTAGTATTAACTACTTTGTTATTCTATTAAAATACTTTGTAAGTTTTTTTGTTATGGCAATGTTAATAGACTAACCACAGAGGATAATAAATTCTAATCAATTAAGCAAAACTTTATCAACAAGCTTATCATTTACCAAAGATACACAGATAATCAAATATTCAAATAAAGGGATAAAAGTCTTCACAAATGATAACAGCACCTGCCTCCCAAGGTCATTATGAGGGTCAAATGAGATAATAATTGTAAAGCTCTTAATAAAGTGTCTGGCATATTTGTTGTTCTGTTGTTTCAGTCATGTCTGACTCTTCGTGAACCCATCTGGGGTTTTCTTTTTTTGTTTTTTTTATTTTTTTATTTTTGGAGGGCAGTTGGGGTTAAGTGACTTGCCCAAGGTCACATGGCTAGTTTGTTGTGTTAAGTGTCTGAGGCCCGATTTGAACTCAGGTACTCCTGACTCCAGGGCCGGCGCTCTATTCACTGCACCACCTAGCCACCCCTGGGGTTTTCTTGGTAGAGATACTGGAGTGGTTTGTCATTTCCTTCTCCAGTTCATTTTACATAGTAGGAAACTGAGGCAAACAGGGTTAAGTGACTTACCCAGGGTCACACAGCTAGTAAGTGTCTGAGTCTGGATTTGAACTCAGGAATATGGATGAGTCTTTCTGACTTCAGGCCTGGCACTCTATCACTGTGCCACCTCGCTGCCATTACTTTGTTCTCTATAGCAATCAAATCTGTACAACAAATGTTTTCTCTGGTACCTGTCAGAATGGCTCTAATGAAATCTCTAATTACTGTACTGTTGATTCTATAGGAAGGAAGATGGAGGAGTCCTATATAAAATGTTAGTTATTATCATCACTGAGGGCAGCTGGGTGGCGTAGGATGGAGCACCAGGCCTAAAGTCAGGAAGGCTCATCCTTCTGAGTTCAAATCTGGCCTCAAACACTTACTAGCTGTTTGACCCTGGGCAAGTCACTTAACCCTGTTTGCCTCAGTTTTCTCATCTGAAAAATGAGCAGAAGAAGGAAATGGCAAACGACTCTAGTATTACTTCTAAGAAAACCCCAAAATGGAGTCACAAAGAGTTGGACACAACTGAAAAAAATTGAACAATAATTATCATCATTATAAAGGCCAGAAAAAGACAGCAGATTTTTCTTTTTAAACTACTGTTTCAGACTTCATGGATAGGAATCTAATCATAATACACTCAAGAAGATATCTTCTTTGTTCACTATTTGTTTTTAAAATATTAGATTACATTTAATTTTTAAAATATTTCTGTAGAAATCCTTTTCTAGTTATTTACAATTTTAACATTTGGGGGAAAGAAAGAAAATCACCCTTAGTTTTGAATTCCTTTAAATCATTCTCTCATAATTGGTATATTATTTCAGTAATTTTTTTTACAGTAAGGAACTCTCATATCAGTCAAAAAAGGTTACAAATTCACTAAGGGAACTACTTTACCATCATTTTCATAAAAACATGGGGTCTTAAATACATTGCATACAAATGTGGTTAATTTTGTGTTGCTCATTTAAAAAGTACCACACGGCTCACAAATTCACACTTCCTGAAAAAGTTGGTTACATTTCCAGCATACTGCCTATTTTAATTTGTGAATTATATCTTCAATATTCTCACAGATTTTCTTTTAGTTAATCAAAAATTTGACATCTAAAAGTTTTTTCATGCTAGTCATCCAAATTTGTTTTAATATTATCAACACAATTATATGGCATTTTAGGGTCAATGATGTGGCTTGTAAAGGGAAAGTTTTAATATTTTAAACTATACATACATTCTCACACTAAAACCACAAACACAGCCGAAAGCAAGTCATTTGAAACAACTTTACTTCCTTTTCAACTTACAATGGCTGCAATGACATTGTTCTGTTTAAAAAGAAAAAAAAAGAATCCTTTCTGCTTTCTACTTCCTCTTCTACACTCTAAAACAGGGATGGGAGACCTTTTTCTATTAAGGGTTACAGACCAATATAAGTTAAAAGAAAAATCCTATATTTTAGTGGAATTTAAGGGCTTGATGGGTTGCTTTTTGTTTGTTTTGAGAGAGGGGGAAAAGGAGTCAAAATATAAAATGTTCCTCTCGAGTACTTTTAAAATTAATCAAGAAAAATAACAAATAATTTTTCAATACTTCAGTTTTAATGCCCAGCTAAGTGAGCAAGAGGAATGGAGAGAGAACTAAAGGAAATGAACACAGGAGACAGATATAAGTTCAATGTTTGCCAAAACCATGAGACAAAAAGTTCTGACTCATTTACTAATCTCAAAGCAATCAAATGGAGCTCATAGATGTGGGTTATTTCCTCCAGTGATGGAGAATGAAATCCATCTAATCCTGACCATCCTGTATCCTTCAATATCCTCTCAAAACTTCATCATGAAGGTCTCACCCATGGGAAGAAGGGAGATAAGGGATTCCTTACTTTCTCCTGACCCTTAAAAAAAAGCCAACTTTCTAGATTGGCCAAAAGAGAAAAAAAAAAAAAGTTAACACTGCCAGAACTGGTTATTTTAAAAATGTTTGTATTTCTAAGCATGCTTTAAATTCTCATTTTTCTCCTCATTTTTAATAGAAAAACCTTAGCTTAGTTTGGGAAAAGGTGGGATATAACTATTTCATTTCACACATTTAAATATTGATGCCTTCTTGACATGACTATCTCATGTCCCTTCAAGGTACTAACAAAGACTTTGAGAGCCATCACATTGGTCAATTATTGGCATAAATGGGATCATCCTTGATCCTTTTTCTTTAGATATGGTGAATACAGACCAGAGTCCCCCAACGGGGTCTGTAGATTTTCAACTCCACTTTTAAAATATAATACCACCATTCCGATGAAAAAAACAATTTAATTATGAAAGCTCTGATGCATGCTTCGCTGCATCCATGAGATGGCAAAGAATCTAAAGGAAATTACCAGACCATAGGGTGGACCCCCTGGGGAAGATTTAGGAGAAACCATGGGTTGAGAGCCATACAGGATGAGAAGATATGAATGAGCTGAGGTCTGTACCAGCTGAGGAAGTACCTGAGACCTCTTAAACCCCCTTCAGCGTCCAAGAATTAATACTAGGACAGCAGCACTACCAAAGGTAATGATGATCCTTTACATTTTCGTACGCTTCAAGGTAAGATAAGGCTGGAAAGGTAAGTTAATAACCCTGTCTCCCCCCTCCCCGCCCCCAGACTATCCCCCACTTTATCTTGCATATGGAGAGTCTGTACATAGTTGTTTGCATCCGACTGTGAGCTGCTTGAGAGCCCGGACTGTCTTTTACCGTTCTTTGCATCCCCAGCGCCTGACACATAGTAGGAGCTTAATAAATGCGTACTGACTGAGAGGCAAGACTCTTTTACCTTTGCATCCCCAGAGCCCGGTGCAGCGCTTGGCACAAAGTGGGCGCGCTTAATAAATACTTAATAACTGACTGCCAAATCATCTTTGTTTTCACTTCGCCCTTTCCCCCAAGGTCCCCTCCTCTTCCCCGGGTTCCGGGAGTCGCTGTCCGGGAGGTAAGGGGGAATCCCAGGTAACTCCCCCAAACTTTTGTACCCAATCCCCTTACCATCACCGGGAGCCCGGACCTCTCCAGGGCTGGCCCCTGGGGACACTCACCGGCCGCCATGGCTCCACTCTGCGCGCCGGGCTCCCTCGCAGCGTTCGCCGGGCTGCAGGGCAGGGAAGGGCCGGGCAGCACGTCTCCTCCGTCAGCACTCACAGCCAGCCAGCCTAGTCAGCCGGGTCTCAAGCAGCACGGAGCCCCTTCCTCCGGGGCCCCGCCCCTAGGCCCCGCCCACACCCGGCCCGCGGTCCACGTCTGAGGCAGGTATTCTCCTCCCCGCTGCCCCGGAGAGAGGAGGAGGGGGAGGGGCCGAGCTGGGGAAAGGGTTGAGGAGACGCTGGGAGGGGGATTTCCCGGAATGACGCAAGGCTCTCCCTACGCCAACCCTCGACGAGGTGGCGGGTGGAGGTGAGCAGCGCTACCTCAGTCCCCCGCCCCCGAGTACCGGAGCTCCGCCTCCTTGGGCCATCACCGACCATGACAGGGGGCGTGGTCTGGCAGTCAAGGCTGCGGAGGGGTGGGACTGGGGGAGAGGGGGAGGAAGAGAGAAAACCATACTGAGCTTAAGCTCTTCGGCTCCCAAGAAATCCCCCTCCTCCAGTTTCTTCCGCGAGTTTTTTTGTTTTTTTTTTTAAAGAACAGGAGGGGGCGGAAGGGTGAGGTGCACAAGCGGAGGGAGACGCACGCGCTATATTATATACACGCCAGTGCTTCCTCCCCCTCCCCTTAGCCCCTGTGAGGCGGTGGGTGTCTTAGCTCTGTGGGAAGGGCCGTGAGAATCGCTTAGCGAAGCCCCTTTGGGTTTCTGGTGAGACTCTGGCCCGCTCTCCTGGATGATGTAGAAGCCCAGGGTTTTCAAAATGTGGTTCCCCTTTTTCCCTCTTTCGCAAATGCAAATCACAGCCCCCGCTGCGGGCTCTGGGTAGGAACGACTTTGTTCGGATTCACCCTTTGGGGAAGTGCAGGACCAGCGTCACTTTAACATTTATTAGTCTGTAGCGAATTTATTTGCATAGGTACAAACCTCTATCGCCCTATTTTCTTTTTCTTTTTTCGCCCACGGATATATTACATACAGTACAATTTATTATATGCAATATATGCAACCTACTGGAAGTAATACATAATTCTGTTAAGTGCATTGTTAAACGTTTATGTAACATACAATGTGTAAGTATATGGGATGTAATTTGTTAGTGGTGTGCCTTCCTTCTCTCCCATTTACTCGATTTCAAAACCTTCCCTGATTTCTCCAGATAGAAAATGTCTTCCTCAATTAATTTCATAGCCCTTTATATTCTTATTTTATTCTCTATTATTAGAGTAGATAATAAAAATAATAATACCCTCCTGGCCAAAGCACTTAACCCTTTAGAGCCTCATCAACTCTCTATGACTGTTGAATTGCAGGGCCCCGTTCTGTTTTGGTAGAGGAAGTCCCTCATTGGGTACTCCTCTTACAAATAAAATTAGTGGTTTGTACATCTTCATCACCACTGATCACAGCCTTTAACGTTTGCAAAAGAATTTGCATACATTCTCATTTGATATTTACATCCACCCTGTTAAGGTGAAGATATTAAGAACTGCTGTCCTCATTTTTAGAGATAAGCAAACTGACTTGAAATGTAACTTGTCCACGCTTATTCTACTACTGAGAGGCAGAGTCAATATGGTACAGTAGAAAGAGCAGGGTCTTTTTGGAATCAAAGAACTTGGATGACGCTTCCTCAACCTCCCTGAGTCTCGGTGCCCTCATCTATAAAATAAAAGGATTGGACTAGATGAAATCTTGAAGTTCCTTCCAGGTATAGATCGATCTATGATTCATACCTGCGACCTTTCCAAGACCCGCACTTTTTTTTTTCTGACACCACATTTACGTACAGATGCTCATAGAACAGACCCAAGATTGGGAGGGATCTTAGAAGTCGAGACCAGTCTCAGCTGACACTTTCCTAGTCCTTCTGATTCTTACCGCCTTCCCTCTGATATTATTTCTAATTCATTTTGTATAAACCTTGTTTGTACATAGTTTCGGGTTGTCTTCTCCATTCCAGTGTGGTCCTTGAGGTCAGAGGTTGTCTTTTACCTTTCTTTGTATCTTGAACTTGTAGCACAGTGCCTAATACATGGTAGGCACTTAATAAATGCTTGTTGACCCTTTCGTTTATTTAAACAGATGAGGAAACAGGGAGCCGGAGAGGTAATCAATTTGCCAGTTAATAAGCCGCAGAATCAGCAAACTCAGGTCTTGGTAACTCCAAGTTGGGCAGAGGGTGGGGGAACCAGATGTAAGTTTTTCCAGTTGTCTCTCACTTTCCCTAGAGTAGAGTAAGGGCACTCCACAGAGAAAGGCTGTGCATTTGTGATGTTCTTGATTCAGTTTACCATTGCTATTTGCCTGAAGGCCCAGTCTGCTAATAAGCACAGATTTCCTGCTACACCAGAGAGCCGAAATGTCTCTGATAAATTGTAGTCGGTTGTCATAATTATTTCGCCTTTAGGGAGTTACCATACCCTAACTTGTACTAAAATGTAACTATTTCTTATCCCCCCTCAAATTGAAAGGTCCTTGAACACAGGGAATATGTTTTTTTTTCTCCTTGTGTCTTCCAGATCCTACCACAGCTCTGTACTTAATAAATGCTATTGAACAAATAAGTAAATAAACTTCTAACTTTACCCTTCCTTTGCCCCCACAACTTATCATCAGTGTCTCTCCTCTCTGATCCCTCTATTCCTTCCCTTCTGTATACTCTAGTGAAACCCCAATTACTTCTCACTAGGATTCTTGCAATAACTGCCCAGCTGCTCACCTTGCCTTCAGTTCTTTCTCCTCTTTTCATCCTACACATACTGTTAACCCTTAAACACATACACCCTCCCCATTCCGTATAGAGTAAAACCCAAAATCTTTAGCCTGGCATTCAAAATCCATTGCACCCACACTGGACTATTTACCATTTCCTAAATGTGTCCAGAACTTTCCTGCCTATAAACTATGGATTTCTAAGTCAAATTTCCTCTGCCTGGAATAGCTTTCCCTCTACAATCATGTCTGACTCTCTGTGACCCCATCTGGGGTTTTCTTGGCAGAGACACTGGAGTTGTTTGCCATTTCCTTCCCCAGACCATTTTATAGATGAGGAAACTGAAGCAAACAGAGCAAAGTGACTTACCCAGAGTCACCCAGTTAGTAAGTGTCTGGGCCAGATTTGAACACAGGAAGAGTTTTCTGGATACCAGGCCTGGAGCTCTAACCCTAGTACCACCTACCTGCTCATCCCCTAGCTGCACTTTCCCTCCACTCTTACCTATTTAATTCCCTCCCATTCTTCAAGGCCAAGCTCAAAAGGCACCTTTTCCTGAGAAGCCTGCCCTAATTCCTCCAGGATAAGGATAATTCACAACAGTTGAAGAGAAAATGAAGGAAATTATTGGAAACTATTTTGCCCAGTTATATGCTAAAAAAAAAAACCTGATAATTTAGAGGGAATTATGAATCCTTACAGAATAAAATATCCAGATTAACAAAAGAAAAAATAAATTATTTAAATAATCTCAGATCAGAAAATGAAACTGAACAAACTATAAATGACTTCTCAAAAAAATTCCAAGACCAGATGAATTTACACATAAATTATGCATTAATTTTCAAAGAACAATTAATTCTAATATTACACAAACTCTTTCCAGATATAGTGTTTAACAAACAAATAAATTATGTTTTTTAAAAAGAAGTAGAAGAGTAGGCTTTGATAAGAAGAAAGGTTACTTCTGTGTTAGAGATCAGAAAGAACAGCCAATGATATCAAGGGGTTTGGAGATGTAGAATAAAGGAGAATAAAGAGCTCCCAGGAGTAATTTCCATTTGTTTAATACAACATGAGGCAAGATTTTCCTATGAGAGGGCATGGAAAGATTTGCATGAGAGAAGATTGTATATAGTAATAGCAATATTGTTTTAATTATGACTTTGTGTTACTAAGTCATTTTAACTATTATAAATATACAAATCAAAAGTAAAGGACACATGAAGAAAGATGATACCTGCATCTAGCAAAAGAACTGATAAGTATGCATAGAGTAATTATATGTATATATGTTTATATGTATATGTGTATGCACATACATGTATAACACACACCTATTTGTATCTAATGGTAGCCATCTTAGGGCAGGAAGGGAAAAGAAGAAAAGAAATTTACATGATAACTTTGTTGTATATTTGGAAGGAATAGTAGCTTGCACATGGTAGGTTTGCAGTTTCATGTGCAATCATCTTTTTATTATATTGTGTTATGGAAATGCTTGTTTTGTTCTGTGAATTGAAAATAAATTTTTTTTAAAAGAGACATAAACAAATATGGTGTTCAAACAGAGAAAGAAACCTATAAACCAATATTCCTAAGAACATGGTGCAAAAATTTTAAATAAAATATTAGCAAATAGACTACAATAGTATACACTGTAATTACTATATCAGAAATTCAGCTTTAGTTCAATTCTAGAAAGACACAACAGACTATATATTAGCACCATAAATCATTTTTAAAATATATGATTATATCAATAGTTGCTGAAAGGACTTTTTTTAATCCAACATTTTTTTTCTGTTAAGAACATTAGAAAGTATAGGAATATTGACTTTTCCTTAATATAGTAAATAGTATCTAACATCAGGAGCAAATGTTACATATAACAGAGAAAAGTTTTAGAGGATTTTCCAATAAGATTAGAAGCAAAGCAAAGATGCCCATTGTTACCACTACTATTTAACACAGCTCTAGAAATAAGAGCTATAATAATAAAGCAAAAAAGAAATGTAGGAAACAGGCATAGTCAAAGAAAATTTGATGGTTTATTTAGAGCATTCAAAAAGTCAACTAAAATATTCATTGAAATCAATAATAAACAGCAAAATTGCAGGATATAAGACAGTCTAAATCATCAGCATTTTTTGTATATTATCAACAAAACCCAGCAGAAAGAGATAAAAGAGAAATTCCTTTCAAAATAATTGCAGAATGCATAAAATAGTTGGGTCTCTATCTGCTAAGACACACCCTATAACTATATGAAAGCGAATAAAAACACTTTACAGAAATATAGACTAAATTAATCGGAGAAATATTCATCCTTCACGGGGAGAGAATTAATTATATTGTGCCAATGTAACAAAATGCCAATGTTACTTAAATTAATTTAATTATTCAGTGTCATAGCAATCAAATTACCAAAGAATTATTTTATGAAGTTATTGAAAAAATTAAATTCATTTGGAGAACAAAAGTGTCAACATTTCAAGGAAAATATAAAAGAAGACCGAAAAATGTTATTAAAATGTTCATTAAAATGTTGGTGTATATGCTTTTATGTAATGTTCTTTATATACTCATATCAATTTTGGTAACCTGTGTTATTGTTGCTTTTACATATATAGAATTTACATGAGTGATACTTTTTCACTATATGCCATGTATATATTTGTGTGTATATACACTAAACCTCATACTTTATACACAACATATATTATGTTATATATTATGCTTTATGCATAATATACTCTATACATAATATGTAGTATATATACACACATACATAAGTGCATATAGTGAAAAAGCATCACTCACATGTAAAATTCAATATATGTAAATGCAACAATAACACATGTTACCAAAAATAGATAAAAAGTATATAAAGAACATTACATAAAAGCTCAGTTTCCTCATCTGTAAAAATAAGCTGGAGGAGGAAATGGCAAACCACCAGGATCTCTGCCAAGAAAACCCCAAATGGAGTCAAGAAGAGTCAGACACACCTGAAAAATGGCTAAAAAAACAACATACGCTCTTTTATATACACTATACTGTATATGTTATACTACAGATGCTATTATATACACACTTGTATTGTGAACAATATATACACATATAATGATGGATATACACACAAACATATATAAAGTGTTATAAACAAGAATGTTAATTGTTGCTAACCAAACTCTTTAGCATGATTGTATACTCACTTAAGGAACTCTGCATTGCTCTGTGGCTTGTTGCAATCATTGAAAATGTCAGCAAACAGGAGAAATTAAGAGCAGCTCACCATCTGTAAGTAACCTTTCTTTCTTTGGGACTCTTCAACGAACAATCTCCAACACTGGCCAACACCTTTGTGTAACAGCAGTTTTTCTCAGGAGCCCAAGGGCCAGCCCCAAGCTGTATTCCCAGGAGGGACAGAAGAGACCAGCATCAAGAGAAAAGTGTACAACAGCTGGCTTTTATTGTATTGTAGCATCCTCCTTAAACACCCTAGAGCCCTAGAGGTAGCATGATTCTCACATGCACCGGAGGGGACCTGACCAGTGGAGGAGGAGCCGAGCCAGCTGTTTCAGCTGCCACTCATCAGGCTAGTAAAACCTCCCTGTGAGCTTAGCAACTGGGCTGTGACCCTCAGCACCTCAGGTGCTTTTAGACTCACACTGATCCCTACACTTTTGATTTTCAAATGTCTCTTTGTTTCATTCCTTGCATGATACAAATAAGAAGAAAGTTGGCAAATGAAGTTCTTTCTGTTGTTACATTTTACAAGGGGTTTTATGTGATTTTTCCACAGGAGACAGACACCTTGTTGGAGGAGAGATTTTAATGTGGAATTTTGTTCTCTGAAATCAAATACTTATTGTCAATGAACAATATATACAATGGAATCTTGCAGGAACTTTTCAGTCACTTGTGTGACTATAAAGATGGTGTCTGCTATAGGAAATCATTTTTGAAAGTTTACCTCTTTCTTTCTCATACCTTTATCAAGTTTGCCCTCAAGACGTGTGTGAATTAAAAGTTTTTCAGAGTTGAGTAGACATATACATGAGCAGTTATGAAGATTCACTCTGTTACCTTTTCATGGTAACAATAGAGAATAAGATTGTCCCAAACCTTTGGAATCCTCTCCTTTTTTATATAACTTGACAATAGACCCACAAATATTAAATAGCTTAGGTGGCACAGAGATAGAATGTTAGATCTGGAATAAGGCAGACTTGAGTTCAAGTTCAGACTCAGATACTTACTAAATGATTGACTCTAGGCATGTCACTTCAACTCTGTCTACCTCAGTTTCTTCAATTATAATATGGGATAATAACACCTACTTTAAAGGGTTGTTGTGAAGATAAAATGAGGTAACATTTGTAATGTATTGAACCATAAGAGGGGCTTAGTAAATTTGCTTATTATTCTTCTCAAAATTGTGTTGCCTTCACCATGGCTCCTTTCTGTGCAAACTTTGCATATTTAATATAATCCCCCAGATTTCCCGCATCCTTGTCTTCTATAATACCATTTCTACTTCTTTGGCGTTTCAAGGACAGTGACCAGAGAATACAAATCTACTTGCTCCACTTGATACAGAAAATTGTTTATTATTAAGAGCCTTATAAATTTCCCATTTTTCTTTGTGTTGTCCTTCTTCCAGTTTAATTCTTAAATGCCCTGGAGATGGATGGCTTTGCTAAGTCAATTCTCTTGCCAAGCTTTCTGCAAACTTGCTTTTCCCTGTTTGACTTCTCTCTGATTTATGAGATTATATTGCTCATAATTTTCTACCTATCTTCTCCCTATGATGTCACAAATGGCTTTCTGTTCTAAACTAGTGTTGTCCTTGGCTGCTGTGTCTGTCTGTCTGTCAAGGAGATCGGGTGTTTACTGGTGAAGGTGATTTGTGGGCTCTTTTGTTTGTCTTGTGGTATTTTATATAGTTAACTTCTTTAGAATATGGTAAATAGTCTGTGTCAATAGCCATTCTTTTACCCATTTCTCATTCTTTTAACACCAAAAGTTTATTTAAATATGTTATATTTCCTTAATTATGAGCTTTATTTTCTAATTTTTATTTTCTTCTAGTTTCATATCAGTTTTAAACTTGGTTGTAACAATTTGGTGATCTGACTGTACACAGAGGTTTCTGAAAATGCCTGCCTGTCATGCAAGTCCCTCCACAATTTGATTCCACCCTATACTTTTCCAGATTAATTTCATATTGCTCTTATTTATGCTTTATGCAAACTGGACTATTTTTTTGTCTGTTCCCTACCACACCTTGGACTTTGTTCACACTGTTCCATTCCTGAAATGTCCTATTTCCTCCTCTTTACCTGTTGAATTCTTACCTATCTTTCAAAAACCCTACTCAAAAGTTATCTCCTATGAAGCTTTCTCTAGTGTCCCCTGTCCCCTTCCCTCTCAGATCTCACATAACATGAACTTTTCTAACACACTTATCACAATATTGTGGTATATTACAATTTTCTCTGTGTCTGTCAGTCTCTGACTGAATATAAATAGTAATTGTTTCTCTTTTGGTCAGAAACCCTGAGGGTCTTCCCCTCCCACTTTTATTTTATTTTATTTTCATTAAAGGGGCCATCCCTTGACTCACTTCTTAAAGAACCCTAATCACTGAATGAATGTGCCTTGTCTCAGTCAAAGTGAGAACCTGGGAAGACCTTAGCTTAAAAAGGTTATTGCATTCTGGGCCATCTCCTGGTGTCCTAATCTATATCTGGCCACTGAATCCAGATGACCCTGGAGAAGAAAGTGAGACTGGTGACCTTGCACAGCCCTCCCTCACTTAAATCCAATTCACTTGCAAGTCATGACAACATCTTCCTGATGTCATGGCCCTCTTTGAGAACGAAGGGCAAACCACAACACACACACAGCTAAGAGAGATAAAAGGGGAGGGTTTTTAAATTTTGTTTTTGTGGAAGTAATTGGTTTTAGCAAGGAAAAAAAGGACAACATTTTTTTTTCAAAGACAGCAGAGAAAGAAAGAATGAGCTAAAAAGCTGAGAAATTTTGAGGTAGTTAGGCAGGAAATCAAGGCATTTCAAAGCCAATAGCCTTGATCTTTTCAGTAAAGTAGGGGATGAGGTCATCTGTTATAAGATTGAAAAAGCAGAACATAGATCAGGAGGCTGAGGAGACAGAAAGGTTTTGAAAAATAGTTATGGTCACTGAGACAGAGAATCTACAAGAAGAAAATAAAAGGATTGTTCAGCAACACTGAACATACAGTTGAGGTTATGTGATATACATTTATACTGAATGAAATCATCTCTACTTTTTAGACTTTTTCTACTAACAGTTTCCTATGAATAGGATCAGAAACAAATTAGTATGAGATCATTGGTGGAAGGTAGAAAGGATGAACAATTCTAAGATAGTTATCAAATTATTGAACTGGCTATGGGATCAAGGTAAGGATAGTAAGCCACAAAAGAAGAAGATAGAATATAGACATATATGTGTGTATATGTAGTGCATGGGTTCTAGGCTCTATTTCCCAGCTCTCACTTACATTGGCAGGATGGGCCCTCAGAGGGTGATGGGCTACTGTTCCTTTTAGGGTCCTAGCAATAACCTTGATGGGTTGGACATTTCTAATACTGTCACTCATGAGCCACCATCCAATGTTTCCCCCCATTATCATTTAACCAGTCAGCATCTCCTCAATATCAATTAACTGACATTAATTGATTTTTACAAAGGGATATTTACTGATATAGTAAGATATAGCAACAACATCCCATATTAGGTGTACATACTCTCCTTGACAGGCCACAGTCTCTAGCAAAAGTGGGCTCAAATTTAAAGCAATTGTTATAAAACATTATCTTCCTTTCCATTGAGGGGGAAGGAGGGAAAGGATATGACACATCTTTCTCCTAGGAATCATTTTCTTCCTTCAGAGAGTTTCCAT
The DNA here is from genome assembly GCA_028646575.1 of Pseudocheirus occidentalis. Classification (NCBI taxonomy): domain Eukaryota; kingdom Metazoa; phylum Chordata; class Mammalia; order Diprotodontia; family Pseudocheiridae; genus Pseudocheirus; species Pseudocheirus occidentalis. The sequence continues at coordinate 235,737,599 of CM053595.1, forward strand.
CAAGTTCATTTCTGGGTATAGAACAGTTGATGGATTAGTTGCTTATCTGGGAAGGAATAAGAACAAAGGATGGCAAGTATTTAATTTTGGATAGAATGAAGAGTCATGAATTCAGTCCTAGAAAGGTATGTTGGAACCAACCTATGAAGTACTTTAAATGACAAGCAAAGGAATATATGCCATATTCAGTAGGAAATAGGAAAGCACCAAAAGTTTTTAGACGTAAGAGTGGTTTGATCACAATATTCTCTTAAGAAGATTCCTCGGGAGGGACAGCTAGGTGGTGCAGTGAATAGAACGCCAGCTCTGGAATCAGGAGGATCCAAGTTCAAATTTGGTCTCAGACACTTAACACCTACTAGCTATGTGACCTTGGGCAAGTCACTTAACCCCAATTACCCTGCCTTCCACCCTCCAACAAGCCAAAAAAAGAATTTCTTGGGCAGCATTGTGCAGGATGAGTTGGAACAGGAAGAGATTAGAGGTAGAAAGACTAGGTAGGAAATTATTATAACAGACCAGTTGAGAAATTATAGGGACTTGAACTAGGCATAGTTGGAGTAGAAGTTGAAAGGGGAGGTCATATCCAACAAATATTTCAGGGATAGAATTTAACTTGGAATAGATTAGATGTGGAAAATAAAGAAAAGAAAACAAAGAGAACTCCAAAATTTTTAGCCTGAGTGACTGGGGGTGGGGAGGCAGTATCATCCAAAATCAAAGAATAGACAGAAGATGGTCAGGTTTGGTAAGCAGGATTGAAATGGGAGGTTTGGTTTTCAATATGTTGTTTGAGGTATCTACCTCAAACAGTGCCTATGTAGGGTAGTATAAGTTTCTTTCTTTTTTCTGCGGGGGGGGGGGGAAGGCAGAGAAATTGGGGTTAAGCAACTTGCCCAAGGTCACATAGCTAGTTAAATGTTAAGTGTCTGAGGTCAGATTTGAACTCAGGTCCTCCTGACTCCAGGGCTGGTACTCTATTCACTACACCACCAAGCTGCCTGAGTATAACTTTCTTCATTGCAGCTAGGAGATGCAGTGGGTAAAACACTAGGCTTGGTATCAGGAAGACTCATCTCCATGAGTTCAAATCTGGCCTCAAGCTGGTGATCCTGGGCAAGTCACTTCATTTCATTTGCCTCAGTTTCTCATCCTAAAATGAGCTGGAGAAGGAAATGGCAAACCACTCCAGTATCTTTGCCACCCCCCCCAGCTGAGATGGGGTCATGAAGTGTCAGACCCAACTGAAATGACTGGATAATAACATTAACAACAAACGTTCCATAAATAGATTTCTTCCCAAAAATAGTTAATTAAATCTCAAAGACTTCCTGTCTTCATTGTGCTTTTAAAAATTAAAATATATTCTTTATTAAAATAGTAGTATTCATTATATTAAATTCTTTAAGTTTATATTAAAGTAAATATAAGGAGGAGCAAGACTTAAATATAATTAGCCAAGAGTAGTGACATCTCTGGACCACTTCTCAGAATAACGTTTTTAAATTCATAAAACAAAATACATAGGAGTACAAAGGAAACCAACTGCATTGAAGTAATTGTTATCAAATTTTTTAAACCAAGTATATGGATCCCCTGAAATCTGCCTATGGTCCATAAACACTAGGTTACAAACTCTTCTAAACTTTTGGTACTTTCCCAAAAGTTATCCATGGCAGCAGTCTTATGTTCACTACCCTTCCTTCACTTTAGATTTCTTATGAAGTCCTAAAAGCGCTCCCTAGAATTCTATGTTCTTTTACATTTCAAATGAAGAGCTCTCTAATTTTCCCCCCAGTCTCTCCCTTCTGCATCTCTTCACAAATCTCATAATTGCCCGAAAGTCCCCAGAGAAAAAAAGGCAGAATTTTCTTATGACTACCTTTCTTCCAATTAGGGAGTGACTGACTATTCCTTGGGGTCTACTACTAGTAACTAATTCAATTAACAAATGTTTCAGGTTGTTTCAGGTTCTACTAGTGTGA
>CM053595.1:235739683-235769002 GCA_028646575.1 Pseudocheirus occidentalis
AGAGAGAGAGAGAGAGAGAGAGAGAGAGAGAGAGAGAGAGAGAGAGAGAGAGAGAGCGATTCAGATTTTCAGATTCTAGCAAGTCAAAAACAGTTCACAAACTTCCCAATATACTGGGTCACTCTTTGAACGTGATTGAAGCGACTGTCTCTCCAGTAGTGTGGAAAGAACTTAAGATGAGTGTTGATAGGAATGTAGCCAATTTACATGTTTCTCTTTTCATCTCTACCCTCTTTGTGAATCATCAGTTCTTATGGGTTTAATTATGATCTTGAGGTAGATGATTGCAGGACTCTGTATCCAGACCAAGTCTCTCTCTGATTCCCAGTTTGTATCACCAAGTGCATATGGAACATTTCAAACTGGTTACCCCAAAGACACCTCAAATTTAATATGTTCACAACAGAACTCCTTATTTTTATCCTCAAACCTATTCTTCTAGTTGGTGTTTCCCATTTCTGTTAGGGACACCAATACTATTTCAAATCTCACAATTTCATACATCCCCCCCAGTTATCTTCAAGTGGCACAGTAGGTAGGTACAGCACTGGGCCTAGAGTCCAGAAGACTTAAGTTCAGTCCAGACCTAGTCACTTAACCTTTGTCTGCTGAGTTTCCTCAGTCCCTAAAATGGGATAATGATAGCATCTGGTTTTCCCAGGGTTGTTTTGAGGATAAAATGAGATATTATTTGTAAAGTGCTTAACACAGTGCCTGGCACATAGTAGGTACCTAATAAATGCTTGTTCTCCTTTCCTTTCCCCCTTCCCTTTCCTTGCATATCCATCTGTACAACTGAAAAAAATCTTTCAGTTCTACGAGGCATCCTTTCAGACCTTTCAATGTCTCTGAAATGTTCCATATGCACTTGGTGATACAAAGTGGGACTCAGAGAAAGACTTGGTCTGGATATAGAGTCCTGCAATCATCTACCTCAAGATCATAATTAAACCCAAAAGAACTGATGAGGTCAAAGTGAAAATATGTTTAATGTGAAGTAGAACCTATATCAGATTGCATGCTGCTATAACAGGAGAGGGGGAGAAAATTTGGAACTCAAAAGCTTGTGGAACTGAATGTTGTAAACGAAAAATAAATTAATTTATTTAAAAAAAGAAGCATACCTTACCTAGATAAGGCTCCAAATTCAGTGATCTGTCCACCATAAGCAACAGTCACTCTGAGTAACCCTTTGAAAACCTGGATATATTTTGAGACTCTTCCCCCTCTTGAGAGTTGTGACTGTGGTATTGCTGCTGATGTCTTTCTGGTGGTGGGGTTCATATGTATAAGTGAGTATAGAGGAACACTCTTTTATTTGTCCTAAATTTACCCATTTTGAGATTCCAAAGCTATCTTTCTTTTTTCTTTTTTTTTTCAAAGCTATCTTTCCATACTATTTATAACATTAACTGACTTTCCTATCTGGGGCAACACTAAGGTTATCTTTTTTTTAATACAGTAGTTTAAACTGTTAATTGCTCTTGCTGTTAATGTTTTACTTATTATGAGTAATGTGCAAATTCTTTGTACTTGGGCCCTGAGGCAGTTTTGCAAAGGGTGTAATTTTTTAGAATGTTGGAAATAAATAAAATGATGCATTTGTATGTGTACTGCAAAAAAAAAAAAGGAATTGATAAGGTCACAAAGAGTGTAGAGAGAGATAAAAAGAGAAATATGATGTAAATGGACTGTATTCCTATTAATACTCATCTTAAGTACTTTCCACATTACTGGAGAATCAACCACTTCAATCACTCTCAAAGAGTGACCCAGGTCCTCCCAATATCTGGTCTGGAATATTACAATAGCCTTCTTAATAGGTCTTCCTGCTCCAGTTCTCTAGACATTCCAAGGAATCCTCCACAAAACTACTGATTTTTTAAAATATCAGATGTGATCATATTGCTTCCCCACATGGTAAATTCATTGCTCCCTATTGACTCCAGAATAAAAGATAAATATAAATCCCTCTGTTTATCTTGTAAAACCTTCATGGTTTCACCCTACCTGCCTTGGCAGACTTCTTGTACATTGCACCTCTTTTCACATTCTATGATTAGACCAAACTGTTCCTCATACACAGCACTGCATCTCTCACCTCTGTCTTTGCTCTGTTCTCTTCAGTGTCTCAAATGTATTCCGACTGTATCTCACCAACATATATCCTCACCAACACCTCATGGAAGATCTCATTTCTTTCAAGACACACCTCAAGCATCACTTTCTACTTGAAGCCTTTCCTGATCCCTTTCCCAACCCTGCTAATGCTCTCCCTTCCTTATACATAAAAGTACATATATATACACGGGCATGTGTGTGTATGTGTGTGTGTCCAGGGAAAATATAAGCTCCTTGAGAGTGGGAATTGTTTCTTTTTTTCTGCACAGTGCCTGGCATGTAGTGAGCATTTAATGAATGCTTGTTGATTGATTGATTGATGGATTCACACATATAAACCCCACATATCTATTAGTACCTGGAAAAAGCAGGTAGAAAAATACTGCTTTAATGTGAAGTTATGTGAAGAAGTTAATTAATAAGAAGCCTTTGATTATCACTAATGGAGAAGAAGACAGAGAGAATTAGTATACATTCCTCTAGAAGGATAGAGCTGGCTTTTTTATCCTTTCTCTCCTTTGTCTATAATTCAACATAATTTAACAATAATTTACTAAATATTTATCATAATATTCCCATGGAAGCCTTGAGAAACATGTATGTATGTGTGTGTATGTATGTATATGTGTATACATACATACATATATACATATGTGTGTGTGTGACACTGGTTCATTGTTGCATCTATATCTATAACTACATAGAACATTGGCCTTTAAGAAAATTACAATTTGGGGGAGGAGGAAGGGAGGCAGAAGATGCATAGAGAGTATGAGATTTTACAAAGGGATACCAGACCTATTATTTCACTGGTATAGGAAACTACCTTTAAGAAAAAACCCTTCTACAAATGCAGAACTGCAACTAGCAGTCTTAGAGAGTTGTCTAAGGGTACCTAGAGGCTGTCAGTCTCTCTCACTGTGGAGTAGTGACTAATGCCTCCCCACAGGGAGGGCTGAAATCCTGCTTGAGGGTGGAGGGCACAAAACAATCATAATTATTGAATATGTTTGAGTACAACTCTTGCAGAAATACCTTCATTTTTTTTTCCAACGAAAGCAATGTCCAAATCAAAATTAACAAAAGTGAAACTAACAGTGTATGTTCTCCAACTGACAGTAGGTGCAGCGCAATGACTATTTAGTATGGTATTTCTGAACAAGGTCAAATTTGAAACTGAATTGGTATGATCGTACCATCACTGTCAGTCACTTTAACCTGATAAAGCAGTTGTTTTGTCAGATTGTTGCACACATGAAGTATGTAAACTTGAAGCTAAACAATTTTTGTGTGGAAGTTTAATGTACCGTATTTCTCCAGATCATTCATCTCAACATCATCAGGAACAATATAATTAACTGGTTTTTAAAAATGACATCCTTAAAATTGAAATAATGTAAGAACATTAATAGAGAATCATTTGGAATTATCAACAATTAAATTTAAATTTAACTATTTTAAAATTTTTTGTTATCTCTAATTTTTATTTTTTTAAAATTATCTAATTTTTAAATTAAATTTTCATTATCTCTAATTCTTTTTTTTTTTTGCTTTTTGGAGGGCAGTTGGGGTTAAGTGACTTGCCCAAGGTCACAGGGCTAGTTTTTGTGTTAAGTGTCTGAGGTCGGATTTGAATTCAGGTACTCCTGACTTCAGGGCCAGTGCTCTATTCACTGCGCCACCTAGCCGCCCCCATTATCTCTAATTCTTAAAAAGTGAAATAATATCTCTGATAGTTGGTTTGACTCTATCACCCAACATGTTATCCATCCCCCTAGCTCTGTGCCGTCTGAAAATTTGATAAGCGTGTTTTTCATACCTTTACACAAGTCACTGGTAAAAATGTTAAACAGCACAGGACTGAGCAAAGATCCCTGAAGTACTGCACTGTAGACTTCTTTTCTGGTTGACATTGAACTATTAATAACTACTCTTTGGATCAAGCCATCCAAACATTTCTCAATCCATCTAGTTGTATTGTCATCTGGTCAGCATCTCTCCATATTGTCAACAAGTATAACATGAGAGGATTTGTTAAATGCCTTGTAAAAATCTGAGTAAACTTTCTGTAACTGATGGATTCCCAAAGATTGACTTTAATTATGAAGGCATCTCAATAATAGCAGTCTCCAGTGAGGAACCTCAGCACAGCTATATTTTGCTTGTTTCTAGTTCCTCTGCTGTCAGCAAATTAATAATGAACATAGTATAACAGGTTTACTAGAGGGCATGCAAAAAACAGAAAGACTTGTCCTCAAACCCAGTAATTAAAGAATTGTTATAGCTCCCCATATCCTGAATGGCATTTCCTTCTCCTTCCATAACAACTGTTACGGTTCCCCAATATTCACAACACTGACAGGTAACAATGTTCTCATATAACAAGCTGGGTTCAAGCCCTTTGCTGAAGAGCTGAGTCTAGGTTTTGTTGTTCCCTACTTCCTTAGGGGATATTCTTGTTCCTTGTTCTGGTGTTTGCTGCCTTGATCCCAGCTTCTGACCACCACCACTGGCCTTCAGTCCTATGATCATCCTGGCTTTTGCAGACGTAGACTAAGCCTAGGATTCTTTGACCCTTACCTGGAAGCTGTTGCCATTTTCTGTCCCTTTGGCGACTTTGTCACTGGTAGACCCCTTCTTCATACTGTGTACATACCAGGATTTTCTCATCCTTTTTTTTTTTGCCTTTTTTTTTGGAGGGCAGTTGAGGTTAAATGACTTGCCCAAGGCCACACGGTTACTTTTTGTATTAAGTGTCTGAGGCCGGTTTTGAACATAGACCCAGTACTCTATTCACTGTGCCACCTAGTCACCCCATTTCTCATCCTTTCTTGATGTTGTAGAAAATGCTTGAATCCTTTTGGTCATTGTCCCATGGTATTATGGAAGAAGACTGCTCAAACAATTTTTCATGCATCATTTTCATGCATGCATCATTTCCTTGATCTGCTAGTTTATCAACTCTGCCCAAAGAGGAAATGAGGTTTGCATGTCAGGACTAGTTCTTGGTGAAGCCATGTTGACTTTTTGTGATCACCATTCCATTTAATGGTATTCACTAACTACTTTTTTAAGACCAAATTTTAGAATTTTCCATTCTACACCCTTTTTGTTGAAAATCTGAATAGCATCTGCCATTCTTCATTCCTAAACACCTCCCTCATTCTCTGTGATTTGTTTTTAAAGTAAAATTTGGTTAATGCATTTTGTTTTTACCTAAATTTCCTTGTATATCCCTCTTCTTCCTCTGTTTCAGAAAGTCATCCCACACAAAGAAGAATTTTTTTAAAGAGAAAAAGGAAAGAGATGAGGAAGATAAAACCATCAGGAAAATGAATTCACACATAAAAAAGAAATCTGGAAATATATTTGGAATTCCACACACATGGACTTTTACCCTCTGCAAAGGAGGTAAGTGAAGATGTCTTTGCATATATCTTCTTTGAAGCCACACATTGTTTTTGCACTATCTTTTAAAAAAATTGTTCAGTGGTTGTCTTTTCCATTTATATTGTTTTCATTGTGTAAACTGTTTTCTTAGCTTTGCTTGCTTCATATATATATCATATATATATATATTCATATATATCAGTTCATATGAGTTTTTCTGTGCTTCTCTATTTTCATCATATTAATAATTTCTTACATATACATCATTTCTCACTATCACACTCATGTATCACAATTTGTTTAGTTATTTATTCCTCAATTGATGGGCATCTACTTTTCTTCCAATTCTTTGCTATCACAAAAAGTACTATTATAAATATTTTTGTGCATATGGGGACTTTCTTCTTACTGTTGTCTTCCTAGTGGTATAAAACCAGTAATAGAATCTCAAGTTATACAGATATAGACATCTTAGTCTCTTTAGTTATATAATTCCAAATTGCTTTCCAAAATGGTGGTTTTATTTCACAGCTCCACTAACAATGTATTAGTGTGCCTCTCATTCTAGAGCCACTCTAACATTGATCATTCCCATCTTCTGTCATTTTTGTCAATTTGCTAGGCATAAGGTCAAACTTTAGGGTTGTTTTGATTTGCATTTCTTTTATTATTAGTTATTTGGGGGCATTCTTTCATATGGCTATTAATAACTTGCATTTCTTCTTTGGAGAATTGTTTGTTACTTTCTTTTGATCACTCATTCTGGAAAATGAATGACTTTTGGTATATATTTCTGTTGGTTGTCTGTGTATCTTAGATACCAAATCCTCATAAATTTGATAGAAAGATTTTCCCTTGACTTGACCATTTTCTTCTTTCATAGATGCATTAATTTTGTTTGGAGAGAATCTCCATGATCTTTTAAAAATCACTAATGATGTTTCAGCAATTATATCTATCAGCTCTTTCATCACCTAAGGATGTAGTTCATACAGGTCAGGAGACTTGAACTTATCAAGGGCAATAAATACTCTCTTGCTTTCTCCTGATTTGTCTTTCATTTCAATTCCACATTAACCATTTTCTCTCTTTTCCAGTCCAAATTATATTCACTATGGCAGAAAATAAAATATGAATTATATGACTCTACCTTCTCTCTTCTGTCTGTTGTGCTGTTATTATCCCATTACTGATGATTGTGGTCAGTGATCCTAGCTCTCCTTTGAGCTTCCGTTTCTCTCTAATACAGTTTTCCAAAAAAGCATCATTTTTTTGTCCTTAAGATTACTCACTAACTTCAGCTTTAGCTCTCCTGACACTATTCTCCCAAGATTAGACCAGACTTTTGTATTTATCCTTTGTTATTCAGACTTGCTTCTCTTTCTGTATATGTCTTTTAAAAGTTTCGATTGGTTTATGAGTTCTCTAAACATCCATATCAGTCTCTTTAGCTTATTTCTTCTTTTCTTCCTCACTGAAATTGTTTCTCTTTCTGACTGCAGAATTTCATTTATAAAGAACTTATTATTCTTCCTGACCTGACTTCCCTATGGAATTTGAGCTCCTAGAATCTCACCCATGCTTTCTCTGCATACCTTGAAATCTGTTCTCCCAAAACTGGGGAGTATGACTGTGACCAGCTTTCTTCTCCTCTCTATTACTAATTCTAATGTAGAATAGTCACTTCCTCCCAAGGTTCCCATTCTTTCTGCTTGATAATTTATTCCTCCATGTTGGTGAGAATTAAACCCTGAAATAGAAATAGTAGTATTTTTCATTGATTCCTCTACTTTTTGAAGGATTAAATTAAGCCCTCAACAGTGGTCTTCAGTACATGGCAGGAAGAGGGAATCTATGATGGTCATCTAAGAGACTCCTCCTCACCACCCAGGATTTGATGTATAAGAATACCAAGAACCTGTGTTTGGTGGATGGAACTCCTGTGTCTGTTATAATTTTAATCAATGTAGTAGCTTTGGGAAGCAGAAGAGGGCCTTGAGTTTTAAAGGGAGGGACAGGGTTTTGATTGGTTCAAGTTTGATTGGTTTTCCACTTCCAATGTTACAGGCAAGAATGTTCCCATTAGCTAGGAAGTGAGACATTTCTAGCATGAAATGTTCCTGGAAGATTCTAGAAGGGGAAAGGGGGAGCCAAGCAGGTGATGAGGATGTGGCTAGGGCAGAGATGGCAGGCTAGAGAAAAACTAGACATTCCACAACTCCCAGAAAAACAGAGACTACAACAGTAATAAAGGAAAAGCAAAAGTTAAAAAAAAAAAAAGACCTAAGTTTCAAATCAGGCAAGAGGTGAGAAATGCATGGCATGATAAAGAATATTGAAGAGAAAAAAAGATTTAGATTCCAATGAATTACTACTAATACCTTGGTGAATCACTGTCTTTTGAGGGTGTGAATCTCAAAAGTAAATGAAGGTTGCTGAGTGCAGTAGAGCACCAGAGGACAGATGCCCCAGTCATTCCTCGTCCCGTCTCTACCCCCACATGCACAGCCACTCTCATGCTGCACTCAGTTTTAGATCAAATATAGAGGGAAAGGGAAGAAACTGTGAGAGTAAATATGGTAATGATCATGAAAATCAACTCATCTATTTACATTTAAGGAACTGAAGCATGAGAATAGGGAGCATACACACATAAAAAAAAATTGAAATCTTAGTATGTGACAGCTCAGAAAACAGTCATTCAGTCTAAAAGTTTCAAGTTTAGGCTTTCTTTTTTAACTTTCCTGATTAGATCATATAGGTCCTATAGCATAGCATGTCTTACATAATGCTGATCAAGTTGAACTTTAAAAAGTGAAAGTGTTCTGACACCACAGTCAATTTGGTTTTTATAACTGCATGAGTAAAATCCAATTTACAGATATGGGAGCTATGAATGACTAGTTGAGATATAAAATCAACATATTTCAGAATTAGTAATACAAACACTGTCATTTTAAAAGTGATATGCGGGGTGTCTGGGTGGCGCAGTGAATAGAGCATCGGCCCTGGAGTCAGGAGGACTTGAGTTCAAATCGGCCTCAGACACTTAATACAAAAAACTAGCCGTGTGACCTTGGGCAAGTCACTTAACCCCAACTGCCCCCTCCAAAAAGCAAAAAAAAAAAAAAAAAAAAAAAAAGGAAAAAAAGTTATATGCTATCCTTAAAAAAAACTAGAGAAGAAACAATAACCTCCCCAAATAAATACCAGATTTAAAATTCTGAAAATCAAAGAAAAGAAATCAAACAAAATTAAGAGTAAAAAAGGAAATTATTAGAAACTATTCTGTTCATTTATATGCCAATAACCTAGATGAATGGATGAACTCTTACAAAAACATAAAATGCCTAGAGAAACATAATAAGAAATAGATTATCTAAGGAACCCAGTCTCAGAGAAAAAAAATTGAACATATCATAAATGAGCTCCCAAATGACATGGGGGAAGGGGAGACCCCATACTCTGGATCACATGGATTTACAAGTGAATTCTATCAAATATTCAAAGAGCAATTAATTTCAGGATTATACATACTGTTTGAAAAAAATAAGGAAAAAAACCATTCAATCACATACCTTCTTTAATACAATCATATTCTTAACTCCTAAAGCAGGGAGAATCAAAAAAGAGAGAGAAAGCTATAGATATATAGTTTGTTTCTAACAAACACTGATGCAAAAATTTTTAATAAAATATTAGCAAGAGGCTATAGCAACAAATCATAAAGATTATATACTATGCCCATTTAGGAGTTAAGCCAAAAATGAAGGTTTGGCTTAATATTAAGAAAAATGTCAACATAATAGATCACAGTGATAACAAGAACAACAAAAATCATATCAATAAATGCAAAAAGCAAAAAGCTTTTGAGCACTGGCACCCATAGCAGTTAAAAACACTGGATGAAATGGAACTTTTCTTAGCTATTTGTATCCATTTAAATACCAAGAGACAGGAAAAGACTGGTCAGGTAGTTAGGAGGAGAATCAGAAGAGAGGAGTGTCCTCAGAGCCCAGAGAGATGAGTATTAAAGAGGAGAAAATGATTAACAGCGTCAAAGACTACAGAGAGGTTAAGGAGAATGAGGATTGAGAAAAGGTCAGTGGATTTGGCAATTAAGAGATCATTAGTAACTTTGGAAAAAGCCATTTTGGTGGAACAATAAGGCCAGTTTGTAAGGGGTTAAGAAGAAAGTGAGAGGAGAGAAAGTGTTGGCACCTGATTGGCATTTTCAAGAAGTTTAACTACAAAAGACAGCAGAAATATAGGACGTTAGCAGCGATGGAAAGACCAAGACAGGGTTGTTTTTTTTTCAGGATAGGTGAGAATGTCTGTAGGCAATAGGAAATGAGGAGAGAGGTGGAGGGAGAGGGAGGGGAGAGACAGAGACAGACAGAGAGACAGAGAGAGGAAGAGGGAAGGAGAGAGAGAGACAGAGCTGGAGAGGGAGAGGGAGAAAGAAAGAGAGAGAAACAGAAAGAATGAGAGAGACAGAGAGAGAGACAGAGAGAGAGACAGAGAGACAGAGAGAGAGAGAGAGAGAGAGAGAGAGAGAGAGAGAGAGAGAGAGAGAGAGAGAGATTAAAAATAAGTAAGAAAGGGAGTTGAAAGAGGGACCAATCTGTTGGAAGACATAGAATGGAAAGAGATCACTTATACAAATGGAAGTGTTATCCTTGGTAAGGGGTAAGGCCACTTCATCATGTGAAATAGAGGTGAAGGAGGAGAAAATGACAGAAAGAATCTGAGTGATACAAAATGAGAAAGAGGGAAGAAGAGGGTCCTTACAATGAAGGACCTCAATATTTTTTTCTGTAAAATGTGAGACAGTTCTCAGCTTAGAGAGTAGGGGAAGGGGAAGTCATGGGAAATTTGAGGCAGAATGCAAAGACTGAGAAGAGATTTTGTGGCAAGTGGGATAGTGAGTTTCAGTAAGGGAACTTTTAATAAGATTGTCTAGCAGTAGGGAGAGGTTATGTAACATAAGGTTAGAGATTAGAGGCTATGTAACATAAATTTGCAGTGGACCCAGTCAGAATGGTTGTGTGATTTTTCTTACTTTCATTGAACAGTCTTTGTGCAAAGGCAATGAATGATGGGAATGATCCAAGGTAGAGGCTTGGCTTGGAATAATCAGCAATAAGGGAGCTATGGATTTAAGAGAGGAGGACAATGTAGAATTGACTTGATTCACCAAGGAGTCAAGATGGGGAGAAGAGGACAGCCTAGCTAGTGTAGGGAAGATGACCTGAGAGACAATTGCAGGGTCAAGGGATTGGAGGTCATGGTGAGGATGAAGAGTAGGGCTTTGTAAGGGAAGGCAGAGGGAGAGGTGAAAAGCCAATAGATTATGGGCAGACAAAGGGAATTTAGAATTCTTGAACATGAAGGTGGTACATTTGAGGTGATAGCAAGATTGAAGGTATGACCATTCCTGAGTGTGGCTAAAGTAGGGTGGAAGAGTAGTTTGTGGGAGGTAAATAGATTAAGGAACTGAGTGGTTAGAGTATTTAGGGGAGAATCAGTGTATCTGTTGAAATCACCTAGTAGGAGGGTAGAAGTTGGGGAGGAGAGAAAAATTGTAAGCCAGGTATTGAGTTCATTGAGGAAGGAAGGGGAGTGACATTGATGTCTATAGATAACAGGTACCAGGATTTTGATTGGGTAGAAAATATAAATAGTATGATCCTCGAAGGAAGAGAGGTTACTGAGTGATGGAGGAAGGCAAAGAACCAGAAAGTGACTATGAGGAACAAGGAGTATTCCAATTCCCCCACCTCAACTAGCAGACTGAGGAGAATGAGTAAAGGTCCAGCCAGTACTGGAAAGAGTGGCCAGGGAGGCTGTGTCATTGAAGGAAAGATCTAGTCTTCTTTGCCGAAGACCATAGGATATAAGTTATTTGCCCAAGTTTATATACCTGGGAAGTAGGACTCCTCAGATTAAAAGTAAAGTCTTTTGCTTTGCAAGTCCAAGCTTATTCCACCATGCCATGACACTTCCCAATATACACTTCTGATATTAGATAACACTTTTGAATTTGTTAGCTAAATAGGAAGATTAGTAATATTAGCATGGATAGCTAGGTGGTGCATTGGATAGAGATCTGGGCCTGGAGTCAGGAGGCCTTGAATTCAAATATGACCTCAAATGCTAAGTTGTGTGACCATGGACAAGTCACTTAACACTGTTTGCCTCAGTTTCCTCATCTATAAAATGAGCTGGGAAGGAAATGGCAAATTACTCAAGTATCTTTGTCAAGAAAACCCCAAATGAGGTCATGAAGAGTCAGCCATGACTGAAAATAACTGAACAATAATCAATATTAGTATAGTACTTAATGCAAGGCTTTACAGCAGGTTCTTATACTTAATGCAAGTAGGTTCTCAACATATCTTTGCTGAACTAATGAATGAAAAAAATAAAGAACAATATATGAATGCTGGTTATTTATGGTGCTATCAATTTTTAAGAATCATAAACTACTATGTATGGGGGCAGCTAGGTGGCTCAGTGAATAGAGCACTGGTCCTAGGGTCAGAAGGACCTGAGTTCAAATCTAGCCTCAGACCTTTGACACACTTACTAGCTGTGTGACCTTAGGCAAGTCACTTAATCCCAATTGCCTTGCCTTCCCTCCTCCAAAAAAAACAAACAAAAAAACAAAAAAATAAACTATTATGGAGGAAGATGCTCAATATTGACCTTGTCTCTGTGGTAAAAGAAAAAGATGATTATTTTATTAAATCCCCAGACTGCCTTGACTTAAGGGTAATCAGTCACATTCATCACAGATAAGAAAACATTTTCTTTAGAAAAAAAAAAGAAATATTTACATTTCTGAGATAGTTTAGTGGTTGATTTATTATAAAAATTGTCAGCGATAACAGCAGTGTCTTGGAGCTGCATGCTACTGTCTAAGAACTGAAAATTAATTAAAATATTTTAAAAATATATTTTAAGTAGCTTTTTACATAAAATTAGAATATCTTTTAGGCCATCAATTAATTCACAAAATATTCAGTAGTTCCTCAATGGTAACCGTGGTAATTAAGGATCTGAGAAGACTGGATCTCTCTACTCTGGATTCCCTCAATTCCCTCAGTCTGCTGAGGGAAATACAGTCTATTTCAGTTGAAATCTACTCTTGTTTTGTTTTTTTGCTTTTTGGAAGGGGGAAGGCAGTGCAATTGGGGTTAAGTGACTTGCCCAAGGTCACAGGATTAGTAAGTGTTAAGTGTCTGAGGCTGCGTTTGAACTCAGGTCCTGCTGACTCCAGGGGGAGGAGGGGGGGAGAGGGCTCTATTCACTGCTCCACCGAGCAGCCCTACTCTTACATTTTTACCCATGTCTCTTTTGCTACTGTTTCAGAGTTTAGGGTAGCTCTTCTTGACAAGGCTAACATATTAACTTGTGTCCTCCATTCTTATTCCCTTCATCTCCTTTGAAAACTTGTTCTGTTAATAATTCACTGCCTCTAAAGAGAAAACTGTTACAATGGAGGGGAAGAACAGGAAGGTGAAAGAGAGTGGGACAGCCTGATTCTCAATGAATTTGGCTTAAGGAGGGAATAACACACATACTCAGTTGGGTATCTTACCCTACAGGAAAATATCGGGGTAGGGGATAAGAGGGGAGAGGATAGAAGGGAGGGCAGATTGGGGCAGAGAGTAGTTAGAAGCAAGCATTTTTTGAGAAGGGACAGGGTCAAAGGAGAAAGTGGAATAAATGGGGGGCGGGATGGGATAGAGGGAAATATAGTTAGTCTTCCACAATATAACCACTATGGAAATTATTTGGGTAATTACACATGTACAGTCTATATTGAATTGCTTGTCTTCCCAGTGGGGGTGGGTGAGGTGGGAAGAGGGGAAGAAAATCAGAAACTCAGTGTTAAAAAAAATGTTTAAAAATTGTTTTTTTACATGCAACTGAGAAATAGGATATACAGGCATAGGAGTATAGAAACCCATCTTGCCCTACTAGAAAGTTAGTGGGGTGAAGGGGGAGGATATAAGAGACAACTGATTGGGGTAAGGGGTAGTCAGTAGGCTTGCTATTTGGGGGGGTAGGGGAAAGATGGAGAGAGGAAAAATTGTAATTCAAAATCTTGTGGAAATGAATGTTGAAAACTAAAAATATGTAAATTAATTTAAAAAAATAATTCACTGCCTCTGTCTCTCTGACCATTAATCTCTCCCTACCTATGTAATATAAGCCTTTTCCATGCCAACTACAAACATGTTTTGCTATTCCCTGTCCAAGAAAAGCCTTCCTTTGACTTTGCAATCCCCTCAAGCTGTATTCACATAAATAACTCTTTTCATTTCACCACTGAACTTTTACAGAGTCTAAACTTACTTCTACCTCCATGACACTAACTTACAAATACCTCACAATCTTTCTCACTGCCATTCAGCTGAAACTGCTCTTTTGAAGATCAGTAAAGACTTTTAGTCTTTTTTTCATTTGTCATCCTCCTTGACCTTTGTGCAGCATTTGACACTGCTGACCATCCCTTTCTCATGATATTGCTCTCTAGGTCATTATCCTCTTTCTGATCCCTAATTGTATAAGTCTCTATCTTAGTTCCATTCTCTTCTCTCTTAGCGAATTCTTCTGTTCTCATGTGTTCAGCTATCACATCTATGCAATTATTACTGCCTATTCCTAAAAGGAAGCTAGGTAGCTCAGTAAATAGAGCACTGAGCCTGGAGTCAGGATGACCTGAGTTCAAATACAGCCTCAGACACTTACTAGCTTGGGAAAATCACTTAACTTCTGTCTGCCCTTAATCCACTGGAGAAGGAAATGGCAAACCACTCTAGTATCTTTGCCAAGAAAATCTCATGAATAGTGCTGGTGTGTTATGGTCCACAGTCATGAAAAGTTAGACACAACTGAACAACAACATACCTACAAGTACAGGAGATGACCACGTTTTTAGCTACAATCTTGCCACTATCTGCTGGGAATTTTTTGTTGTAAGTCTATGAGCTACATAAAATTCAATAGACCCAAAATTGGTACAACAAATAGAGCACAGGACTTGAAGTCAGGGAGACTTGAGATCTGGCTTGAGAAACTTAGTAGTTATGTGATCCTAGGTGAGTCACTTAACCTCTGTCTCATTTGTAAAATGGGTATAATAAGAATACTTGTCTCCCAAAGCTGTTATAAGGATAAAATGAGATAATATTTGTAAAGTGCTTTACAAATCTTAAGGTGCCATGAAAATGTTAGTTATTGTTATTAATGAAGTAGTAGTAGTAGTAGTAGTAGTAGTAGTAGTGGTAGTGGTAGTAGTAGTAGTAGTAGTAGTAGTAGTAGTGGTAGTAGTAGCGGTAGTAGTAGTAGTAGTAGTAGTAGTAGTAGTAGTAGTAGTAGTAGTAGTAGTAGTAATAGTAGTAGTAGTAATTCTCCACCCCTTTGAATGACTCTAATTCAGTTTCTATTGATGGTGTCACCATCCTCCCAGTCACCTCAGAATCTACTTTAATAACTAACATTTACATGAAACTTTTAAAATTTACAAAGTGTTTTACACATATTATTTTATTCTTAAAATAAACCTAAGAAGTAGGTACTATTATTATCCTCATTTTATTTAATGAGGAAACTGGGGCTGAGTGAAATTGTGAACTGCCCAGGGTCACAAGTAGTAATTGTCTGAGATATGATTCAAACCCAGGACATTCCTGACTCCAAGTTCATAACTCTAGCCTTTGGTTCTTCCCTTTCCTTCACCCCTTACTGCCAAGCAGTTGTCAAGTCCTGCTGATTTTACCTTTACAATATTGCTTGCATTGCATCACTCTTCTCCACTGATACAGCCACTGACCTGTCTGCATCCTCATAATCTCTTATCTGTTCTGGAGTAATACTACTCTAACTGGTCTCCTTGCCTCCAGTATTTTCATTCTCCAATCCATCCTTCTCAGTTGCCAAGATAATATTTTTTAAAATGTAATTAAATTTTAAAATTCAATTTTATTTTTTAGTTCCAAGTTCTCTCCCTCCCTTCTCCTTCCCCACCCAAGAAGAATACAAGAATACAAAACCATTATATATTTATAGATCAAAGAGAATGAAGCCTTTAAAAAAAGACCATTAAACATGGGTCAGTCACTAGTAACCTCTGCAAGAACAGTTTAAATAAAGTGGTGGGAGTAGAAGCCAAATCATAAGAGGTTGAGAGAGTGGTAGTGAGCAAACAGAGCTATTAGATAAATTTTCTAAAATGTCTAGTAGTAAAGGGGAGAAAAGAAAAGAGGGACAATAGCTGGATGGGGGAGAATGGTGAAGGGAAGTATTTTGTTCAATTTTTTGTTTGCAATATTGGGCATATTTGTAGGAAGATGAGGAGTCTATAAAGAGGGAGATATTGGAGATGTGAGGGGAAGAAGAAATCAAGATCCTGTAGGAAATCAGGGGAAGGGAAGGGAAATGAGATCAAGGGTACAGGCAGGTAGATAAAACTTAATGAGGGGCAGGGAAATGCCTTCTGCTGCAACTAGAGAAGAGGATAGAATGGAGAGTGGAATTAGTGAATGGAATTTAGAAATGTAGGGAAGGTGTTGACCTATTTCATGTCAGGGCATCAGTTGGCTGTCATTCTTTATTCTCAGAGGACCAAAATGATGTCCCTATGTTAGGGTCAAATTACAATGCATCCAAATGTGGCTTATCAGACCAATACTAACTCAGAATGCTCTATCATAGGTTGGGCACAAATGGTCTGGGTGAACATTGGGATGGATTCTCTAAATTTGTGCATCTTGAGTTTCTTTTGAGCCACTTCAGTTCTGCTCATCTTCACCAGGAAGGTGGAGTCCAGGTAGTCTTGTGTGAGTGAGAGAGGAAGGAAATTGGAAGAGATTAAGGTTGGGGGTTAGAAAAAAGGATAGGAACATAAACTGTAGGAAGACAGGGAGATTTCAGAGTAGCCCAAAAGCCTGGTTGAGGAAAATGTTTCTCTGCTATGTGCACAAATACTACAACCTTGTTATTCTATGGAATGAGTGAACCATGTATCCAATGTACCAAATACATATTACTCTTGTTTATCTTTCTTTAGGGTTGATTTTATTTGCTTATTTATTGAATTTTGACAATAAACTCTTAATTTAAAGCCCTAGAATTCTTAATCTTCTATTTAAGTAATAGATGGAGCAAAAATTTATAGTAAATAACAAACAGCTCTCAGAGCAGTGCCTGACACATAGGAAGCTCTTGTTGTTGCTGCTCTTCAGTCATTTTCACTTGTGTCTGACTCTTCCTGACCCCATTTGGGATTTTCTTGGCAAAGATACTGCTGTGGTTTGCCATTTCCTTCTCCAGACCATTTTACAGATGAGAGAACCAAGGCAAACAGGGTGAAATGACTTATGCAGAATCACACAGCTAGTAAGTGTCTGGGACTGTATTTGAATTTAGGTCTTTCCGATTCCAGTTCAATCCACTGCACCACCTACTTGTAAGCACTTAATACATATTTATTGCTTGATAAAAACATTAATCTAGAAATATAAAGCCGTATCTATTATCTAGTAAGCAAACTTTTAAAAGGGTACTTTCCCTTCAAAATTTAAAAAAAAGTCATTCTATTTAAAGGGGAAAGGAAATGTACTGAAATTTTTTTTAAGTAACAAAAATGCATTTTTAAATATTGCAAATATTGGTGGTATAACAGCAAGAGAAAGTAGTAGTGGTATCAAACTCAAATAGAGACAAATCTTTGGGGCTTGTATATCTATTTAGAAAATGACAAGTGAACATGTTTGTATTATATGTTGTTGGGTAGCTAGGTGGCACAGTGGATAGAGTGCTGGACCTGAAGCCAGCAAGAGTCTTCCTAGATTCAAATATGGCCTCAGGCACTTACCAGCAGCGTGAGCCTGGACTAGTCATTTAACCCTGTTTGCCTCAGTTTCTTCATCTGTAAAATGAGCTGGAGAAGGAAATGGCAAACCATTCCAGTATCTCTGCCAAGAAAAGCCCAAATGGGGTCACGAAGAGTAAGACACAACTGAAAAAATGACTGAATAACATTATATATGGTGTTTTTTTTTTAAGAATTACCTAATTAGGGGGAGGTTAGGTGGCGCAGTGAATAGAGCACCGGCGCTGGAGTCAGGAGTACCTGAGTTCAAATCCGGCCTCAGACACTTAACACAAAAAACTAGCCGTGTGATCTTGGGCAAGTCACTTAACCCCAACAGCCCTCAAAAAAAAAAAGAATTACCTAATTAGATTTTAATCCATTTGAGAGAGACACTCCTTTAATACCTCTAGGTAGGGGATAGGGAGCTAGCATTAAAGTCAAGAAAACTTGTTTCAAGTCCTGTCTCTGGCACAAATCAGCTGAATGACCACGGCAAGTCATTTAATCTCTTAAGTATCTGTTGGATTCTCTCAGGCTATAAATCGCAGAGCACATGCCAACTGTATTGATAAAGGGGGTTTTCTCCCTGCAAGTTCCCTCCACCAGTGAAATCATAGCCCATGGAAAACAATCCAGCAAAACTGACAGCACGACAATGTTGTCTGCTGAGGGAAACTAGTTAATTTAAAACTCTGTTTTCTTTTACTGGCCTGCATAAGAAGGCTTGAGATCTCTCTTATTTTGATTGATTATATAAAAGACATCAATATTATTGTCACTAGACATTTCCGGGGTGGGGAGAAGCACCAAAGTCTAAGGTTAGCTCCTCACTGGAGAGTCATTTTTGGTAAAGACATCCCTAGAGAGAGACACAACAAAGGAATATTGCTAGATATTATAGTCTAATCATATGAAAAACGTGCTTAAGCACCCACACTACGCCAGCCAGGGAGAGAGCAGTGGGCATAACACAGTCAAACATCCCTTGTGCCAGTATTTTCTAGAGTTGCTAACTTTGGGGTTGGTTTTTGGTTTGTTTGTTTGTTTGTGCAATGGAACCCTTTGACAGCCTAGTAAAACCTCTGAACACCTTCTCAGAATGTTTTTAAATAATTGGAAGAAATACTAAATTTCAACTCAAGGCTAGTGAAAAAAAGGATGCAATATTTTCACCATCCATGTTCTCAGACTCTAAAATCTATGTATGGACTCCTTGAACTTCTATGGACACCAGTGAAGAATTACTGTTTTAGTGGTATTTGTATGCTTTGCTTTTGCTTGAAAGGGAATCCAATATGCATCTTCCCCAAAGTAAAGGACCCAAATCAGGCATTTGATGATTCATGAATAAGGGTAGTAACCTACATTTTCTAAGCAATGGACCCAATCCTATCTCAGCCGAAGTGGAAGGTGAATTAACTCTTCTACTTCTGAACTTCAGAGTGGGGTTACTTACCAGGTGAGCCCTCCTGAAAATAATCTATGGCCTCAAGGTGAACAACTACCTCTCTCTTTTATCAGTATCTTAAGACTTTGATTCTTTATTTCCTGTGTTAAAGTACTCTCTGTGTTCTTGCACCAGACCACAGAACAAACCACTGACAGAAATGGATGGCAGATTCTGGATCAGTGTGGAGTAGCATGCCAGCTTAAAAGTTTGCTAGAGCCCAACAGGGTCGTTCTTGACACTACTAGTGACCATGCAGGAAATAAAAAGCAACCAAACAGGAAGTAGGTGGAGTAGACCATAGAGGCAGGAAATGTTTGAGTCTGGTGAAGTTTCTGCCTATCCACAGAATATATTAGTAGTGCCAGGCAGCAAGTCATTTAGAGTCTAGCCTTGATTTGTGGACATCTGCAAGGAAGGAAAGAGAAGGAAAGAAAAGTTCTTAAAGTAAACAGATAGAAGAACTACTATTTCTCATCATATCAGTAAATGTATAAGTCAAAGAATGGGCATCTACTGTTGTGTTTCCTATAAAGAGCAATTTATGTAAATTTTAGGTATTTAACCTAAGGGGGCGGGGAACCCAACTACCTATTAGAGTCATTGTATTTAATTATATAGGACAAGCAGTTTTCCAGTTAAAGGGTCTTCTATTATAAAACTAAATAATTTATCAATCAGGTCAGCAAGCATAATTAAGGTTATCATGCCTTCAAAGCTCTTTTACTTTAGGCATTACTTAGGTTGCACCACATGTGTGTAAATGACAACTTACTTCAATTAGTTTCTTTTTCTTTCTGCAGAAAATTGATAAATATCTCAACTTTTTCTTCCTACTCCAGAGATTCTATTACTAATAAATCATAATAAACACTTTGAGGTTTATGCCAATATGCTATAAGAAAAATACTAGAAGTCTCGAGTTGGAAGCCTTGAGGTTTCATAAGATCATAGTTTTGGAGTTAGAAGGAACCTTAAGAGTTAGGTGGAATAACCTCTTCACTTTCAGGAAGTGCAGTCTGAAGCCCAGAAATGTTAGACAATTTTCCCCAAGATCACACAGAAAGGGGGAAAACTAGCAAGATTCCCTTCTTACTATTGTTTTCCTCCTACCTCTTTAACCATTCCTTCTTTGTCTGCTGACTTTTATTGTCCTCCTTCCCCTTCCACATGGGTGCACTACATGAATTTATTCTTAGTCTTCTCTTCCTCCTCTCTTGATGAATGTCTCTTCCGATGGCTTCAGTTATCAGCTCTATATGGATGATTGTCAAATCTTTTTCTCCTCAACAATCCAACATCTTAGAGCTCCAACCCCATGTTTCTAGGGGTCTGCTAGAGATCTCTGCTAGGTCCTGCTAGCTCCTCAAACTCAAACATATACCAAATCCAACTCATCACCTTCTCCTCAAAACCAGATGCTCTCCTTAGGTTTGTTATGACAGTCATGACTCCATCATCCTCTCAGACATATAAGCTAGAAACCTTGGAGTCCTGGGATTTAGATCTAGAAGGGAACTTCAAAGCCATCCAGTCCATCTCCTTCATTTTCTGTGTGTGGAAAACCAGACTACAAGAGGTAAAAGGACTAACCCCAAACCCCACAGGTCATAATTGACAGAGCTGGGATTTGAATGTAAATCCATTGATTCCTAATGAAGAACTCCTTCCATAGTACTGTGTAGTTTAACTCTTTTCTCTCTCTTACCCTTCAGCCCAAAAAGTGGCCATTGATTCTAACTCACAGAACATTGTATCTGTCTCTTTCTTTCCATTTTCATTAATATCACTTTGGTCCAGGTTGTCATTGTGTCTTGCCTAGATAACTATGTTGTTGTTGTTCAGTTGTGTCCAGCTCTTATTGACCCCATTTCAGGTTTTCTTGGCAAAGATACTGGAATGGTTTGCCATTTCCATCTCTAACTTATTTTATAGATGAGGAAACTGAGGCAAACAGGTTTGAGTGACATGTCCAGGGTCACACAGTTAGGGTCTGAGGCCAGATTTGAATTCTGGTCTTCCTGACCCCAGGTCCAGCACTCTGTGTCACCCAACTGCCCTCTGGATTACCGTAATAGACTCCTAAATCATCTTACAGTTACCAGTCTTCTGCCTGTCTCTCTGTCTCTGCCTTTCTTTCATCTGTCTTTCTCCCTCTGCATTTCTCTCTGTCTCTGTATCTCTGGTTCATGAACTATCTTTCTAATTTATCCCTGAAATCAAGTCTTCCTGCTTAGAAACCTGAAGAGATTCTCCACTGTCTATTGAATGAAGTATAAATTCCCTATCCTGGCATTAAAGGGGTGCCTAAATTTGTTTCCAAATTACCTTTACAGAATTAACAAATACTAATCCTTTTGGCATACTTCATGTTCTGGTGAAACTGGACGACTAACCAGTAGCCATTCTCATTCTGCTCTTTCCCATTGTTCTTAATGCCTGGAATTTCTACCTGTTAAAATTCTTTCCTTCTTTCAAGGCCCAACTCAGGTACCACCTTCCCTATGTCAAGTCTTTCTGGTTCTTCACAGCTGAAAGAGATTCTTCTCTCCTCTAATTACTCATGGTACTTTGTATCTCTCTGTTGTGCTTATCACATTCTGCCTTTTATCACAGTTATTTGTACACATCCCCTTTCACCTCCCCCCACTCCTTCCAGACAGTTAGACGGCACAGTGGATAGAGTACTGAGTATCAAATCAGAAAGATCTGAATTCAAATCCAACCTCGAACGCTTACTTGGGCAAGCTATTTCTCCTTTTTGTTTATTTTATTACACATCCCAGTATTTTGCCAGCTAACCAGAAGAGAACTAAAAAGAGGACTTGTTTTTATTAGTGAAGAACTTCATAGTTTGCTTTTCTAACCACACTATTTACCTTCCTTTGAGCTAATCCAAATTGTACACAAAAATAAATCAAATTGCCAAAAAAAAAAAAAAAAAGGATTATCTTTTAGTTTGCTGCTAAGCTACTGGAAGAAAAAAGAGCTGACTCAAAATAGAACAGGTTGCTTCAGAAACTAGTGAGTTCTCTCTCACTACTGGGTTTTGTTCTATCAATTGATCAATCAACAAGTGTTTATTAAGTATTTACTATATTCCAGTCACTGAGCTAAGGGTAGGAGATAACAAAGAAATCCAAAAATAGTCCTTGCCTGTCAAGGAGCTTACACTCCAATGTCACTTGTTTGTGATGTAGATTCTTGGTCAGGTATAGGTTGTGATAAGATGTAGGCTTTGGGACCCTCTTCAGGCTCCTCCTCTGAACCACCCCTAGATTCCTCTGTATATAAGACCCCATCTTCCCTCCATCTTCGTGAGAGCACCATGAAATGGCCTAGCAGAGATGTGCTCTGTGTGAGAGCACCATAGAATAGCTTAGCAGAGACTTGCTCTTTGAGAGTATACCCCATATCTTTCAATAAACTTTACTTTTTCTTTGGCTGAGAAGACTTTAGTGGAATTCTTTCCGTAGGACCCAGCATTTTGGTATTTTGGGGTCTCAGGCAGCCCTAACCCTCTTTGTGCACCCTCTTCATTTTTATGGTTCCCTGACTGGGAAACACTGCTAATCTCAGGTCTTCTCAGCCAAGGAAAAAGTTTATTGAAAGTTCAAGTTTGCCATATGGGGTAGACTCTTAAGGAGCCAGTCTATGCTAAGCTATTCTATGGCGCTCTCACACAGAGCGTCTGTGCTAGGCCATTTCATGGTGTTCTCACAAAGATGGAGGGAAGATGGGGTCTTATATACAGAGGAATCTAGGGGTGGTTCAGAGGAGGAGCCTGGGGAGGGTCTTCAGGAGGAGTCAAAGAGGTCAGACTCCAGTACTCCAATATAGCCTCCAGGGTGGGAAGCAGAAGGACAATGGAGGGCCAGGCTAGTAACAGGTTTGGGCCCAGCCACAATGAAATACTTATGGCCTCTGAAAATGCCTCCTGAAGATTCAATCAGGCCTCTGAAAATGCCTTCCTGAAGATTCAAGAGGTTTCCTAGAGTATGTACCTCAAAGATTCAAGGAGAACTCAAAAGGGGGGAGGGTACCAGAGCCTACACCTCATCAGTTGGAGTCAATGACATCAAAACAAATAGAAATAAATCTCTGCTACTTCATATTGACTTAGAAAACCATACATTAACATTCTCTATGTTGTATTGTGTTTTTATTTATTTTGTTAAAGATTTCATTTACATTTTAATCTGGTTTGGGCTGCACTGGGAGTTTTACAGTGCCTTGCAGCTAACCAGAAGAGAACTAAAAAGAGGACTTGTTTTTATTAGTGAAGAACTTCATAGTTTGCTTTTCTAACCACACTATTTACCTTCCTTTGAGCTAATCCAAATTGTACAGATACCTCTGGATTAAATGACCTCTGTATACTCCTTGAACATAGAGACTGGTGGTTTTGTTTGTTTGTTTGTGGTTTTTTGTTTTTGTTTTTTGCTTTTCTTTGTATCCCTAGAAGTTAGACACTTCTAGATTAGAAGATCTCTGAGGTCCTTTCAGTGTTTAGCTTAAAAGTTTACTTTTCTTTGACCATGGTGTAAGTATTTATATTTTCAAACCCAAAGAAATAATAATGTTCACTGTTCTTCAACATACTATTGGGTAACATGCTCTGGTCTGTGTTTTTTCCAATTATTTTGATATCTTTGTGTTGAATGGGGAAATAACTTCAAAGAAAAAGTGTCACATTGAAATCAATTTCTTAGCATCTCTCACCAGAATTCTAAAGCAATTAGTTAACAACTGGAGGTTGAAATTTGCTCTATTTCTTGGTTTGTGGAAATAAAATGGAAAATACAAAAATCCATTTTCAAAAATTTTATTGGTGTTTTTTTAAGTCATTAGCCTTTATTACTGCATTTCACACCTCCCCCACGACTCTCCCTTATGTAACAGGCTCTCCTTTGCTCATGCCCAGAGGACGTAACAGAGGTATCCATGTGGGAGAAGACAGGAATGTAGTTCTGGGAGATGTTTTGCATTTTCCTACCGTGTGTGGGAACAACTTCTTTCCATTGACTGCATAGCTGGATTGGCTGAGTCTTTAAAACTACCAGACTGGGGAAATCTTTCTATTTTTCTGGTAGCATCCAATGAGTAAAAATCCTATTCTCCAAGTGTCGACACCATGAATTAAGCTGGGTAAGAGGAAAGATGACTTTTCCCCCCCTCCCCTTTTAAATCCTATGGCTCTAAGAGATGGGCTTGGGGTTCAGTCTGTTTTATTTGCCCTTTTTTGGCTCTAGGTGAAGGTTGTGGGGTTCTTGGACCGAGGCAAGAGCCAACGCCATCTTGGAGGCAGAGTCCCAGGCCAGATGGTGCTGCTAGTCCAGCAGGGAAGTCTTAAAGTAGGGTACCAGTAATATGGATACAGAGGTGCCCTAAGGGTTAAAAATAATATTAAGGGTTGCCTTCTCAGTACCTTGGGAGGCCATCCTGAGCCTGAGAGTGTCCTAAAGTAAGCTTTCCCACTTGTCCTGGACCATAAAATTTCTTGTCTCCCCCCATTCTGAGTCATAAAATTTCCCGTCTCCCTTATCTTGCATCATCCATTTTCCTCATTCTGTCCCTAAATCTCCAACCCCCATTAGAAATCCTAAAATTTACATTACCATCCTATAGGCTATGTAGCTTTCTTTGTATATAAATCTGGTTCTATTCCTATGCATTTGTTCCTATCCTTTTCCAATGCATTTGTTTAGCTCCTTGCTAAGTCTCAGGCCCACATGCTTTTGTGTCAATAAAGCTCCTTTTGGCTGAAGAGAAGGTCTAATTGAATTCTTTCAAAAACTTGAACCAGCTCTTCCTACTCTGTCCTCAGTACCAGAACTCAAGCCCATGGTGGGCTTTGGATTTGGAAATTGGTGGAATGATAGAGAAACTGAGCTAAACTGGGAACCTAATAATCCTCCCCTCTCCTGAGAATGAGGTGATGTAGGTGAGGATTATGTCCTCTAGGTGTTTGTATATTTATTCTTATAGTAGCTTTGAAGTAAATATTCCTTCGCAAAACAAACAAAAAAACCAACCTCATCCATTAAATGGTTAAATGGAATTTGGGTGCAGGTGACCCCTAAAACTCAGGGAATACTATCAATGGAGGCTGGAGCCAATAGCAGAGAGACTAGATACCCTCCAAGACCCCTTAAGGGTACCAGAGAATCTTAGGGGAGGGTTGAACTGTAACATACTTGGCCTTCAGGCAGTGGGGCTAGGGGCATCACTGTTAAACTCATAACAAACAAAAATTGCCCCTTTACCTACTCTTATTTTCCCTGGCTTTCTTCAAAACATGACTCAAAGTCCACCATCTACAGGGGTTTCCCAATTTCTTCCCTAGTGCAGTAGCTAATGCTTTTGTCTTTCAGAGTAGTATCCATCAACTTTGTATCTATCTTGTATGTAGCTAGCTAGTTACATGTTGTCTTCCCCATTGGACCATTGGAACGTATACTCCTTGAGTGTTGGAGTTGGGCTTTTTTTTGCCTTTCTTTTCTTCCCCAAGGCTTAGCATAATGCCTGACACATTGTAAGCCACTTAATAAATGTTTGTTTATGACTGATTGTTGACTGATTAAACTGGAGGGGGGGGTTAGTCAAGCAAAATTAACTCATGCAATAACCTTTTCTTTCAGTATATCTATGCCACATTTAGTTGTTGTGGAGTCAAGATGAGAGAAGAGAGAGACTTCATTTTTCTGTTCTCTAGGGTTAAAATTGGCTATTATCATGAGAACTTAGATTTATGTGTGTGTGTGTGTGTGTGTTATTTTCATTTACATGACTGTAATTGTGTTTATCGTTCTCTTGGTTATGTTGATAAAGATCTACCTTCAAGAGAAGATTAAAAAAGAAGATTAAAAAAAGAGATGAGAAGAACATTTATGAGAAAATAACTCTTGTAGTATTGGCACTGACTATCCTTCTTGTTGCTCATCCCACATAGCTTTCTGTCTCCCTACCTTTCTACTAGCCCTGCCTTATACCTGGAATTTACTCCCTCTTCAGTTCAGCCTCATAGAATCATTACTTCTTTTGAGATTCAGCCAAAACACTGCCTTTTACAGGAAATGTTTCCTGGTCTCTTTCAGCTCTGAGTCTTCCCCATTTCTTGTATGTGTTCTCTATATACATACATAGCACATGTAGTCTGTCTCCAATAGGAAATTCCTCTAGAACATGGGCTTCTTTCCTTTTGTCTTTGCATCTTGACTGCCTAATACAGTACAAATACTTAATAAATGCTTATTGATTGATTTGATTGTCTCCAAACAAATTGTTTTCAGAGGGTAAAATATCACAGACCATCCCACTAAAAG
The DNA here is from genome assembly GCA_028646575.1 of Pseudocheirus occidentalis. Lineage (NCBI taxonomy): Eukaryota > Metazoa > Chordata > Mammalia > Diprotodontia > Pseudocheiridae > Pseudocheirus > Pseudocheirus occidentalis. The sequence goes on from CM053595.1 coordinate 235,765,854, forward strand.
GTTTGCATTACTTTTTCCCTCCTCTCTGTCTGTCTCTGTCTCTGTCTCTCTCCTTTCTCCTTCTTTATCAAACCTCGGCTATTTCTTCTCCCACTCCATTCACTCTCTCCTACTTGGAAAAATTAGACTAGACCCTGCAAAGGACAATGTCCTTATGGTTAATGCCATGAGATTACAAATTATATCATCTCAGAGAAATGTATTCAGTTTAGACATCCAACAAAGATTTTAAATGGCTACTGGGTGCTAGGGAACATGTAGAGTTTAAGTTAAACACGTAATGGAGTTTATGATTTAGGAGGAGGAGGAAACATAAGCACAGGTAGCTGATATATAATCATACATAGTACATTAGAGAGGTGTAAAATAGTGGTTTTTACAAGGGCAGCTGGGTGACACAGTGAATAAAGTGCCAACCTGGAGTCAGGAAGACTCATCTTCCTAAATTCCAATCCAGCCTTTGATATTACTAGCTGTATGACCATGGGCAAGTTACTTAACCCAATTTACTTCAGTTTCCTCATTTGTAAAATGAACTGGAGAAGGAAATAGCAAATCATTCCAGTATCTTTGCCAAGAAAACCCCCAAAACAGGTCATGAAGATTTAGACATGACTGAAAAATGATTAAAGAACAACAAAACATTGGTACATGAGGTCTAGGAGGCAGTCTTTATGATTACTCAATCAGAAGAAACTTCAGAAAGAGAGTGGTTTTGGTTTGTGCTTTAAAGGACAGATAGGAATTCAACAGATAAAAAGTACGGAGAGGGATACCCCTGGTATAAAGAATTAATTTGAGCAAAATCACAAAAACTAGAAAGCCCACAAAATGGTTGGGTGGCAGAGGGCAGTTTATTTTGGCTGGAGCATACAATTAGTGGGTCAGGGGCTATATTTCTAATAAACATCCTTTGAATGGGGCCTTGGGGGAATTGAGAGTAATGGAACAGCAAGTAGCAGTAAGAACTGAGTGAATCACACTGACTCCATCTTATGATTCAATTCTGGATCTAGTTCAGTTCCCTTCCTATTCAGTTATGGGTCTAGTCCAACTTCTGTCCTGTGAGAAAACTTAATTCAGTTCTAGGAATTTTGAGACTTTGTTGCATTGTATGAACCTAGCCCTGAAGAGCTAGGAAGCTGGACCAGTTCTACTTGCTGTCTAGAGACCCTTAAGTAAGCACCTAGGTTTTGCTGGCCAAAAACCCAGTCAGATCCAGAGATTGATGCAAGGAGGTTTTTGTTTTGTTTTTTTCCACAATTGTACATCTCAAGCAGCCCATATGTTTTAGCTAAAAATGGGCCCTGCCACTGATTAATCAGTTATTGTTTCCATGTCCCTTTCATTGTTTACAGACACATGGGGGAAATGGTACACTTCTTTTTCTAACTTCAAGGAATTGTATCTGTTCTCTCCCCCTCCCAACTTGGAAAGTCCTTAATCTTTCCTCCAATGAGAAATCAGATGACTTAATTGTGTAACCCACTTAATTGTTATCTTTTAATTAATTGATCTTATTTGATTAATTGTTTTTAATGTATAAAAGTCTGTCTTCCCCTGTATTTGGGGCCCAATGCCAAAGCTGAAGAAGGTGACTAATCTTGATTTTTTTTTTTGGCAATTGGCATGCATTGCTTAACAAATTGATATGTTCAGAAGCTTGAATCTTTGTTTCCTCAGCCATTTTATCTTTCACTTGACACAACTTAATGCCAAATTTGCATTATATTCAACTTGAAAATTAGACATCTTTTTGAGGCAGCTAAATATGTGTTTGTCATTTTGGGGAATTGTTTATTATTCCTCTGGCTATAAAAGATTGTCAAAACAGTCTCTTAACCTGGTGATCATTGTGAAGAAGAAAATAGGAAACTGACCTTAAATGTCTCTGGAGTGGTATACAGAGTGTGAAGAAAACAACTTGAGTGAATCATTAGCATTGTGGTTAGAGTGATGAAGGTGATGCAGAGTGGAAGCATAGGCAAGAAGGGGAGAGAGCACATGGTGTGATCATGAGTCAGTGTACTTGGGAGTGGATACTCATTGAAAGGGCACAGGCATACTTGGGTGAGGATACCTGGTAATTTGTAGGTGAGTTCTTGTGGCATTCAAGTGAGATGAATTTGCTCTCAAGTCTTGATTTGGGGAACCCCGGAGGATTGAGGCTGGAATACCAAGGCTGGTGCCCCCAGTCTATGTAGCTTGTTGGTGAGATTGTGTGCATAGAGGGTCCTGGGACCTTCTACCTAGAGTGATTACAGCACTTGGCCAACAATAAAGAAAAAAGCACTAGCAGATAATGTATCTGAATGACACTGTTTTGATCCTTGAGCCACTGGTGGGACATGAAAAATGGACCTGGAGTTTGAAAAGTGTCAGTATATGGGCCTATAACATTTTATACCAAATTTTACCTTCCAGGGAGTGATATAATATTACAATTTCAAAGCAGATTTCTTCTTCCCTTAGGTACAGAAAGAGGTTTGAGATATGCCATTGTAGAAACAGGGAAGGTAGTCAAAGAATCACAAAATCTCAGAGGAATCTGAGGAATTATCCAAATTAGCCCGTACCTGAATAGAAATCCTTTCTATGATCTTCTTTAAAAGCAGTCATCTAGTCTCTTCTTGGAGACTTTTAGTTGGGGCTTCCCAAGACAGCTCATTCCACTTTTGGATAACTGAAAGTTTCTCCTTGTGTCAAGCTAAAATCTGCCTACATAACTTTAAGGTAGTGATATTAACCTGCTCACTTCCACCATGCACCTCTCCAATGCTCTGTGTTGTTTATTTTCAATTCTTTGGAAACTGTTGGGTTCCATGTCTCCCAGTCATACACCATCAATAGTAGAACATTAATATTAGAGAGATGGCCCTTAGTTTCTGGGAGGTGTCAGTAAGAGATCATTGAAGGTCACTGAAGGAGTCTATAAATTTTCCAAGGGCAATATATCCCACACTTTTCTTTTTTTTATTAATAAAAATTTTTTATTTGTTTTGTTGTTTACATCACTCATTTTCATGAGATTTTTGAATTACAAATTTTCTCCCCGTCATTCCCCTACCCCAACCCTAAAACAGCAATCCTACTGTAAAGCCCCTCCCCTGATCTGCTCTCTTACTTTCTGGCAGGGCAGGGAGGGTCTC
>CM053595.1:235769502-235799668 GCA_028646575.1 Pseudocheirus occidentalis
AATCTATCACCTCTAGACATTCTTCAAGTGTCTTGGAAGCATTTGATGTGGAAGTTCTGACTGTGTTGTCTTCCTCCTGTTCCATGCTTTGATCCTTTTTGTCCCCCAAAAAGGATTCTAGAGTTTTATTGCTGTTCTTATTTTGCTTTCTTTTCCTCGTGTTGGCCAGTCAATTAATTGGTTGGGTTTTTTTTTTTTAAAGCTTTGTGGAACTCTGCTTCCAGGGGGAAAAGCTCTGTTCCAAATCGCTGGGGTTTTCCCAGCTGCCGGAGCTATTGGGGGGGTGTTGCAGCTCCCCCACCCCAGCTTTGGCTTGCTGAGAGTGCTCCCTAGGACCACCACCCAAGACCATGATCCGGATCCAGGATGCTCAACGCAAGAGCACTTGGCCCGGATCAATCGACTCAGCCCCCCTGCAGGTCCGTAGGCCAGGGGCTCTGAAGCAGCCCAGTGGGGGCAGCCATTGGTTACAGCAGTTCCTGCCCTTTCCCCACTGCTTCTTTGCCCTGGGGGCAGGTTGGCCAAACTGCTTTTTCTCCCCCAAATTAAGTTTCATAGTTCCACTTTCACTCACCTTCTGTAATCCTGTCTTGCTAGATGTGAAAATCCCTCCAGGTGCTAGAGTTCTGATCCCCCAGAGTAGACTCATGCTGTGGCTTGGGAGGCTCAGCTCCTCCTGACCACCCTGAGGCCTGGCCCTGGTTTCGGTTTCAGGCTGGGCTGGTCTCTGCTCCTGGCCTGCCGGCCTGCGAGATGAGCCCCTGCTGCCGAGCTGCCTTTCTCTAGTCCTTGTTTTTCATGCCTTGCTAGAAGTGGAGTTGCTCAGGTGTTGTAGATCTTCTCTCTTGTAGACTGGCTGCGGCACAGCTCGGCTCCTCTGGCCACCCTGGGGCCTGGCCGTGTTTCCGTTTCAGGCTGGGCTGGCCTCAGCTCCTGGCCTGCCACAGTGAGCCCCTCTTGCCGAGCTGCCTTCAGCGAGACACGTGTTTTCTGTATTTTTGTGAGTTTGAGAGCCCTAGACTTTGTGGAGAGCCATATTTTATGGGTATTTTGGTTGGTTATGTGTGAGCTACGGAACCTTGCTGCTTCTATGCCACCATCTTGGCTCTGCCCCATCTCCTATCCTATACTTTTCATATTTTATTCTAGGCCCATTTTATTGTCTGTCAGAAGCAGTGAGGTAGTACAGCAGATAGCATTTTGGGCCTGGGGTTAGGAAGGCCACAGTTCAAATCTGGCATCAGACACTAACTAGCTGTATGACCTTGGAAAAGTCATTTTAATTTTTTCTGCCTGAGTTTCCTCAACCTTAAAATAAGGATAAAAATAGCACTTAACCTCCCAGGTTTGTTTTGTGAATCAAATGAGAATATTTGTGAAATGCTTAGCATAGTACCTGACACACAGTAGGTCTTAATAAATGTTTATTCCTTTCCCCTTCCTCTGTCATCACATACCTACTAATGTATATATAGGTTGTCCACCCACCGTATATCATAATCTAGGCAACAATCTTCATCCATTTGATCTTTTCTGTGTCAAGACTAAGTTTTTTGAGTAGGTCTTCCAGGGGGGCTTCCTCGAATGCTTTGGGGCTTGATATACTAGTACAATATCACAAATAGGAGAGGACCTCCATATCTCCAGGAAACCTCAACTTGGATTCTACACTGGCTCTCCTCTGTTAGAGTAGCATATTTTGCAAACATGGCTCCCTACGTCATACCTTACTTAGTGTTTATGACCAGAAAGTCACTGAATGAGGTTATTTTTGCTGTTGCATCTTTTGAGAATTCTTGAATGACTTCAATGTATGTACAGGAAACCCTTTATTGGAAGACAATCTTTAAGGTAGCATTTTGTTCTACCAAAGCAAATGCTTTTTCATAATCAACGAACAACAAGTGCAATGAGATCTCATGTTCTCTATACCTTTAAGTCAGTTGTGTGATGGTAAGGATCCGTTCATTGCAGAATACAGTTTATGAAAGCTTGTCTCCTATTATCTTTATCCATGCAGGATGCTCTTGATGTCGACGACTTAAAGACATTCAGTAGATGTTGTTTCCTCTGTTGCTTTTTGGGGGGTATTAAGGAGGTCTGAGTTTTTTCCATATCTTACCTTCTTTCACATACTTTGCAATTCTGTCTTTGAATATAATCACAATTGTATCGCCTTCCTGTATAGTTGGTCCTCTTTCATGTATAGTTGATCCAATCCAGCTGTTTTCCCTGTCTTTCCCCCCTTTTTCCTTGTTTCTTCATGATCTATAGTCACATTCAATACTATCGTGTTCAAATGCTGCAACTACCTTGATGGTAGAAGAAATTTGTTATAAAAATCTTTTGGATTATCTAAAACTAAAAGCTAGTATCATATGCAATGGAGATTCGCTAAACCCTTTCCCAATTAATGTGGTAGTGAAGCAAAGATGCTCACTTTCCTTGCTATTATTTGATAGTGTTCTAGAAGTGCTAGCAACAGTAACAAAGCAAGAGAAAGAAATTAAAGGTATGAAAGTAGGTAATGAGGCAATAGAACACCCTTTAGTGAAAGTGGGAGGCCCACAGGTGTTACACATTGTCTGTGTTTTGGGCCTTTTTCAATGTACCAATCAGTTGTACTGATTTTTTTTTCATCTCAAAAAATCCTATTTGTTATATGGGCTGGTTCTCTGGGAGTGGGGGGAAGGATACTGAAGACAACTATGATGATGTAAAAAACACACAATACATCGATAAAAAAACCTCACTGTAAAAAGCTTCGCTATTTTCCATTTTTTCTTTCTGTTATTCTCCTTTAATTTTATCTTTAGATGCCTTCAAGATGACTTTGCTTAGTTAAATCTCTTGCCAAATTTTTAAACTAATTTTACTCTGCTTTATGAGGCAATACTTCTCATAATCCTCCATCATCTTTCTTCATGGGACTTCATAATATAAAATGAGTTTATATTCTAAACAAGCATTGTCTTTGGCTGCCATCTCTCTCTGCTTGGCAAGTAAATCAAGTACTTAGGCATTTTAAAGACTCTTCCATTCTTATTATAGCAATTGATTTACATCAGTTAAACTTTTGAACAAAATTATTATAGTAGTTGCCAGTGTCATTTCTGCTGTCCATTAGTCACTGTCATTATCAATTACTTATTTAACTAGTTCAGCATGGACTTGTTTAAATGATATGACGTGTTTCCTCATTGTTATTCTTTCTTTCAGCTCATTCCTAACTCTGGTCTCTGTTCTGACAAGTTGGTAGTAGGGTTGTGCACAGACAGCTGATGTGAGGATGACTCTAACATCAATGAGTTCTTTTCTACATGTTAAAATATATTTCTTTCCTCATGATGCTTTTTGGCGCTCGCTTTGTCTAAACCCAACAGAGCAGCGGTTCTCAACCTGTGGGTTATGTTCAATTTGTAACAATGAAAATACATCCTGCACATCAGATATTTACATTATGATTCATAACAGTAGCAAAATTACAGTTATGAAGTAGCAATGAAAATAATTTTATGGTCGGGGATCACTACAACATGAGGAACTATATTAAAGGGTGGCAGCATTAGGAAGGTTGAGAACCACTGCTATAGATTCTTTTCTTAGAGAAAATATTTTAAAAGTCTTACATCAAAACCCACCCCTATACCTTGATTCCCCTTTCCTCTTTCTAGTGCCACAAAAATCCCAGCTCCTGGTTATAGAAGTTTACTCAGTCCTTGACAGACAACTTGGCCACAGCCCTTCAGGAGCAAAGGTTTGTTGGGGCTGCAAACTAGAAGCACCAGAACTGTAAAGTAAACTTCCAGTGCTGGGGAAAATAAACTATGAACTGCTGGGCCAGAAACCTGAGAACAAAAGAAATGGAATGGATCACCAGGATAGGACACTGTATATATGGGATCCTGTGTAGCACTCTACCAAGCCTGGGGGAAAGAGCACAGCATCCAGCTGGGGCCAGTTCTGACCATCCAAAAGACAGTTGGAGCAGACCTAGGTCAGTGAACTATGAATTGCACATTGGTAGGAAGCCAAGACTCTTTGAGATCTAGCCCCCAAGGAAATCACAATTAGAGGTGAAAGAGTCAGGAAGTGAGTAATAAGGAAAATAAAGGGGGGGAGGGAATTGAAAGTGCTGAAGATTTCAGGAAGAAAACTCAGATTCCTTGAACATAATCAGGAAAACAGTAACAATCATAGGAAATATGACCTGCAGATATAGTATATGAGTTCAGGCATCTATGAAGAAATACTGCAAGATAAAGGAAAATGATTCAGCACTTGATGAGACAGAGGACCCTGTGGAATTTGAGAAGAACATGAAACTACAACACACTGTTCTTGAGTGGTTTAAAAGAGAAATGAGAATGATGAGAGCAGAATCTATGTCCTACAAAGTAATAATAACAAACAGAACAGAAAAACTTGTATTTGCACTGGCAAGCCTTACCAAAGAAACAAAACAGAGAACAAGAGACTGGGAATACAAATACAAAAAAATAAAAATGGACCTAGAAAAAGAGAAGCAAAAACCAATGATATTAAAAGAAAATATGCTCATTATACAAGGAAGACATGTTCAACTCAGATAGGATGTACAGAGACAACTGAAAATGAAGATTATGTCTCCCAGAAGAACACAATAGGACAAAAATCTTTAACACCATAACAAAGGAAATAAGAGAAGAGAAAGCTCAGGACTTCTAAATATAGCAAATGAAATTCTCACTGAAAAAATTCATGTATCACCTCCAGAAAAAACCCTAAAGCTGCAAACTCCAAGACAAATTGTGGTTAAATTGAACAATTCAATTCAGAAACAAGCTCTGTAAGACATCATGAAAAAGACCTTCAAATACAAAGAAAAAAAATTGGAAAACACAGGACTGTTTCACACCCACTACTAAAAGGAGGAGAGAATTTGCATTGAAGAATAATGTAGCTCAAGATGTAGCCCAGGGTGATCTGTTCTGCAAATCTGAGTGCGACCGTATAGGACAAAAGATGGATGTTAAATAATAAAGAAAGTTTGAAATATTAAAAAAAACATAACTGGAAAGATTATTTGACTCTTTAATACCCCAAACAACAGAAATGGAGGAGGAGTGAATAAATTCAGCAGTCAAGGACACTTAACAACAATAGACAGAAAGACAACAGAGAGACCAGTAAGAGACTTCTTTCTAAATGTAGATAGGAAGATGAGGTGAAGGCAGAAATCTGGTGCAGGTAACAGTGAATAGGCAGATAGAAGATACTATGGACAGAACCTGGGAACACCCTGCCTATAAGTAAATTTTTCTTTTGTTAGACTATATTACATGATGGAAGGATATATAAAAGGAAGAATGGGGGAAGATGGGGATAGAGAGAAGTAAGTGATGTTCTGGGATGAAATTAAAAGTTAGCAATGAGGGGAAAGGTGACTTCTGTTGTCTCAGAAAGAGAAGTGGGTGAAGAGGAGGGGGGAAAGATAAAAAATTTGGGGGGAAGGAAGGAGGCATCATTTTGGAAGTGGGAAAGGGTTCTACTGATGAATGCTCCTGTCAGTGAAGGGAGATGACGACCTTGTACTTGATGAGGCTGGGGAGATTTGGTGCTGAGAGGTGGAAAGTTAGAACCGTTGGGGGCAACTGGCATCTGGATGAGTAGGAGAGCATAGACACAGGGAGGAAATTTCCAGGCAAATGTAGAAAAAAGGTCAACAAGAGAGGGTGTACATCAATGGTAGGTTGCATTGATCAGAGATGGTAGGAGAGGGGCCCTATGAAGGGGTAATTTCTTCTCTGACACCTGCAATGATTGGCGTTGTTCTCGAAAATGAACCAGTGGGAAAACCCTTGCAAGGCAGTGGCAGAAAGTTCCTAGAGAGGAGAGCCTAGTGTGGATACCTTGGAAGCTTTGATTGCTTAAAGAATAAAGAGAAGAAAGAGGGAACAGATAGGGGGTCATAAATCAGAGAATGAGGGTCTCTAGATTAAGCAGAAAGAGAAGATGGATAATGAAGAGAGTGAGAAAAATTCTTTTTTTGGAAAGGGGTACAAAAAATAAAACTTAAAAACTAAGGAAAAGGTCTAGCTGAAGAGGAGGAGAGGAAGAGCAAATATCAAATCAGAAAAGGAGATCAGGGATGAGGGTTGATGATCTTTTTTAAAAAAATTAAAGCTACTGAAGGAACATAATATTGTATTTACAGCAGAATAGGGAACTTGAAACTGAAATGCTTTTGCACAGACAACAATAATGAATCTAGGATAAGAAAAAAATTTGTATCAAATTTCTTTTATAGGAATTTGATATCCAAGATATATGAAAATTAGTAAATATATAAGACTAATAGTCTTTCCCTAATAGATAAAGAATATGAACAAACAATTCTCAAAAGAATTGCAAAGTATTCACAACCACATTAAAAAATGCTACAAATCCTTAAAATCCTTAACAATAATAGAAATGCAAATCCCTGAGGTTTCACCTCATACCCTGCAAGTTGACAAAAATGACCAAAAAAATGCAATGTCAATGGTGTAGAAAGATAGGCACACTCATATGTTGTTGGTAGAGCTGTGAAATTGTACAACTACTTTGGAAAGCAACTTGGAATTATGCAAGCAAAGTGACTGAGATGCCCACATCCTTGTAATCTGAGACTCAATTACTGAGCTTATGCTCCAAGGAAGCCATTGGTGAAGAATCCCCATATATTCCAAAATATTTATAGCAGTGCTTTTTTGATAGCAAAGAATTAGAAACAAAGTAGATGCCCCATCAATTGGGGGAATGGCTAAACAAATTGTGATACATGAATGTAATAGAATATTATTGTGATTTAAGGATGTCTGTGATGAGTACAGAGAAGCATGGAAAGATTTGTATGAACTGATACAGAATGAAATAAGTAAAACAAAAAACATATAGTAACAACAGCAGTATAAAGAGAAGGAGCAATTATATATTTTTAAAAACCTAAAAGTTAATGTAACACACTTAACCCCAACTGCCCTTCAAAAAGCAAAAAAAAAAAAGTTAATGTAACAAAATTATAAAGAACAAGTGAGACTTAAATGAACATATATGAAAAGATTCCCTCAGCTTACCTCTTCATGGAGGTGGGAGGTCCACAAGTGTTACACATGGCACAAGCTTTGGGTCTTTTTCAATGTATCAAACAGTTTGGCTGAGTTTTTCCCACTTTTTCCTCTCCAAGAAATAATGTCATATGGTATGGTGTTCTGGAAGCAGGAGCGGGAGGGACACATGGGATGCTATGGTGACATAAGAAACAGAAAATGTCAACAAAAACATTTTTTAGAAAGTATTTTCAATATAGAAACATGAAGCTTCTGTGTAGGGTATGTCTTTTCACTTTTTCAGTCCTTCCTGATTTCCACTTTTTAATATTTCTCATGATCCTCACCTATTTCTGTCTTTGTACTGAATCACCTAACGTAAAAATGTATATTGATTTACTTTGGATGGTCTTCTTAAGCTCTGTATAGAATTTCTCTAACTCTTTATCCTTAGCAACCAATGGTGATACACAAACTGCATTTATTTTCATGTTGGTCTTTTTGGAAATATTTATAATGAGCATTGCAATACAAGAGGATAAAACGCTTCATGAAATAAGCATTTATTAAGACCTACTATGTATGCTATGCACTAGAGATACAAAGATAAAAGTGAAGCAATCTCTGCCTTCAAGGAGCTTATATTCTAATCAGATCTTTTCCCCTCCTTACCTCCCTCCTTCTCTCTCAGCAAGAAAGCATTTATTAAACTGTTAAGCACCTACTATGTGCCAGGCAGTATGCTAAGCTATAGGGATACAAAGACAATAGTAAAACAGTTCTGTGTGTGTCTCTCTCTCTGTGTCTCTGTCTCTCTCTGTGTCTCTGTCTCTTTGTCTCTCTCTCTGTCTCTCTCTCAGTCTCTCTCTCTCTGTCTGTCTCTGTCTCTCTCTGTCTCTATCTCTCTGTCTCTCTGTCTCTGTATCTGTCTCTGTCTCTTTGTCTCTCTCTCTGTCTCTCTCTCGGTCTCTCTGTCTCTGTCTCTCTCTCTCTGTCTCTATCTCTCTCTGTCTCTCTGTCTCTGTATCTGTCTCTTTCTCTGTCTCTCTCTGTCTCTGTCTCTCTCTCTGTCTCTCTCTCTCTGTAAGAACTGTTAATTCTCCTTTTGTTGTCATTATTTTGCTTGAAATCAGAATGCTGAGACTGATGTGATTTGGCTCCTCCAGCACTATGTACAATGAGTCACTAGACAAGGCTAGAGAGACTAGATATTTAGAGAGTTTAAGTTTAAGGTTGTGGACAGTGTAAAACCTCTTCCCCTTTTCTGCCACTCTCTGCCAAGGTTATCACTGGAGATGAAGAGGGCTGCATGAATTGAGGTACAGTTTCTATTTTCATCTTGTTGACAAGAGTAGCATGACAGACTTTGTCAGATACTTTGGTGAATCTCCAAAAAAAGAGGTGACAGACTTAGTACAGACCTAAGTGTATACATGTGCCTGCGCACACACACACACATGCACACACACACGCACACACATGCGCACACATATGCACGCACACACATGCACACACACATGCCCACACACGCACACACACATGCACACACACACAAACATACACACACATTTGGAGACCAGATTAAAGTCCGAATCTGGACATTAGCCATCTCTTGTATGTATACATACATACATATATATGTATGTATATATACATATGTTGCAAGAATTTGTTTTGCCTAACTACATATATTGGAATGGGTTTTGTTTTTCTTGATTTCTAAACATGTAGGAAAGAATTTTCAACTAAAATGTAATTGAAAAAATAAACAAGTGCTTTGGTGAAATTCAAGTGTATTATGTCTATTGAATTTTCTTGATCTCCTAGACCAGAGATGGGGACCCCATGACCTCAAGGCCATTTGTGGCCCTCTAGGTCCTTGGTTGTGGTCTTTTGACTGAGTCCAAGTTTGACAGAACAAATCCTTTTATTGAGAGGATTTGTTCTGTGAAGTTTAGATTTAGATAAAGGGTCTCACTGGAGGACCTAGGGGACTACATGTGTCTCAAGGCTGCAGGTTCCCCAGCCCTGTACCAGTCTATCAAACTTGTTTAAAAAAAGGAAATAAGATCAGTTTGGCATAATTTGTTCTTGATTGTTTCCCTTTCTAAATGCTCATAAACCATCCTTCATAAATAAGCATCATCAGTTTCTAGGAATTGTAGTCAAACTCAGTGGCCTACAGCTGGAAGACTCTAATCTCTTCTCTTTGATGTTCCCACATCTATTAAACATTTATCTTTGGGCTCAGTTATTCAACTAGTTTTGAATTCAGCTAGTTTGAATTGAACCGCAACTATCCAGCCCACATTTCTCCATCTTGTTCTGAAAGGTCTCTTTCAAATGCAGTGCTGAAATCTAGATATGCCATGTTTATGATATCCCTCTAAATCTCCTAGTCTAAGTAACTTTTCAGAATAGAAAATAAAATTAATCTAGGGCAGCTTATTCTTTAACCCATTTGCCTTTCCAACGTGGTAGTGTGGAATCATAGGTCCTAGGTTCAAATCCTAATTCTGCCATTCACTTACTACCCAGACAGTGTATTACTTTAAATCTTTGGACCTCAGGCTCCTTATTTGTAAAATGAAGGAGATATACTATATCTCTAAGGCTTTAAACTGTATCATCCTATATCTATTTACTTCAGACTTAAGATTTCAAAGACTAAGTGTTGAGAATTCCTGAGTAAAAATTCTGCCCCAGGCACTTACCAGCTATATGACCATGGGCAAGTCACTTGACCTCTCTGTGCCTCAGTTTCCTCACCTGTAACTTGGAGATAATAATACTTGCCTCAGATGGCTGTCATGAGGATTGAATGAGATATTTGTAAAGCACTTTGCAAACTTTAAAGCTCTATAGAAATGCCAGTCATTACTCCTGACATTTACAGGACAGAATCAGATGGCCAAAAAGGTAACAGCATTTTGATAGATCTTTTTCTCTGGAGGAAGGAGGAAGGCATTTCCAGAAGAGCTTAGGTGAGGCAGCAGAAAGATCACTGCATTTAGAGTTAGAGGAACTGGGTCCATATCTCAGCTCTGCATCTAATAGGCTAATTCATTTCTTTGAGTCTCTGTGACCTTGTCTAAAGAAGAAGAAATAGGAGTGATAACCTCAAAAGCCCTTTCTAGCTCCATATCCATGATCTTATGAACTACCTTGAAGTCTCTCTACAAAATGATAGATGGCTTTGTGGTAGGTAAAATACAATAGGAGGGAAACTGAGGCATATTTCTCCATGTAAGATAACAGTTTGTTAACAGTGATATGTATAGTTATGAATAAAGTGGGTCAGACTGAACCCCTCAGGTAAGCAACAATGAGGACAAGAGAAAAAAAAAAACACAAAACCTTTATTGAGATGCAGGAAAGGAGGAGTCCTGGGTAGCTGGAGAATGTTATAATTGGCTACAGCTGGAAAAGGTGGGTTGGCCCTCAGTCATAGATGATTACACTCCTCTGACAATTAAGAAATATTAATTGCTTGATGGGTGTCAATTGCCTCTAATAATTTTGGCTAGGAAATCCCCACCACCCCAATCAGGACCACTTGATTAGTTATCCCTTTTGGGGAAATCAAACCACCTCTAATTTTATAAAGAGAGACAAGGGCAAAAGAAATGTTGTCCCTGAGGAGGGGTTCAGCCTAAACTAGTTTCTGTTTAAAGCAAAACAGAGGTCCCAAGTCCAACCGGTCAGCCAGCAAATGTCCAGGGAGCTAGTGGTGTTCCCTCTCAACCATACCTTTAAGCCAATTTAGACTGGGAGAAAACCTGTTTCTGAGCTTAACTGAGAAATGGGCCTTTGACAAAATGGGAATAGGGTCGATTACAGAGTAGAATGAATTATTTAAATGATACAGCCTCATTCTACCTTCCTCAGTTTTCAGTGAGTTCATTTTGGGCTCTTGTACTGAACCCTAAGACATAGTTCTTCAATAGACCTATCTCACACAGCCTTGTCTCCATAGTGAATTCTGTATTTTCAAGGGAAATCAGTTTCTCTTTCAAATTATTTTTGTCACTTCTATTAGACAAAGGGATTCTTCAGGGATTTCCCAAATGACAAAGCTTTTGTTTTTCATTCTTGTGTTAAGTCCATTGGGCAACATTGCTTATATCTAAAAAGTTAGGCTACACCCTTACTGTTACCACGCTCCTAGCCCAGGCATTAAGTCTATTTATTCTCCTTATGAATTTTTTTTTTTGCCAAGTAGAGATACCTGGGAGTTCATAACTTTTCCTTTCAGATATAACATCTATCAGGGCATATCATAACTGTTCCTAGAACTGTAATCAATCCTTCAGTGGTGATCCAATGTGCATTCAATCTTCTAAACTGGGAGCTTCTTCTGTGTTGTCTTAACCCTTGCTCTTCTCATGCTCCTATAAATCAAGGCTCACCTTAGGCCAGGAGTTGGGAAGCCTGTGGCCTCTAGGCCACACATGGCCTTTGAATTCAGTCAAAGGGCCTCACTTAAAGATCTAGAGGGCCACGTGTAGCCTAGAGGCCACCTCTGCTTTAGGCCAAACCTTTAGAAATCTGTGCCCAGAGTAACTCCCAAACATCTGCATCTGGTGCAGGGATTTATGCCTTAAGCCCCATCCCATTGCACCCCACCCTCCCCCCAACAAAGACATGCACTCTCTCAGAGAGCACATCATTACATCACCCGCTCTGACTCATAACACCAATTATTCAGAACATGGATGGCATTTACTTTTATTCTACATTCTATTGTCCACATAACATACACTCTCTCTTCAGAAGCTCTTCCAGACCTTTTCATCCCTCTTCAAGAAAACCACCCTCTCAGCAGAGAACTTTGTCTCACATTTTATAGGAAAAAACCAAAACACTAATTCCATTCACCATGTGCTCCCTCTTCTCTCCTATTCCTCATCTCTTGTCACTCAGGTGCCTTCTGCTACATTCTCTTCCTTCACCCTGTCTCATATGATGAAATGGCCTTATTCCTTACCAAGGTTACCTTCTTCTGCTCAAACAACCCCATTCCATCTCATCTCTTCCAACAGATTTTCCCCTCCATTAGCTCCATTCTTTCATTTATTCTCAGTCTCTCCCTGTCTTGTTAGCTCATTTCTTATTACCTACAAAAAATGCCCATGTCTCCCCAATCTTGGAAAAAAAACCCCAAACTCGATCCTTCCATCTGTTTTCTCTCCTCACTCTCTTCTTCTTACAATCTGGCTTCTGACCTTATCATTCCACTGAAACTACTCTCTCCAAAGTTATTAATTATCTCAAATCTGGCCTCAGACACCTACTAGCTGTGTGACATTGGCAAAGTCACTTAACCCTGTTTGCCTCAGTTTTTTTATCTGTAAAATGAGTTGGAGAAGAAAATAGGAAGCCACTCTAGTATCTCTGCCAAGAAAACACCAAATGCATCATGAAGTCCGGACACTACCCAAATGAATGAATGACAAAATTGGCAAATCCAAGGTCTCTCAATCCTCCTTCTCCTTGACTTCTCTACAGCCTGATACTGTTGATCACTCTGTTCCTTGATATGCTCTTCACTCTAGGATCTCAGGACACCACTCTCTGCTGGTTCTCCTACCTATCTGACCAGTTCTTCTCTGTCTCCTTTGCTGGTCTTCTTACAGATCACACCCTCTAACTATAAGTGTCCCTCAGGGTTACATCCTCATGAATGTTTTATAGATTGACCGATTGTGCTATTATCGTTGCCTGTTCTAGGGGGTGGGACTGGGCCAGCTGGTGACTGAAGCTAATACCCCCTCAGTGGAGAGGAATGAGAAAATCTACAGGAGTAAAAGTCTCAGGCTGCAAGGAACCAGGAGCGAACTTTGGGTCTCATGGCACATAGAGTTACTAGTATTTAGTTCAAAATACCAAGCCAACAGGAGTCAAATAAGATCTCAGTCTGCTTACTAAGACACTAGATTAGTAATGAGTCAGCAGCAAGTTCCAAAGGGAAAGCAGGAAAACAGTTCAAAACATTAGACTCAAGTTCAAAGAAACCAGATGCCCCAACAGGTTTGAGCTTGAACTTCACATACCATTTCTCACAACTATGGGCAGCATAGGGATGTTGTCTCTGCCCTGCCAATCTTGCTAATGGATGCTCCTAGGGAATTGTATGGACTACAATTGGTATGATGGAAATGGAAAAGAATTGAAAGGAATCTTCTCATTTTATATAAAATCAGATGCTAAATTTTCATTTGCTTTTTGTGATATTTGCTTTATTGTAGTATTCTGGAATCAAACCCACAATATCTCTGAGATATGCCTGTATTAGGTTGCTTAAATAAAAGAACAGGTGTTTTGACTTCAACTAATGTATACAAAAAGATACACAACATTTTTAATATTATAATTACCAGAAGACATTTACTTTCTGTAAAAGTTCTAAATGAAAGATCAAATAAAACTAAAAACATAACAAGCCAATATCAATCTTTCTAAAATTTCCTTAGCCAATACAATAATAATAATACCCAGTAATTATATAGCACTTGAACTGAAGTGGGTCAGACTGAAGTGTTTGCAAAGTGCTTTACAGATAAAATCTCATTTTTATCCTCACAACAACCCTGGGTGGCAGGTGCTACTATTATCTCCATTTGACAGGTTGAGGGAACAGGTTGACAGAGGTTAAGTGACTTGCCCAGGGTCATACAGATAGTAAGTGTCTAAGGCTGAATTTGAACTCAGCTCTTCCTGATTCCAGGTCCAGTACTCTATCTAACCGTCTAACATTAATAGTAACAACAAAATGCAGCAAAACAAAACAAAAAACTCAGTATCTGTAGCAATAAAATTGGTATTTTGGTTTTGATCTATGATTGATCTTAAGTCATACAAATGTGAGAATTTACTATTATTTGGAGCTTTGGATGTCTGTTCATTATATCCAAAGAGAAAATATGGATGACACACCAATGTGTAAAAAGAAAGAGAAAATGCTCCTTCCCTCTGTTGCTTAGTTGCCTACAGCTTTCGAAAAAGGAAGTAAAGGACAAATGGCATTAAAATTTTCAGGGAAACTTAATTTAGTTTAGCACAAATTCTGATTCAGACCAGAATGGAAACATTACTGAAACACAGAGTAAAAAAAGTAGCATTTATAGAGTTTCTACTATGTGCCGGGCATTTTCCTAATGCTGTCTCATTTGGTCTTTACAACACCCCTGGGAGGCAGGACTGATCATTATTGCCATTTTACAACTGAGGAAACTGAAGTAAATAAAGGTTAAGTTACTTGTCTGAGGCTAGACGGCTAATCAGTGTCTGAGGCTGGATTTGAACTTAGCTCTTCCGGACTCCAGGTGCGGCAATATATAATTGCTAAGTACTTGGTCCTTTGAAATATCTTCAAGAATCTGTATGATTTTTACTTTGCATTTATTTTATACACATTTCATATTTATTTACCCATGTACAAACATGTTATTTCCTATTAATAGAATGTGGTCCACGAAGGAAGGTATTGATTTATTTTGTTTTGGTTTCCTCAGCATCTAGTACAGTACCTGGTGCACAGGACTCAATAAGTGTTTGTTGAACGAAAAACAAAAGAAACTCAGTGTGCTTGTGTGCTTGTGTGTGTGTGTGTGTGTGTGTGTGTGTAGTTGCTCCTTTCACTGACCCTTCCACTTAACTCTAGTAATAAATGAAACAAGAAGACTCAAACTGGCTTCTGGGGAGGTGGAGTATATGGTTTGTGAACAATAGATCACAGGTGGAGAGTTAGGGTCCTGCTGAGAATCAAAGTGACATGAATGAAGGGATGAAAAGGCATTTATCAACACTTCCTATGTACCAGGCACTTAGTTAAGCACTGGATGCAAATACGAGCAAGCAAGATATTACCTGTCCTCAAGGAACTTATGTTCTTCTGGCAGAAGGCAACATTTAAAGGGAGTGATGGTGGCGGGGGTTGAGGAGAGTGGGACTGGGGGTGGGGGATGGTAAACATGGGATTGTATGGTTTGGAAATGGCAGATAAACACCCTGATTTTGGCCAAAACAAGGTGAAAGCTCACCTATCAGAGCTCCAAATTCCTGGGGTGGAGTTCAGGTCCAAGTTCCCAAAGGAGGGTGATGAGGACAACCACAGTGTAAGTGGCTTGCTTTGGGAGAAAAGAATGACTGTCAGTGTGTGTGTGTGTCTGTGTGTGTGTGTGTGTGTGTGAGAGAGAGAGAGAGAGAGACAGAGACAGAGACGGAGACAGAGACAGAGACAGAGAGAGAAAAAAAGAGAGGTGGGGGGAGAGAGAAAAAAGAAGAGAGACAGAGAGACAAGAGTAAGACAAAGGGGCTCACAGAGAGATTCCTGGACAGTTTGAGAAGCCTCAGGTTTAGAGGTCTGAAAGTTATGAATGACTTTGGGCATGGATTTCTGAAGGGTGACAACCTCTCTATTTTATAATTTACAGTCATGAGTGGCTCAGTGGCCAACTTCCTGGTGATTAGCTTATCTGAACTTGAATAGGTTCAAACTACAGACCCACAGTCACATCCATCCTGGCAGGACTTACTGGAGCCGCTGCACAGCTGATGCAGGGAAAATATATAACTTGGTCACAGATGTTGAAAGGGAAAGGACTTCCGAGGCCATCGAGTACAACAAACTCATTTTCCAGATGAGGAAGCTGAGGCCCAAGACAGCGAAGGGGTTTGACTCATGTCACCCAGACAGTAAGTGTCAAAGATGGAATTTAAATTCATGCTTCTTTTGGCAAAAGCTCAGTTCAAATTACCTTTTCTTTTGACTAAAAAGTAGAATAAAAAGTATGTTGCATGTGGAGTGACTCATGGGAGAGCAAACCAGAAAAGAACATTTTATTCATTTATTTATAGGAGAAAATACTACACTCATCCCCTTGTGTAGGGTTAGTCATCATGCCATTGTGGGAAAAAGGTAGACTTTTACTTTTTTTAAAACTCATTTCAGTTCAACAAACATTTATGTGTTGGGCACAAAGTAAAATATGTGAAACAATCCCTGCCCTTGAGAAGCTTACGTTCTACTGAAGGAATACAGCATATCAATCAATCCACAAACATTTATGTGGTTTTTTACCCACTATGTTCCAGGCCCAGGAAACTACCACTGGAGATATAGGTACCAAGGATAAAACACAGGAAAGTAAAAGGTAGGTAATTTGAGTGCTAGCTACAACTAAGCTGGGGTCTAGAGAGAGGAGGAATGGTCAGAGAAGGTTTTGTATAAAAAGACATGGCTCCTCCATGAAGAGTATAGAGAACAGTGCAAAATTCAGGGAATTACAAGTAGGTCCAGTTTGGTTAAAATATACTTGTATGAAGGCAAGTGAAATGAAATAAACCTGAAAAGGTAGGCAAGAGCATTAACTGCCAGGTAGAGATATTTGTATGTTATCCTAATGACAATAGGGACCCTCTGAAGAATGAAGCAAGGGAGTGTAATGGTCAGACTTAGACTTTAGGAAACAAATTGGCAGATGTGCAGAGCTTAATCCAATCAGTTAAATATGCAACACACACATAAGGGATGTATTTGGAAAATAAAACCGGTCAGATTTGCTGCATATAGATATACAACTCATAGACTGAGAAGTGCCATTCTGAAGCTGTTGTTGGTTATACTTGTAGCAGAGATTCAGGGGAATGTGGGTTGGACTGCGTGATCATTGAGCTCTCTTCCAACTCTGAAACTCTGTGGTTCGATAAGACTATCTAATTAAAACTTTCCTTTATAAAATTATAAACTGAGGCCAAGAGGAGTCCAGTAACTTCCCAAAGTCACACAACTAATTAATAGAAGAATCAGAGGTAGAACCTATTTTTAAAATTAATTAATTTTTAGTTTACAATATTCAGTTCCACAAGCTTTTGAATTTTAAATTTTCTCCCCTTCTTCTCTCCTCCCCAAGACGGCATGCAATCTGACATAGGCTCTACATACACATTCGTATTAAACATATTTTCACATTAATCACATTATAAAGAAGAATTCTAACCAATGGAAAGAAATATGAGAAGGAAGAAACAAAACAAAACAAGGAAAAACAAAAAAGAGAGGGAGCAAATAGTATGCTTTGAACTGTGTTCAGACTCCGTAATTCTTTGTCTGGATGTGGGCAGCATTTTCCCTCATGAGTCTTTTGGAGTTGTCTTAGAACCTTGCATTGCTGAGAAGAGCCGAGTCTATCAAAATTAGTCATCACACGATGTGGCTATAACTGTGTACAATATTTTCCTGGTTCTTCTCCCCTCGCTCAGCATCAGTTCATATAAGTCTTTCCAGGTTTTTCTGAAGTCTGCATGCTTGTCATTTCTTATGGAATAAGAGTATTCCATTATATGCACATTCCACAACTTGTTCAGTCATTCCCCAATTGATGGACATCCACTCAGTTTCTAGTTCTTTGCCACCACAAAAAGAGCCACTATAAATATATTTGTACTTGTGGGTTCTTTTTCCATTGTATGATTTCTTTAAGACATAGTCCTAGAAGTGGCTGGGTTAAGGGGTATCCACATTTTTATAGTCCTTTGAGTATAAGAACTTACGTATTTTATAGATTAAGTGCTTCTTAGATTTGCATTTTCTGAATTTATCAGTTTGCTATTCATCCATTCCGATCCAAATAAAAGTATAAATTGTAAAGTCATTTTTCAAGGACACCTACATTAGCCTCAAGTCATAGATACAGTTCCTACTGTACCCTAACTAGTAGGACATTTCAGGGGTGTCTGGGTGTTTATGGAAGACTAGCACCTCTGGTATGAGGGCTGCTAAGCCCTTACCACAACTGCTTTTCACTTTTGGTGTCTACCTAATTTTTACTTATGGCTCCAAAAAGCCGTAGCAAGAACAATGGCCACAGCCCTGTAAACTGTTTAGGCCTAAGGGCTAAACCAGGTTGAGAGTAACCAAGGGGTCTCAAACCCTTTGATGAGTTAGGGAGATGTCTACCCCGTCTGTGTGAAGACTTTCCTTAAGCAGAATGGATGAACGAGAACAATTTGTTCAAAATGCCGTTATGGCAGCTGAAGCAGGTACTGTGCAGTGCTTAGGTCTTGGTTAGACATTAAAGATACCAAGGTCACTCACTGCATCCTGGGCCATTGCCAATCATCTTGACTTTTTTGTTCTTGGACTTTGATGACTCAGGAAGAGAGAGTGAGGCTGATGACTTGAGCAATTCTGTCTCACTTAAATTCAATGAGTCAAAAGACACAATCCGTACTATTTTATCCTTACTTCAAAGTCCTGTGGCAATGGGCAAGTGATGAAGTAACAAGTGTGGATTCGCTGGGAGCTGTAGGTGAGAGGGTCATTTTTTCACTGGCCTGAAACAGCAGTGGGATTCGGAAGTCCCGCTCACCTCCTAGTATGAGAAAGGGGCTAGAAAAGGTGCCCTAAAAATTGCCTGCTTTTCCCAGCACTGGCCAGCAGCAGGTGGGGATTCTACCAAATTGTCAAAATACAAAAAAAAAATACAAAAAATTTTGCAAAGATGATTCCATTCACCATTGGTACATGGAAAATGCTAACACTTATGGACAGCACAAGATCCAGCAGAATGGAAAGACAAACCAGCTCTTGTTGCTAGAAAACTCAGCACATCCAAATAGCAGCCCTGGAGTGAAACAAGGTTGGCACATGAAAGCCAGCTTGCCAAAGGCAGAATTGGATACACATTTTTCTGGAGTGGCTGCAGTGATGGGGAGTGCTGTGAAGCTGGCGTAGGGTTTGCAATTAAAACCAATCTAGTCAACAAGCTTTGTATGCTTCCCAAAAGGAGTGAACAACAGGCTCCTGATAATGCGATTGCCACTTGCAGCAAAATGCTGTTCTACCATCATCAGTGTGTGCTTCTGCCATGATGAACCCTGATGAGGTCAAAGAAAACTTTTATAAAGATGTGGAGACTCAGGGCTGCCTCGCTGATGTCCTCCGGACAGGTTAACCTTGTCTAGAGTTCCCCCAACTCTACTGCCATGGCCTTTTCCTCTGTCATGGGACTGGGCCGAGGGGCGGTATTGAAGACCATCCAACTAGAAAGACGGGGGCTTCAAGAATTTGCTTCAACAGCTTTTCTCTCTACAAAATCAGGAGGCAATGACAAGGAAAAACAAAAGAAGCCTAAAATGCAACAGCCACCAAAAAAGACTGAAAATACTGAGGCATTTGATAATTCTACCTACAAGAACCTTCAACATCATAACTACAACTCTTACACTTTCTTAGATTTTAACCTGAATCTCTTGAAATTTAGGTTGCCTCATCCATCCTCAGGACAAGAGTCACCTAGACACTGAGTTAAAAGAAAAATTTCAAGTTTCTCTGTGATTCAACTTGTGAGTCATTGTTGCTGCATTTTCTCCTCCATAAAGTCAGTTCAACAGCAAAACGAACCAAAAAAAAAAAAAAAAAGATCTGGAGACCCTCATCATCAAAGTGCCAAAAGAGAGCAAGTTTATAATTCTGGGTGGTTTTAATGACAGAATAGGCATAGCCTATTGAAGTCTTTGGGATAATTGGAGTTGGAAACAGCAATAGTAATGGTCACTTACTACTGAAGTTTTGTGATCTCATGACTTCATCACCAATACTCTTCTATTTACCTAACTGCAATAAAACTTTGTGGATGCATCCTTGAAACAAACATTGGTGTTTAATAGACAACGTCATGGTAAGGAGAAGAGACAGGATGTGAGAGTGACGAAGGCAATGTTTGGTGCAGATTGCTGGACTCACCATAGATTTATCTTCTCCAAGTTAAATATTCTCATTCAACAAAAGCAGTAGCTCCAAGGCAAGATGACTAAACTTAATGTCAAGATTAGAGCACTTATCCATGCATGAACTTGGAGCCAACACACAGTCAGCAATGCTTGAGCAGAAAAGAAGAGGGAGGGGCGGCTAGGTGGCGCAGGGAATAGAGCACCGGCCCTGGAGTCAGGAGGACCTGAGTTCAAATCTGGCCTCAGATACTTAACACAAAAAACTAGCCATGTGACCTTGGGCAAGTCACTTTACCCCAACTGCCCTCCAAAAAGCAAAAAGAAAAAAAAAGAAAAGGAGAGGGAAGCTTTCAGAGATTTGATGCACAGCACTGCATTTGCTCATCCCACCAGACACCCACAAACATCAATACTGGTTTGATGAAAACGATGGGGAAATTCAGAGCTGCTAAATGGAAAAACGAGAGCTTCCACATGGTTGACCAGCAGGATAGTTCATCTGTCTTTAAGACAGCAGCATTTAACTCCATCAAAAGTAAAGTTCAAGATGTATAACCTACATCAGATTGCTTACCATCTCAGGGAAGAGGGGGGGAGAGGAGAAGGAGGGATAAAATTTGGAACTCAAAACTTTTTTTTTAAACTGAAATGTTAAAAATTGTTTTTGCATTTAATTGGGAAAAATAATTTAAAAAAATAAAGTCTAAGAGAAGCTTAGAGAGATGTCAGATTCTTGGCTGAGTAAGAAGGTAGATGAAATTCAGTTTTATGCTGAGAGTAACAATCTAAAGTGCTTTTGTGATTCCCTGAAGACTATTTATGGGCCAAAGACCTTTGGTGAATCTCAACTACTCAGCACTGATGAAACCACATTGATTAGCAATAAAGACATGAGCCTGGAGAGATGAGCTGAACATTTCCATAGCATTCTTAACATACTGTTATCAACCAATGCTGAAGACATTGATCCTGTCCCTCAGGTTAAAGCCAATCCCTCTCTAACCAGACTTACAGCTGAAGATGTCTTGAATGCCATTAAGTTTTTTTGTGTGTGTCAAAGTACCTGGTGCCGATTCTATTCCAGTTAAGATCTATAAGGCAGGAAGGAGGTCTCTTGCTCATATAAAAGTTGACTGAAATCTTTTTGGTTATATGACAAGAAGAGGTTATCCACCAGAAGTTCCGGGACATCTCCCTTGTCCATCTCTGTAAAGGAAAAGGAAATAGGTTGTCCTGTGAAACTCATAGGAGGCAGGGAAAGGAGAGTGTCCCTCTGTTAGTCACTGTCATCAAGATTTTTGTCAGAGTCCTCCTTAATAGGCCAATCCTTTACCTGGAAGATGGTCATCTACCTGAGAGCCAGTGTGGCTTCAGAAAGGACTGAGAAATATTATGTTTGCTGCCCAACAACTCCAGGAGAAATGCCAGGTAGAACAGAGGTCTGTGCATTCATTGATCTGACCTAGGCCTTTGATACTGTTAGTCATGAGGGCTTGTGGAAGATCATGACAAAATTTGGTTTCACAATGCCTTGCTTGTGCAGGTTCTAGATAATGGATGATGGTCTTGTACTGTCCCAGTCATTAATGGAGTGAAGCTCAACTGTGCACTTGCTCCCATGCTTTTTAGCATGGTATTTTCAGTATGTTATCAGACACTGTCAACAAAGACAAAAATGGGATGGCGATCAGTTACAACACTGATGGTAAATTATTTTTAAAAAGGCAACAAGCCAACACTAAAGTAGAGGGAGAGTTGGTATTCCAACTTTTTGTTTGCAGAGGATTTTGTACTCAATGCAGCCTCTGAGGCTGAGATGCAACAGAGTATGGATTGATTCTCTGCTGTTTGTGCTAATTTCATCCTGACCATTAATACCAAGAAAACAGAGATTCTCTATCAGCCAGCACTATACTATCTATACATGGAACCATCGGTTATATCAAATGGAGAAATTTTGTATGTTGTGGATTTACTTACCCAGATCAGGAGTTTGATGCATGCATTGCCAGAGCTAGTTCAGTGTTTGGGAGGCTCTGGAGGAAAGTGTGGGAGAGAAAAGGTATTAGACTGCCAAGCAAACTGAAGGTCTACAGAGGAGTTGTTTATATGCTGTCTAGAAGGAAATTGGTGAATTAGAGCCAGTGGGTTGCTAGAAACCCCTTACTTGCCTATGGTTTAATAATGTATAAAAAATATTTCCAAAGGATTTGAGACCCTGTTAATCAGGATGGCATTTCTTGAAGTTTGGGGATGGATTCTTTTGAAATTTTGTAGGTAGAATTTGAAAAAATTAAATCTATTCTTTAAGAAATTTAGCTTTGTTTCCATACATAGTAGCTTTTGCTTTACAAAGTCTTAAATTTTTAAATAATTATACATAATTTTTCTATAATTAATATAATTAATAAAGTATTCATTAAATCCAGACTGAGATGACAGAAATATTTTGTTCTCAGAATGTACCATTTGCTTTTAATTTCAATGATTTAAGTTTTACTATTTTAAATAATGAGTAATCTGTTTTCCACAATGAATAAGTATTACTCATTAGGCAAATCAGACCAGCTAGTTTCTCATTCATTCCTTTTAAAATTTCAGTGAATATTGTTTTAAGTTGAATTATATATATCCTCATGTGAATAAATGTGCAATTTGTGGGTAATAAATGCATTTTATTGGGGGTGGGGGAGATCAAAGGTTCTTAACCTAGGGTCTGTGAACTTATTTTTAAAAATATTTTGATAACTATATTTCAATAATAATAATAGACAATTATACACACACACATATACAATGTAGCACCTTAAGATTTTTGAGGCACTTTACAAATAGTACATCAATTGATCCTCACAACAGCTCAGAAAGGGTTGGTGCTATTGTTCTTCCCCCTCCTTTTTTTTTTTTTTACAAATGATGAAACTGAAGTAAACAGAAGTTAGGTGACTTGCCCAGGGTAACACAACTAGCGAGTGTCTGAGGCAGATTTGAACTTGGGTCTTTCTGACTCCATATCTAGCACCACTAGTGTTGTCTCCCTTCCCTTCTTTCTTTTTTCTTTTGCTTTCCCCTTCTCCTCCTCCCCCCATTACAATAGGTATTTTATTTTATGCACTGAACAACATAATTGATAAGGGGCAGAAATAAGAACTGCTTCCCTGATTATGGAAGGCTCCTTTGAAATTCATCTGTTCTCAGATAGTCAGTATATCAATTAATCAAACAACAACCATTTATTAAATATCTTCTAGCTTCCAGTCACTGCTGTGTTAAGCCCTGGGAATACAAACAAAAAACTTAAAAAGTCATGGCTTTCAAGATGCTTCCACTCTTTTGGCTGTGGTTTTCTGGGAGCTCTCTCTCCTTTCTTTAAATTTCCCTGACATGTTCTGTCTGTACCGCCCATGTGGTATTCGTCATGTATTCTACTTATCATATAATATTGTTATTTACCTTCCTAAGCATGTGCCAAAACTAGAGTGTAAGCCCATCTCCCTAAAGGCAGAGGGTGTGATGCCTTACACACAACAGAACCTCCATAAATGCCACTGTGGTTGATAACCATGTTGAGGCTGATGACCCCTTTGTTGGAACCAGACAAGAAAAACAACTGTGGGAGCCCAGGGCATGACTGAAGCAGGACTCCCAGGGAAATTCCTTTGGGTTGGAACTCTACTGAGAATGACAGCATGGCTTAATAGGCCCTGTTGAATACTATTGCCAAATTTGGAGCCCAGATTACCTAATGGAAATACCCTACTTAGCTAGGGACTGAACAACTTAGATCACCAGCTTCATGTCTAAATGTCATCCACTCTTCATAGTAACTGAGGCCCCAAGAAGATGAAACATCTGACTGCATGTTGTGGGGATCTAATTCCTTTTTTCCCTTCCTGTTCAGCCACTGCTTGGCTAAAATAAAAAACAAAAACCAACTCAAAAAAAGCCCCAAATAAAATTCTTGGTACTGTTATTCTACTAATACATCAATACTATGTACATGAAGGGAATCCTAGACAGAATGTTTACTCTTATAATATGCCAAAAAAATTGCTCTATAAATATTTGCTTAATTGAATTGAGGAACATCAGCTTTTAATAACCTTTAAGCACCCTGTCATTTCTTAGCAAAGATCTCAGTGAGAATGGTCTACTTCATTCTCATACATGTATCTGGAAACCATGGAGGAATTTCCCCAATTGTGTCAGTAGGGATTCAAAACACACTTTCTTCAAAATGATGTGAATTTCTTATTAATGATGATTCGTGCAGCCCCATGAGAAAAAGAAGTAGACTAAGGGATACAGTACTTTTATATTCTGTTTAAAATCTTTTAAATGACAAAAGAAAATCTTCCTACCCCCCAACCCCAGGAGACATCTACCTTACCCCAGGCACCAATCCAAGACTTGATTATGGATGGAGAAAAAAGCTTTGTATCTGGGGTCAAAGACCCTAAGTTTAGCACTTCCTAACAATGTGGCCTTGGGAACATCATTAACCTTCCTGGGCCTCAGTTTCCTTATCTATAAAATGGGGGAATTGCACTAGATGACTCTTAAGGGCCCCTTCAGCTTTAGATCTCTGATCCAGTAATTAAAGGCAGTATTAGAAGATGTGTTTGCATTTCTGGAGGAAGGGCATCCTAAGTCTTCAAGATCAAAAAAGAAGGAATATCTTTTGATGTCATAATTTCAGGCACCATATCAAGGATGATTGTGCGAGGAGATATTTGGGGGCTAAAGAATCCTTGCCCAAAGACCTTTAGGTTATATTTGATGGCTCCCAACTGTATAATGCGAGATGGACTGTCCCCTTGTACTCTGAAGAATTTAAAGTGTTCCCCTAACCCTCTACTTCTAGTAATAACTCAGTCACCCAAGAGACTAGAATAACATACTAGAGGTCTGGGTAGTTTTTGTGTTTTAAAAAAAATACTTATTAGGTATATGAAAAACTTTGAGACCGCTTGATTAGCATTCCATAGTCTATTCTTACCCAGGTTTTGTCTCATTCAGCAGCTCTGATTCAATAGTTAGGGACTCTCCATTGCAGTCAAGAGTTTCATGTCTTTTAAGGAGGAAGAAATAAAATGTTTTATGATTGAAATCTTGCAAGTGAAGACTTCAAAGTCCTGAAATGGGTGTTTCCTTCATTCAAACTGGGGAGATAAAAATAAAGTTTTTCTGTGACCATTTTTTGCAGATAAGTTACCTGACTTTTGAAGTTCAAAATGAAAAGGGATACTGGGGAACAGATTCTGTTCAGTTCAATTCAGTAACCATTTATTAAACCCCCACTACGTGCCCAGCTGGCACTGGGAGGGGAATAAAAAACAGAACCAAAAACAGCCTCAGTGATGAAGGAGCTTACATAATAATAAAAGCTAACTTTTATATGGCAATTTAAAGTTTGCAAAGTGTTTTACATGTATCTCATTTAATTCTCACAACAACCCTGAGGGGAGGGGCATAGGCACTATTGTCATCCCCATTCAGGTGAGGAAACGGAGGCTGAGTAATTTGTCCAAGGTCACACGGTCCCAGTAGCAGTTTGAACTCAAGTCCTCCTGACTCCCTGCCTAGTCCTGTATCCACGATGCCATGTAGGAATGCTTTCTATCGCACGCACATAGGAGATTCCTAAATTGTACAAAATAAGTACAAAGTGATGGGGAGAGGGGTGGCAGGAGCACGAACACTTAGGGGGATCAAAATACATTTCATGGAGGATGCTTGAAAGGGAATCCAAGACATGGTGAGGAGGGAGGGCATGTCAGGCACAGGTCAGGGCATGGAGTGGAGAAGAGAAAGAAACCCAATTTGATTGGAAAGACACAGTGTGAGAGTGGGGCTAATGTGAAATCGGGCTAGAAAGATAGAGGGGAACCAGACCGGGAAGGGCTTTAAATGGTCTTTTCCCCAGACCATTTATTAACCTCAAACTAACTTAGCTTCCCAGGGTAAAGGTGTATGAATGGATATGTATGCTCATGTAGACATATACAAACACCCACATGGACCCACACAAATATATACATTGTGTGTGTGTGTGTGTGAGACCAATTCCTTCCTAAGCTTTTCAAGGTCATCCTTTCCAGTCTCCACTTTCTTCTCCTTTTTCAACATTTCTTCTCAGAAGAAAAAGGTAAGAAAAAGACAAGTATTTCTTTGTTACTGAGGGTGACCTATGGTTATCATGCCAACCTATTGCCAGCTAGTGCCTCTGAGAGGCCAATTATTCATGCCATGCCTTTGTATCTCACTCCAATGATTCACTTCAGAGCCTGGAATGACGGCGGTTTAGGAAAGGGAGAGAAGAATTGGCCTAGCATTTCTGATCTGAGAACTGGTCCTACAAGAGGGTGTGGCATTTACCTTCTACCCCTAGTCTGCAGCTGCCTAGAATCCCATTGGGGTTCAGCAGAAGGGGAAAACTTGAAAAGCAAGCAACCTAGCTCCGGCTGGACAGACTTTAGCCAATCTCAGGGCCTAAGAGAAAGAACCCAGCACCCTGACTCCCCTCTGACCTTTAATTCCACTCCATCATTTCCAGTGTTGGTGAGGGGAGTCAGTACTCCCACTGCTCTGAGGGCCAGAGATTTGCCAACTATGGTCCTTCCAGTAAGATGTAATCAGGCCTTATCACCTAAGGTTCTCTAGGCCCTATCTTTAGCTCTGGTGCCATATCCTTCAGACCCTTAGCGCTGCCCTTAAAATGTCTTGGTCTTTCCATCTTTCCTGTAACTAAACCCTCAGTTTGGTCTCCTCTAATTAGTTAGCTAGGTGACACATCTGATAGAGTCATTGCCCTGCATGAACTGTGTGACCCTGGGCAAGTCACTTAACCTATGTAATGCCTCAGCATCCTCAACTATAAAATAGAGGTGATAATAATAGGGTTTTTATGAGGAAAAATGAGAGAAGAAAAATGACCTCCTTTGCTGATCCACTGGTATAAGAAGGTGTCATCCAGAAACTGCCAAGGATGCAGTAAGACATATGCCTCATGTTGTTAAAATCAACATAAAAAATTATTATTGAAAATTCAGAAAATTAAATAGGTATTAGAGAATTTAAATAATTTATGAGAAAAAAGAGGAAAAATTGAATGAACTGCATCTGTTCCCCAGTGTCCCCTTGCATTCTGTACATCAAAAGTCAGTTAACTAATCTGTCCATGAGAGAAAAAAAATGGTCACAGAAAAACTTTATTTTTATCTCCCAAGTTTGAATGAAGGAACCACACATTTCACAACTTTGAAGTCTTAACTTTATTCATTCTTTAGCATTTAGTACAGTATTGAATGCATGGTAAGCACTTAATAAATGCTTTTCATTCATTATCACCTGCCCCTCTCTCTCACTGGGAAATAATCCAAACTGCTGAACAGACCCACAATAGGAACGACATGAGATCTCAAAGCCATCTTCCAGGCTTGGCTTTCTCTCTTTCTCTCTTTTGCCCTGGAGAAAGACTTTTTGTTAGCTACGGATCCAGATGCAGCAGAAGCAGGCAACCAACCCCATCACCATAGTAAAAGGGATCTGCAGTCTCATCAATTAGGGAGTTCACTCTCACGATGCCCACCAGAACCTGCACATGCCTGCCCATTCTGACTTTTGTCCATTTTCTCTCCAAATTTGAGTCCAAGTGGTTCACACAATGTGTAGAATGTTTTCCTTGCTCTCTTCCATCATCACTAAGGTATTGGTGGATCACTCTGGCCATCTACCATGCTGTGAGACCAGACCACCTTCCCTTCCTGTCATACAGGTCTTTGAGAATGCCTTTTATTCCACTTTTTCTTTGGAGTTCCTTAGTAATTATACATTGCAGTCTGCTCATACACTCAACATGGACTTTTCCATTACCTGCTGGGTGTTACTCTTCTTTAATTATTCAAAGGCCATGGTATTCCAGAACTCACTACCACATTGCAACACCGGTAAACTGTTTATTCTGTAAAGATGGATTTTTGCTTTCATGCAAGCTTGGGGGTCAATAAATTAACTTTCCCCAAAGCCATTTATTCTCCTTTTCAACTCCGGGCCTGACTCCAAGTAAGTCTGCACTGTCTGTTTCACCCACAAACACACCCACACACACACGGACAAGTTCTATAGGATATGCATGTTGATTATATATGTATATGTGTGTGCATATGTGTATATATCTGTATTTATCTATCATCTATCTATCTATCTCTCTTCTTTTTGGCTTTCCTGTGTGAATGGACAGATCTTTGAGTAATGATGGATCTTTTCCAGAAGGCTCTATGTTTTTTTTTTTGGAAGTGCTTGAAATAATCACATCACATATAATGATACAATGTCACATGTAAACAAGTTCATTTGGAACTGTGGTGTCAAATTCAATTAGAAGCAAGGCCAGTGCAATCTACATAAGGATCCCTGCTCACAACATATTGATTTAGAAAACCACACACTAAAATTTTCTATGTTCTAATGCATTTTTATTTATTTTGTTAAATACATCCCACTTACATTAAAATCTGGTTTGATAGTACTCAGGAGTGTTGCAGGATGCAATGGGGTCTCAGGCCACTGCACTAGGACTCGGGACACATGGAATCTCTATGTATATATGTACATATATACGTACATACAGGTATGTTCTATTTACACATATATGTCATACACTAAACTAATGAGAAGCAGCACAGCATAGTAGATAAAATCAGCTGGCCTCAGGGTCCTGATTCTGACACATACTAGTTGTGCGGCCTTTAGCGAGTGAATTTATTTCCTAATGCTCTAGGTCACTTTCTAAGACTCTGAGTTGTAGAAAAGGTGCTAGTTCTTCATTCAAGAGTTCTCTATACCAATTAAATTATCAGCCCAGCCACTATCCTTGTTTAAGGTACATACACAGAGTCGGCCCTGTGAATATAGGGGGAGAAGGTCATTTGGACCATGAGAGAAAAATTCAGACATGGGATAAAGACAGAGTCATAGATTTTTCTAGTCTTAAAAAAATAATTTGCTTCAACAATAGATCATCCTCAGTCTAAATTCAGATCACGTCTGGATGGATTTTAACTTAGTATAGTGATACCTTAAAGAAGGTAGAACTCAAGCTAATGTACACTGCTCGATCACCACAGTACCCCAAATGTGTCATAATTTATACACCAAGTGTAACATCGGTGTCACGTTATATATATGATCATTGCAGGTCAGGAGGACTCTACATTGTTTTTGAACTACTCTTTGAATTTTTGTTTATTTTTGACACCTTTCTGAATTATCCTAAGTTCATGAAAAAAATTCAATGGCAAAGCAGATTCTTCCTAGGGAAGGGGTGGGAAATCTGCAGCCTTAAGACCATAGGTGGCCTTCCAGGTCCTGAATCCATTTGGATTCGGGCAAAAAACTGCATTTAAGGACTTAGAAGGTCACATGTGGCCTTAAGACTGCAGGTTCCCCACCCCTGGCCTAGGGTATACCAGAATGGTTCTGCCTTTTCTGCTTTAGTTCTCTGCAATGGTGGTATCAAACCCACAAACAGAAACAAAAGCTACTAAATTGTAGTACATAAGGATCCCCACTATATATTGACTTAGAAAAAATGCATATTTTCTTTTTACATGAATACATCAACATATTAAAATCAGCAGTGTTAGTATAGGCGGGTTGAGAATGACGCTTTTGGGAAGAACATGACTGAGCCCATGGTGACCTGCTGGCATTCCTAGGACATGATGAAAATATTGAGGTTGCTTTTATCACCCTCTGTCATGTTACCCAAATGTACTGATAGAGTCTTACTTATTCCAAACCATTGCTGAGAACGGATAATTTTGTTTAATAAACTTCCTTTATTAAATTACTTTATAGATAAGTTACTTTATAGGTAATGCATCATCATGAAAACAGAAACATTTATATGTTCATTTCTGGGTTTGGCTATAGATAGAGGCTATTCCTATGACTTAAAAAGGAACCATGACTTTTCTTTAAAAAAAAAAAACCAACAAACTAGAGGAAGTACAAATATTGGGTGGATACTTGATGGAGGATTTATGAGAAGGAGGAGAGGACTGGAGGAATTAGGAGAGAATACTTATATTGATGGATTACCTGCACCTGCAATTTATCTACAGTTATCAAAGTGTTCATGTGGCACCTGTCACAGAGGACTTGTGTTTGAATCATGGCCGTCCCTCAAGAAACAGTCTGGTAGAAAAGAGAACTTTTTTTATTTTTTTAAATTTTAATTTATTTTCTTGGTTATATCATTCATTTCCACAAGGTTTTGAGTTACAAATTTTCTCCCCTTTTTGTCCCTACCCCCCAGCCCAGAACATTGATCCTACTGTAAGACCCCTCCCACAATC
>CM053595.1:235800168-235854004 GCA_028646575.1 Pseudocheirus occidentalis
GATTCAGCCCCCCTGTGGAGTCCGTAGGCCAGGGGCTCTGAAGCAGCCCAGTGGGGGCAGCTGCCGGTTACAGCAGTTCCTTCCCTTCCCCCACTGCTTTCTTGCCCTGCCGAACTGCTTTTCCTTCCCCAAATTAAGTTTCAAAGTTTCACTTTCACTGACCGTCTCTAATCCTGGTTGCTAGATGTGAAGATCCTTCTAGGTTCAGTAGATCTTCTCTGAAGTAGACTCATGTTGAGGCTTGGGAGGCTCAGCTCCTCCTGACCCCCCTTGGGCCTGGCCACAGTTTTGGTTTTCAGGCTGGGCTGGTCTTGGTTCCTGGCCTGCTGGCCTGCTGGATGAGTCCCTCCTGCCGAGCTGCCTTTCTCTAATCCTTGTTTTTCACATCTTGGTAGTAGCTCAAGGTGCGGTAGATCTTCCCTCTTGTAGACTGGCTGAGGCTCGGCTCAGCTCCTCCCGACCGCCATGGGGACTGGCCTGACTGCGTTTCCATTTCAGGCTGGGCTGGTCACAGCTCCCAGCCTGCCGCAATGAGCCCCTGCTGCCGAGCTGCCTTCAGCGAGAGATGTGCTTTCTGTATTTTTGTGAGTTTGAGAGTCCTAGTATTTGTCTGGGGTCATATTTTATGGGTATTTAGGGTGGCTGTGTGGGAGCTGCAAAACCTTGCTGCTTCTATGCTGCCATCTTGGCTCCACCCCTAATTCAGAGATTTTTAATGAAATAAAAATAAAATGAAACACTGATAACATTACATTTTAAAACTAACTCACTGCAGCTCAAAAAAATGGTTTAGTGGCCATCATTTCTATTTGAGTTTATACCATTATCTACTGCCATGTAGCAACAAAATTTTGTCCTTAACTTTATTCTGCATCTTGGGCAAGTATTATAATTGGGTCTGAACATTTGCCATGTTGACTAGAAAGTTTATAGTTGTATGGTTTTGGTTTAGAATTAAATAATAGTTCTTATTTACATGTTACTTTATAGTTTACAAAGTATTTTCCTTACAACTTAGTAAAGTTGGTAAAACCCATGGCCCATAATCTGAGGTTCTGGATTTATAAGGACTAGGTTCAATCTTTGAATGCAGAGAGAATATATACCAAGAAGGAAGCCTGAAGGCTGGGTCAGACTCATTCACTTTTTTCTACACATGGAAAAGGGGTTGTATCTTGATTGGACAGGTTTTTTTTTCCTCTGTTCTGAGAAAGATTGGGAAAAAAGTTCTGAAAACCTAACTGTGAACTCAGGAAACTGCAGTCCTAGAGATAGAGTCTATCATGAGCTTTGTCCAGGAAAGGAGAGGCCAGGGACTTTTGAGAAAGATTCAGAGAGGGCAGAGGGAGAGCAGTCTAGAGGGCAGCAGTTCTTCAACAGCATCAGTGGGGATCAGACAGGAAGAAACCCCACTGGTGCTTTGAGATGAGTTCAGAGTCTAGAGATTAAGTATTGTTGGATGACTCCAATGGCCCAAGACTCCACTTGAAAGAACAAAGAACACTGAAGATACCAGCGGTAGCTGGTGAAAATAGTAAATGTTTAACTCCATCCCTTGTTCCAGTCTTTCAGGAACTTTATATTGTATGTGATTTTTCTCTATTTCTACAGGCTATTTTTATTTTTCTCATATTTGTTTTATAATAAAAGTTGATTAAATATAACTTTTTTTTGTTATGCATATCTTTGTATTGTGTCTAGGGGGACATATTGAAGATGTCAATGACTAGCCTAGATAGAACTAAAAACAGGTCAAGAGATTAAGACTTTCATTCAGATAGTCAGAATTGCACCTTAATTTAGGGACTCTGCTAGACTGAAAGAGAATCTTAATGGTTATACTTATTAATATTTTTTATGAGCTTCTAAAGTTTTGCAGAGAGACAACCTACATAAACTAGGACCATGCACCAGAATCTGAAGTCATGTTGGGTATAGGGTGTTGACCAAGGGAAGGTCGCTACTCGAGACTACCTAATGAGAAGAGAAAGGTATGATCTAGAAAAAAATTACGAAGGGGGAATTCAGAAGAGGGAGCACATAGCCAAATGTTGCCTCACAATACATTCTGGTGGCACTTACACAATCTCCCTCTGCCCCCTTTTTTTAACTCTACTTTGGGTTTCCCCTGGGAATGTGGTTCTAGGTCTTTACAGAAAAGATCATGGGACCCTACCTCTCATTCAAGCACTTAGGCTAATAATTCATCATATATAGGAGACTATATTGATCTCAAGCATAAGATATGCAAGCAACCATTATTCAAGCTTATAAACCATACAATTCTCCTTCTCTGGGACTCTACTACCTCTTGTAGGTTGAAGATTATACAGTCCTTCAGACATAGGGTAAACCTAAAGGGTTGGGGCTTTTTCTTTATCTGTCTGTAGCCTCTTCCTACCTCCATGAAGGGAAAAATCTTGGGGTTGCTAGAAAATCATCAAATGTCCTTGCTCTATCATCAGCCCTATCGGTTCCAGAAATCTATAGAATATTTCAGGTTTATGACACTTCCCTAGGATAAAGCCCTCTTCCTCCACAAGTGAGAATATCACTTGTACCCAGTCTCAAGACAGCCAACTCCATGGACTTGCACATTCTACATAAATCAGAATATAGGTGAAGGACAAGATCTGGGCTTGCTCCTCCAAATTAGATATCTGCTCCTTGCTCTCTTTGGTTCAGAACATTTCATCTAGGTGTTTCTCCTTTGGGTCTAGGAGACTTGATCCAGGAACTCTTCAGTCATGCCTCCTTTGCTCCTGGCTCAGGAACCTCCTAAAGCTTCATCATTGCTTAATGATGGATGCAGAGAGAATATATACCAAGAAGGAAGCCTGAAGGCTGGGTCAGACTCCAGTGCTGCCCTCCAAGGGCCTTGGAATGAATATGCAAAGGCTTTACCTTCCAGAGAACTGAACCTGCATCTGCACATGTGTCAGCATCCTTTTGTACATCTCTCCTGCCTGATGACCAAGTTGGGTGTCAATAGCCTATTAAAGGACTAAAGATAGTACCCATGGGTGGGTTGGCTCACATCCTATCTGAGAAATAATCTTGTTAAGGATATCTAACATCTCATGAAGATGTGAAGGATCTGTAAGTCTGTCAGGGAAGTTCCTTGTAATGAAATAGATTACATCCTAAGACTTAGCAGATAAATACAACAGAGTTGCGTTAGTCTCAGAGAGTTTAAGGGACTTGCTCGGCCATACAACTGTCTGAGGCAATTCTTCAGCTGTCTCTGTGAGGACTGGTGTATTTCTAGGCTCCAGCTGACAGAAGTGGCCCCATGTTTGACTACTCATTAACCCAAATGAATATCAAGAAGTTCCCATGTATCCAATAACTAGTTTAATCAACTGTTTAAGTGAGGAATGCAATACTCTCCTGACCATCTCTTTAGTAAACTTTATCTAATATGTATATGGAAGGTCAGCAGACTTTTCTAATTAAAACACCCTTGTGTTCAATAAGGGGTGTATGTGGGGTGGGACTTGTAGTCTGAACCACATGGTATTTGACTGCCCTAAGGTTTCCCTTCTCATTTGGAACCTATGAATCTGTCCAGCAACAACAATCAGATATAAGGGTAGACACAGAGCTCTGTGTTCAAGATTAGGGAACCCACATGCTTGCATTATTTTGTTGCTGTATACTCCTTTTCAGTCACCTCCAACTCTTTGTGACCCTATTTGGGGTTTTCTTGGCAAAGATACTGGAGCGGTTTGCTGTTTCCTTCTCCAGCTCACTTTACAGATGAGGAAACTGAGGCAAACAGGGTTAAGTGACTTGTCCAAGGTCCCAGAACTAGAAAGCGTTTAAGGCCAGATTTGAACTCAAGATGATGAGTCTTCCTGACTTTAGGCCCAGTGTTCCATCCACTGAGCTTACCTAACTGCCTGCTTGTGTGTGTGTGTGTGTGCATGTGTGTGATATATGTATATTTGTAATAAGTTGTCTGACTGATGATCCTCTGAGTTTTTGCTCCTTCTCAGTGTCTCATCCATGCTCTCATACCTATTATGTTAATATTTAATCATGTTTCAGTTTCCAAATATTTATACAATTTCTTTTTTAGTTTTATACTAGTTCTGGAACAACTATATACAAATAGGTTGAGAGGTCAAAACTGCAACTCTAAATTCTCAACAGTGTCTCATTTTATGTCTGACACTGTTTCTTTATATAAATATTTCCGTTTTTAATTTAAACATTTCATTCTATACCTCTTTAAAAGTGTTTACATACAAATAAGGCATCATCCTACATCTTTCACTAGGTTATTGAAATCTTTATATTTATACCTCAGCTCATTTTCTGTCCCCAATTTTCAAATCCTCATTTGAAAATTGTTTCTTTATACACTTTTTAAAAGTTTTTATTAAACCAAACTTCTTTTTCCTACTCCTTTCAGATATCAAAATATTCATTTAAAATAGCAAGCAATACCTCCCATTTTTTTTTTTTACCAATTTATTTAAAAAGTTTTCTTTACACAAAAGTATTTTTTTTCTTTCCCATATGACAAAGGTCTTAAAGGAACAATATCTTTGGAAACACAGCTTCTAGGGGTAGTGAGGTGATATTGTAGTTATGCATCGCCCTGGTCAGATCACATATGAAACATTGTGTTTAGCTCTAGGTACCACAATTTTAGGAAAGACATCAATAAACTGGAGAGCCAGAGGATAATCAGGATGGGGAAGGACCTTAAGTCTATGTCATATGGGAATAAATTCAGGAATGGGGAATGCTTAATCTGGAGAAGCACAGATTGAGGGGAAGACATAACAGTCGTCATGAAGTATTTGAAAGTTGCTGTTGCTGAAGGAGTAGACTTGTTTTGTCTGGACCCAGAAGCAAGAACTAGGAGCAGTAGGTAGAAGTTGCCAAGAGACCAATTGAAGTTTGATGTCAAGAAAGTACTTCCTAATAATTTAAGATCTCTGAAAGCTGGACAGCTGTGCCCTGAGACAGGCATTTTAGATCTTCAAGTAAAAACTGGATGACCCCTTGGAAGTTAAATTGAAAAGGGAATTCTTTTCCAGTCACAGGTTGGATTAGGACCTACACCACAGGATTAAGCAACTAGGTACGTGGTATTGCCTGGAGTCCTCAACCCTGAGCCATCAGCTCTCTTATTGATTACATAACCATGCAGGACTACTGTCCCTGCATCTCCTGGTCTTTCCCTATTAGTGCCTTCCCTGGGTTTTTGTCTGAAGGCAGGATTAATGACTATCATCATTCTTAACTAGCTTGGCTCACTGTTCCCAAGCCTTCTCCTTCTTCAGTATGATCCCTGAAAGGACTGCTGACTTACATATGTGTAGAGGAAGTATTCAGGGATTTTCCAAAA
Organism: Pseudocheirus occidentalis; assembly: GCA_028646575.1. Classification (NCBI taxonomy): domain Eukaryota; kingdom Metazoa; phylum Chordata; class Mammalia; order Diprotodontia; family Pseudocheiridae; genus Pseudocheirus; species Pseudocheirus occidentalis. The sequence goes on from CM053595.1 coordinate 235,805,531, forward strand.
TAACCCCACAAAGTCCTCAATCAATACAGGGTATTGGCTACTGGATGAAAGCAACTGATAGGACACAGGAGTCTTCTAGTGATCAGCTGACTGAAGAATTAGCCAAGGCTGTGAAGGCATTAAAAGGAAAGAATCAATTCTGAAGAGATTTCCCTTTTGCTTTCCCCCTTGTACCATTTAGGGCAGTGGTTCTCAACTCTTATGTGGGCATATCTGCATGTGGGCGGACCCACCTCAAGATGGATAGAAGAGCAGTATCTCAGTTCCTAAGACCATTTAGAAATGTTTTCCAATGGTCTTAGGTGACCGTGTTCAACCCCCAAAGGGGTCGCCACCCACAGGTTGAGAACCACTGTCTTAGAGGCTGCAACAAGGCAAGGATGGGAATTCTCTCTCCTCTTTCCCCACTCCCATTACCAATGGCTTCATGTAGAAGCACATGACATAGTCCAATGGAGTGGGGACCAGTAGCTGCTGAGTTGAATGGGATTCAATCCACAGAAGCAACTGCCAGGTCATATCTGCACAGGAGTTTCTCCCTGGGATGATGACAGCAGGGGTTGCAAACAGGACTGATATGGGATGGGAGTGAAGGTGCTGCTGTCCCTTCAGTTCTTGGGTTATCTACCAAGTCCTGGAAGTTGGTCAGCAATTGGTGTTAGTGATGGCAAGGAAAGTGAGCCCTTTATCCACAGTGATTATCTCCCTCAATGGTGATTATGGGGCCTGGGTTGGAAGCAGGGCCAACAGTCTTAGGGCACTGATATTCCAAAGTTCTTGGGTTCAGCATCTTGGACTATCTCTATTGGAGTCTGAGGAAAAGTAGTGATTGAGTTGGTGGTAGTTTAACTTACCTGGCAAATATCCCTCTTGTGTCTCCTCAAAGTGCCTTGATGCTTCAGCTAGCATCACTTTCAAGGTCCATGGATGGTGGCTGTTAATAGTGTCAAACATTCATTTAGATGGCACTCAGTCTCTAGCAGGGCTGGATACGGCCCATGTTGCCCCACAAGGTCACAAAATGAATCAACTGCAGCTTTAAAATGAATTCTGAAATGGTAGAGCCTCATCAATCTTTCTTCCTAATTTTTGCAACATTACTGTTATTACTACTTAAAAAAAATTTTTTATTACCATTAAAAAATTTTCTTTCGTTTAACATTTATTTTCTCTGCCTTATACCTTCCTCCATCCTTGGAAAAAGAAAACCCTCTTAACAAATATGCACAGTCCAACAAATTCCCACATTGACCGTGTCCAAAGGTTTATGTCTCATTTTGAATCTTGTGACCTTTATTTCTCTGCCAGGAAGTGAGTAGTATGTTTCATTATGAGTTCTCTAGAATCATGGTTGGTCATTGCATTGATCAGTTCTGAGAATTTCAAATTCATTTGTTTTTATGATGTTATTGTCACTGTACAAACTGTTTTCATGGTGCTGCTCAGTTCATTCTGTTCATAATTCTTTCCTTATTTCTCTGAAATTGTTTCTCATCATTTATCATGGTACAATATTATTGCATTACATTCATATACCATAATTTGTTCAGTCATTCCCCAATTGATAGGATTTAGGTTCTAGTTCTTTGCCATGATACAAAGAGCTGCTATAAATATTTTTATACAAGTGTATCCTTTCCCTCTAGCTTATCTAAGGGGTCATGCTTTATTACTCTTGCAGCAAATAGGGAGGCATTGAACCCAGAAACTTTAATAGAGGGATGCTTCCAAATGTTATCCAATATCAAAGTCACAAGAGGGAATAGAGGAATAATCTCATCAGGGTCCTATTTCTGGCAAGCAAGTAAAACAACTGTTTTCTACACCACATCCAGCTGCGATAGTAACTGCTTTCAACTCCAGCTATTCATATACATTTTGCCATATCTTAGATCCCTTAGGAATTCAAAAACTTTCTCTGCTTTTTTTTCATGAGGTGTCACAACCCCCACCCCGACCCTGAACCCTTGTCAGCAAGACAAATGCCTCAAGGGTGCTCACTGCCTGATGCCTTCATGGGGTGGTTCACTTTCTTCTTGCTGTCCATAAGAGTGCAAGCACAATTTCCAAGCAAATATTGCCAGCTCAGATCTCCAAAAGTTTAATAGTAGGAATCCTCTGACTGAGAGAGAGGAAATGTGCTTCATTCCCCTTTTAAATTTCTGTGGGGGTGGGGCAGAGCCAAGATGGTGGAGTAAAAACCCAGAGGACTTCTCCTGACTTGCCCTTACAAATAACTTCCAAACAGTGTCTCAAATAAAAATCTGAAGTGGCAGAGCCAATATAATTTCCAGTTGGATCTTATCAGCACTACAATTCTAGTCTTTTATGCTATTCAATTCCATATTTCCGTGACCTTTTGGCACATATCCACATGGACAGTGCAGAAGAAACAAGCCATTTGCACACTGGAAAGCTATCTTAGGAAGCGGCACAGAAGTATAATTCCCAGGACTATGGACGTGATGGTCCTGCCCTGGTTAGACCGCATCTTAAACACTGTGTTCAGCCCTGGGCAGTTAGATGGTGCAGTGGATAGAGCACTAGGCCTGGAATCAGAAAGACACATCTTCCTGAGTTGAAATCTGGTCCCAGACGTTAACTAGCTATGTGACCCTGGGCAAGTCACTTAACCCTTGTTTGCCTCAGTTCCTCATTTGTAAAATGGGCTGCAGGAGGAAATGACAAATTACCCCAGTACCTTTGCCAGAAAACCCAAATGATATCACAAAGAGTCACATATGACTGAAACAAACAACAATATGGAGGTGATGGTCCTGACCTTGTCAGACCACCCTTTAAACACTGAGTTCAGCTATGAGTACCACATTTTAGGGAAGACATTAATAAAAGAGAAACATGTCCAAAGAAGGGTTATTAGGATAGTGAGGGGACTCAAAACCATGCTAGACTAGTATAAGGGTGGGAGATCCCCTTGTACCCAAACTGATATGACAGTGTGTGAAGAACAAGGGTGATCTCATATGATGAATGAGTCCAGAGGGGGTATTGTACTAGTTTTGGTTAAACGAACTGGTATTGTTTAACCCATACAAGAGAAAATGGGAAAAACATTAATGGCTGATATTTTAATTTCATTTTCACTCAATTCATATTCATACAAAGCTGGAAGAGAGAGCAGGGTCAGCGGGGTTGGGTTGGGTCACAAGAGATTTACGAGTTATTATAGTTATTCATATTCCTAAAGAGAAACCCAAGCTGAGTCATTTAAGGGGGAGTGAGGGTGAGGTCTATGGTCTGATCATGTTCACTTAATAGTAATTCATAGTAGCTGCTCATGCATGCACAGTAGAAGCTGAGGCTGGAGCTCAGAGTGCCATCTCCTGGCTTGCACAAGCATTGCATTCAGAGTAGCTATTCTGTTCTCTCTTAGGCGCCAACATAAAGAGACATCAACCAGATTTTTTTTTTTTGACCAGTGGAGAATTCTCAGCATGGAACTCTCTCCACTGGTGACTGGCAACCTATCTGCAACTCATGGTGTTAATGCCTATGGAACTGAGATTAAGTGACTTGCCTCTGGTTACACATTTAGTTGGGTCAGGGCAGAACTTGAGTCCAGGTCTCCCTGACTCCAAGGCTCACCCTTTAGACAAGATTCTTCTCTAATGTGATCTGAGGTTGTACTAGACTAGATGACCTAGTTCTGAGAATTAATTCAGCTTAATTCTGGGAACCACTATTTCACTATATTGCATGTCCTTCAATGTATCTTGAAAATGCAATGACATTCTTTAAAAGCTAAATGCTCTCAATAGCAGAACATAAAAATTTTATAGTCCCAGCTAGGAAGAAATAAAAATAATACATTTGGCAATAATCCTTAATCTTGTTCAATTCAATAAGTACTTGGTAAGCATACTGTCTATGATAGGCCCAGGGAATAGAAAGTCAAAAATGATCCAAGCCCTTTCCTCGAGGAGAATACAGTCTACTGACCTTGTTGCTAATTTTGCTTTAGACCACACAAACCTATATAAAAGGTTTCTTTCATTCCACACTGCATCTCCACGATCTCTTTTCAAAACTCATCACTTTGAACTGAATTTTCTTCTGAAGAGTTTTTCACCACCTAAGTGCTTGAGATTATGTGGGTCAGAGTAAACCAGGATAGGTCTCATGGCAAATTAATGTTTGGATTCCAAGAAGTTTTCTCAGCTCCAAGAGAGCACTGAAATGGATAGAATTTTCTCAGTGAGTCTATAAGCTAGGCAAGAAAAATGTGGGAGTTGAACTAAGGGTAATAGCAACAGCATCCAAAACAGTGTTAGGGGGTCTTCAGGTTTGGCTGGCACATCGAATAGTAAGAAGCTGTGAGAAATGTGGTCTCAGTTTGGTTCACAGACATTGACTGAGTGCCGATGATGTTCAAATCTCTGTGCAGAGATCTTTTAGTAGAGGCTCTTTGGAGAGGAAGGAAATCTTCACTTCTATTTGGGTGACATCCAAGATCAGATCACTCACGGAAGGAAGTGTCCGAACCACAAGACAGCTGCAGTACTCACAACTCACTGCACACTTAACACCCAATTGTTCTCCTTTAACTCAGCTCATCATTGAGTTTCCACCCTACCAGACCTTCCCTTGTGAGCAAATGGAAAATAAGTGGAACTCTGGAAAACATGAGTATGTGAAAGAAAAAGGTTTCCTGAATCTGGACAGGAAAAGTGAGACAAATTCTCTGGATCTAAGTTAGAAAGAGGTTTGGCTTTGAAGAGGGAAAAAAAATATAACAAATCATCAATCCAGGTTCTGGCAGAATTGTGTGACCATAATTCACTTGATTTCTGAGAACTATATCCAGGTCTATAAAAATGAGTTGGGCCATAAATTTATAAACAGAGTTACAACTTACACAGTAGTCAAGCAGTCTTTCTATTTTTTTGCTTTTTGGAGGGGGAAGAGCAAGGGAATTGGGGTTAAGTGAGTTGCCCAAGGTCACACAGCTAGTAAGCGTTAAGTGTCTGAGGCTGAATTTGAATTCTGGTCCCCCTGACTCCAGGGCCAGAGCTCTATTCACTGCACCACCTAGCCACCCCACAAGCAGTCTTTAAGGTTAAAAAAAAAAAAAAGTAATTGGTTAGGGACCTAATGCAAATATAGAAGACCAAAGTTCATTCCCTTTTAGAAAATAAGAATGTGAAGAAGCAATTCTCAAAAGATTTGTAAAATATTAGGGGTTGTATATGAAAGAACACTCCAAATCACTAATCACAAGAGAAATGCAAATCAGAACAACTCTGAGGCTTCTGGCACTCAGCAAACTGGTAGAGGCCAAAAGATGAGAATAGTCAATAACTAGAGGAGCTATGGAGAGAGTGGAATGCTACTACACTGTTGATGGAATGGTGAATTGCTCCAGTCACTCTGGAAAGCAATTTTCAGGATCTGTGCACGCCACACGTGCACTTGCATGCATAGCTATAGTTTCCAACTGACTGCCAAGCTAAAACCGAGAATGCTTACAAAAGGTGCCAAAATGATGATTTAAGGCCTCTTTCCTACCTGGCTGGTTCACATGGGGAAGACCCATTATTCTGGCCTTAATATCTCCATCTGGGCCCACTCGTGGCCATGAACACTTGCCACTTCGCATTTGTCCTTTCCTGAGCGTGTGTGAATCAGAATGGGACTGCTAGGTGTTGGACACACTAGATTGTGACCTTGAAGGCTTTGAAATGTTAGGACGCAAGATACCAGAGGTCTGGGAGCTGGAGCCCATGCCAGATTTTATAGATAGTTAAGCTCAGTGAGGAGTGAAATCCTGATGTCCTGCCTGACCTAGCACAGAAATACCAGAAGGAATGGACAACCTTGCTGCATTTGGAAGTGTATTTGGTGGGAGGTAAATGATTTGTGGCAAAACTATTCTAAGTATGAGCCCACTTTTCTCATGGAACCGAGGTGATATAGGGGAGAGGGGAATTTCTTCTTTTGTTCTTGCTAGATGTTTTTATTAAATATCCATTTGTAAAATATAATTAATATTTATATGGGGGGTGCTCATTGTTGGTGGGTGGCATTAGGGAGAATACATCAGAACTAGGGGTTTGATCTGATAGCATTAGAAAGATATCCCCAAATATCCTGGAGTACCCCTAGAAGTCTGAGAGGGATATGAGCTTGGGCAGTTGTAGCTTTGCTCTGAGGGACTTAAAGTGGCTCATCACTGAGAGGAGAAGTCAGTACTTATATATTTATAAAGTTGGTACTACACTAAGCAACTAAATGTTAAATGATATCCTTTGACCTGAAGAACCTACCGCCAGATGTAAAACCCAAGGAGGACAAAGACAGAAGGTTCCAAATATGCCAAAATATTCAGAGCAAAGATCTGAAAACAAAGTAGACACCCACAGATGGGAGAATGGCTAAGCAAAGTGCACTGACTGAATGTAATGGAAGCAAAGAAGAACAATTCAGAGAAGCATCAAAGAACTTTGAAGGAACCAGAGGTTCTGAGAGTCAGGGAGGAAAGATGGCCAGAGCAAAGGCACAGAGAAGTCAGGGATAAAGTCAATTTTGTTGGACTCCAATGTACATAAAAGTGATACGTGATAAGGCTGTTTTGGTCAGGGCCAGGTTAGGAAGGGCTTCACATGCCAAAAGAATTTAAAGTGATAGGGAGCCACTGGTCTTTATTATTAGGGAAGTGACCTAGTCAGACTTCAGTTTTCTTATCTGTATGAGGAACGGGTTGAACTAGCTGACCTTCAAAGTTCCTTTTAATGCTAAATCTGTGATCCAGTGATCTCTCTCCATATTCTCAACCAGATCCAACTCAGAAGAATTGTTCCCTAGCTTCTCATTTTCCCTGCTCTTCTGTTCCATTGTGCCCCTCTAGAGTAGTGCCCCAGTCTTTGGGTTCAATTACCTTTAGGCCCATTACTTTCAGGTCTAAGTATCCACCTCTTTCCTAACCATTAGTCCTACATCACCAACTTTTCAATGAACACTTTAAACTGGGTATCTTATAAGCATCTCAAACAGAATTCATTATCTTTCCCTCTTTTGAACAGCCCAATTTCTGTTGAGGGCATTATCATCTTTCCTATCATTTCTGGTTTGCAATCTTGGAGTTTTCTTTCATTCATGCCTCATATCCAGTCAGTTGCCAAGTCTCAGCAACTCTATCTCTATGACAAGCCTTCTGTCTTCTTATCCCTTTCTTCCTACTCACAGGGCCTAGCTGAGGGCCTCACAACTTCTCACCTGAATTATCGCTATAGCCTCCTTCCTGGCCATCTTGCCTCAGGTATCTCACCTTTTCTCAACAGAGCTGCCATGGATTTTCCTCAAGTACGGATATAGTTAGGTGGTGTGGGAGACAAGTGTTGTGCTTAAATTCTGCCTTAGACACTTGCTAGCTGTGTGAACCAAGTAAAATGCAGAGGACAGTATCTCACCAGGGAAACGAGGATCAGGTGAAATATAAAGAGCCTTGAGAGCTTCTTAAGTGCTATATAAATGCTAGCTATTGTTATTAAGCTAATGAAATTATAGGCCTGGCTTAAAAAAGGGGAGAAAGAATTCTGTTAGGTGAAGGAGCTTATTCCAGGTATGGGACTTGTGAAAAGGCACGGAAATGGAAATGTTCTGTACTGGGAGGAGCTAGCATGCTAGCCTGACTGGACTGGAAGGTTCATAAAGGGGGGCAATATGAAATAAGCCTAGAAAGGAAGACAGGAGCCATATTGTGAAAGGTATTAAATGCCAGGATGAGGGAGTCACCAAGTCTATGTCCTCTAGTCAGAGCACTGGATCTGGAATCAGGAGAGACCTGAGTTTGAATTTCACATCTAACACTTACAAGTTGGGTTGTTACCTCCCCATCAATAAAATTTGGACAATACCTATAATGCTAGTACCACAAGGTTGCTTAAAAAATCAAATGCAATAATTTGTGGATATAGGGCAGCTAGATGGTGCAGTGAATAGGGCACAGGGCCTGGAGTCAGGAAGTTCAAAGTTCAAATTCAGCCTCAGACATTTACTAGCTTTGTGACCCTGGGCAAGTCATTTAACCCTGTTTGCCTCAGTTCCCCCGGGTGTAAAATGAGGACACGCTGGAACAAGAAAAGGCAAACCACTCCAGTATCTTTGCCATTGACAAGCCCGTGGGGTCACAAAGTTGGACATGAATGAACGATGTGTGTGGGAGATTGAGGTCTACCCCTCTTCAGTTCCACTGATATAGTTCACAGGTGAAGAGGTCCTAATACATTACCCAAATTACCATCCTATTATATTTTTATGACATGTGAACGCTTCTCTCCAGTGAGCGGGAAGAGAGCAACGTCATTAGATAGCAATGATGGGCAATGCTCCCAGGTAACCTTCGAAAGACAAAGCTGATCCAAGTTTGGGAGTTTGGAGTCCTTGAAGAGAAAACCAGCAGTCAGAGAAGAACCTAGCTCCTTCTCTACCACTCTTTCTCAGGGGATTTACTGGCATCTACAAGTGGAACTATTCACCCAGAAGGACATACCCCATTCAGCAGCTAGAGGGTCAAGTCCAGGAGGATCTGAGGGAGCAACTATTGCAGATATATTCTGATCAAGAGACAGTCATTTTTGGTAACTTCAAGGAGTCAGACTTTTGGAAGCAAAGATAAGCAGCTACATACTCAAGAGAAACCAGTCCTGGTAACAGAGTTGTGGTGCAGAAGGGGCTCCAAGAAGAAAGGACTTGGGACCCGACGTGACTGAAGGAATGAGCCGTCTGGTCACATGTAATTTCTACATGTGCTGTACTACCACTGTAGAAGGAGAATGTAGTCTAGTTTATGGGGAGAATGTTTTGTAGGCCCATTCTTCCTATACTGTCTTACTGAGTGCCTTTGCTAAGAGTTAAATACACCTACTGACTGCTTATGGGAACAACAATGGAGGCTGATGAACTGTAGGAGGAGTCATCTATAGCATAGGTGTCAAATACATGGCCCGTGGCTGCCAGGGGCCTATAACACTCCTGGGTGGCCTGATCCAGACTAAAATATAATTGGGAAAATACTTAACAAAATAAATAGAAATACAGCATTAATTACATTTTAAAATTAGGTTAATAGATAGCTTTGTAGGCATCCTTATGTAATGGTTGGTGGTTTCTATTTCTGAGTTTGACATCCCTTGTCTACAGGGTATATCCTCATACCTCAAGTGACTTTCAGCCACTCTCGGACACAGAACTTAGCCTTCTAATTTGGCACATCTCCTATGATTAGGGCCCTCTGTGGACCCGGTGCAGAAGTCTGAGTGTAGAGAGTCCATGTAAAAGCCTTTGTTGTTTGTCCTGTTTTCAAAAAGGACCAATATCAGAGGTGATAGCTTAACATGTGCATGAATTCGATTTAAGTGGGACAGAGCTGCACAAAACTATCAACCTCACTCTCTTTGAGAGGCAAAACGTCCAGTGGCAAGACAAAAATCAAGACACCTGGCTATGGCCTGGGATGCAGTGGATGAGTTTAGCATCTTCAATGTCTAAGTTTTACTTGCCCCACATCACCTGTTTTATCCCGCTTTCACGGCCACTGGAATAAATCAAGAGAACTCTTTACATACTTGGAGTGGACATCCCCCAGCTTACTGATGGTTTTGCCCATTTGTTGAAAGTTTACTGGGGTGTGGCTGCTCTGGATGCTATAGCTTCTTGGAGCACCAGGTGAGAGGTGAATGACAGAAGGATAAGCGGCCCTGAAAAGTGCTCAACAAGCGCTCACACCAAAGGTGCTAGTTTTCCCTGAACACCCATACACCCCTAAAAAGACCCCTTTGTAAACTTTAAAGAGATATAAATATCAATTATAATGGTACAGTCCTGATACTAATCAAAATTATCTGCCAAATTTAATTGAATTAGTGTGCCCCTGAGGTCTCTAGAATCATGATGCTTTGACCCAAAGAAATACAACCCTGATGGTGGGAATCGGGGTTTTTGCTAATGCTCCTCAAGCCACACTGAAGACGCAGCAACCAATTGTAAATATCTGCAAAATAAGTTCTGTTCTAAACCTGGTATTTTTTATTTTGTTTCTTGGTAATGATATCGACAAGTTGGAATGGTAGGGAAGCTAATATAGATGGGGGACTGCTCTTCCTCCTCCCCTCCCTGCCACTGAACTACCACCTAGGAAGAAACAGGAAGCTATAACCTGAGCCAGTGAGAGGAAAAATGGTCAATTACCAGGAAGGATGGATGGAAAGGAGCCACATGATCTGGGTTCTATCCCTGACTCTGTCTGATACTTATCAGGTGGGGAACCTTTGGCAAATCACTTAACCCTTCTAGGCTTCAGGTGGGCCACAGACTGCAGAAGTCCTGATCAGATCTAATTCTTGTGGGATGCCTCCTTTTTCTGATACTATCCCCTTCTCCTGCTTAGTCCCCCTATCTCCAACACTGCCCTGTTTCTCAAAGGAAATGAAATGGTGATCTCCCTCCCTGTGACCTCCAGTTAGAAACAAAGCAATAGGTTTCTCTTTCCAAACAGTGAGCTCTGATAATAGCAATAGCTACTAAGTGAAAGAAGGGACACATTCCACTGACCAGACTAGATGCCCTTAACTTCCTGTGCTCAGAAAGATGAGAAATGGACCAATGATAGTGGGTTAAAAAAATAAACCAGAAAATATCAAGAAGCCAATAGCTGCCTTCTTATTGGATGCTCTTCAAAGATCTCAAGTTTAAAATTTCTCTGTCATTAAATACCCAGCTGGTTAGCAACTCATTTGATGCAAAGCTGTTTGTCCCCATGCGGACACCATCCCGATTTCTCCTAGAAGAACCTTGTTCCAAGAAATCCTGATACCAATGAGTGAGAAGCACTACTGTGGCTGAACATAAAATAAGGTGAGTTTCCTGTGCCAGCAACTTTTCTTGCCTCAGTGACAAGTATTATAAATCACAAGCCGACACTCCCACTTAAGCTCTTCTGTCTTACTTCTTCATTATCAGAACACTTTTCTTAAGTACTTTCCTTTTGTCTAGGGAGCATGGTCAGGAGAGGCCAGGACTGGTTGGAGCTGGAGAAAGTAAGAGGGGGAAAAACATCTTTTTGGTTCCTGACTTTCTTAAGGAATCTGTGCCCTTTGACTCCAGGCTGGGGATAAGGATCATTTCTTTAAAAGTGTGTCCTTCAGCCTCTTAGGGTTGTTTTCTGTTCTGCTTTTTCTGGCTGCAACACTGAGTAAATTACAGTGCTCCTGGGACAAAGTTTTTCCATCTGTAAAATAAAGGGGTTGAATTAAGTTCCCACTCTAAAATATAATTATTCCCATAGCTAATCTTTTTGGATTATTGTATGATTTTAAAAAAAATCAAACTATACTATGAAACATTTAGGGAAAAGAATACTAACCTCTGTCTTTGAGAGGCATCATGGTATAGTGGACAGAGGACTTTCCTCAAAGCCTAGAAGACTTGGGTTCAAGTCTCCTTTCTTGACATATACTCTGTGTGACCCTGGGCAAGTCACTTAATTTCTCAGCACTCTAGATCTCTTGCTACAGAAAAGGTACCAGCCTACATTAGCAGAGGGCCCTTCCACAATAAGGAGCTCCCTATACCAGTGAAAAAACAGATCTAGTCTGAATCACAACCTATGATATCACTGGGGTAGGGAATCCCCAGGCTGCATTCCAGCCAAACTGGTCTTCTGGTTTGCTCACCCACACCTCTCTTCTCACCTTACACAGGCAGCTATTTTCTGGGCCTGGAATGCATCCCTTCCTCAATTCTCTCTCTTTAAATGCCTCTTTCCTTCAAAGCTCAGCTCAAGGTCCCCCTCTTAGGGAAGGTATTTTTTGATTCCTTTTCTTCAAAAGTGTTAAGTATCCTTGCCCACATATTTTCTTTGTCTTTATTTCTGTTTTGTTTCTCCCAACACAAGCTCCGGGAGCCATTTTGGTTTTGTCTTAGCACCTCTAGTACCCTGCATGATGGAAATTTAAAAGATGCTTCTAAGTACAGTCTCTACAGCAGGGGGCCTTAAACCTTCCCTTTCAGAATGCTTTTAGATGCCTAAAATAAAATGCATGGGATTACAAAGGAAACTATTTATACTGAAATAGTTAATCAAATATTAAACAAGTTCACAAGGCTCCAGGTTAAGAATATGTGCTCTACAGGGAGTTTTTGCAACCTGATAAGATAATCTGGGAACATGGAGAAATTGACCTGTTCATTATCTCACATGTCAGTGGCATGGCTTGTCACACCTTTCTGACTCTAAGGTTAGCCCTTTATTATATTGTTATCATGAAATATGCAGTCTTTAAGAGTAGCAAAGCAAAAGAGAAGAGACTTCTAAAAAATACTATTAATGGATTTCTACAGAGTTTGCCTACTAGGTTTTGCTATTCCTTGTCTTCTACAAAGTCTAAGAGTTTTATAAACAGGGTTATAGGATCATGGATTTAGAGTTGGAAAAGAACCTTTGAGGTCATTTGATTTAACCACTTTATTTTACAAATAAGAAAACTGAACTCCAAAGGGTGACTTGCCTAAGATTATGCAGTTAAATCAGCAGCAGAGACAGAACACAAACCTAAGCTCTGACTCCAAATCGTAACCTTCTATTCACAATGCTGCCTACAGATTAGCAGAAAATATTCTTTCTGGCCATATTTCCTATACTACAAATGATCATATTTGTATACAGAAAGTAGCCACTGATATTTCTGGTAACAACTTTAGTTCAAACTTATTCTTTCATTAAATCAGGGGTGGGGAACCTGCAGCCTTGAGGCCACAGGAAGCCCTCTAGGTCCTCAAGGGTGACCCTTTGAATGAAACTATAATAATAGTTTAAAAATAATAAAAGGATTTGTTTTGTGAAGTTTGGATTCTGTCAAAAGGCCACACTTGAGGACCCAGAGGGCCACATGTGATCTTGAGGCCACAGGTTCCCCATCCCTGAAACCATTAACAGAGCTGTCAAATCAAGTTTATTTGATGAGTTTATTTGACACACAATTAGGTCCATGTGTACAACCAAGAAATAAGACAATCCCCAAAGGCAGAAAAGATAAGAATTATACCAACATCCATCTAGAAAGGAAAAGCAGCTGTACTAGTTTCACATGATAATGTAATTATGAATACAGCACCATTTATCTCAAAGATATTTAAAGTGCTTTATAAAACAACAAGGCTGTCTTTTGCTGCAACCCTGACAATTCTGGGAAATAAATATTGCCTTTAAAAGATCAGCAAAATATTTTAAAAAGAAAAAAAATGAATACTGGGTAGGATCTTATATTTAACACAGGCCTTAAAAGGAAAATCCAAAGAAGTTACAGGTTTAGATATACTCTGAACACAAATGTAGGCTGAATTTTTATTTTTCCATCAATGATTATCCCTTAACTACCACCAATCCCACAGCTTAAGTTAATATTGTTTTGAAAGGTCCAGTAAGTGCTTCTCTATCATAGGTACCATTCTAAATCTAATGTTCTTTATAGTAAAAGTTTTATTATTCAATTAGATGACTTGGTCCTGGATCAATGCCACTTACACAAGGCAAGCTAATAAAAGAATATAAACACTTGGTTTCTCTGCTTTTGGTCAAAGCACCAGACTTCGATTCTAACATCTTCAATGTCCTCCTTCAATTGGGCTGAAACTTCAAGTCTTAGCATAACTATTTGGTTCTCTTGTTACATATTTTTAAGGAGACAGTCCTTACTTAAAATATATATTTACTAAAAGCACTCAAAGTTTAGCTGGAGAGTGTTTAAAAATTGTATTTCTTTTTCAGAAATACAAAAAAGGAGTAAAATTTATTAGCCCACCCATTTCTCATCTCTCTTTTGTTAAGCCTCATACTACACAGAGTTACTACTTATTCCAGGCATACCCCTTTAAAAAATAGGGAATATTTATAGATCATATATTAATCAAATGTAAAACACTCCATGTTTCATGACTTTTAAAAACACATGATCCTTTAAAGCTTTAGGACATGGTGGAAAGCAAATTCAGCTTATATTGTTAATTTATGGGTCAGCCTGGCAAGAAATGCATTTCAATGCTATTACTAAATAAGTTCTTATGATTTAAAAAAGTTAATCTCTTTGCAGGCAGCAATGCTTTTCAATTCCTTTACCCAATCCCTCTCCCTTGATTGGTCCCACTGCAAAGATAATTACAAGGTATATGTATACATCTTGTTAACTGGTGAATTCTAGCAGTTTTAAACTTTTAGTTGACAGTTTGTTTAGCACTACTCTTCCATAGCTAGTCACTGGTAACCAAGCAGAATTTAATGCCTTTGTGACAATAAATATCTCAATTCAACAATAGCCAACTTTCTCGGATGTAATGATAGTACTTATCTCTGTGCAACTGTCTATGTAACTCAAACTGAAATTTGCTTAGTATCTCTGCACAGATGCGCAATTCCTACATCTTTCCCTTTCCTCTACATAAGCACAAGCAATACAGTAAAATACAATGAATCTGAAAAGTTCTACCTATTGCTCAGGGCAAAAAACATTTAGATCTGCCTGAAGCTCATTTTTGGAGTGCACCTGACCAAGCTTACCCTTTAATCTTATGCAACAAACTGATGTAAAATTTACTGCCAAATTACCATAGGAGTTTAAAAATGCTGTATTTAAAGCTGAAATCTGAAATGCACCCTAAATGCTATATTAACCCAGTGTTGCTTATATAACACTTAATCTTCCCTTTTAGAAATGCTGATTGGCCATCCATTCTCTCTTAAGAGAGAAGCAGGGATTGACTTCAAGCTTAATGGAAACGAAGTATGAGGAAAGCTTTTTTGGTAAGTAAAGGAAAGATTCTATACTTGAATACACATTCTTCTCATACAAAAAACAAAGAGAAGGATACTTTTCTTAAAAGGTGAAAGGAAAAGAAAAATTCTGGATGGAGTAGAGATGACTGGGTGTTAACATGAAAATTAAAATATAGTACCCTACCATCAGCAATGATTCACCAAATCTATTAATAATCTTTAAAAGTTAAGGAGTTGTGGGGGTGTGCAGTGAATAGAGCACCAGCCCTGGAATCAGGAGGACCTGAATTCAAATCTGGTCTCAGATACTTAACACTTACTAGCCGTGTGACCTTGGGCAAGTCACTTAACCCCAACTGCCCTGCCTTCTGCCCTCCAAATATAAAAAGGGGGAGGGAGGGGAAGAAGTTAAGGAGTTGGACAACTCTACCAAATAATAAAACAGAAAAGAATCATCCCATCTTGTTCAAGTAAGATGTAAGCTTATTGGTTAAGTTTACTAAGGAAAATACTAATTGAGTTATTCCTATTTAAAATAATCAAGGATAATAATCAATTTTCTTCCTCCTTTTGTCTTTTCTCTTAGAAGGCTTTGCTATTTCCTTTTTCACAAATTAGGCATTATAAATTTTCATTTCCCAGACCATGAATATAAGGGGAGAAAAATCCATTAAAAAACAAA
Organism: Pseudocheirus occidentalis; assembly: GCA_028646575.1. Lineage (NCBI taxonomy): Eukaryota > Metazoa > Chordata > Mammalia > Diprotodontia > Pseudocheiridae > Pseudocheirus > Pseudocheirus occidentalis. Next base: position 235,820,998 of record CM053595.1, read on the forward strand.
AAACAACATAACAGATCTGGAATATAGCTGAGTACTCAACTGAATGGTCAAAGTCTTTCAACTTAATGGCCAAGGTTTGCAAAAAAGATATTACTAATCTACTACACATATACCCACAATTTTTGTTCAATAAAATACATATTCCAACCAAAGGATTTGTTTTTTTTCCCATTTGAATTGAAATTTGGAAAGGTGAATGTGCTGGCTTGCTTTTTGTCTACTAGACTTGAAAGCATAGTAAGGAGACAGCTGATGATGCTAATATATGTGCATAGAAATATATGGATATACAAATCTAAATATCTGTATGTGTATATAGGTATATGTATATACAGAGGTATAAACAAGGTAGGTGATATAATATGCACTACTTTTAAATGTGCTCCTTCCAATTCTAAAGGTAAGATTTTTTAAAGCATAATTCATGTAAAAAATTAAAGTGAGACTGTAAAGGTTTTAAAGTTTTCTCTTTGAAAAGATGGTATCTTACAGTACATACAAAAATACTCTGAAAATACATACGACTTCATTTACAAAACACTGAATCAAACATATTACAAGAAGAATTACATGGTTATGGTTTTTTAATAAACTGCATGCTTTCATGAAACTTAAAAAAATTACTAAGAAATGCATTGAAAAAAGCAGTGTAAAAAAAAGACAACATATGTAGTTTGTTAAATGAAGATTACAAATGCCCTGAGCCAATTAATGGTCAGTTGTAATGATCATTCAAAAATGCCTTTTAGATTTCAATAAAACCTACCTCTTGGTTCTGCATGCCTGTCGATGGAAAAACTTTCTAAGGTTGTGGTGCAAAATGATGGTGTAGAATTGTCATGCCCAGTTAATTCCACACCACAAAGACGTATACTTCTCTTATATTACGGTATTTTCATTGGTACCGGAATGAATTCTGTTGCTCTACAAAAGCTTTGCAAAAACATGAGTTAACTAACAAGGATGACATGAGATATGGTATATAACAATTCTACCATTCATACACTGACTTTCAGTATCCTGGTTACATTTTGATTTTTAATAAAGATGCATTTCACAGACCTCCATGGGAGGCAAGTTAGAAAGGATACATGGTGCTTGCATTTAATCACTAGACTAATACTCTCTAGTAACCAAGCACCATTTTGACAGAAATGCACACAAAAATTAGTTTAAATATTCTATGTGCCAACCTGTGGGAAAAATAATTTAAATCAACAATGAATAGAACAGACAAGTATATCTACACAAATTGGGAAAGCAGAAATGATACCTCACATTCATATATCTGACCACAGGGCTTCAATGACTAAAGTAAATATGCTGACATTTAGTAGATTACAATTATAGGACAACTTTTTTTTTTGTTTTTAACTTTTCAGTTCCAGACAATGATTATAACACAAGACTTGAGGAGGGGGGAAAAAAGTCAGGACTGTTCTATGGTAGTCCACAAGGGCAAGGACAGGTCCCCATAAAAGAGGAAGCAAGCATGTAAAGTTAAGGCAATAAAACCCCTAAACTTAAAGCCATAATATAGTAGACAGTTTAACAGGAAGTGATTCTGGAAAAGTTACACGCAGTAACAGGAATATCCTACACCATCTGCAGGTCAAAGTGAAGACAAAAATTCAAAACCAGATCAGGGTTTCCAGGATGATGACTGTTAACTCTCACCGTATTTTACGTAGGACAGCAACTGCAATAAAAAAAAAGAGTAGCTGCTTGTGAGCCACTAAACCATTGCATATTTTCTTTTATGTGATGAGGCACATTGCCTTTACCGGTTAAGGGTCAGTCGGATGGAATTTTTAATGACTCGGATGTTATTTGTTGGAACAGGAGATGACGAATCTGGTAGTTCTTTACTGGGCAGTCTCTATAAGAAAAAAAAAAATCAGGAAAAATGAACATAGACTTTAAAGACCTGAGCACTAATTTAGACACCAAGTAAAAATGACACCTCTAGTCCCCACCCTGCCACAAATCTTTTAGTTCCTAATTTAATACAGCTAAATGCCCTAAATGTATTAAGTACCTTCTAGTATTCATAAGTAGCTTCTCACTCCAGCTTTTCAGTTCAAGTATTTAGGAGTTCCACATTTCTAGGGGCTGGGGGAGGGGAGAAGTAAGTAGAGAAGCAGGGAAAGAAGAGAGTACCAAACAAAGGGGAAATTCTAATCAATTAATCTTAATTCTTTCCTCTAAAGAAGGGCAGGGAGACTGTAGTTCTTCCTTAAGTCCAACAATAGCAGTTATATATATCATGTAGGAAAGCTGGGAGGGATATAGGTCACCCAAGAAAAAAACTGGCTACTGCCTTGGAAAGGGCAAAAACTCTAACAGAAGTGAAATTTGGCACCTGATATTAATATCTTTTCATATTACTTCCACAGAAAAGTAAATTTATTTTAAACTCATATTGTTAGAAAATCATTTGTAAGAAGCTAAAACCCCAAAGAGACTTGTATTGCACGGTCATACTTTGTAAAATCACAAAATCAGTGACATTGTTGCACGGGATGTGGGGGACACTATAGAACGAAACACAATTGTGAGATAGGTACAGCATTAGTTTCTTACCAAGAGGGAAATGCACTATCTACTTTAATTCTCCTAAGTGCTATGGAACACATGTTCATGAAACTCAGAAAGCCTTTTCCACCTCTATCCTTTACTTTCATTTACTCAAACTTTTATTAAGGGTCTACTAGTTGCAATGCGTTGTTGTCCAGTTGTTTCAATCATATCTAACTTTTCATGATGACATCTGGGGTTTTCTTGGCAAAGTTAATAGAGCAGTTTGTCATTTCCTTCTCTGGCTTTTTTTTAAAACAGATGAGGAACCAAGGCAAAGAGGGTTAAGTGACTTGCCCAAGGTCTCATCACAGCTAGCAAGTGTCTGAGGCTAGATTTGAACTCAGGAAGATGAGTCTTCCTGACTTCAGGCTGACATTTCATTCACTGAGCTATCTGCAATGTAGGGAGATTTAAAATGAGTTCTCACCCTCAGGGAGTTCACAATGTAGATTAACCATATTTGTCCTCTACCTACCAAATAGTGTAGTAATTTTCCAAACATCCCCTTAGGCTCGGAGAAAGAAAATCACTTTTTCTACAAGTAATTATCCAGGAGGCTCCTAGATTGCAGGGTGGTATAGTCTGAAAGAACACCTAAAAGCAACTTTAGCTGGGCTTGTCCTTGACTGGAAGACTTAGAAAATGTTTCATGTAGAAGAAAGTGCAACAATTCTTATGCCAGCAGGTGTTGAAAATTCTGCTAATTATAAACTTCCACAGATGACATCCTCATAATTTATTTCTGATTCATCTGCCAAGAAATTCTGGTTTATTATTTGAGGAAATTCCATTTAATCTTGAAATTCAGATTTTATTACTTTTGATTTTTATATTTTATGATCTCCACAATGAAGGTACTATTTAAATATTAAATTTTCCTAGAATGTAATTATTTGCTCAATATTGGAGAGTCAAGATTTATATGGAAAAGATACTATGAATACCATTTGTTCTCCCTATAACAGTACACTGTAATAATGTACTGCAAAATTACCAAATATCATGTTTTTATAGTACAGATTGTGATATGGTACAATGATCTTATACTGCCGTGGTATATTTCTGTGCTTAAACCTCATTTGTTTCTTAAAAACTAAGTCAGAAAAAGGAAAAAAAATGACTATATGTCCTTCATGAACCCCAATTTCCCTAACCTATAATGTTTTTTTTCTCTGAACTCCTAGAGTATTAAAAAAGTTATTAACATGTATTTTAATATTTGTTTGGTTTCACGAATTTATTTCACCTCTGGTTAAGTGATAGCTCTTGCTTTCAAGAAACTTACAAAAAAAAAATACTATATTTCCCCACAGCACTTAGAAATAATATGCATGCAAATACTTGTTTGAGAGAGTAGATACTCATTCATTACCTGTAGTCTAGATGTGTCAATAGTTGGAATAGGCATAGACTCTCCTCCAAGACCATCCTGAAAGGTCAAAAGCAGGAAAATAAGGCCTTTTCTTTTATTATGGAACAACTTGTGATTATAAATGACTCAGCTCTTAAAGGACAAAACAATTGTATTACACACACACACACACACACACACGATAGATTTTTGTTTTGCTTTGCAAAAAGTACTTTTTCCTACATATTATTATGTACATCATGATGTAGTTCTTTAAAACAAAGTACTTAAGATGAATATTACATATTTACCATTGGTTTTCTCTTCCCATCTTTAGGTGCACAAGATTCTCTGAAAGCTGAATCAAGTCCAATAAACTATAAGAATAAGGATTGAATAAGTATTAAAATCATTTGGTTTTAATTTACATTTATTTACATAGTCACATAAACATTTAATCTTTATAATTTGTAGAACAATTATAGACACACATATGTAACATAACAATCAACAAACTAAATGAGGAGTAAAAGTGGTGGATGGGTAGAATTCAACATATTTTTCTTTACATGTCACTCAATTTCTACAACGTGAGGGATCATTCTGATTTAGTCAGAAGTCAGCTACTAAAGCCTTCCAAAAAACCTCAGGAATTTACCACCACCTACTGGACATATGGGAGAGCAACACTATTACCTAAGCAGATAATTATATGGGTATTTTCATCCAAAGTTCACCACCACAGCTTCTATATAAGAAAACTTGCCCTAATCATTTAGCATCTAAGACCCATCAATGATATGGGCGCTTATGATATTGACGTGATTCTTCCATAGTTTAAAACATGTCTAGGTTTTCTGTTTTCCCTAGTCTCTTCCATTATTCATGTAGGATGGCAAACTATAGTTTGCACAGTCCATACATAGCCTGTTGCCTGTTTTTGTACAGCCCATGAGCAAAGAATCAGTTTTACATTTTAAAAAGTCAATTGTAGTTTGCTGATCCCTGATTTATTCCCCCAAATAATAAGACTGAATTCCTCTACTGACATTCTATTCTAAAATATTTAATTGTGTATGCAATAGAGTGGGGTGAGGGAGGCAGAAGAGGCTTGAAAAAGAGCTTAAGCTGTGTCAGATCTGTCCAGCAATGGGCTAAAATATCTTTAACCCAAGAACTAGAAGAGCTAAATTTAGAGAGTGTTTTAAGCAAAATGTTAGCAAAGAGGTGAGGACTTTTTTGGCAGTAGCAATTATAAAAACAATCACATAAAGGGCAGGGAAAGAAATATTCATACTGGGAATATAAATTCTATAATGGTAGAAATTGTGCCCCTTTTAAACTTTTTCTCTTCCCAGTGCCTAACACAGCGCTTTGTCCACATATTAGTAGGCACTAACATGTTTAATTCTGAAGCGCAGAAATATGGCTGAAAATATTTAATTTGTTTTTAAGAAATCAGCCGAATGGAAACCTGAATGAGAATTTAAACAATGTAATAAAAATATTTTCTATTAAAAAGAATTGAGGTCATATATGATATGGCCAATATAATAAAATGATAATTATATCTAAAAAAATACCTTGCCTAAATTAATTTACTTATTTAGTACCAAACAAATCAAACTACCACAGTATTACTTTGTTAAGGCTAGAATAATTAAATTCACATGGAAGAACAAAAGGTCAAGATCTCAAGGGAAATAATAAAAAAAGTAGGAAGAAGTCTATCAGCATCAAATCTCAAACTGTACTATAAAGCAATAATCATCAAAATGATTTGGTTCTGAATAAAGGATAGAAATGTTGTATATTATACAGCAGTAAATTAATAAAATAATAAATTGATAAACCCAATATATAAATTGATAATAAATTGATAAACCCAAAGACCCTACTTGAGAAAACTGGACAATAGCTTGGCAGAAAATAGATATTAACCAATATATATTCTCTTAAGAGATGTATATCTATACCAAGATGAATTCCAATTAACCTTTTAGATCTACAGATACAGAAGAGTTCATGACTAAACAAGGGATACAGAGGATCACGGGAAATAAAAATTGCCAACTTAATTATATATAAAACTTTAAAAGGCTTTGCATAAACAAACCTAATGCTATCTGTGTTAAAATAGAGCTGGGCAAATGAGGAAAAAAAATCTTTGCAGCAAGTTTTTGTCAAATGTGATATATCCAGGAACTGATAAATTTATAAGACTCTAAGAGTCATTGCCCAATAGATAAATGGTCAAAAACTTTGCAGAGCTGGTTTTCAAAGAAGTCTAAGCTATTAACAATTATATGAAAAAATGCTATGGATTACTAATAAAGAAAGTCTAAGCAGATTGCCAAAGATGACAAAAGAGAAAAATAACCACTGTTGGAGGGGCTGCAGGAATATAGATATATTAAATGCTCTGCCTGTAGAGCTCTAACTTGGTCTTACCAATGTGAAAGGCAATTTGGAACTATGATCCCAAAATAGTTTTCATCCAACTATACTACCATTAGGGCTATACTCCAAAGATCAAAGAGGAAGAGGAACCATATATACAAAAATATTTATAGGTGCCTCAAATTGTGAAAACAAAAGCTACTTAATAAAGATTAAATTAACAACACAGACCTTTCCATTTCTACCACAGGAGGACTCTCAGGCTTGGAATGCTTGTTTAATAACACAGGGGAATTAAAAGGTGTTCCATTATCAGTGTCTCTGGAACTATCCAATTTACTAATTACATATTAGTACATATTAGTGCATAATAATTACTATTAAATGTATATTAATTAGATATGAATGTAATGGATTATTGAACCATAAGAAATTATGAAATGGACAATTCTATAGAAAAGTAGGAGGGCCTACAGGAAACGATGCAGAGTGAAGTAAATAAAATTAGAACAATTTATACAACATTATAAAGAAAAAGAACTTGGAAAGACTTCAAAAACTGATTGGTGCGATGATAAACTATGAGTCAAAGTGACTGAAGATTAAACATGTTGCCCAACTCCTGCCAGAGAGGTGACAGACTTAAAATGCAGAATGTGATGTACATTTTTGGACATGGCCAATGTGGGAATTTGTTTTGCTTGACTCTGCATATTTATCATAAAGATTTTCTTTCTTCTTTCTTATAAGTCCAATGTGGGTGAGGAGTACAGTGAAAAGGAGAGTTAATAAATGCTTATAAAAATAAATACACATAAGAAAAAAGTAAAATAAAACAACATTTAGGCATTTTGATTACTCAAGAGAACTGAGAATGTCTATGAGGAATGTCTGAAGTAATTTCTAGTAGCATTAATTGAACCAAAAAACTATAGAGAATGCTCATACCTTTTCTATGTCTTTTAACCTTTTAGGAGATCCATCTAAAGAAGGTGAATGAGATCTCTTGGATATAGCATTCTTAGATGTTACACTTAACATTCCATTTTGGTGTTGCTGCCCTTGGACTAGATTATGAGATGTTATTATACGAGGAATGACATTTCTTCCTACTACAGTAGGAATGGTGCAGATAGTTGGAGGTGATATGGCTTTAATTGTTGAATCAATTTCTGCAAAAGAGGAATGCTTTTAGACTGTAACAAACACAGTGGAATCATTAATAGCAAAAAGTCTTGATACATACTTGAACCAATAACCGGGATAGATAATCCTTGAATTGGAGGTGAAGGAACAACATCCAAAGGCTTTTCTGCAATAGTAGCAGGTGCCGTTTCATCAGGTTCAGCACAGCTGCTGTTAAAAAAAAAAAACAAATCTCTAAATTTTCTAATAATTTAAAATAAGCCAACACTTACTACAAAAAAAATTTCATATTAAACTTAGGGGCTTATGGAAGATGGGGAGTCTGAGATTTTTAAAACCTCAAATGCAAAAAGGAAATTTATTCATTCCTATTTGTCGACTTCTCACAATTCTCCATTAATACACCTTCATTCTTATTCATTACAGAGAAATATCAAATGAGTAATTCAAAACTTTCACTAAAAGACTATATCTAAGCGCCCTTTATAATTGTTTTCTGGCTGAGCATTTCTCACTCATCATTCCAAAAATCTGAAGACTCAAGTGTAGTCTGTTTGGAAAACACCATATGCTAATGACACTGCTTAGCAATCTAAGAAGGTTAAACATTTATGCTAACTTTAGATTCATGTTTTAGGTCAAAATGTACTCTACAAAAGCTATTTCATAAAGATTAAATTAACAACACAGACCTTTCCATTTCTACCACAGGAGGACTCTCAGGCTTGGAATGCTTGTTCAATAACACAGGGGAATTAAAAGGTGTTCCATTATCAGTGTCTCTGGAACTATCCAAGCAATTTCCATCCAGGGACGATCTCTTTGACTGAAGTCCACTAGCACTTCTATTGATATCTTGTAGGCTTTGCTGAGAAAGCAAAAGTTCAAAGGATTAAAAATTAAAACACAAACAAAAGCCAACAATGGAGATATAATGTGGTCAACTTAATGGGGGTGCTTGCGTGCCTGTGTTTGAACCACAATTTGTAAAATCATACCAGTTTGCAAAATCACATTTCTCCCTAGCCTCAAATCTCCCCAGCCTCACAGCATTATCTCTGCCCCTTCCCCCTGCTGGCACTCTGTCTAGCAACCATTCATGAACTGTTTATCTCCCCTTAGTATAATAACCAGCTGCACCTATGAATCTTTCACTGAATATCTAAGTCCCATTACGCACATCCAGCTTGGGACATATGTATACTCCCAACATCCATCTTGTCAAATAGGACACTGATATGTAGCAGACTGGGCACTTCTTGGTCAGCTCTGACCGCTAGCTGACTTAGCGATATTTGAAGCCTAAAACCACACGTCTATGTAGCCCTGCCTTGGGCTATTTCCCAGTGAATTATGGGCAATATGCCTGTGAAGTAGATATTAAAAGTGCATGTTCCTTTAAGCACTGACCACTCCTTAACTCCTCCCTAATCCCACCCTAACTCACCTAGTGAGCATAATTGGCACAGGTTATACTAAAGATTATTCTATAAAAACTTTTCAGACCTCCTACCCGCTGTATAGCATAACAATAAACTTTTACCAACTTGACTCAGAATGCTTGAGCCTGTGAATTCTCTCCAGACTGCCCATCAAGGAACTCTAGTCATTGAGGTCCCTGAAACACCTATCACCCCCTTGTCATTTATGGTGACCCAGATGGGACCACAGTGTGAGGTCTCAAGCTTTCTTGGGGTCACAGTAAGCTCCTTTCACCTCCTTGCTAAGTCTCAGGCCTGCATGCTTTTGTGTTAATAAAGCTCCCTTTGGCTAAAGAGAAGGTCTGATTGAATTCTTTCAAAACTGAACTAGCTCTCCCTACTCTGACTTGTCATTTTGGTGCTGAAACCCAGGAGTACACATATTAATTGGACTCTGATGATCTTCTTCTAGTCACTGGGATAACAGGTAAGCACCCCATCAAACTCAATTATCTGCAAGCAGATCATCCTTTTGTGGATGAACAAAGGCAAAATTTAAATCTGTAGATGACTTTGTTCACATAAATGTCTACACTGAGAATACTCAAGGTATACATACTTAATATCACCCCAATTAGGAAGACAAATCTACACAGGTCTATTCCAAAACGTAAACACAAATAATTTGCAATTATCTTTGGTCTTGGATTTTACTCCATTTGAAGCAATCTTTTCTTATCAGGGTGAAAAATTAGGAATCAGTAAAGTCCACTAAGAATCAAGTAACACATTTACCTTTTTTTTTTTTTGCAAAATTTCTGCAGGAAGATAATGATGAAGTTGCTTTTTCTTTACGTGAGTTGCTTCAATCTTCATTCCTTCTTTTAGCATGTTTATGTTGTTTGCTTGCCTATATACTGTAAGACAACATCTCGTTATGTGGGAATCTAATTTTTAAACTTTAACAGCTCTAGATTTTTCTTAATAAAACAAACTAGCATTACATACAGGCATAATTATGAGACTAATACACTAAAACATTTTCATCATGATGCTGCCTTTAAGAGCACAACATATGACTGATTGAAAGATGATCAGACTAGAAATATTTTTGGAAACATCTAATTATATGTCTGTTTAATCTAAGACACACATAGAATTGACAAAAATAGGACTAATCCATCCCCCAACATCTAGTCAGAGGGAATAAAAGGCAAATTAAAACAAGTGAAGCTTAGTTTCACACAAATCAAATTGGCAGAGAAGATAAAAGATGAAAATAAGAAATGTTGCAGGGGCTGTGAGAAATTAGGCACAATACTATATTGCTGGCAGAACTGCAAACTGGTCCAATTCTTGTGGAAACCAATTTGTAATCATAATTTTAAAAAAAGTACTAAATTGTTCACTAATCCCACTACTAAGCAGGATGTGTCATGACAGGAAGTCCCATAAACTTTCAAAACATCCACATCACTACACTTAAGATGGAGCACTGATTACATTGGAATGGCTGAAAGAAGGATGATGTGGTGAAATGTGACTGTGCCATAAGAAATGATGAATGAGACAATCAAAGGAATGTGGGAAAATGTGTATTAACTGACACAAGAGGAGAGAAAGCAGAGAAAGGAACATAAATGACTAAGATAATGTAAAGGAAAATGTTAAAAGACACCAGGATGCAAATTATATGTAACATCTAATCTTGGTTCCAGAGGACTGATGCAAACTGTCACTAATGATGTCATTTGGAACTGATGGACAGGTTTGTTTCATTTTTATTATTTTTCTCTGTTATAAAAGGGTTCAAGGTGAGATTTTTGGGAAATTACATACGAAATATGACATATTAATAAAACATTTAAAAGAACCACAGACCAGTCAAGATTAAATTCCACAAAGCTTGCTTTCAATAATCAATATGAATAAGTTATAGGCATTTGCTAAATCCGTAATGCTCTGCTGCACAAGCCTCTCATCTGGGTTCCCAATATTTTCTGCCCTGTATTTATCCTTTTATTTGTCCTGACCTACGAAGTGTCTCATTATAATAGCCTACTCTCAATTCTTCTTGAATCTGTCCTTTGTGGCCTATGTGTTGGGTCTGGGTACAATTTAGCCCACAAGTGACATTGGTCCCTTTCCTCATTTCTTACTGGATAAGTGTCTTAAGGATTAAGAGAAGCCAAGGGAATAAAAAAAAAATTTCTGGGAGTGAAAAGGTTATGATATTATTATTTTCTTTGGCCAATTATGTTTTGGAAACTAGAAGTTATATCTATGGCTTATAAGTCAAATATGCCATGTCTGACTTAAAGATTTGGTTCCCCCTTAATACTGTAGGCAAAAAAAAGAGAAAGTTCTAACTTAAGTAGTGCATGTGTGTGCACGTGCATGTGCACGTGCGCACACACATAGACACACAGACAAGCTTAAGCAGCTGAAATTTATGGCTACATGGTTAGGTTCTGGGCAGTACTTGAGACTACTTGGCTCTTTCGAGACACCAACAAAATGGTATCAGTGACATATGTAACCCTGGAGCTGAAACTGAGATAAACCTCTGACTTAAAATATCTCACAATTCTCAAGAATAGTAGAGTTTGGTAAATACCAGTATTCTCACTGACTTCATCAATGTTTCAATTGAAAAAACTTGGGATCTTTGTGCTTTGCAACAGCAGTACACATTTACATAACACTCACACACTGCTTTACATATCTCCTTTGGTCCTTGTAATAGCCCTATAAAGTAGGGGCTATTATGATTTTCTTTCTACAGATGAAAAAACTGAGGCTCAGAGAGGTTAGGCAACTTGCCCAAGGGAGTGACTACTTATCAGAGACAGGATTAGAATCTCAAGCTTCCCAAGTCCAGCACTCCAGACCTTTTTTGCCATGCTATAGAGTTACCTGGCAGGAAGTATAGATTCTTTTTTTTTTTTTTTTTTTTGCTTTTTGGAGGGGGAAGGTAGGACAATTAGGGTTAAGTGACTTGCCCAAGGTCACATGGCTAGTTTGTGTGTTAAGTGTCTGAGGCTGGATTTGAACTCAGGTCCTCCTGACTCCAGGGCCGGTGCTCCATTCATTGTACCACCTAGCTGCCCAGAAGTACAGGTTCTTAAAGAATGTATTTTAGACCTTTCTGCTCTTGCTTACGTCTACTCCACACTACTCTTCCCCATTTACTTTAAACTCTGATTCCAGAACATTCAAGATTCTATAAGTTTTTTACTTATTGCAACAAGCATAAAATGTTTCTCCCTAGTTTTCAAGCCTCTCTTATAATAGGTTCCCATCTTACGTATAACCTATAGAAATTCAAATTCTATCTTTCAATCTTCTTGACATTTCAGATATCACTAAAAATTTCACAGCATTTGTTACTATGAACAACTTCTATACAGTTGTGGCACTAAGAACAATTGTTTTTATAAGTATGTACTACTGATAGTATACCTCCTTAATTTTTGTGAGGCCATTATAGATACTTACATAACTATAGGATGGGTTCAAACAAATAGCTGTGGCAAGAATTCAAAAAATGGAAGTGTCACTATAGAAAAACCGCAACCTTTAGGAATCACTTTATACAATGCCATTAGAATAATACTTTTAAAAACTGTTTCGGTGATGTTATTTAGCTCTTCTCATACATGATGAATAATTAACTCAGCCAGGTGGCCAGAAGGTCATAATAAGGCTACACCATACACCTAATTAGGCCTAAATAAAAAAAAAAAAAATTCCATGAGACTTACCCGTATCAGTAAAAGACTGAATGTCGTATGTTAAATCTATGTTAACACTTTCCGCATTTTCAACTCGCCGGAAAATTATTCCAAGGAACCACATTGATACATAGTCACTCCTTTTAAAAGTAGAAATAATAAAAAAAATTTTTTTTAGGACATTCCCCTAGAATTAACAATAAAAACGAGATACTTAACAAAAAGAATTTCCAAACTTTTAATCTGAAAGTCCCTCTGCTAAGCCTAAGCATAGAACTTCATAAATAAAATATCACTATAACTGATGATGAACATTTCTAAACACTAAAATGTTAAGTAGCACTGGTTTCAAGTAAAGATTTTAAACTTACTCTTTATGTTCCTTGTTCCCTGGGAATGACTGAGGATTGACATGGGCAAGAGTAATAAATTCATTCCGCTCCAAATTTCCAACAAGTACACGAATTTTAGATTCAACTAAGCCAACCCTAAAAGGAAAAATGGAATAGTTTTTGTGGTTTTATGCCAGCATTAAATCTAGCAGCTTGCAGATTAGCCACAGCAACAATATCCCCAAGTGTTCAAAAATGTACATTAGCTGTGGGCTAAGGCAACTGGCCTTAAAATGTGATCACCTTCAGAACTTCTTACCTCTAACCCTTCCAAACTAAGCCATGTATATATTGGGCATAGATAAAGCAACCTGTTTGTAAGGAAAAAGTATTTTAAATTTCTTGTCCATTTTAAATTATAGACGTGTATACCATTAATAATGTAAAATTTCCATACTTTGGCTATGTGCATGCTATACCATTATAATTCACCAAAATTTATTACATATCTACTAAATACAAGCCAGCGTGTGCTAGATGTGGGGAATCCAAGGAAGAAAGAGTTTTTATTAGACATTCTATATTGCGGGAATGACATGTATGAAGGTAAGTATAACAACAAGTAGGAAGTGATAGGGGCAATGAAGATAGCTAAAGTGCCAGAGAAAGTTGTACCTGAACTAAGCCTTGAATGGAGACAGAATTCTGAAACGTGAAAAGGTATGTTCTAGGCATGAGGGACGGCCTCTGTGACATATAAAGTGGGAGGAGACCGGCAACTCTGGAAAATAATCCAATCTGCATGGGACATAGAGCATATGAAAAGGAGCTGTATAGACAGTACCAAAAAGTAGGCTTTATATTTTATCCTAGCGGCAGGAGAAAGCCACTGAAATTGGCTGAGCAGAAGGGTGGCCTGATAAGACCTGTGTCTTAGGATGATCACTTTGGCATTTGTATGAAGAATATATTGGATAAGGGGAAAAGCAGAGTCAGACAGACTAATGAGGAGGCTATCATGATAGTAGTTAAAAGAGATGGTCCTGAACTTTGGTGATGGCAATATTTACTGAATAAAGGGGACTGATGGAATAAATCTCATGTATGTAGACTAAAAAGGACTTTGTACCTGATTAGATATAGAGAGTAAAGGTAAAGAAGAATAAGAATATCTCTGAAGTTTCAAACTAGTAAATTATTTTTCATTCTGCCTAAACCTTTATGACTCCTTTCAATAATGAGTCCCCATTTAAAATGTTCAATTTAATTTCCATAGGATCACAGATTTAGAGACCATGTAGCCCAACTCTCTCATTTAACAGATGAGAAAGTTGAAGGGTTTGCCCACATTCACAGAGGTATAAGCATCAGAAGCAGGCTCTAACCCAGGTTCTGACTCTACAATCCTTCTTTCCACTGACCTAAACTGCCTTCCAAATGCACCAGTATGGCAAAGAGTCTTACTCAATTTAAAAGATATTTGTTTACTGACCATCTACAATGGGTGTGACAGTAGTTAGAGGTAATGTAAAATTAATATGCTAGTTCTTCTTTTCTAAGAGCCTATAATCTGATTGTAAAGACAAGATTTTTATAAAATAATATTCCTTTTGAGGAATATGATTCCCCTTTACCCTCTTTTAGCCAGATATTTTACTCCAGATTTCAACCATCTGGAACTGTCATGAATTTTAAAAGGTCTCAGAGTTTCAAAGAGTGGTTCCAAAGCCAATGTATTTATGTATACAGTATGGTACTTGATTCAGAATACAAGAAGCAACTACACTGACAAGCAGCAAGAAATGACAACAAGGGAGGGGTCCAAAAGAACTAAAGATATTTAAAATATTAGTTCTATTATTTTCAGGAAAAATAATCCTTAATACACCACCCAGGGACATTGCTGGTTATAAAACAATAGAAGAACTATATTCATAATAAACTCCAGTCATCTTAAAAGGTTAGAGAAACTCAACATATTGTAGAAAGACTTGAATTTTAAAAAGCAGTTCGCAATTAAAACAAAACTAAACTTTAGTTTCCCAGGAAATACACTTATGTTGACTATCTTATTCCCTGCTGATGAAGCATTATTGTATATGCTTCATTAGTTCATGGACTCATGATTGTGTTGATAGGGGTAAACCAATATAGATCACAACCCCTTTACACCTTAACAGATGGTCTTTGTGAGCTGCTATGGCCAAAAAAATAATCACCTGGTGGCCAAGCCTTTGATGATGAGCCTCTCCCTCGGAAGGCAGACATCCACTCCACTGCCGGGCCTGTACTTGAAGCCAGCTTGGTAGGACCTGCTAGAACTTGTGCTCCACTGGCATAGCCTTCGAGAACCCAGGGTCCCCTCCATGCCATGATGAATAGGAAGAACTTTAGTGGAGGTACTATATATAACTAAGTGCTAAATTGGATATAATCAAGTGACAAAATGCATGGTACAGACAATAAATGGTATGGGCATATAGGAAGGGGAGATAGCAATACTGACCGGAATTATTTGAAAAGGCTTCATGAAGAAGATAAAGTTTAAGACAGGTAGACACTGGGCTCACTCCTCTATGTCTCAAATTAATTGCCAAACTGAAATATTGTCATAAGCAACAAAAAGATACTCTAGCAGCCTGGTTGTGTAAATGACGTCAGATTGCCACTTGAAAGGGAGTTTGGTAACCTTAGCTTCATATATTAGATGGTAGTGTGGACCATGGACTATGTTCTTTGACCCACTTGGTGGCCTGACTTGATTCACATGACAGATGGGTCAGGACAGGTTATAGAGGGAAGGGGTAAGGGTATGATTTTAGGGGTGTCAGAAAAGACCTACCTCAAAATAACTATGTACCTAGTTAGGGATATTTGAATTTCATTTAAAAAATGGAAAGCCTTTCATACCATAATTAGAAATAAGGCTTAGATGAAAATCTCGGAAAGAATACATCAATCTAAAGTTACACACTATGGGTCGAAGACTAATATGTGGAGAGACAACACCAGAAGGATGACACTGCCTAGGAAGGGAGGCTGGGGACAGAAGGCAACTTTTGTCTACTCATAATTTTGACTAGGGCTGGTCTTGACATGTATGTGGTAGCCCATGTGGTCAAGAATCTTACAACAGAGAATAGGGATAAGAGAAGGGAAACTGCCTTGTACATGCACCATTAACTCCCAGCTACCTCCAAATTTGAAAAACTTGCTCAACACCAGTTATTAAAGTCAGTGCCACTAATATGGCCACTCAATCTCAAAGCAGAAAAGTTAAGGATGCTGTTAAGGCAAGAAATTTTCTTGTATTTATGTGGTTGAATTATATATATTTGAGGTTAAAAAAAAAAAGAAAAAAGTAATCTTACCATTCTAAATGGTTCTCTTCTGTGGATGCACTGGCAGTCAACACTATATAATGTCTATGAAGAATTTTCAATATTAAATGGCCATTGGGGATTCAAGGAGTGAGAAAAAAAAGAGTGGTCAATCAGGATGTATACATCATTTCCGTTCCACCACCATCACCACCACCACCACCACAACTCTTTGTGTCTCTTCTTTAGTTATAGCAATATAAGTAAGGTATAGTCTTAGATGGAGTTACGTCCTCACTGAAGTGGGACACTAATGGCACCAATACAGATTACAACCCCTAATGCATATATTTTATGAAAGAAATCATGGTCTACTTTCCAAAACCAAACTTCAGAACCTCATTCTTAAAAAAAAAAAAAAAGTTACTGTAAAAACCCATTAGATATGAAAAGAAATACTATATTTTATATATATGATTTGTATATATCTGCCAATGTGTTCCATATATTATAAAAAAACATTAAACTATAAAAGTTATATATGATACAGACAATATTTCTATCAAACATCTAACCCATTTAGACAATCCCAAATACCTGTATTTCTGAAAAAAATTTGGTGGTTCAAGAAGTTTGGACCAGTCTGATTTTCCTTGAAGTATTTCACCTGTTACTACAAGACCTGTTTTAAAATAGACATAAAAATCTGTGGTTATATTTAACTCTTAGAAACCCTGAACCTTTGGGTAAAAATTTCAAAGCTGACTCCTTTTCAACATACAAAAACAAAGTTTCAATCACATTAGACTGTCTCTTTGTTGTTAGTCCAACATAAAAGAATGCTTTGGAAAAGGAATAAAATTAACAGTATCAATTTCAATAGAACACTAAGAAAACATCAAAATACCTGTAAGTATTTTTCCTTACCAATAATTATAATACTTTTTTTGCTTTGAGAATCAGGTTGCCAAACCTAAACTTGTTTGCACATCACAGATAAAAATGGACACAGATAGCGGAGTGCTTACCTTGTTTGAATTCTTCTACCATTACTGTCCGAGTTGAAGTAGATACATTATATGTAGAATTTTGTTGTGGATATGCAGGAGTGATTATGGGCATGAGATGGTATCTATCAGATGGGTTTACCTATGAAATTGGATAACGAAAGAATCAAGTCTTATTTTCATTTCTTTAACAACCATTTATTGAGTACCTACTCTGTGGAAGCAAGCTATTTCAGTGGTTCCCATTTCATTTTTTCCCAACCTAAAACATATAAAATACGAACACAGGTAAAGTATTAATAAAGTTAATAAATGGCTATGAAGAGAATGATGCAGCAAGCCTGATCTTGGACAACTTTCAAATATAGTGGTGGCAATAACAAAAATGTTTTTTTGTTTATTTCTTCTTATCTAACAATAGAGCAAAAGGGAAGGAACAGACAGGAAAGGCAGGCAAAAAAAGGCAAACAGGGCCAGAATCATCACAAATAGATCTCAGCTTGGAGAGTAATTAAAGAAATAATGTAACGAATTATTCACATACCCTAGGATCCCAAACAGGTAAATTCAGATTGCTGTCTTCAGGTTGTTTCAAAAGCACTGGATTTGGCCATTCCCTATATAATTGCAGATAAAATCTTTTTTTTTTTAAGGAACTTGAGAAAATATCAGAACTGCCATTTTTGATCCAAATCTTATCAGAATGGAAACCTAATTCTATCAGTCAACTTTTGTTTATATAACACAAATGGCCTGTGTATACAATATTTGTAAAAAAAAAAATAAAGAAAAAAAATATATATAAAGGGAAGGATTCCTGTTTCAAAATACTGTCTTCTTCAATGGATATATACTGTCTTGAATTAAGTATCTAAATACTAGACCTGGAGAACTATTGGCTGCACTGGAGTTTCCATTCCCATCTCTATTCCCCATATTCTAGTACTAGGGAAAGAAGCAAGAGGCAACCTTATTTTAATATAATGAATATATAACAGATGCCAGTTACCTAAGGTATTTTGACAGTAAGTTAACAGGTTTGGGGAGGGGCTTATTAGTGTTAAGAGGAAAGGGCAGCTATAAGTATCTGTAACTCATCCTGAATAAGCTGTCCACCATCAGCATCAATTGAAATCAACAAGCTTCATGTACTAAGAAAGGGGGTTAGGTTCCTCAATACAATAACTGCTTAAGCATATAAGCACTATGATTTACTATACCGATAGTAACTTAAATATGTATATTATACTCTGCCAAGCCGAACATCATGTAAATTTTTTCCCCCACCAAGCTTAATCATACTTCTTATTGATGTAGACATTATCTCTGAATCAGCAGTGTAGTCAGACTAGACTTTGTTAGAGCAAAGATCAGAATCAGATAAAGACTTTATGGCATACAACTGAAACTCAATTCTGACCCATTAAATGAGTTATGGACAATGAAAAATGGGCAATGGATTGTAAAAATGACATCAACACTGATTATAACCATTTTATAAAGAAATTTAACTGATGCACACTGTCAAAACCAGATCAAAGGAGCATAAAAAAAACAAACCTTAGTTAACAAACATTTGACCTAACTTGCCAGAGAGTGGCCAAAGGTGATATTAGTTTAAAAGTCATTGGTAAAAGCTTATAGAAGATGAAAGAGGATGACTAAAGTATCAGCTCATAAATAGTAGCAGAAGCCATAGAAGATAAAAACTGACAAAAAGCTTGATGACTTGACTGAAGTCATCATGAGGGCATTTAAAGACAAAAATTGACAAATTGTAGGAAAGTAGAAAAGATCTGAAAACATTAACAATTTTATTTGTATCTTTTCCCATCACCTACATTTCCCATTGCAGCTGTTCCCTTTATCCCTCCCTTATAATAATAAAGTATAGAAAAGAACAGCAAATCTAACTGTAGTGGATCAACTAAGATTTTTACAGCAAACTTTTCTGTACCATTCATGTACCATTAAGGACTGCAGAGACACTATTTGGTTTCTATGATCAATTCTAGATGTGTATACAGCAGAAGTAAATATGATACTAAAGAATTAGGATAAGACCAAGAAGTGGTACGTCACAAGGTTGACACAACTTTGAAGGCACTAAGGGATTTATTCACAAGGTATCTGAATGAGAGGAAGACACCAAAAGAATCTTATTGACACTGAAAAAAAGGTCTGCCTCTATATGCCTACTTTTCCATCTATACAAAATGTTTATGAGATTCATCTACATAAGTATTTTAAGACTTTTGGGTACACATTAGCTTTTTCCAAGCAAAGCTCCATAGTGGACCATCTCTTAATTAACACACAGCTGACTCAAAGATAGACTAAGTATAAGAATCCACTGTGCTCACTGTTTGTTGATTAGGAAAAAGCATTTGCTTCCATACAGCAAAATGCTGCCTTAAAGGCTCTCTTCCAATAAGCTGTCTCCTGTCTATATATCAAAATCATTTTAAAAATTCCTTGAAAAATGTGTTTAACTACAAAGATAACCTTGTTCAATAACCTTGATCAGTAAACTTGATCATTAACATCAGGCATGACACAAAACAGAAAGATGGATGCTTTCTACTATGATGGAGGTGTAAAGTCCATGTTGATAAAGAAATTCACTGTGGGTGGGAGAGGGACAGGAGAGAGGAAGAATTCCTCCAAGATGCTCTTGTTTGGAGAAGACATTGGTTTCCCTGCAGATACTTCTATGAGGAATCTACAATCACTGAAAAGACTTTTTTGGCTTGATACCTTTCTACTTCCTCCAGCGACTATGTGGTGAACATGGTAGATGGTCTATAACTGTTGAGGGGATAAACCAATAAATGAGCTATATAAAATCACTTTTGGAACCTGGGAAGTAGGTAGACTCAACTTTAACTCTGGCTACAGGTAGACAGTACACAGTCTAGACAATCAAAGGCTTCAAGTTTGTTTCGTAAACCAAATAGCAAGCTTGGGATTCTGCACTGTACTCAATAATCTTCCAGAGTCTACATGTAGAGAAAGGCATTAAGTACTGAAAAACTAGCACTATGGGAGCCTTTTTTTCTCTGTATTTCTCTACAGTATTGAATAAATAAATACAATATATTTAGTCAATCTGATTCAATAATTAAGTGCCTACCATGAAGCAGGCACTGCACTATCCTCTGGTAACCAACTAAGGATTGCTGTCTTAGCACAGTACCTGGCACACAGTAGTAGGTAGTAAATAGATGCTTACTGACTGATGCATATGGTTGTTAATCAGTGCATTTACATATGATTATGCATATGGATTGTTTTTTGGCTAGCTAATAAAACTATAAAAACTGGGGAAAAAAATTGCTTTAGCATCCACACAGTTTTTTGTGTACCAGGTACATGAAGAATGTTTATTGCCTAGATTTTAACATACAGCTGGATATCATCCAGCTAATGAAGCTTTTTCATCAACATGTGTATCAGGGAGTGATATTAAAATTTGAAGTGAACTGAGCCCAGAAAAAAAGCAAGAGAAGGAGAGCAGGCTGAATTTCTTTCAGGAAATTGCAAAGCCCATTTAATGTTCCAAAAGTCTCCCCAAAAGGTGCCATATTTTTAAAAACCAATAGTCCACCACAGCTGTTGTATGGCTGTGAGACACTGAACAATAGAGAAGACAACAGACAAATGTATGTAGGTGTGTGCAGACTGCAACACAACAAATGAGCAATGCTGAAGAACAAAGATACATGATGGAAAAAAGACAGGCTTGTTACATGGTGAAGGATGCTGGTAGACAGCCTGAGTGTATCTGATATCTTTATGATGTCAGAAGAAAATAAAGGAGGCCCCCAGCACGTTGGATTGATTCCTTTCAGTGAAATTTCAGTGAAGACAAGGATTGAAGTTGTCCAAGATAGATAGGTACGAATGGGCTGAAACTGGGGGGCAACATCCAAATAAATATGATCCATTTGAATATTAATAATTCTGTTTAGCTTGAGTCTTTCTATATTATCTTCAAGGGCATCAAGTTTTGAAATTTTCACGTCTTTGTATCCTTGATCTAACACATAGTGTTAAAATATCATTTAAGAATTTTTGAAATTGCCTCTCATACCAAACCCTTCTCTATACCTACTGAGCTAAGAATGAAGTGATATGATAATGACTGCTTTACCACTGGAGTTAGATGTGAGAATGGGAACTTCTTACAGCCAACAGTCCTTCACTGCCTTTTCTGTATTAAAAAGTACCAAACACCTTCCTAAAATACTTTGAAAATTTTGTTAAATTTTACTACAATACTTCAAAAGATATAGAATTTTAATAGCATTGTACTCTTTTTCCCAGTGCAGATCAAAACTACTCCATGCCTTAGTAGATTATTCAAAGTCTCATCAGATTGTTAGGACCTGCCAGGGCTTGTAGTCTAGAACCCAGTGCCACTTCCATTGGATGATAAGGCACCAAAAAATGACTTTAGCAGAGTAGCCCAATTTTTAAAAGAAATTACATCTTATAGTTATTCAAAGTTAATAAAAAGATGTTTTTAATACAGCAAATAAATTTGCTAAAATATGAAATGTTATAATGGGGTTCTACTTTTATATGCTATAGCAAGTACTCACACTATGGGAAGATAAAATTTACACTAGTGTAATTAGAATTTAAGAGGAAATACAAAACAGGAGAAATCTAAAAAAAAAAAAAACCTTCCAATTTACTAACAACTTATAGAATACACATTCAGAAAACTTAAGTTAGAGAGAAATAACTTACCACTTTGAAAACACTAAAAAGAATTTGTGGACTAGAGTTGATGCTGCTGCATTTGGATATAACTGACAAGTTCTTGCAACCAGCATTGCCCAAGAGACACCACCAAGAAATCCAAGCATGTTCGAATAAATTCCACGTCCTAGGATAAATGAATACTTATTTTAAGCTACAGTCATTCGTTACTTAAATTTTTACTACCTTTCCCTTCATCAAAAAAAAAAAAAAAAAAAAAAAAAAAGAGATCCTTAGGAAATGCTAATCATGCCATCTGTATAGCAAGGCCCTAAATCATGAACAGTACAGGTTGGTTGTTCTATACTCTAAATAGGCTTTCCCATAGAAAAACATTATAGACAACAGTTAAATTCTCAGAAAAGTTCATTTCTCTTCTTTTTCCAGGCCAGAGAAGGTCCTAAGCAAAATTTTCAGATAAATTAAATTTGGTGTTGGTATCCACTTACTATCTCTTTCCACATGAAAAAAAAAAACTCAATTCCTAGTAGTTTTCTTCTCTGCTCTAATCATACTTCTCTCCCAATGGCTTAACCTAAAAGGGCCCCATAATCCAAAACACTATACCTGCATTTCTCCCCATAAAAGAAAAATTTCTACTTTCTTAACATAATCTCATCTAAATGATCTTATTTCCCCCCCCCTTTAATTCAAGAAATAACAAATATCTAATCTTTAACAATATAGTTAACATAAATGAGCTTTTAATTAACAGAATTTCAGGTAACATAAAAACCCCCAGGCAATTTTTAAATTGTGTATTAAGATTATTTTGAGGCTAGCTCTCTATGATATGTGTCTCTAGTCAGTTCCTAAGCTATTCCAGTTTTCCTCCTTTTTTTCCTTCCTCTACTTCTAAGCATAAGTTCTCTAAAAGGAGAGGTGTCAATTTCTGATGGTTCAACCAGATTAAAATGTAATTTGGAAAATGTTTTAAAAAAATAAAAATACAATATAGATGTTAATTTATGGTTTTCTAAGTCAATAGGCAGACTACAGGGATCATTTTCTGTTTGAATTTGACACCACTACTCTAAAGGCACCATTATAGTGATTGTTCCTAAATAGTAATTTTTAAGCCAGCTATTTTCAGACTGGGAAGCAATGTACATACTAATTTTACTTAATGTCTACTAGAGTTTTTTTTTTTTTTTGGAGGGCAGTTGGGGTTAAGTGACTTTCCCAAGATCACACGGCTAGTTTTTTTTTGTGTTAAGTGTCTGAGGCCGGATTTGAACTCAGGTACTCCTGACTCCAGGGCCGGTGCTCTGTTCACTGCGCCACCTAGCCGCCCCTCTACTAGAGTTTTAGAACTGGAAAAAATGGAAATTACCAAAAGCATTTTAAAAAATAACTTAGAAGTTAGTTTAAACTTTGTGTACCACAACCATACAACTGTTTGTAAAAAGTACTATTTTATCCGTGTAAATTTTATGAAAGAAGAAGCCAATGAC
Organism: Pseudocheirus occidentalis; assembly: GCA_028646575.1. Lineage (NCBI taxonomy): Eukaryota > Metazoa > Chordata > Mammalia > Diprotodontia > Pseudocheiridae > Pseudocheirus > Pseudocheirus occidentalis. Next base: position 235,844,510 of record CM053595.1, read on the forward strand.
GTCTACTCTATAGTCTTTAGGGTTGATACTAGATCCCATGGTATTACACAAAACTAAAATACTGATTTAACATGATTCAATAGTATTATTGGGCAATTTTCTTATTGTTAACATAGCATCTTTTTTTCAAAAATTAAAAATTTAATTAATTTAAAATTAATTAATTTAAAATTTAACTAAAAATAAAAAATTTCAAAAATTAGACGTAGCAGGTAAGCATCTGTTGCAGAAAGCAACAAAGAGCAGATCCATCACAAATCCTGAGTCCCAGTGTATCAAAGGTCCTGAAAAACATACTTCTAGGTACTCAGAGTTTTTTTAGGTGTTAAGAGGCAGGCCTAACACTAGCATTTAGTTCAGGTTCATTTTTGAGATAAAATGAAATGCTCATAAGTCACTGAACATTTGACAAAAAGAAAGCTTATTTTGCCCTAATACAATAAAGATACGCAAAACAAGAATACAGTGCCACTTGGGTAAATAAGGCCTCCCTAACTTTTTCATGTAAACTCATTTGTCAGCAAGTCAACAGGGTAAAGCAACTCACCAAGGCTAAGAAGCTGCAACTTTTATACCCTTAGACAACCAGGAAGTTGGGATCTGAAGGGGACAGCTTTGTCTCCTTTTAGAAGGATCAGGGAAGAAGAGGCCTGAGTCTCTCCATGTTTTGACGGGGAAGAGTAGGGAGGAGGAGATACAGGCCTTATCACACTGGGTGTGCATCATGCCTTCCTATCTTGGCATAAGGCCACAGAGCTGGCAGCAAGCATGAGCTCATACTGGTGGTGTGTTCCATTTTTTCAGTCTAGTCCCTAAGGACTTGATTACCACTGACTTATGCTAGGGCTTCCAGAAAAAGGGACTAACATTCACCTAAGATCCAAAACAAATGTAGAGGTCCTAAGCCTCAGGGTACTCAAATTATTGGAGGGCCTGTACTTAGAGAGACATAGAAATTGGGAGATGAGAACTTGTTCCACATATAAAATATTTATCGTCTGGATATAGCCCATCACCCTACCCCCTACTCCATTTTGAGATGAAGATGCAGGGCTGCTACAGAGAGGAGTTCAATTTGTTCTGGATGATCAGAACACCCAATTATATTTACTGACCAAGACGCCCAGTGAGAACTTCTTGCTACTTCTACCTCTGATTTTCTTGGGTTAAAAATGACCAGCAAGGAAAACTGATAGCACCATCTCTATCAGGCTTAGTCATCACATGACCTGGTAGGGTACCTTTGATCAACTAGTTCCTCCATCCTGTGGCAGGCACATCACGCCAGTCCCTGTTCCCCTCACCCCTTTGATTAGGGTCACTATTTGCTCAAGCAGTATCTCCTCTAATTTAATCTTCAGTCACCCAGCCCATCCTTTTCAAAGTTCATTTTCTCCTGTACTCTCCCATTCCACTGGTTCTTCTGAAACCCCTGCTCAATCAACCAACCACTTCCTTTAAAATAGGACTTCTCCTCACGTTCCTGGCACTCACTGAAACCTAGTTTCTCTTAGAAGACTCTTGACTACCCACTCCATATTAGATGCCATTTCTCTCATGAACCTACACTCAATGGATCAAGAGAAGAATAGGTGCATTCCTTATTCCTAATTTTTATTTTCAGACCCTTCCTTCTGCTGCCACCACTTAGTAACCTCTTTAAACTGAGAATCACTCCATCCTTCTCTGTCACCTAGTTCAGATCCTGGTTTTAGTCTTGTATTGATTGGCCTCTAGGTTCTTTCTCAATAAGTTAGTATTTAGATTGGTGCTTCTTTAAATTGTAGGTTGAGAAAAATTTGGTAAACAGTAAAAGGTTTCTGAACATAATGACCAATCAAACGCGTACCAAATCTGAGGTGTTTCTGGCAGCACTTGCCCAACTTTACAGCAGCCTTGGTTCTGAACACAAAGCATGAACGCTTTACACTGTGCATGCCCTAACGATATATGGAAAAGGCCAAGGGGTCAAGTGTGGAAAAAATTTAACAACTCCCAATCTAGATCACACTTTTTTTTCTATCCTAAGCCAGAGTGTGGGAGTTTAATGTTTTGATATCCCCTTAAATAGCCTAGTTTTACAGTTCAATCTCAATTCTTATAACCTATAACATCTCCTACTTGAGTCACTTAGAGGGCTTACTTCAGTAAACAGCAAGTACACTATTTTTATTATCCTGAGTTCTGTAATTTTTCTCTGACTAAAATGTATGCTTGCTTCTATTTCCATCTCTTACTCTTCCTTACTTCTCTTTAAACTTTTTTTTTGTTCTGTGACCTCAACTACTGCCTACTCTTCCTGTCCTTCCAGATGTATTGGCTTAACTTTGCTTGCTTCTATCAATTAATCTTGACTCTGTGGTTCAACAGTTCAGTTATACATGACCTTCTATTCTTGAATCACTTTAAGTTCTTTACCTTTCCCCTTCTCCTATTGTTACTCATGCCTTGTCAATCCAAATCCTAGGTTATCTTCCAACATACTTTTTTTCCTGCTCCTGTTCTCATGCTGCAGAGCATGGTTGAGTATGAGTCACATGTTATCCTTTCTTATCTTTCAGGACTACTCTTCCTACCTATGTCTGAATATACCTAAATTTATTTTGTTCCTGAGAAAATTCTTAAACTGATCATTAACAAGATGGTTATATAGAAAAAGAAGCAACAACTGCAAATGTTAGCCAATGTGGCCAACCGTTTCTTTAATTATCCCTTTCCAGAATTTTCCTAGGAATCAAATTCAAGCTCACAGGCCTGTTTATAGTTTCCTTTTTGCTTTTTAAAAATCTTTTCTTGTGGTACCTCTTTTTTCCCCATGATTTTTCAAGCATTACTGACAAAAGCTTAACAATCCCACCTGTCAGTTTTCAAGCCCAAGAATGCAGTGCACCTAAACCAAGTAACCTGAATTCACTATGGGCAGCTAGCTGTTTTCTTACCATCTCTTTACTTATTCTGGGTACAATTCTCTTCTTTGCAGAGAAAACAAATGAAATAAGGAATGAGCAACTGTCAGTTATCATTCTATGCAACACAAGCAAAATTCCCACTCCTTTTTTGATTCTTCCTTTAAATCATATTTTTTGTTTTTAGCTCCCTCTGAGCTTTACCATTCTTGACACTATTTTTTATAGTATTGTGCGATGTGCTCATATTCTTCTTCTATTAGCCTTTATTACCATCTCCTATACATTTCTTCCTAAAATTTAGATTGGTTGCTGAATTCTCTGTGCAGAGAGATTATCTGGTTCAGGAAAAATCTCATTTTTTCTCTTCATTGAAATTGTTTCCCTTTGTCTTTTCAGAATTTAATTTCTGAAGATTTCCTATCCCTCTTGGGCTGTCTTCCTACGAAACATTTCAGCCCATGGAGTATTATTTTTTTCTTGAATCCTTTGAAATATGCTTTCCCCAAATCCAGGGCAGAGACACTTAGCAAAAGGTCTTCAATGGAATGTTTCAAGGATGCCTAAGACATCTTAAACTCAAAGAGGTCTAAAACCAACCCACTAATCTTTGAAATTTCCCAATTTCTGTTAAATGCACCACGGTTCTTTCAATTTCTAACTTTTATAACCTTGGTGTTATCCTTGACTTCGCAATCTCCCTCATCCCATAAACTTCATGTTGACATTTTTACTCCTACAACATCTTTAGCTTTTCTTTTTTTCTCTCTACAACCTTGGTTCAGGCCCCAGATTATTGCAGTAGTTTTCTAATTGGTTTCCTAGGCTCAAGTTCCCCTCTGGGTAGGCCATCCTATACCTTTCTGCTAAAGTGATTTTCCTTCATCTCAGATTTGACTGCGCTTGAAAAACAAGTGTTTGGTTGCTCCTTTGTTTTCAGTTCTGGGAACATGATTTTAGGAAGGATATTGATAAGGTCCAGTGTATTTAGATGAGGGCAGCAAGGATAGTGAAGGGCCTTAAATCCACGTCATGTGAAGATCAGTTAGGAGAGTAGGAAATGTTTAATGCAGAAAAGACCAAGGTGGGGACATGACAGCTATTTTTTAGAATTAGAAAGGCTGTCACCTGGAAGAAGGCTTATTTTATTTAGTCCCAGAGAACAGAACTGGGATCAATAGGTAGAAGTTGTAGACAGGCAAATAAAGACTTGCTATGTTCTTAAAATACAATTCTGTTCTTGTCATTCTTCAGCTCAAGAATCTTCAGTGTTTCCCCTTCCCTAGTCCATCCTTCAACACATTTACCAACTCAGTGTTCCTAAAATATGGTTCTGAACTTATTCTTTAGCTCAAGAATCTTTAGGGACTCCCTAATGATACTAGGATAAAATTTAAACTCCTCACCCTGGCATTTAAAGTTTTTCATGACTCTTCCTTTCTAGACTACTATCTCATCATTCCCTGACATAAACATGCCCTCTCCTGCCTCTGTGTTTTTGTACACATTGTCTCCCGAACTCTTCCCACCTCCCTAAATCTATGCCTGGATGCACTGGCTCCTCACCTCTGGCTCCGAAAATCTCTGGTTTCTTCCAAGGCTCAGCAAAGGTTACCAGCTCCTACATGAAGCTTTCCTTGAAACTCTCAATTGTTTGTGCTCTCTCCCTCTCTCCTCCAATTATCTTATATTTGTTTATTTGTTTATATATTATATTCCCCCAAAAGAGAATAAGCTGCTTGAAAGGAAGGAAGGTTTCATTTTTGTCTTTGTATTCTCAGCGCCTATCTTAGGTGTATGATTAATAAATGGTTGCTGAATTAAATGATAAACTTTAGAGTGTTATATAAATGCAAATTATTATCATCTGTTCGACTATCTTTAGAGGTTCTAACTTCCAAGTACTCATTAAGTCAAGCTGAAGGCTAAGGCAGCATATTTATCAAGGCACATGGAGTAAAATAATGAAGCATTATGACTCACCATATTACATATCACAAAATTGTTTCATTTTGCAAAGCATTAAACTTCTCCCCACCCCACTACTAAAAAATGCAAAGGTGAAAATGCCTACAGTGTAGATTTATACTGTAGAAAATAGTGTACCTGAGGTAAAAAAAACTTGGGTTTAAACAGGATTCAGCATGTATAAACTATGTAAATTTGGGCAAGTCTCTAAATCTCAATTTCCTTATCTATAAAGTAGTGATCATGGCATCTGCACTAGTTAACTGTTTCTAAACTTATATTATATGAGTTATCGTTACATCAATTCCACCTGAGGTGAGTGCTTTAGTCCAAGTTAAATGGTTACAAATGTCTGGGAAAATTCAAGACAATTGCAAACAGCAGTCTTATTTCCAAAACATTTTTAGACATATCAAATACTTACTTTTTGCCCATAGTTTGACTGCTCTAAGAGTGAGTCTAAAAGTCTCCTTATTTGGCACCAAATGTAAAATTTCATCAGTAACTCTGCAACCTGAAAGATAGAGTATGTATGCATTATCATGACAACAATCCTCCCCCCAAACCATTAATTCAATTACTTCATGTACAGACATCTTTTCAAATGCTAAAAATGTGATAGGCAATGAAAATGTTAAAGGGTTATTTTCTGAGGATTTGCTGTTATTAAAAAATGTTAATACAGTATAAATCCCTTTTTTATAGCAGAAGTTCCCAGAACTTTCTTGGTTTATGGAGCCCTTAGCATCTCAGTAATTTTTTCATGGTGCCTCTAGACTAAAAAAATCCCTAACAGTTCTATAAGTAGTTGGGTCAAGAATTTATCCGTTGGTACCCCCCTAGAAGCTCAGCGCACAGTACAGGAACCAAGGATGAATAAATTTAAAATATTCAGGTAATCTGACTGAAAACAGCTCCTAAATATCTTAACTCCTCTGACTTCAAACTTTAAACAATTTGGTGTGGTGATATTGAGAATAATAAGACCTGTCTGAGATCTGATTCCAACATTATACTATATGTGAGCTTTAGCCAAGTCATTTAACTTCTATGAGCCTCAGTTTACCCCTCTACTAAATGAGGATCACAATATTTGTACTACTGATATGGAACAGGGTTGTTGTGGAGAATCAAATGAGATCATATGTTAATGGGTAAAATCAGTCTCATTCTGAAATTTTAAGTTATAAAGTTAAAAATTCATCAAATACTTCAAAAATAATTTTATTCTCAAATATATAACCTGAGGCTTTTCTTTTGTATCTTACCATTGAGGCTTCGGATACACCTAATATCTAGGCTTCTCAGACGTGAATCATCCCGCAAATCTAAATTATCAGAAACAGTTTGTATGGCCAGTCTTGCAAACACAAGGTCAATCTTGAGAAGAAACAAACAAAAAATAGAAAAGCCATTAGGAGAGAAAACTAAAAATAGAAACATCCAAAGAAAAAAGTTTTATATAAAGATATCTAAAATTATGAAGATTGCTAACTACTACTAGTCTATTTTACATAAAGAAAGAAGCTTTCACATATGTTCAAATCTTATACCAGTATCACTACCGCTATGTATGACAATGGTGATTACTTCTTACACAAAAAAGAAATTATTTCAGTTATGCATGCCAAGTAAAGTCATAAAAATTTTACCAGTGAAACAGTAAATATTACAATTCTTACCTCAATACCATCGAATTCAAATTTCACTACTGGCACGTAAGCATCTTCTACTGCCTATCAAAAGAAAATAAACTATTAATTTTTATGAGGTTCCTTTCAGTCCTCTTTAACTTTTAAGGAAGTATATGCCTCTTTCACAATGTATTTGGTTTCAATCATCAATTTCACCAGGAAAACAAACTATATCCTTAGTTAGATACTTATTAAACACTTCAGAGTCACTTGTGACTAGTTTTGCCTAATCAAACATTTCAATTAACAATTTTTAAATTTAAAACCCAGTTGTTTTGAAGAAACATGTTAAGTTAATGAAAAATAAAATACAGTTCTAAGAGAATACTATTAATATAATAAGCATGTTAAGATCTAGGCTTCCTTAATTCAATAAGGTCTTCATAAAATCTGGTAAAGAAAATATTAAGGAGTACTGATTTGTTTCAGTGCCTCTTCAGGAGCTGGCCAAATTTACATGGAAGGAAAAGTCCCCTTTGCACAAAATACGTACTCTGATTCTACCTAATACATTCATGGAAACACACAAGTAAGCAAGGCCGAAAAACTGAGTCTTACAATTATAGGCCTTTTAAATTCTGTCAATTTTCTACTGTACCTTCCAACTCCTATTTTCATTGGTCAGTTACAAACTGATTTGAATTTGTTATTTGACAACACAGTATTGAGAAAAAGCAGTATATCTGGATTTGGAAGATCTGGATCCGAATTCTGGCTCAGCTTTCTTTGTAACTGTGGACAAATGGTTCAACTTCATTGGACCTCAGTTTTCACATCAGCAAATTGGAGTGGAGGGGTGTTAAAACTATCCTCAATCTGTAAGGTCCCTTTCAGTTTGAATTCCTATGATCTTTATGAATTCATTAAAACTGAAATCAAATGCTACATGCCTTCAGAAAGCATTCCTTCATCCCCCATAAATAAAGGTTTCTCCTTAGACCTCACATAATGCCATTTTGTAACTGTAATCCACTTATCATATATCACTGTATATTTGTTACCCCTATATATCTTCTACCCCACTAGACTTTTATTTCAAGATGCCTGGGACTATGTGTAATCAACCTTTTTATTTCCCTCAGTATCTATCCCACAGTAAGCACTTAGGCATTTATGCAATATTTATTAAACAACAGATTCTAACTGGTTTTTTTTTTGGGGGGGGGGGAGGGGGAGGGGAGGGGAAGAGGTGGCACTTGTGGTGTGATGCCATCATTTCATTAGGTGAAGGAACTCCAGCAGAGAAAACTACCTTTGACAATATAGATCAGTAAATGTTCAGCAGCTTTATAGTTTTAGAGGAACTAGGGAACTGAAAAGGTAAGCGACTTTCCCAGGATCACAAGTAAGGATCAAATGCATGACTTGAACTGTCTTCCCAATACCGAGGCGAGCTTCCTATATACTTCGCCATGCTTCCTCTTGAAATATTGTGCTCCTAAAACATCATTTGGTGCTGAAAGCCCAATGATGATCTTGCCTTCAAAAAATGTATCTCACTTACTCTACTCACCTAGACTCACAGCTGTAAGACGCTGTTAAGAGATCATCTAATTTGATGCCTTTCACTTACAGATGAGGAAAACTGAGGTCCAGAGAAATTAAAGGACCTCTAAAGGTCACAACATGAGGAGGCAACAGAATTGGCACCTGAACCAGATCTCTATGTTCTGAAAGTATTCTTTTTGCCTCTACAATGCTAAATTTTCTTGGTATGCTATAGGAATCAGATTCCAGGAACTTAGAATGCAGAATTTGAACCAAATCCTTAGGAAAAACCACTAGACTTTTAAAAAAGATTTCTATTCCCAAGAGTACTTCACCAGAGAGAATACTCAAAGGAAAAAATTCACCAAAATTGTCAGGAATAATTCGGCTGAATTCATAAAAAACAGTATTTTTTTTCTCAGTCTTCCCTAACTTCTTAATATGACCAAGGGCATTTTTTTTTAAATACAGTGAAAAGTAAAGCTTCACTAATTTAATCTTATAAAAAATAAACATTTTGAAGATTCATCGCCCCCAAATGAAAGGCTTTATATTCCATCTATAAAACCCAATATTTATCATCAGTATTAAATTAACACTATTAAATACCAATAATACTTGCCCTTAAATTTCTAATTCCATCCTGATGTTTGAGTTTCTCAAAAAAAGACTGAAAAAAATCAGATCTTTCCACATGTCTGGGTGCAACACATAATGCATCAATATCAGCACCTGCAAATACAAACAAAACATCCCCTTTTAAGAAAAAAATATGCTAAGCAAACTTGTTAAAATACTAAAGAAAATAAAAGTTCATACCTTTAGTGTGTACCCCCAGTCTGTAAGATCCAAAGGTAAAAATTTTACCACCAACATTAGCCACAACAGAAGGTGGGAGATTCTGAAATGAAATTTAACAAATTCCTTAGTTGAATAACAAAAAATTAGGAGAAATATCATGATAACATTCTTTACTGAGGTAAACAGTATCAGTACAACACAGTTCAGAGTAAGAACAGGCATATAAAATAAATGCCACAGTTCTCTATTTACAAAAATATATTTTGCTTGATGGACCTCGTTTTCTTCCTCCTTTCACTGTTACAGAATTGTATGATGTTAGAGTTAGAAAGAACCTCAAAGTTCATCTGGCTTAAACTGTACCTGAATAGGAATTCCCTCTATAATGTCCCTAACAAAGTAGTAATATAGACATCTGATTATCACGTATGATCCCTGATTTAGAGCTAAAAGTACTCTATATTTCATCTAGCCCTAAATCCCTCATTTTACAGATGAGGCAATTGAGGCCCAGAGAAATTAAATCATGTGACTAAGGTCAATAGGCACTAATGTTTAAGACTTGAATTCAGATCCCATGACTCCAAATTTAGCACTTTCCACTTCACTGGCCTACCTCCCCACTACTTTTTTTTTTT
>CM053595.1:235872754-235888130 GCA_028646575.1 Pseudocheirus occidentalis
AAAAAAAAAAGAGACTATATGCTTTGCCTTATGCAATATTAAATCTGAGAGGGTACAGTGGATAGAATATTGGTCCTGGACTCAGAAAGATTTGAATTGAAATCCAGCCTCACATACTTACTAGTTATGTGACCTTGTACAAGTCACTTAACTTCATTTTACCTCAGTTTCCTCAATTGTAAAGAGGAGATAGTAATAACACCTACCTCCCAGAGTTGTTGGGAGGATCAAGTGACATAACAGTTATAAAGCACTTAGCATAATGTTCTTGTTCAGTTGTGTCTGACTCCTCATGGCCCCATGAACCATACTGTCCATGGAGTTTTCTTGGCAAACATACTGGAGTGATTTACCATGTCCTTCTCTAAAGGATTAAGACAAGCAGAGATTGCCCAAGGTCACACAATTAGTGCATGTCTGAGGATGGATTTTGAATTCAGGTCTTCCTGGCTCCGTGCCCAGGGCTCTATCCACTAAACCATGTAGCTGCCTCACTTAGCATGGTGCCTGGCCCATGATATATACCACATAAATGCTTGCTATTATTATTTTTGTATGAGTGTTTATTGACAGTCTAAACCAGTGGTTCTCAACCTTCCTAATGCTGCAACCCTTTAATACTTGTATGTGGGCATATCTGCATGTGGGCGGATCCGCCTGGTGACAGTTAGAATAGCTGTGTCTCGTTCCTAAGACCATCAGAAAATGTGTTTTCTGATGGTCTTAGGTGACCCTTGTGAAAGGGTCATTTGACTCCCAAAGGGGTTGCGACCCACAGGTTGAGAACCGCTGGTCTAAACATTGTGTAATTCTTAGAATCTTTTGCTCCCTTTCTTGTCACTTCCACATATCTATGTATGTATGTATGTATACATGTGTGTATATATGTATGTATACACACATACATATATATGTATGTGTATATATTTCCTGTATTTTACGGGTTTGTCTGGCCAAGTAATTCATTGCCAAGTAGCCTTTCTAATGGTGATGAGCATCTCTGTACTTAGCTAGTTCTCTGAAAAGAAACACAGTCTGCAACTGGAAGCACATTCAAAGACTGTCCAGCATGTTAAACCTCCTCGAGTTGTCCTCCATTGGCACACTTAGTAGAATTGAGGGTTATCTTCATACCAGGTTCAGGGACTGGAGTAGGATTTCGTGAAGGTTTCAGTGGATTAGATATATCCTATAACTCATAATTAGGTAGCACTTTAAAATGAGCAAAGCATTTTATACATTTATGTCACTGATATTCACAATAATATTGTGAGGTAAGTGCTATTATTTTAGTATTGGTTGAACTTTCACTTAGACCAAACTCACTAATTATTGCTGAAGAGTTAGAATATGCCTTTCTCCCTGTTGCCACTTTCAGACTCTCCCTTTTACTAGCATCACTCAGCAACCTCTCTTCCTCTGAGCTTCACATTATCCAAATTTAGTCCTCAATTCAAATTTTTGGTGGTCATTATCTAACAATTCCTAAAACATGACTCAATCTTTCTCTCTACCCCAACTCTAGTCCTCATACTGGGGGACTTCAAAATACACACTGATATTCCTTTAACTGAGTTTTATTTTATTTTTGTTTTTTACATCTTTAACTTCACAGTTCCTCACTCTACTAAATTCCCATGACCTACTCCCCCATTCCACCTCAGTTACACACAGAGATGGTGACACTCTTGATCTTGCAGTATAGAGACCTAGATGTGTAAAAAAAAAACCGCAGTGTGATGAGGAGCTGTCCTCCCAACCTATAATATAGTAGGGGGCTATGTCTTAAGTGTAATTTAAAGGGGGCAGAATAGACAGCTCTAGCCTCTATTCTCCCCCATTCTTCTGCAGGGAAGACTTTCATTCTTTCTATTAGGGGAAGCAAGAGGTTGGACCCAGAGGCTACTCTGTTTTCCTTAGAGAAAGGAGATATCAGACTACAATCATATCTTTGCTTCTTTAAATATTCTTAGTATAGGGAATATGATTGGAGTCAACCTAACTTCCAATCACTGTTTCTCATTATTGGGGGAAAACAGGACCCCTAGTTTTATATCCAAGGCTTGACCTCTTTCCCACCAAATACTAGTTCCACAATGAATACACATAGCAAATATCACTGAAACCCATTTATTATAACAAATCAGAAATCAAAGAAGGCATATGTAAAAGAATTACAAACCAGGCAATCTAGAGTGAAGAAACTCTGTCTCATTAGGAGCAATCTAACAGAGAGAGAGAGAGAGACAGACAGAGAGAGAGAGAGAGAGAGAGAGAGAGAGAGAGAGAGAGAGAGAGAGTTCTAGATCTTACCCAAGGGGAAACTCCCTGCAGTCTCTGCTGGAGCTAGCTGGAGATAGGGACATGATGGAGACTGCTAGCTCTTCCTATGTCTTCCTAGAGTCTTTTCCTTCAGCACATTGAGGTGAGATTGATCTCTTCCATCTTATCTCTTGAAGATGGAAGCCAGAAGTGCCCGAAGCAACTCAACTTTGAAGAGTCCCAAAGAAAACTTAAGGCTTAAAGAGACCTGAAGAGGAATGAAGAAGACTGGAACTCTCTTGCTTTTGCTAACTCTTCCCAGCTCCTTACTCAAGGCAAGGCCTACATCTCCTCAGATAAGGAGAGAGTCCCATATCAGTGGGCTGAGGAATAGGGGTAACAGTGCCACTATCCATATGGGTTCTATTTTCAAATTCATGAGCTCTGAAATTCCTTTATCTGATCACGACGGTTTATCATTTCATTTTCCCCTGTGCTTTGCAGCCTTTTACCCCGATCTTCATTTTCACAACCCTCTTCATTGTTCTATCTTCCCCCACCCTCTCAGTTGAGGATCTAGCTTCATACTCAAAAAAATGAGGCCATTCACCAAGAACTTTTCTTTTTCTCGTCATCTCACATCACTCAGACATCTTACCTCAATAGCTCCTCCTATGCCCCTTTTTGGCAAGGTAAACCCTTCTATATTCAATATTTAATCTAACCTCTCCAGCAGATTGCTCCCACTGTCTCTATTCTTTCTCCACTCTTCAATCTCTCCCTATCTGTTACTTCCTTGCTGCCTATAAACATGCCCATATCTTCTCCATCTTTTAAAAAAATCTCATTTTATTCAATCATTATTGTCCTATATCTCTTCTCCTCTTCTTTGCTAAACTCCTTGAGAAATCTGTCTGCACTAAATGCCTCTATTTTCTCTCCTCTCACTGGCTTCTAAATTTTCTGTAAACTGGCACATTAATGTCATATTTAACATATTCTCTCCAACATTACCATCTCTTAATTGGTAAGTTTAAAAGTCTTTTCTTAATGCTCTTTCTTGTCTTCTCTGCAGTCTTTGAAATTGTGGATTGCCCTGTCTTCCTGAATACTTTTTCTTCACTAGGTTTTTATGACTAGGTTGTTCTTCCTACTTGTTTGCCTGCTCTTTCTCAGTCTATTTTGAAGCACTTTTATCAGGTCTCTCTCATTAATTGTGGTTATCCCCCATGGCTCTGTCTCAGAAACTCTTCTTGATTCTACCTATATTATTTTACACACTGATCTCATCAATTCCCAAGATCTATATATCCATCCCTAATCCTTCTGAGCTATGGTTTCACATCACTGATTGCCTCTTGTACATCTCAAATTGGATGTCTCATAGTCATCTCAAACTCAAAATGTCTTTCCTCCAAACTTTCCCCTCTGCCCAATTTTTGATTGCTGTAGGGGTCATATACCACCCATATTGCCAGTCCATCTGGTTGTCAATTTGCGTTTCATTTTCCACTCTTTACTTATACTCACCCCACATATAGAATCTGTGGTCAGCTCTTGTTTTCATTTTCACAGTCTCTCATATATGTCTTATTCTTTCCATTCACATGGCTATCATCCTTGTAAAATCCCTCATCACTTCTTGCTTGAACTATTACAGTAAACTTAAAAATGTTTTTTTTTGTATATCTTCTGTTTCTTACATTGCCATAGAATCCCATGTATACCTCTCCCTACCCTTTTCTGTACCATTTTATATGACAAAAAATATTTTTTTAGTAAGGAAAAAGATGTCAGTACAACTAATTGATACATTGACAATTTCCAAAACACTTTCAATGTGTGACGCCTATGAACCTCCCTCTTCCATGAAGGGGTAGATTGGGGATGTTTTCTTATATATCTTTATTTGAGTCCTATTTGATCTTTATATTTTTATTACATTTACTTTTGATTTTTTGGTATGTTGTTCTTTCCATTTACACTGTTGTGTATGTTCATATATTATGTTCTGTATTAGTTCATATAGATCTTTCTATGCTACTCTGTACTCATCACATGAATCATTTCTCATATTACAGTAGTATTCTATTACGTTAATATAACACAGTTTGGACATCTGTTTTGTTTCCAATTCTTAGCTATCACAAAAAGAGTTGTTATAAATATTTTTGGAGTTTATGGGGACTTTTTTCTTACCAGTCGCTTCCTTTGAGTATAAGCCTTTGAGTATAATGGAGTCTCTGATTCAAGGGGTATAGGCATTTAGTCACTTTATTTGCATTATTCCAAATTACTTTCAAAAATGGTAGCCATTTCACAGCTTCACTAACAATGTATTTGTGTACCTATCTTTCCACTGCAACCCCTTCAACATTGGCCATTGTTTTTATTTTTTTGGTGTTTTCGCAAATTTGCAAAGTGTGAGGTAAGACTTCAGAGTTTTTTAAATTTGCATTTCTCTTGTTATTGGTCATTTGGAGCATTTTTTCATGTAGCTGTGAATATTTGCAGCTTTTCTGTTGAGAACTATTCACGTCATTGGACCAACTATCCAATAAAGCATGGCTATTAGTCTTAAACATATTTATCAATAATTCATATATCTCAGATACTAAATCCTAATCAGAAAAATTTGATACAAGTATTTACCCCATTCAATCACTTCCCTTCTTTTCCTAAATACATTAAGTGCAGAAACTTTTCAGTTTCAAGTAATCAGAGTTATCAGTTTTATTTTTTGTTGTTGCCTCTACATCTCATTTAGTTAAAAAATACATTTCTTACCCATTGCTATGAGAGGCACACAATCTGTTCCTATTCTAATTTTTTAAAAATAGTATGATGTTTAACATTAACATCACATATCCATTTAGAATATATTGTATAGTGTGGTGTAAAATGTTGCTCTGACTCTAATTTCTGCCAGCGTGCTTTCCAGTCTTTCCAGCAGTTTTTATCAAATATGGAGTTTTCCCCTAGGAAACGTAAAGTTTCCACTTTATCAAACATTAGATTATTGACTTCTATTGTTTCTGAATCTCCTTTTTCTAGTCTGCTTCATTGGTCTATCTATTTTTAAACCAATGTCAGATGTTTCTGATGACTGCTGCTTAATAATTTGGAGGTCTGGAAGTGCCATGCCCCTTTTGTCCTTACTTTTCGTCATTTCCCTTGATATTTTAGAACTTTTCCTTTTCCAAATTAATTTTAAAATTATTTTATCAAGCTCTGTAAAGTATCCTCTTGGTAATTTGATTGATATAGTATTCAAAGTATAAAATAAGTTTGAGAGCATTGTAATTTTTATTACATTGGCATAGCATAGACATAAGCACTGAATACTCCCCCAGCTGTTTAGGTTGTTCTTTAACTCTTTAAGGAGTACTTTGTAACTGAATCTATATAAGTCTTTTGTGTGTTTTGTGTTTTTGCCCACATATTTTATATATTTTGTAGTTATTTAAAATGGGGTTTCCCTTTCTATTGATTGCTGCTTGTTAATATTACATAGAAATGCTGTTGATTTGAAATGATTTATTTTGTAGCCTGTAACTTTGCTAAAGCTATTATCTCAATTAGGATCTCTACTGATTCCCTGAGCTTTTCCAAATAAGTCACCATAGCATGAGCAAATGGGGATAGTTTTATCTTCTCTTTATTTATCTTTATTCCTTTAATTCTTTTTCTTATTGCTATTGCTAGCATTTCCAGAATGATATCAAATAATACTGGGGAAAATATGCATCCTTGCTTCTCTCCTGTATTTATTGGAAACAGTTCTGATGCATTCCTATTGCATATGATGGTTACTTTTGGTTTTAGAGAGATGCTTTTTATGATATTTAAAAAATTGTTCTATGCCTATACTTTGTAGTTTTTGTTTTTGTTTTGTTTTTGCATAAAACAATGTTATACTTTGCCAAAGGCTTTTTCTATATTTATTGGGGAGATTGTGTGGTTTTGGATATTCAAGGATTTTATATGATTAATTATGTTAATTTTTCTCCAAATGTTGAACCATCCTTGTATCCCTGGTATAAATTTCACTTGATCATAATGAATGATTTCTTAGATAAATCACTGTAATCTCTTTGATAAGATTTTGTTTAAAATTTTTGAGTCAATATTTATTATTGATATTGGCCTATAGCTTTCTTCCTGTGCTTTATCTTTCCCTAGTTTAGGACAAATATATAAGCTTATATTTGTCTCATGAAAGGATTCTGGTAGAGTTTTTTTCCTCCTAAATTTTTGGGAATAACTTGTGAATTGTAGGCAATAACTGTTCTTTAAACATCTGATAGAATTCTCCTATGAATCCATCAGATCCAAAGCCTTTCCTCCTTCCCCTCTCCCTACTTTAGTAGTTCATTTACAGCTAGCTATTTCCTTTTCTGAGATGGGGTTATTTAATCTTCATTTGGTCCACTGATAGAAAGGAAAGGGAGAGATATGACTCAATTTCTATTCTTGTTGCTTTTTAGTCTATAAAGGATGTATTGGCTATTTCTGCTTTTTTTTTTACATTTAATTACATGTCTGTGCCCTCATTTGTCACCAGTTTTTGTAAAAATTCCATGTGGGGAAGAGAAATATGAAGTTTTTTACTGTTCCATGTAGAAGATGCCCTAAGACTTATAACTCTAATTTCTCCAGAGATTTGTTTAGTTCCATATTTTCCCTTTTCTTTATCTTTCTGTTACATTTATCCAAAATGGATAGAGGGATATCAAAGTCTCCTGTCACTATTGTATTACTGTCTTGTCTTTTTGAAACTCAGACACTATTTCCTTTATTAATTTGAATGCTATAATATTTGAAGCATATAAGTTTATTGTCTATGATTCCTTTCAGTATAATATAGTTTCCTTGCTTATCATTTAAAAATTTTTTCAATGTTTGTTTTTGGTTTGTCTGATTAGCATGTGGC
Source organism: Pseudocheirus occidentalis (assembly GCA_028646575.1). Classification (NCBI taxonomy): domain Eukaryota; kingdom Metazoa; phylum Chordata; class Mammalia; order Diprotodontia; family Pseudocheiridae; genus Pseudocheirus; species Pseudocheirus occidentalis. The sequence goes on from CM053595.1 coordinate 235,879,950, forward strand.
AACTCCTACTTTTTAGATTCCCTTGATAAATGGTAAAATTTTTTTCATCCCCTCAATTTTATTTTCTGTATGTCTTTATTTTTAAAATGTGTTTCTTATAAACAACAGGGTTATGTTTTCCTATCGAATTTGTCACTCTTTTTCATTTTATTGGATTGTTTAATTCTTTTACATTTAAAGTTGTAAAAGTTTGGTTTACATTTTCCTCCATGTATCTCTAAAACTAGAGTTTTTTCAACTTTTCTGCTGAAAATACAATAGTATGTTCCTTCAGTTACTTTAATCTTTTTTTAACATGGCCTTGTTCATACTGGCCCTCTTCCCCTCACCCCCGATCCCCTCTTTTCATTTGTTACTCCTTTCCCTTTAAGGTTTTGTTTATTTGTTGTTCTCTCTTGCTTTTATCTGGCTCTACATTTCTTCCCCCTCTCCCCCGCCTGAGTCAGGTAGATTAGGTCTCCCTATTCATTCATCACTTCTTAAAAGAAACCCCAAAATGAAAACCAGGAATATCTTTCTAGCTACTTTTGTGTTTTCTCCTTAACATGCAAGCTTTGGATTTTCACCATAATATTGCAGATTTTCCCCTCTGAACCCTATCTTCATTAGGGGTCATAGAAGAAGTCCAATTAAACAGAAGACATGGAATTAGTTCTATTATACTTTGATGAACTTAGAAGAAGAATGGAAAGGGAGAGGGAAAGGACTACATGGAGAAAGAGAACTATATAGGACACTGGCAAATACCTGACCCTTGGGTCTCAAGACACAAATCCCCAGTGAAACCCCAACCAGATTGCCATGTAATTGGGAAATGTTTAACAAAATATATAAAAATGCAATACAACATAGATAATTTTAATTTGTGGTTTTCTAAACTATTATACAAACTCAGGGATCTGTTTTTGGGAACATTACTGCAGGGGTGGTAGGAAGAGCAAGGTTAGGGAGAATTATCTCATTTAATTAGGGCATGCAAATATGTAATTAGGGTACACATCTGTATAAACAAGGAGGAAAGGGTTTGTGGCAGGAAATGGCTAACATTTGAACTTCATGCTCACTTGATCTATTCATAGGAGGGAAGAATACATACATGTAGACAGCTGATCACAGAACTACATTTTACTAAACTGGGAAATAGGAAGGAAAAGGTAGAAGGGAATTAGAGGCAAGGTAGATTAAGAGAGGCATTAGTCTGAAATAAAACAAAGGATTACAAAATATTCTTGGCTCTTTCTATGGCAGCATAGAATTAGAAACTGAGAGAGTGAATGCCCATCTTTTGAGGCATGGCTGAAAATGTTATGATATATAAATGTGATGGATGGTGATTGTACTGTAAGAAATCATGAAGAGGATGATTTCATAGAAAACTAGGAATACTTCTATGAACTGATGCAGAATAAAGTGAGCAGAACCAGGAGAATAATTTACACAATGGCAACAATAAAGTAATGACAAATATTTGAAAGCCTTACATTCAGAACAGTGAAATAACCAACCACATTCCAGAGGACTAATGATGAAATACACTGCCCACTATTTGGTAGAGAAATAAGACTCACAGTAAAGAATGAAACATAAATTTTGGACAGGATCAAATTTGTTTTGCTGGATTATACATATTTGTAATACTGGTTTTGTTTTTCTTTCTCTTTCAATGTATAGGGGTGAAGGAAGAAGAGATGGTGCTTTTTTCTAATTGAAAAAATAAAATTTAAAAAGAAATAGAAGAGAATCAGTTTAATTGTTGTTACCAGTTTTCCTGTTCTTGTCATTAAAGATATGACTAAAAGCCACAGAGCATGGTTAGAGTCTAAACTATGTTTTGTTTTGTTTTTTATTGCTGTACAAATCAATCCTTACTGATAGTAATTTGAAAATCAACGAAACATAAAACCTTCTCAAATGAATTTCAATAAATGTACATTTAAAAAAACTTTCACATTTTATTTAACAAGAAATTGCATCAGAAAAAAATTGATTGATTCATTTTCTAATACTGAACATTTTGTCTTCAAATATTAAAAAAGCTTTTTTGGCTCTGCGCCTTTGTTTGGCTGTATATCTCCACAAATGATATACTGCTGCCTTGGCAAACTATTTTTTTGATTAAAGCCAAAAAAAATAATTTATAAATAATCACTATTACATCCCTGACCAGAGCTATAACATTTTAATCTGGGACAAAAACAATTGAGTGGTTTTAGGGGTGGTTAAGTTGTTTAAGTGGTGATTACTTAACAGACCTAGGGATGACTGAGCTAGTATGTGAACCCATGTCCTCTGATTTCAAACCCAGCGCTCTTTATACCATACTACATTGCATGAGACAGGCTAAACCAGGTTGAGACTAACTGACAAATCTCCTATCTGTTGGTGAGTTAAGGGAATGTGCCAGCAACTGATGGTGTAGGGCAGACAGTGAACAAAAGAGTTAGGCTAGGCGAGCATAGTTGGATAATAATGCTGGTTTAATGGAGTAGTATAGTTGATTATATATCTTTCTTGTTTATACATGGAACATTTTACAGTGAACTTAGGATCACCAGTTTCTCACAGATGCACTCAGCTAAACATATATATCAGTAACAACCTTGACTACCAAGGCTGTTTCCTGCATGTCCAGACTGCTTGTAGGAGCACAGCAATATTTCTCGATACTGATTGCCAAATATTCTTCTTGGGGAAAGATATGGCACACTTATCCAGAGGGGACTTTGTACCCTCCCAGATCCAAAAAAGTCAACAAGTTTGGACTCAGAAGTAGTTCAAGGAGTCCTTGAACTCAGAGCAATTCACAAGTCTCTGGACTTAGACACAAGCTCAAGAGTCCATTAGACTTGGCCCTCCACTTACTCCCTTTTATGATGTAAATTTAGCTGATACATTTGAGCTGATAATGGTTTCAAAGGCTGGGACATCAGCCTGGTCACGCAGGAAGGCAAGTACTAAGAAATAATACAATAATCAATACAGGTAAAATATGTAAAATCATAGACATCAAAATAAAAGAAGACAACTTTAACAATGCTGATAGTATGGTGTTGTCAATGTTCCTGGATCAGTTCCAGAGTGATGATGATTTTGGATGTTTTCTGATATACTTTATAATATTTTAATCATGCCAAGCACCAAGAAGTTGGGCATATATTTTGTCCCAAGAAACATTAGATAGAGCTAGAGCTATTATATGGTAAAGGAGTTACACAAATATATGTATATCTATAATCACGTCTAGGATAACAGTCGAGTTTTTAATGCTTTTAACTCATCACCTAAATGCAATACTGATTGTTCTCATAAATTGATATACAAAAGATCCTTATCTACAGCCTGTTGTGCCTTAAAGACTACAGAATTTTTTATAACTCATTAACATATTGTGCAGTTTGGATATCTCTTTGTAGAGAAATTGCAGACACAATGGTTGAGATTATCAATAATATTAGAGCAGTGAGTCTAGAAGTCTGACAAACCTTTCCCCCCTTTTTTTCAAATCAGAAATCATATGTAATGCATATCTCCCTGATATTTGATACCAAGCATAAGTTATATTAGTTGGAAAAATAGCAAATGAAAGTTGTTCAACAAGTACTACAACAGAATCTGTACTAGATATACATTGAATAAGAGTATAATTAATGCAAGTAATATTCCATACATAGGAGTCATATATATATATATATATATATATATATATATATATATATATATAGTGTGTGTGTGTGTGTGTGTGTGTATCTATAAGCACATTGGAGAAAGAGTCTGGACTTAAGTGTTTCTAACTCACCCCTAAGATACGTGACTGACTATTCCCACAAACTGATTTTATAAGTTATGTCTTTATAGATTCTTGGGTTTTTAAAGCCAGGATAACATTCTTTGCCAACTCATTGACAAATTGAGCAGTTTCTATTTCACTTAGTAAAGAAATAGAAGAGATGGTTGTTGATATTAAGAGGAAGGCTATGGCAATTAGTCCCATGATTAAAAATCCAGAAATTGCTTTTTTCTAGCTAGAGTATGAGATATTATTTGAAGTGCACATTACAATTATGAGAAAGATTAGTGGAAAAACAGCAAAAGAAGGTTGTTCTCCAAAGAGTACAATGACATCATAACCACTAATATATTGTTTGAATATAATTTAAACAAGTAATATTCCATTAGATGATAGTATTATCTTGTGAAAAGGTGAGACACTAAGCTACTTCTTTTTGGGTTATCTTTGTGCAAGGGATCTCCCAGTCCTCTTTCTCTGAATTCTCAGTTTCTGCCTCTGGGCAGTGAGTTGTGGAACACTCTCCGACATTCTGTTCTGGCCTCCTCACTGGTCATTCATCAGCTTCTGGAAAAACATAAGCACAGTCTTGCCCCCATGTTAGTAAAAGGTCAGGCTCTTCCTGTTTCTTTGTTTGAGGATCACTCCACGTCACCTTCATTTGGGGAGTATGTACCTTTTCAACTTGTTTTTCTGCTGGTGTATACTCATTTTAAGTCATGTTTAAAAAAATTTTTAGGGTATATAAGGCAGTAGCTAGTTGCCTTTGTGGTGTATTGGTCCAAGTCCCCCATTTTTTGTTTGTGTAAATAGGTTTTTATATATTTATTCAGTCTTTCAACTATAGTTTGACCAGTGGGATTATAAGAGTTATGCCTGTAATTAACTTTATTTGAAAATGACCACAGAAAGATTGAAATGATTTGCTACCGAAGGTGGGGGCATTATTGGTTTTCAATTGTTTTGGAATGCCCATTGAAGCAAAAGACTGTAACATATGGTTCATCACATTTTTTACTGCTTCCTCTATCTGAAAGGAAGGAAAGGTAAAAGAAGAAAAAATTATGTGTTGTGACATGTATACATGATAACTTACCAAAGAGAGGATCATGTATTACATCCATCTGCCAAATATAGTTAGATTTAATTCCCTGTGTGTGAATGTCAATTACTGAAGGAGTAATACAGACAACATACTGAGGGCAGTTTTTAATGATCTGTCTAGCTTATTCCTTAGTATCATGGAATTGTTTACATAGAGTATGTGCATTTTGATGAAAATAAGAGTAAGATAACATAGCTCTATGAATATTTGCAGACAGAAGGGTGGGAAAAACTTGAACTTTCTGACAAATAGTCACGTTATTTTGAGACAAAGGCCAAGGAAGTGAAGAATGAGCTCTAAAATTTTATATATATCTATATATATCTATATCTATATCTATATATCTATGGGTTGTGACCTCTGTCTTATGAGGGTTTGTAATTTCCGAAAAACATTAAAAAGATCTGTATTTTGTGTGTGTTTAGGTTTAGCAGTATCAATATGTTGGCACACATACACTGAATATTTGCTATCTGACACAATATTAAGGGAAGAAGAAGAAAAATCATTTAGCAGTAATATAATAGCTGAAAGCTTTGCATTTTGAGCAAAAGTACAGTGAATATTAATAACTTCATAATTATTAGAATCAATGTAGTAGACTATTTCTAGTTTTAAGATTTATAAATGATCCCCAAACTTTTATGAAGAAAATTAGTTGGAAACTTATAACATGATAGCTCTGTTTTTACCTTAAAACAAAAGCAACTTTTTAAAATTGAAATTTATTAAAACTAAATTGGCATAAAATGTCCTTAAGTAACATAAATTCCCAAAGTTATTATTAACACATCAAATTCCTAGCTAATTGTAGAACTCTTACATATCACAAAGTTTTTTAGTCAAAAAAGATATTGTAATGGAATCTCATATTGGTAACAGTTAAGAAGATGATCACAGTACTTTTAAAAGCTATAGAATCCTTTTAAACAATGGGAACATCTTGGGGAAGCTAGGTGGTGCAGTGAATAGAGTACCGGCCCTGGAGTCAGGAGGACCTGAATTCAAATCTTGCCTCAGACACTTAACTAGCTATGTGACCTTGGGCAAGTCACTTAACCCCAACTGCCTTGCCTTCTCCCCTCCAAAAAGCAAAAAAAATTTAAAGAATTAAAAAAAAAAACAATGGGAACATCTTAAGGCAAACCTTAAGTAGTTTGTATAAATTTCTGTACATGTTCTAATTCTAGGTGAAAAATAATATTAGATTTCCCTGTATTCAAACACAGAAAAGCTCATATCCTTTACTGACTACTTGCTCTGATCATAGAAATTTGCTATAGATGTAAAAAAGTAGGAATATGTGAATTAAATATAGTCTTAAGTGCTTTTTATTTTAAATAGCAATTTTCACCAATCACAGCTTAGAACCAGTTACAGTTCATTTTATTCTCATGGAGCTGTAATAAGCAATAAAGATTTATCAGGTCTCTCATACATAAGGGATTTCATTTAACATCTTTCTTTTTCAAATTTAAACTTGTCCTGGCATAGAAGCCAATTGTTAGAAAACCTTTTTAATCTTTTGTACACACTTGCAACTTCTCAGCAAGTCAGATTCATTGTTTAGGAACTGCATATCAAAAGCAAGTTCCTTTCCTGGGCTGATGACCTTGCCTATACAGATGTTTTCCAGGGGCCTTGGCAATTTTATAAAATAAGGAGAATTGACATGGACCCAAGGGAGGGGCTGATGGTGATGCTCCTGCTTTGCCACCTCTCATACATGCAGGAAGAATGTTCTGAATGGGCAGAATTAATCCAAATAGGGTTTTCCCACAGTCTCCTTCACACATACAGTAATCAATTAACAATTTTAGGTTTTAGCATTAAAATAGTAACTTTAAATAACTTAGTTAACAATTTTACAAGTTACATAAATGATAGCCAAATTGTTTTAGCTGTAAACTCCTCTTTAACTAAAGGTAATGGTGGTTTTCTATATGGTAGCTACTTTTAAAAAATCTGATCTGGGATGAGAGACTTTAATAAATTTTTGTAAAATATTTTCGACTGATTTAACTTTTACTTTAGTAAACTTCATTTTTGTGTTTATTCCTTAAAAACTTCTTTTAAAGCGAGAGCTTTGAATTTGCCAGTCACAGTGAGTGGGACTCTGGAAAAAGATCCAGTGGCACCTTGTTCCCTTTCCCCTGTACTGGAGAGCTCAAAGCTTCACCTCTGAGGTATTTCTTTTTCAGATCTTTGTATTTTCCTAATTTGTTTTAGTGCCAAATAGTATAGTAAATTTCAACTTATCTTTAGCATCAAATTAGGAGCGACACTTTTCACTTTTCACAATTCCAAAAAATAACCAAAATGAATTCAATTAACTTTCAGTTGCATCCTGATACACAAAACTTTTATCTTTTAGGTGCGGCAGGAAATGGTTAAATGTTTCTTAGTCACCTCTTTGATCTGAGGGTAAAAAATTCCCTTTATATTTTTTTTGCTTTCTCTACACTCAAACTTGGCCAGAGTTAGAATGGAGAGAAAGAAATTTTCATCCTTTTAAAAATCTTAAAATTTCTGTTCACACTGTTCATAAAAAAGTTTATACTTTATTATTTTTTCTTATTCTATCCTGATACTTCTTGTATACTCTTTGACTTGATATTATCATCATATAACCTATATAATAAAATACTTTTTCTCTTTTTTTCTCTTTCCTCTCCAGCTGGCCATTTGTATTCTGGCAGGAAAGAAGGTAGACGGGGAGAGAAAGAGATAACAACATTCCAAAGAAAATCCAGTTGCATTATAAATCTTATAGAATGACAAATTGCTCACACTCAACTCATTCACAGAAAGACACAAAAACAAAGCAGATACATACAGAAAATGACAGGAAGAGTGTACTCACAGAAAATTGTCAGAGATTCCCTACAAAAATCAGATATTTGCTCGGTCCTCCAGATGGTAACGAAGGCCAGGTAAGACTTACTTTTCTTTTTATCTGTTTCTACATCTTCAGACTGTGTAGAGACCACTGCATCACACTTAATTGTTTGAGCACCCTCGACACTTTCAGTTCTTTTTTTTAATGTAAATTTTAATTTATTTTCTTGGTTATATCATTCATTTCCACAAGGTTTTGAGTTACAGATTTTCTCCCCTTTTTGTCCCTACCCCCCAGCCCAGAACATTGATCCCACTGTAAGACCCCTCCCACAATCTGTCCCCTTTTATGCCCTCCTCCAACACCTCTCTAGCTTTCCAGCAGGGTAGGGAGCTCCTCCCTGCCCCCATCCCTGTATGTATTATTTCCCAGTTGCATTTAATTGTATAG
>CM053595.1:235888630-235921677 GCA_028646575.1 Pseudocheirus occidentalis
GGGGTGTTGGAGGAGGGCATGGAAGGGAACAGATTGTGGGAAGGGCCTTACAGTGGGATCAATGTTCTGGGCTGGGGGGTGGGGGCAAAAAGGGGAGAAAATCTGTAACTCAAAACCTTGTGGAAATGAATGATGTAACCAAGAAAATAAATTAAAATTTAAAAAAATAAAATTAAATAAAAGTGGTTGCTTTGGGGAAGACAGAAGTTGCCTAACCTGGCCCCTGGCACACTTTCCTCAGGTAACATGATATACTCAACAGAAAAATAGAAACTCATTGGGCTAGCACACCAGGGGTCTGAAGTCTTCTCACCTGAGGAAGTTGGATTGAGGCAGCAGGAGGAAAGAAAGCAGGCAAGCAGGACTTAACAGAATTTTCTGTGGAAGTAAAAAAGCATGGTTGTACCTGGTACTTAGAACATAGTAGACTTAGGGCATAATGCAAAGGGAATCTAGGCAGTGCCCTGAATAAAGTAAGCGGATAGAGTAAAAGGATAGACCTGAGTTCAAATCCAGTCTCAGGCACTCACTGGCTGTGTGACCCTGGGAAGTCACTTAACCCTGTTTACCTCAGTTTCCTCATCTGTAACATGAGCCAGAGAAGGAAATGACAAACCGCTCCAGTATCTTTGCCAAGAAAATGTGGTCACAGAGTCAGATATGACTGAAACAACTGAACAACAATAAAAATAAATACTAGTTGATTGAGAGTCTGTGTCAGGGAATCATGACTGTTTTGCTTACATACTTAAGTAGTATGATAGAAGAAATACTGCAGTGGAATAAAAAACACTCATTTATGGGAAAGGAATAGTTTTAAGTCTTAAAACAGAATAAAGAATCAGAACAAAAACACCACCACCCTTGATTCGGCAACATCTTTATTCCAAGTTCTCACATAGTTGGGGGTGGGGGGGGTTAATCACTTCTCCCCTAAACGTGTGAACTAATCCTGGTTTTCCTAACTAATACGTACAGGTTATAGGGTAACACTTTAAACTATTTGCTTGATTAAAAAGCATGAATTCAACAATTCAGTCCTCATAAAATATGAGATAAATGGTCGCATATCAGAGATATCTAAAATGAATAGATGGAGGATTCCAGGTGTGGGAACAGAAGGCCTTAACAGCACAGTCATGGTCATTTCCTAAGTCACACTCTGAAACAAGACTTGAATGCTGCCGGCAAGGACGCTGCCAGGTGATTAGAAGAATACGGGTTGAAAATTTAAACATCACTTTTGCTCATTAATCTCCAACAGTTCGAGACAAACAAAAAGCAAAATTAACATGACTGTAAACTAAGCACTTGCTTCCCGTGGCTATCTGTTGCTTTGGCTTGCTGAGAGCGAAGCAGGCTGATCAAGGGTCCTCCCTGAGAATGGAGAGATTAGGGCTGCTTCAGAGAGCACACAGTTCGTCTTCATTACCCAACTCACTCTAAAGACAGGTGAGCACCATAATTAATCTTGGCTTCAATTTGGAGCGAAATAGGGAACCAGCCTCCCCATCCACTTAGTTATATGATGATCCCCTGGGCTTTGTCCAAAATGGTTAACATCGGCATAAAGCTTTTTCTCCTCTTCAGAAGACACAGGGAAGAAATGTCTGGGAAAGATCCATAAATTCTCTGAAAGCAGAAAGTTAAGATACTTCTCTAGGAAAGCTGTTGATTGCTACCTTGCCTAGTTTGGCACATATAAGTGTGGAGACTGAGGGCTTCTCCAATCAATGTGGCATATTTTCCAGCACAAGAAAGCATCACTCCCATATCCAATCATTGCTAAACCCTATTGATTCTTCTTTCCGATATCTTATCCCAGCTCTTTTCATTTTCATGCACTGTCTAGTGCAGGCCCTCAACACCTCTCCTCTGAAAACTGACTTACTCTTTTCTCTCCCTGCTTCACTCTTATCTTTCAATCTTTTCAGATAATCTTCCTAATGTATCATTTTGATCAACCTTCTCTCTACCCAGTTAAAAAAAAATTCAGTTGCTCCACATTACCTGTTATATAAAGTATAAACAGAAGCCTGGCATTTGAGGCTGCAAATTATTCTGCTTTTCCAGCCTTATTTTACATTATTCTCTATATTTATTTTATAGCCAAAATGAACTATTCACTGTTTCCCAGCCTTATCTTGTTCTCTCCAATCTCAGTGTCTTTGTTCACTCAATTCCTGATACCTGGATTGAATTCTACCCTCTAATATTGCTTGTGGAAATCTTTACTTTCCTACAAGGTCAGGCTTAGGTTCTATCTCCTGTTGAGGCAACAGACTTTCCTGGTAGCCAGCTGGAAGACTGGTGTTTTTTCTACAACAGCAGCAAGACAGGGAGCAATGTGGCAAGACCATCCTTTTCTCCTGCGACTTTTAAATGAATTGTTTGATAATGATTCTTTACAAAGGCCTTTGGATAAGTCTATTTCCAACTTCTCTGAAAGAACTAAGAAATACAATGAAGCAAATGGTAGAGAGAGTTGAAGATTTAGACTTAATCAGAAGCAGCTGGGACTACTTTCACCTCTTAGATGTAAAGCTACATTGTAGGAAAAATATTTTAGCCTAAATGTGATTAGGCAAATTCTTTGATGCCAAGGTAAGGAAAGTGGAATCAAATGGGGGAAGGATACAGGGGGCACAAAGCCCCTGTGAATTAAACAAATGAATTATGAAGTATTAACAATATTGGAATATTTTTATCCCTGTGTAGAAACAAGGAGCCTGGGAGAACTTGGAAAAGCTTTATTTTATAGTTTGAGCATTCTCATTTGGTAGGTGGCTTGTAGCTAGCTGCCTTTGTGATTTGTTATTCAGTCATGTCCAACTATTCGTTACCCTATTTGGGTTTTGTTGACAAAGATAATGGAGTGGTTAGCCATTTCTTTCCCCAGCTCATTTTACAGATGAGGAAATGGAGCCAGAGTTAAGTGACTTGCCCAGGGTCATACAACTAGTAAATGTCTGAGGCCAGATTTGAACTCAGGAAGATGAGTCTTCCTGACTCCAGGCCTGGCACTTTATACTATGGCACCACCTAGGTAAGGAGCCTTCCCCACCAACAATAATGAATAATGAAGCATACTTCCACTTGAAAAGGCTATATATATTCAATCCTGAGAAAATATTGTATCTCCTTTCTGAGGACAAACCTAGCTAAATCTGTAGGAGCTTATCACCAGTACACGGGCCACCTATAATGAACCCTTTAGCCATAACACCCCCATGAAAAATGGAAAAATACAAAATGGCCCTCAGCCCTGTGTAGCCTCCTTTACCTTCTCCAATGGAAATGGGACAAAGAATGCTAAGAATCACACAATTTTTATACCATCTAAAAACAATTTACTTGAGTATTGGCACTCTAATATGATATCTTTGTTGTCAAAGAAAAACAATTAATACTTATCTCTAGGGAAATAACATTTTTATTGATTTATGGTTAATCTAAATCCAAACATTGCTCTGCTTAGAGAGAGAAATATCCAAACTGACAGAATCCTCTCATGCCCTAGGATATCTCTCTCTAATGTGTCATTTGAAGTTCTAATTTATAGAATTCTTGAACACTCAAGACTGATCAAGTACCCAGAATTTAGGTAACAGTTCAGTTAACAGTTTTCTTTCCCAAACAGAACAATAGTCACAACTTCGCAATATACCCTTGGAGAGTCATTTTCATAAAACCATTCACTCTCTCTCAAAATTTCTCCTTCCAGCTTGTCAAAAGCAAGCTGATTTTTTTTCAAAATGTAGAAACCTAGCAGAATAAATCAAAATTGTATAGGAGTCAGATGAGGTACATATTATTCCCAATATTCTGTCTCCTGAAGAAGTGGTCCCAAAGAAGCTTCCAGATATTTTTATAGATATTTTATTTACTCACACAAAAGTTTGTAGAACATTAATTTAAAAAAATAGGACTGTAACTAGTTCTAAGACTGTTTCTATCAGTTAAATTCAATTCAATAAACATTAAGTGCCAGTCACTGTGCCAAGCTCTGGTGATAACAGAAACTCTTCTTCCTTTCTCAATGAGTTCAGTGACTAGTTCACAATCTTCCTCTCCTCATCAATTCCTTTCTTCGTACTATGGAGACTTTATTATACATATTGATGCTCCCTCAAAGATTTCTCTATGAACCAATTCATCTCTACACTGTCCTATTCCCTTGAGTCCCTGGTCTTTTATCACATGGTACCCCCTTTAAATCTCAGCCTTGGATCACTTCAGTTATCTGCCACCTTCCATCCTACTCAGTGTGTTGATAAGTGAAGGTAGAGAAAATCACACAACCATTCTGACTGGTTTCACTACAAAATTATGTAACATCACCTCAACTGGATCTTCACTGCTGTTAGGCAATCCTATTATACCTCCCTTATCAATTCACTATCCCACTTATCACAGCAACTTTTCCAAACCTTTTCATCCTTCAAGCCTTCCATGACTTCTCTTCTCCTCCCTGTCTCAGCTGAGAATCTTGCCTCGTGTTTTAATGAAAAAATTAAGACTTCACCAAGAACCCTCTTTTCTCCCCTCTCCTTCATCTCATATTACTCAGAAACCTTCTACTACTATGTTCTCCTTCACTCCATTTTGCATGAAAAGGTGGCCCTTCTCCTTACCAAGGAGAAGCCCCCTACCTGCACAAGTGATCCTGTTCCATCCAATTTCCTCCAGTAGATCGCCACTTTTACCATCCCAACTCTCTCACTTAACTTCCACTATTTCCTTTATACTGATGGCTTTTCTTCAGCTTATACATATATATTCTTGTATCTACTCCATCCTCAAAAACCCCTCACTTGATCCTTCCATCCCCCCTAATTATTGTTGCATGTCTCTTTTGCCTTTTGTGGCTAAATTCCTAGAGAAGGCTGTCTACAGTCAGTACTTTCATTTCTTCTCCTCTCACTCTCTTCTTAACACCCTACAATCTGGCTTCCAACCTCATCATTCCAATCAAACTGTTATTTCCAATTGTATTTCTTTCCAAAGTTACCTAAAGAACAGGTCCAACCATGCTATTCCCCTACTTGATAAACTCCAATGACTCCCTATCACCTCCAGAATAAAATACAAATATTTATTTCCAAAGTTACCAGTGATCTCTTAATTCCCAGATCCAATGCCTTCTTCATCATTCCTGACTTCTTGGCAGCCTTAGATCACTGTTGACACTCTTCTCCTTAGTGTTTTCTTTTCTCTAGTTTTCTTACTCTTAGTTTTGTTCCTGCCTATCTAACTACTCCTTCTTAATTCCCTTTACTAAATCTTCCAGGTCCTTCCCTCCTCCCTCTACATTATTTCACTTAGTGATCTCATCATCTTCTATAGATTCAGTAATCAGCTCTTTGCTCATCATTCTCAAATTTACTTAACCTATCTGACCTACCCTCTCTGCTGACCTCCAATCTCACATCTCCAACTGCCTATTAAAAATCTTGAATTGGATGTCCTGTAGACATCTTAAACGCAACATGTACAAGACCAAACTCATTATCTTTCCCAAAAACCTCTCCCACCTTTCAAATTTCCCTATTACTTTAAAGGGCACCACCCTCTTCCTAGTACTCCAGGCTTACAACATAGATGTCAACCTCAGCCCCTTACTATCTCTTACCCCATTCCAAATCAAATCTTTGGCCAAAGTCTACCAACTTCACCTTTCTAACATTTCACAAATATGCCTCCTTCTCTTCTCTGATACTGTCACCACCCTGTTGCCATACCCTCATCTCCTCACACCTGGACTATTACAATAGTCTGCTGGTGAGTTTGTGTAAAGCCAAGCACAAGCAGCTTTCTAGAGGACTGCTACTATGAATAGCTTTAAGGTTCTGCTCAAATAGCATAGTGAATTCTCTACTTATTCAGCAATAAACTAAAGCAAAACATTCACAGAAACCAAAGTTCAATATTCACAATGATTTAACCTAATAACTTACTACTAAAGTGGCCACACAGTTTTAAACAAAAGATATTATTCAATAAGTCACAATCTGAATTAATCAATATAAAGTACCCTCTAAAGTCTTCTTTCATCTTGATTGGAGACTAGCTTCCAATCATCCTTAACTCAATCATCCTTAAGGGGTACAAAGTACAAAGTTCTCCCACCCCTAAGTCACAGTAAATCATGATCTTGTTAGCACTAAGTACCCAAGAAAAGATCCTTTGGTCTTGACTCAAAACTGACTCCCAAACTCCATAGTTCTCTTCCATGCTCTCATTTCTTGTCTGAATTCACCCAACCATCAGCTGGATTCACAGGTAGGCAACTCTCAACTGCTGGGCCAGCTCCTGGTCCAATTAAACACATCAAGCTTAGCAGAACCACAACAACATTTAGGCACATTGCCAGCACCATCATCAGTTCACTTTCTGCCTCTGAAATCAACACAGAACAGAAGACAGGTTCTCTGAGAAATCAACACAAATCATCAGTAAAGTCCCAGGACCTCTGAAAACATCAGTAAAACACTCCTTCAGGATTTCTGTAGACAGACAACAATAAAGTCCTCTTTCAGGGCTTCTGAACCAGCAGTAAGATCCCAGGGTTTCTGTAACAACAGCAATGTCCTCTGTCAGCAGACAGATCTGACGAAGTAACATCAACACAGACAAAGTGCCAGCACCAAAGCCATGTTTCCTCCCAGTTGATGTTCCTGCTTTTATATAGCAAGTTCCTCCCACTGTGGGCTTCACAGGTTCTGTTTCTAAGAAAGACTTGATATAATCACAGGTGAGACTCATAGACACTTGAAGCACTGGAACAAGGAGCTAAGTACTTAAACAAGGAGCTAAGTACAATTTTGCTTGTCATTACAGTTTGCCTACCACAAGTCTCTCCCCACTCCAATCCAGCTTCCATTCAGATGCCAAAGTGATATTCCTAAAGAAGAGGTCTAACCATGCCATTCCCCTACTTGATAAACTCCAGTGACTCCCTATTGTTAAGGTTTAAGGTTTAGATTAGAGTTGCTCAAGGCCCCAAAATATCAACATGCTGGGTCCTGCTGAGTGAGTTTGACTGAAATCTTCTCTCAAAGTAAAGCAAAGTTTATTAAAGATTCAACATAATGGGTAGACTCTTTTTATTTTTTTACATTTGCAAAAAATGTGTAATTTTATTTAATCAGTTTTGATATTCTAGATCCTTGAGGGATAGAGCATCACTCAGATCCTGTGTCCAATGGCCTTGGCAGGCAGATTGCTTCTGAACTTGGCTCAAACCATTCCACTGTTTTCATTTCCTCCAGATAACTCTTGTTCTGTTTGGTTTCCCACCAGTGTTGTTTTTGGCTTTGTATACATAAGCACATCTCTTTCCCAAACAGAATTCAGTTTCATCCCGTGCAAAGACGTCTTTAATTTTCAGAAGAGCTGTATTTTCTCTCTGGTTTCGTAGGCCTTCCTCATAGCCAGCAAAAATGGCCTTGAACCACAGTCCTCCAGGTATTGCTGTTCTAGAAGTCCTGTTTCCACCAGGCCTCCCAAGCTCCAAGATGGAGGAAAAAGGAATGGGTAGACTCTTTTTTTTTTTTGTCTATATAATATTTTTCTTTTCTTTTGGAATGGGTAGACTCTTAAGGAGCCTAAGTATTTGTGATGCTTGTCAACACAAGCAGGCCAGAATAATCTGACACAGAGTTAATCTGTGCTAGATTGAATTCCCAGCCCCTTCATGGAAGCAAAATGGGTCTTATATACAAAAAGGTTGTGGGAAGATTCTAGGGGTGATCTAGAAGAGGAATTTGGAGAGGGTCCTGAGGAAGAGTCCAAGGAGGATCTTGAGGATTAAGGGCAGGAAGTAGCTGAAGGCTTCCTGGAGATGACAGACAATGAAGGGCTAGGCTAGGTTATGGATAACAGATTTGGGTATAGCTATTTTGATAGTATCAAGGGTGGCAAGTAGCTGGACAATGGAGGGCTAGGCTAGGTTAAAAGTATCAAAGATTTGGGCCTAGCTATAATGAAAGGCTTATGGCCTCAGGCAAATGTCTCATCCAGTGGGAAGATTCAATCAGAGTTCAAGGAGTTTCCCAGGGCCTATACCCCATTACCTATCACCTCTAGAATCAAATACAAAATACTGTTTAGCATTCAAAATACTTCATAACCTAAGGCCTCCCTCCTTTCTGAGTCTTCTTATACCTTACATTCTCCCCTTCAAGATATTTTTTGATCTAGTGATACTTGCCTCTTTGGTGTTCCTCATACAAGCTACTCCATCTCCTGACTCCCAGTATTTTCATTGGCTGTCCCCCATGTCTAGAATGCTCTTTCTTACCATCTCTACCTCCTGATTTCCCTGTCTTCCTCCAAGAGTCAATTAAAATTCCACTTTCTAAAGAAAACTTTCTCAGTCTCTCTTAATTATAGTGCCTTCCATCTGTTGATTATTTCCAATTGAATAGTTTTAGTTAAAAATCAAGGGATTTGTTCTAGAATGTTCACTCCCCTAAAACTGTATTTTAACACACTGTACATTTTTCTTTGTTCAAGCTTTCTGTAAAAATTACCTTTTCTTCAAAAGACTTCCACAGCCAACTAAACAGAGGTGAAGAACCCTTTAAAACTTTATAAGACATTTTGTGGAGCTAAGCTGCCTAGTGTTGCTGACTTATGATCAGGCTTATCAAATCTGACAATTTAAGAGAAAAATCTACCTCTGCTGGGAACACGGTAAGAGGATATTTGTGCATGTCTGTTTATGTCCATATTTGTAGCCACTTTGTGTGTTATATATGGTGAAACTTAAACTCCATTGGTGTAAGGTCTTCCTTTAAACTATAGTCTATGATCACATACAGAATCTGGGACTAAGCCAATTTCAGCTGCACCAGTCCTCTGATGGACCCTTGACAGGGATGCTTCCCTTGCCCTCGTCTTGTCATTGGGCATCAGATTTCTAAGGACCAGTGGTCTAATCCATGAGCAGGAGTTTAATTGCTCCCAAACACTCTAGGAATTCCACCTTATAGTTCTCTGTCCAGGGATTCCCAGATGGCTAAAAGGGACAAATGTATTACCTTCTTCATTGTTGGTTGGTGGTTTAATTTAGTGGACATAAATATGCCCTGTTTACAGACATGCTAGCTAGCATGTACATACTGCTTTAAGGTTTGCAAAGCACTATATAAATGTTATCTCATTAACACAACAATCCTGGAAGGTAGGTGTTGCTATTATTCCCATTTTGCAGATGAGGAAACAAAGGCACATAGAGGTTAAGTGACTTGCCCAGGATCCCCCAGCTATTGTCTGAGGCAAGATTGTAGCTCAGATCCAGAGCTCTATTTACTGCGTCACCTAGCTGCCTCAGGAGTGACTGAGCTTTTTTTTTTTTTTTCCTTTTCTTTGTTTAATTTTTTTCTCAATTACATGTAAAAAATTAAAAAAATTTTTTTTTTAATTTTTGAGTTTCAAGTTCTCTCCCTTCCTCCATCCAACCCCCATTAAAAAGGCAAGCAATCTGATACAGGTTACAGATGTACAATCATGAAAAACATATTTCCATATTAGTCATGTTGTGAAAGAAAACAAAGAAAAGGAAAGAGAGGAAGGAAGGAAGGAAGGAAGGAAGGAAGGAAGAAAGGAAGGAAGGAAGGAAGGAAGGAGGGAAAGAAGGAAGGAAGAAAGAAAGGAAGGAAGGAAGGAAGGAAGGAAGGAAAGAAGGAAGGAAGGAAGGAAGGAAGGAAGGAAGGAAAGAAATTCTTAAAAAGTGTACTTCAATCTGAATTCAGACTCCAACAGTTCTTTCTCTGGAGATGGAAAGCATTTTTCATCATGAGTCCTTTGGAACTGTCTTAGATCATCGTATTGCTGAAAATAGCTAAGTGATTCACAGTTGATCATCATGTGATATTGCTGTTACTGCGTACAATGTTCTCCTGGGTCTATTCACTTCATTCTGCATCAGCTCATGCAAGTCTTTCCAGGTTTTTCTGAAAACTTCCTCCTTATCATTTCTTATAAACAATAGTATTCCATAACAATCATATGTAATTTGTTCAGACATTTCCCAAATGATGGACATCCCCTCAATTTCCAGTTCTTTGTCACCACAAAAAGAGATTCTATAAATATTTTTGTACATAGAAATCCTTTTCCTTTTTAAAAAAAAATATCTTTGGGTTACAGACCCAGCTATTGCTAGGTCAAAAGGTATGCACAGTTTTATAGACTTTTGAGCATAGTTCCAAATTGCTTTCCAAAATTGTTGAATATCTTTATAACTCCACCAATAGGGCATTAGTGTCTGTTTTCCCGCATACTCTCCAACACTTATGTTCCTTTTCAGTCAAATTAGCTGATATGATAGGTGTGAGGGGATACCTCAGAGTTATTTTAATTTGCATTTCTCTAATCAATAATGATTTAGAACATTTTTTCATAAGACTATAGATAACTTTAAGTTGTCTTAAAATTGCCTGTTCATATCCTTTGACCGTTTAATAGATATGGTCAATGTGGGATGGTTTGTATGCTTATAAATTTGACCTAGTTCTCTATATATTTGAGAATTGAGGCCTTTATCAGAAAAATTTGCTGTAAATTTTTCCTAGTTTTCTACTATCCTCCTAATCTTAGCTATATGGGTTTTGTTTTCCTAAAACTTTTTAATTTAATGTAATCAAAATTGTCCCATTTTACTTCCTGTGATCTTCTCTTTCTCTTGTTTAGTCATAAATTCTTCCCTTATTTGTAGATCTGATAGGTAAACTGTTCTATACTCCCCTAATTTGCTTATGGTATCAACCTTTATGTCTAAATCATGTACCTGTTTTGACCTTAATTTGGTAGATGGTGTGAGATGTTGGTCTATGCACAATTTCTGCCAAATTGCTTTCTACTTTTACTAGCAGTTGTTGTCAAATAATGAGTTCTTGTCCCAAAGGCTTGGATCTTCCAGTTTATCAAACACTAGATTACTGTGGTCATTTGCTAGTGTGTATTATGCACCTAATCTATTCTACTAATTCACCACTTTATTTTTTTGCCAGTACCATATTGTTTTGATGATTATTGTTTTGTAATAAGTTTGAGATACAGTATGATTAGGTTACTTTCCTTCATATTTTTTTCATTGATCTTTTTGATATTCTTCACTTTTTGTTCTTCCAGATAAATTTTGTTATTATCGTTTCTAGCTCTATAAAATAATTTTTTGGCAGTTTGGTATGGCAGTAAATAAATTAATTAATTTAGGTAGAATTGTCATTTTTGTTATATTCCTGTGGCCTACTCAGAAGCAATTACTATTTTTCTAATTGTTTAGACCTGACTTTATTTGTATGAAAAGTATTTTGTAATTATATTCATATAGTTCCTGGGTATGTCTTGGCAGTTAGACTCCCAAGTATTTTCTATTGTCTGTGGTTATTTGTAATTTCTCTTTCTATGTCTTGCTGAGAAGCTGGTCTTAAAATCAGTACATTGCCATAGTAAAAAGTGTATGTGATCCCTCAATATCACAATGTCCCCTAGGAAATGCTTGACTTGTTGCTTAAGAAATCTTCCTGGTAATTTTGGAGTGATTGAAAAAAATTGGTCAAGACACTCTCTTGTTTGGGAGTGTTGAGTTCAGCAAATCCTCAGGAATGGGAAACAAGACTAGCAATACTAACATTCCTCCAAAAAAGACCAGAGCACCTGTTATAAGTGTAAAGCTGTAGTCAGGCTCCTGTGGGCCAGTGAATTTTGAGAACAGAGCCTCTACTATGCAAGTGTACTGAATGTCCAACTTCAGAAAAGTTCAGGGAGCTTCAGGATGGGGGACAAAGCACATTAAAATGTCCTAGGAAGAGTTGGCATTTGTATGTTACCCACTGGAGAAATGAAATGTATCGATTCTTATTTAACATGATTTGGGTGATATTTTTCCAAAAAGGGTCTTTTAAATTAGAAGTTCACTCAATATATTGTTGTGCCAACAAATGGTTTCTAGCAATGGAACGTTTGTTGTGAATTTTGCGTAAAATCTTTTCAGAAAGGGGTGTTTTGTCTTTAACAAAGATAAAGGTAGTTTATAAATTTTTGGTTTTGTTTCTGTTTCCCCCCTAATTACTGAGAAAAAAAGAGGGGGAAAGGGGAAAAAACCTCAAGTTGTTCTGTAGTGAGAGGTTGCCAGTCTTACCTGGTATTAAGAATCACAGGATACAGGTCTTGTTTTCTTAACTTTTCCCTACAATTTAGAGAGAAGGTTATTTTAAATAACTTCAAGAAATGAAGCAACTCAGAAAAAGTCAAGTAAAATTGTTTTGAGAGAAAAAAAGTTTTCATTTTAAGAGGCTGACTCAGCTCCTTCCAAATGATTTGATGTAACTTAATTATCTCTTAGATTAGAACAAAACCACCTAGAAGGAATTAGAACACGCATTTTCAAGTTCTTAAGTAAAATACAAAATTAGAAATGTTTTACTTTGTAAAAGAGAAACTGCCTTTAAAACTGGATGTTTCCACTCTAATCACATAAAAGCAAACTTTTACAATGAATTTGGGGTAGATATAGATACATATATATACCAAGCTAATTTGCCAAATAGAAGAATTCAGTGAAAAAAATAAACTAGAACTGAAAACAGTTTGAAATATGATTTGCATGCAGAGAAGTATAAACAAATTAATAACATTTGAAAGGAAGTAAAATGATGAATTTAAAGACAAATGTGACTCTGTGAGTTGGAAGAATCAGTCTGAGTCAATACAAATCAGTAACTACATAAGCAGAATTAAATAAAATGAAAGATAGTTTATACCAACACTGTAGAAAACTTGAAGCTCAATTAGAAAACAGTAAGAAATTCATGAAGATGCCCCACCATGGTAGAAAATGTAAAAATGCTATTCAATATGTAATGGTATTACCTCACCTTGAGCCTAGGTGATCCTGTAGGAGGAAGAAAATAGAAATAGTGACACAAATATGGTCTTGATACCTAAACCAAGGATAGTCATAACAGAGAAAAAAACTGGAATTCAATAAATATTGATGCAAAAATTTTAAATGAAATATTAATAAGGAGACTAGAGCAACATATTACAAAGATTATATACCAGTTTGGATTTTTACCAGGAATGCAAAGGGTACTAAAGTACATGGGTAGCACAGTCAATGATGCAGTAGTAATATTCTATGAGCATAATGGATGATATTAATAACAAAACAACAAAAACATATAATTATGTCAATAGATGCAGAAAAAGCCTTTGATAAGATACAATACCCATTCCAAAATATAAGAATAAAAAGAGT
Source organism: Pseudocheirus occidentalis (assembly GCA_028646575.1). Classification (NCBI taxonomy): domain Eukaryota; kingdom Metazoa; phylum Chordata; class Mammalia; order Diprotodontia; family Pseudocheiridae; genus Pseudocheirus; species Pseudocheirus occidentalis. The sequence goes on from CM053595.1 coordinate 235,901,901, forward strand.
TCTCCTTAAAATAATAAATAGTATCTATCTAAAAGCAAGAGCTTTCATTATCTCTAATGGGGATAAGATAAAGGTCTTTCTACAAAAGATTAGGGGTAAAGCAAGATTGTCTATTATCACCATTACTATTCAACAAAATGCTAGAAATATTAGTGCTAAATAGTATAATGAGATAAGACAAAGAATTGGAGGAAGAAACACAAGCAAAAAAAGAAACAAAATTATCACTTTTTGCAGATAATGTGATGGTTTACTTAAAGAACCCTAAAATCAACTAAAGAACTGATTGAAACAACTTCATTGAAGTTGCAGTATATAAACCCACACAAATTATCAGCATTTCTCTAAATTACTCCAAAAAATCCAGCAGGAAAAGATAGAAAGAGAAATTCCATTTAAAATAACTTCAGATAGTATAAAACACTTGGGAATATAACTGCCAACCCACATAATCTTTATGAATACAATTAAAAAGTAATCTTTATACTAATAATTTAGCTCTAAATAATTGAAGAAATATTATTTCTCATGAGTAAGCTGAGCATTAATATAAGAAAAATTATAATTCTACTTAAATCAATTTCCTTATACAGGGCCATGACAATCAAACTACCAAAGGATTACTCTAGAGAGCTGGTAAAAAAAAAATTTTTTAATTGCATGGAAAATTTCCAAAAGTTAGTTGGAACCTGATCATATCACGTTGATGAACAATATTTAAGGAAGCAGCTATATAAATACATTTAGCCTGGTACCCCTTCTCTTTGAGAAGAAAAAAGAAGAAATGAAAGATCAAGCATATCAAAGGAATTTATGAAAAAAAGTGAGAAGGAAAAAAGTCTGACAGTACTATACCTCAAACTATACTGCAAAGTTGTAATCATCAAAACAATTTGGTATTAGAAATAGAGAGTTTGATCAGTAGGACACATTAGGTACACAATGTACATTTGCAAATAAGTGGAGCAGCCTGATATTTGACAAACCCAAAGATCTTGGCTACAGGAGCAAGGACTCACTATTTGACCAAAAAAAAAAAAAAAAAACAACTGTAGGGAAAACTGGAAAGCAATCTGGAAGAAACTAAGTAAAGACCAACATTTCATACCATATATTAAGATAAGATAATGGACCTCTATTGTTTGGTAAGAGATGATGAAAGGGATTGTTTTAGAAAAATCTGGAAACACTGACATGAACTGGTGCAAAGTGAAATGAGCAGAACCAGAACAATACAATGAAGACAAACAAGTTTGAAAGACTCAGAAACTCTGACCAACACAATAAAAGCAACCATAGCTTCAGAGGATTCATGATGAAACATAATACATCCCTCCAAAGACAGAGGTGATAGAATGGAGATTGAAACTTTTTTTGGACATGACTAATGAGGAGAATTTGTTTTGCTTGACTATATTGCTCTGTCTATCTGTCTACCTATCTAACCCCTGTTTCAAAGTCTCTTGGTATAAGATGACCTGCTGAATGGTGGAGATGAAAGCCCTGCCCTGCATGAGGGCAGGGCAGAGTTGGTGAGAGGTGAGAGAGCTCAAGCTTTATGTTCCCTTTGGAGACTCATCAAGTTTTGAGTCTTCTTTGAGTATCAAGTTGTAAAGCACTTTGAGTGCTTCTGGCTTCCCACTTCAAGCAAAAAGATAGAAGAGGTTAACCCCACTCAGGTTGCTGAAGGTAAAGACTCTGGGAAGTCATGAGAACAATGGGCAGTCTGCATCATGTCCTTATTCCCACCTTGCTACTCTAGAGACTTTTAGGAATTTCCCCTTGGGTAAGATCAAGGGTACTCTCTCTCGCATGAGCTGTTATCTTGCTCCCAGTGGGAGAGTTCCTTCACTCTGCATTACCTTGCAAATGATCTCCGTATACCTTCTCTGATGTCTGTTCTGCTATAGAATGCATAAGTAGGTTTCTTTACTATTCACACTATGTGTTTGTTGTAAAATTTGTATTAGGTGAGAGAAGGGTAAAGCCTTGGATATAGAGCTTAGGGTTCTCTCCAAAATGACAAAGAGCTTGAAAGTTAGATGGAATCTAATCACATGCCCCAGATGAACAATATTTAAAAGAGTAGATAGATATACTTCTGGTCTGGTACCACCTCTCTCTGAGAAGAGTAACATGGCTCCTAACCCTGACTTTCTATTTCCCATCCTGGTAAGAATGAAAGTTTCCCTTGAAGAATGGTGGAGGGGAGAAGAGGCTAGAGATGTATATTCTACCTCCCTTCAAGTCACACAGAACAACAGGTGTTAAGGCCACATGCGGGCCTCACTACACATGTCGGCTACATACTCTGCTACATATGAATTTGCTTTGCTTGGCTGTGTGTGTGTGTACACATGCATTTCTCCTTATGTGTATTTCTTCATATGTTATATATATATGTATATATATATATATATATATATATATATATATATATGATACAGACCATCTATATAGAATAAATTAGAGATAACAGGACTGCTGTTTTCTAGGCAGCAAGGCAATTTTCTAGATAGAGCACTGGACCTGTACTTAGGAAAACCTGAGTTTAGCTCATTTCTAGCTAAATGCCTTTGTGCAAGTGACTCAGTCTCTGTCTCAATTTCCTCAACTGTGAAATGAAGTTAGTAATAGCTTCCTCCCAGTGTAGTTGTAAGGATTAAATGAGATAATTTTTGTAAAGCATTTAGCACATTGCCTTGCACGTAGTAGGCATTTAATAAATACTTGTTCCTTTCAAATTCCTATTCCCTGTCCCTCCAGTAATTTTTCTTCCATCGTTCTAATAACAAAAAGTAGTATACATCTCTTGCTTCTAATTGGTTCCTATTTGTTATGGTATGGTACTGATAGGAAAGTATTTAAATCTTTAGGCTTTGTCACTCATACTCATAGTTTGCTTTTTAGTGGTCAGCTCCATTTCAATCAATGTCTCTCCAGCAAAAGGGATTTGGGGGAGATGGTGGTATTTGTAGTTCTGGTTTGTTCTGGTTTATCTTGCCTTCTGTTTGGTACCAGAACATGAAGGACCATACTAGTTCCAGTCCTCAACACCATGATGGTTACCAGAGCAGTTTCAAATTGGGTCTATCTATAACTATTAATCCATTTTTAAAGTTTTTCCATCAACAAGTATAACTTTACTCAATTGTATTTCCTTTTTTTTTTCAAAAGAATCTTTTTTTAAAAAAAATCAAAAACAAAAATGTGACTATGTACACGATAGGAAATCTTTGTTTTTGATTCATGGTATGGAAAGAATTTAATATTATTGCAACCATTTAAAAGTTATTTTTAGTTCTTTTGGTGATTATGGCTTTTCTGAATGAAATTTATGCTACCATCCTGCTCAAAGTATGTAATAATATCTAAAAGTAAATTATATTGGACATTTCTAAAATACAATTATAGTTCCGATTCTTAGGAACACACTTGCATGATGCCAACAAGGGCACTTACCGAAAAAGTGGTATTATCAGAGCCTGATTCATTAACATTTCAGGTTTATTTTTATTGATAACATTGTTCTTCAGTTGTCCAGTCATGTCCAACTCTTTGTGACCCTGTAGACCATATCGCACCAGGCCTTTCTATCTTCCACTGTCTCCCAAAGTCTGTCCAACCTCATGATTGATTATTAATATTAGAAACAAGTTATTTTTCTTATCTTATTCAATGTAGTTCAGATAAAAATTCATATTCTATGGGGTATAGAAATCCATCTTGCCCTGCAAGAAAGTAAGGGGGAAAGGACTAAGGGGGGAAATGAAGGAGGATATAAGATAAGGCAGACTGGGGGAAGGGGTAATCAGTATGCTTACATCCTGGGGTGGAGAGTAGGAGAGAGATGGGAGAAAATTTGGAACTCAGAATCTTGTGGAAATGAATTTGAAAACTAAAAATAAATAAATTCTTTTTAAAAATTCATATTCTGCAGCCATTTGCTTTTTGTACTTCAATATAAGTGTTAGGATGTCAATTCATCTTTTGTAGACACACTGTAAGTATTCTAGGTTCGACTCAAATAGCAAACAGGAAGACAAAGTTAATCAATATACCATCTTGTTTCAATGTGATTTTTATTTTTTCTGCTAGCTCTCTGTGTTTTGAAAGCTTTTTAATTCTATACAGCTTGGAAAGTATGAGTATTTTGCACAGCAACATCTCTTTAAAATGTTCCTAAATTGTTTGGATTAATGTCATGTCTGAGTAGTTGTAAACCACAGTCCTGTCTGTGATAATGGTCTGGTCCTAGTACAATATGTTGGTTCAGATTTTAAGGACATTTTGAAATTTGTATTTGTAGTATCGAGATTTGCCATCTGTCTGTTCATGAAAGACAGAGAGATTTGATTCATAATTTTTTGCCACTAGGTCGTGTCTTCCTAGTGTGAGGGATAATTTAAAGTGAAGTTTCCCCATTCTGAAAAATCAAATCTAGAACAGCTTTGGTATTCACTAAGCCTAGGTTTAGAGGTCACCTGACCTTCCAGGAATCTGGGGTTTAGAGCAATAGAGACCCTCCCCAGTGCCACCTCAGCACAAGATATGCCAAATAAGGTTAAGACTGCTTTCATTAGACAACCACATGTTTCTGGGGCCTTTGTCCCAAGGATAGAGTCCTGAGCTTAGGTTGTGGGTGAGCCCTGCTACCAATAAGAGTGAAGGCCAGTTGGGGGCTTGGGGTTCTGCATTAGAAGGTTATATAACCATGGGCTGGCTCTCTCCCTGTAATCATTGTAGCTGTTTCCCTGGCTCCAACTGGAGACAAACCACTTTTGGCTACATTTGATAAATGCAAGAGTGTGAAACTGTTACCTGCCTTTTCTGTAGCTTAATGAAATGAAACCTGGTTATTCCAGCAGAATTTCTATAGATCAGTTTTTGGGGGGGTTTTGTTCTTTTTTGGTGTGTTTTTTTACTATGTGCTCTGACAATTACTATCAATTCTATCCCTTCTTTTATTGCTGTGGTTGTCATCTTGTTCTTACCTGTTTGGAAAGGGTTCAGATAGAACTAGTCTGAGGACAAGTTATTATTCTGATATTAGTATGTTACATTGAATGTTCTGCAGGCTTTCAGAAGTAGATAAAATAACTGCTTGGAATTTTGTTTGTTTTTTTGATTTTGCATCACAAGTGAATAAGAGTATTAGAATATAAACTCATTTCTTAAATTGTTGTTGTCCATAGCCAATAGCAACTTTCCTTCTCCTATTTCTTTTACTTTAAAACTTTAAGGGAGGGAGTGGGGCACAGCAGAACGGCTAAGTGGTGCAATGAATAGAGCACCAGCCCTGGAGTTGAAAGGACCTGAGCTCAAACACTTGACACTTAACTAGCCATGTGATCTTGGGCAAGTCACTTAACCCCAATTGCCCTACCCTCCCCCCTCAAAAATAAAACCCCAAAAATACTTTAAGGGGGAAGCTAGGTGGCACAGTGGATAGAGCATCAGCCCTGCAGTCAGAAGGTCCTGAGTTCAAATCCCAAATCTGACACTTGACCCTTACTAGCTGTGTGACCCTTGGGGAGTCACTTAACACCCATTGCCTCCATTAATATAAAAAACCTTTTCTTTCTGTTAGTCCTTTAAGAGAAGACCTCAGGGTAATTTCCCAAGAGGTAGGTTTTCCTTTGGTACAATAAGAGTTTCGGTCCATCAAAAGACTGTTCTCCATTTAAAATTATCTTAATTTAAGACAGCAGAATGGATGCAAAACCAAACCCCATGGCTCCCCTCTTCCTTCCCCCCATTTAAATTCACTTTACATGGAAATATAATTAATGTAGGAGAATACCATGCCTACTAGTCTTAGAAGTTTTGTTTTTAAAATTAATATCAACAGTGTTTGCCATCACCATGACACACTTGTATCTTTGTTAGCTAGAGGAAAATTATTTTTTGGCAAGGCTGAACATTTCAAAGAAAATGGTAAGGATTTTCTCCTGTTTCCTACAATGTTTTAGCAGAATGTATGAATAGCGGAATTGTTAGGTTTCTATTTAAGATTCAACAAACATTTATTAAACCCAGGTACTATGCAGAAAGTAATATTAGCAGCTGGAAAATATTAAGTTTAGTTCAGTTAGAGTACTATTCTCAAGAATACAGCCCAATAAACAGATAAGACACCAGTACAGATAACTGCAGTATGCGATGTGATGTCATATGTGAATTAGAGAGTGACAAAACAAAATGTTATGTGAGATTTGGCGGGGGGGGGGGGCTGCAGGGGAGATATTGTTACTCAAAGTACGAGGACAAGAACTCCAGTTAATAGCTTAAACAAAAATATAGAGGAATGAGAATGTTGTGTGTCTCAGGATACATGGTTTAATTTGGTTGGACCAGAGACTGTTTGCACAGGAATCATATATGATGTCTGGAAAGATACACTGGCACCAGGCTATGAAGGGGGTTGAACTTTACATAGTAGGTGTAGGGAGTCATTGAAGATTTTCAAGCAGTAATGTGACTAGAACTCTGTATAAAAAGATATTCTAGCAGTGGAATGAATGATGAGTTGGAAGAGTAAGGGGATAGAAGTAGGAAGATTTGTAATAAGACAATAACTTAGCAGGTGAACTTAACCATCCAAGACCACAGTGCCTTTATTGACTTGCACTGAGCTATAATAAAATTTCCAAATTATTTGTAATATTCACAAACATCTTTGTGAAGAACAATTAAATGAGTTTAAAAAATTTTAACATTAAAAGCATTTTTAAAGGCTTGCGTTGGAAATTCCTATAGCATTTTTTATTCTCAAAATGATCTCTAATTTATTTTACATATATATATATACATAATTATATAGAGATCTTATTTAATATACATATGTAATATTTTATTTTCCCCCAATTACATGTTAAAACAATTTTTAACATTTCTTAAAGTTTTGAATTCCAAATTCTATTCCTCCTTGCCTCCCTCTCCTCTGCCTTCCTTGAGATGGTATGCAATCAGTTATAGGCTATACATATGCAATCATGTAAAACATTTCCATATTAGTCATTTTGTGCAAGAAGACTTAAATTTTTTAAAAGAATGAAAAAAAGAAAGTGAAAAAATAGCACTCTTCAGTCTGTATTCAGACAATATCAGCTCTTTCTCTGAAGATGGACAATATGCTTCATTATTAGTCCTTTGGGGATTGTCTTGGCTCATTGTATTGCTGAGAATAGCTAAGTCATTCACAGTTGTTCATCATATAATATTTTTATTATTGTGTGCAATGTTCCCCCTGGTTCTGCTCACTTCACTTTGCATCAGTTCATATAAGTCTTTGTAGGTTTTTTGTGAAATCATCCTGCTTTTCATTTGTTATAGCACAATTTATTATTATAGCACAATTCATTTATTATAGCACAATAATATTCCATCACAATCATTTATTGCAGCTTGTTTAGCCATTCCATTGTTTAAAATACCATATCCATTTGATTTCCAATTCTTAGAAACCACAAAAAGAGCTGCTATATCTTTGTATAAATAGGTCATTCCCTCTTTTTTATGTCTTTGGGATATAGACCTAGGAGTGGTGTTGTATAATGTTATTTTTTAAAGCAGCTCTGTATAGTAGAAAGAGTATTATGTGTCAGAGGATCTCAGGTCTCAGGTTCAGCTCTACAGCTTACTACCTGTATAACTCTAGGTAAATCAGAAGTTCCTTTCTTTGTTTTGTTTTTAAAGTGTTGTGGATTTGTTTATTTTTGTTACTTAAACAGAAATACATTTTCTTTCCCTCCTACTATCCTCTTAGGGAATAAAAAGAAAAACAAATTTCTTGTTAAAAGAAAAAACATAGTTAAGGAAAACCAATGCTCCCATTGACCACATTCAAAAATTACGTTTCATTCTATACCTTGAATCAATCAGCTTTCTGTCAAAAGGCGAGTAGCATGCTCCATCATTGGTCTCCTGGAATCATGGATGGTAACTGTGTTGACCATAGTTCTTGTTGTGTTCAAAGTTTTGTCTTTATACTGTTATTGTTAGTATATAAATTTTCTTGGTTCTGTTTATTTCATTCCTCATCAGTTTATCAAAGTCTTCAAAACTAATAATTCTTGGGGTGCCTAGGTGGCGCAGTGAATAGAGCACTGGCTCTGGAGTCAGGAGTATCTGAGTTCAAATCCGGCCTCAGACACTTAACACAAAAAACTAGCCGTGTGACCTTGGGCAAGTCACTTAACCCCAACTGCCCTCCAAAAAAAAAAAACTAATAATTCTTTGTGATATTGATGTTACAATATAAATTGATCTTCTGGTTCTATTTATATTACTCTGCATCAATTCATATAAATCTTTCCATATCTTTTTGAAATAATTTCTTTCCTGATTTATTATAAGATAGTAGTATTTCATCATCCTCATATATCATAATTTGTTCAGCTATTCCCCAAATGATGGATATTCTCTTAGGTTCCAGTTTTTTCCCATCACAAAAAAACTGCTATAAATATTGTGGTGCATATAGGATCCTTTCCTCTTTGTTTGATCTCTTTTGGGTATAGACCTAGCAAAGGTATAGCAGGATCAAAGGACATGCACTGTTTAGTAATTTTTTTCTGTATAATTCTTAACTGCTTTGTATAATGGCTGAACTAGTTTATTGGTCCACCAAAAGTACATAAATGTTCCTATTTTCCCACAGTCCCTCTAAATTTATCATTTGTATTTTTTATTATCTTTGAGAATCTAATGGATGTATAGTGGAACCTCAGAACTGCTTTAATTTTCATTTCTCTAATTATTAGTGATTTAGAGCTTTTTTTCACACAATCTTGGTTTCATTTCTTGAAAACTGTCTATGCATATCTTTAGGCCCCTTATCAATCAGGAAGTGATTCTTATAAGTGAATCTGTTCCTTATATTTTTTGGAGACTAGCAGAGAAATTTGCTGAAAAGATTTTTCCCAGCTAATTTAATCTCCATAACTTTATGAAATTTTTTTGTGCAAAAACTTCTTGATTTTGTATGATCAAAATTATCCTTTTTATCTTATACAATCCTCTCTATTGCCTATTTGGTTATGAAATTTTCTTCTATTCATATAACCAAGAGGAAATCTTTTCCATGTTTCTCTAATTTGTTTATGATGTGACTTTTTAGTTCTAGATCACATGTACATTTGGAGTTTAACTTGGTATAAGGTATGAGGAGTCAATGCAAACCCAACTTTTTACATATTGCCTATCCAATCCTCCCAGAATTTTGTTTAAAATACCATATCCTTATCCCAGTAGCTGGGTTCTTTGTGTTTTTGAACACTAAGCTGCTAGATTAATTTGTTTGCTTCTTATGTTGTGTAGCTCATATGTTCTGTTGATTACTGAAATAGATAATTTGATAAACAACATACCAAAATTTTGGGGATGTAGCCAAAGCAGTCTCAAAGGGAAAATATCTATCCCTAAACGCTTTCATTAACAAAAGAGAATAAACAGATTAATGAATTGGGACCATGACTAAAAAGTGAGCAAACCAGCAAATTAATAAGCCTGAATTAAACACTAAATTAGAAATCCTAAACATCAAGGGATAGATTGAGAAAATGGAAAACAAAACAAAAACAAAAACAAGGTGCTGATTTTTAAAGAATAATATAAAATATATAAATCATTAGTTAATTTTCTTTTAAAAGATGAAAGAAGAAAACCAAATTACCAGTATCAAAAATGAAAAAGTAGAATTCATAACAATGAAAAAAAATTAAAGTTTTTTAAAACTGTTTTGCCACACTAATAATACTATATACAAATAAAATAATATATTATACTAACAAATAGCATACTGATATACTATAAAATAATATATTGATATAAACTAATAAAACTGACAACTTAAATTAAATGAATATTCATAAAAATATAAAATGTCTGAGTTTATAAAACAAGATGTGGAGAACTTAAACAATATGACCTTAGAGGAAGAAGTTGAACAAGCCATAAATGGACTTCCAAAGAAAAATCCCCAAGACAAGATGTTTTCACAAGTGAATTCTATCACACATTCAAAAAATAATTAATTTCAGTATAATATAAACTGTTTGCAAAAGATAGCAAAAAAAGAGATCCTAACAAATTCTTTTTATGATACAAATATGGTCTTGATGGATAAACCACAGATAGTCAAAACAGAAAAAAGCAAAACTATAAACCAATATCCCTAATGAGCATACATGCAAACATTTTAAATAAAAATATTATCAAATATACTAAAACAACATATAAAAATTATACAATTTGATTGGATTTTTATCAGGAATACAAGAATGGTTTAATATTAGGAAAACTATACACAACCATATTAATAGCCAAAAAAACCAACAAAAATAATATGATTTTATCAATAAATGTAGAAAAAGCTTTGGACAAAATACAACACTCATTTCTGCCTTTAAAAAAATATTGGGAAGGTTAGGAATAATCAGACATTTCCTTAAAATGATAAGTAATATGTATCATAAACAAAGAGCTAGCATGATATACAGTAGGGATAAACTAGAATCCTTTCCAGTAACATCAAGGATGAAACAAGGATGTTGATTGTCACCACTTCTATTGACGTAGAGCTATAAATGCTAGTTATAGCAGTAAGACAAGAAAAAGAAATTATAGGTCTAAGTATAGGTGAAGAAGAAACAAAATGAGTACTTTTTGCAGGGATATGATAGTGTACTAAAGAACTGTAAGAGCTGACTATAAATTAATTGAAATAATAACTTCAGCAAACTTGCATGATATAAAATAAATCCACAAATGTCATCATCAACTCTACGTAATACCAAAATGCTCAGCAGAAAGAGACAAATCCCATTTAAAATTACTGCAGAATGTATAAAATGCATGCACATCTATCTACCAAGAGACATATAAGAACTGTATACATGCAATTATAAACAATTCTTTACAGAAAGAGACCTAAGTAATTAGAAAAAATATTCATTGCTCACGGGTAGAACAAATCAATAAAGTTATAATACTACCTAAGTTATTTATTTATTCAATACCACACCCATAAAACTACTAAATGTTTACTTTGTAGAACTAGAAAAAAATTATAAAGTAGATTTGGAGGCAAAAAAAAAGTCAAGAATCACAAGAGAACTAATGAAAAAAGTGAGAACAAAGGGAACCTAGCAGTACCAGATCTCAAACTATGCTATAAAGTAGAAATTCTTAAAACAATTAAATACTGCTTAAAAAAATATAATTCCTTTCCTTGTAAAATGTGGTTCTCAGTCTAAACAATCTCTGAGGTCCTTTTTCATCTTAGTTTTTATGACCCTCTACTATTAGCACTACCAACCTCACAGAGGTGTTGTAGAGAAAGTACTTTGGAAACTTTAAGAGTCAAACAAAATGCATGCTATTGCTATTTTTACCTTTCGTTTCCCACACTTATATGATATTTTATCTAAAAAACTAGTCATTTCAGTATGGGAGACTTTAAGCCAGCTTTGAGTTTTCATATAGACTCCCATGCCTCTTCAAAAACTGTTAAAGAGCTTCTTTCTTCTTTTCTTTTTTAACAAGTAAATTCTATAATATAGATTATATCTGTGAGTATAAGATATATATATGTGTGTGTGTTTGTACATATGTGCATATGCATATATATATATATATATATATATATGTATATGCATGTATGTGTGAGTTAGCACATTTTAAGGCTGGGGAGTAATATAAAAGCCCTAAGGTTCCACTTGGTTTCCTTTTCTTTGGTTTTAGGAAGCTTATTTTAGATGAAAAATCTTGAGTTCAAGCATAATTGCTCTGAGTCCTAGTAAAGAAAAATTTATAACACTTAAGACCGTGGCTAGTTTCTTTGCCTAACCTTACATTTATAACTACTTCTAGTCTGACTTTTTGTGGCCCCATTTGGGGTTTTCTTGGCAAAGATACTGGAGTGGTTTGCCATTTCTTCTTCTAGTTCATTTTTACAGATGAGGATACTGAGACCAACAGGGTAAAGTGACTTGTTCAGGTTCATGCACCTAATAATTGCCTGAGACCTGACTTGAACTTCTAGAAGAGGAGTCATTTTAACTCCAGGTCTGATTCTATCCACTGCACTAAAGTTGAGGCAAAATTCAATTTACTAGAAACATTTGGGAGAAACAGTATTGGGAGAAGTTGGGGAAAGAGCCGACATTTGCTTGTGACTTTGCTCAGCATGCAATCTCCTTTTATGACACAATTAAGTTTTCCCTGTATTCCATGCTTGCTCCCACCTCTAAAATCCAGACCCTCAAAATTATTTGTTCCCTAATTCTGAGATAGTTTCTTCTCCCCCCCTTTTTTTTTCTTTTTGGTGGGGGGAAAGCAAGACAATTGGGGTTAAGTGACTTGCCCAAGATCCCATGGCTAGTAAGTATTAAGTGTCTGAGACTAGATTTGAACTCATATCCTCCTGACTCCAGGAACAGTGCTTTATTTACTGAACCACCCAGCCACCCCATAGCTTATTCTTTTTGTGTAAACTATTTAGAGCATAACCCAATCTCTCATGGCTTCACCTAATTAAGAGAGTTATACAGGCCATGTTTACTACTCACTTTTGATTGTTTGATTGGATAATTTTTAAAAAAATCTATTTGTAACTTGTCAGGGCACAGTGTTAAATGGAGTACTTTCAACTCCACTTACATATAAAGAGAAGTATGTTACCGCAAAGAGTTGGTGAGTGTTTTGTATGTCCTAACACTTCAGCTAGAAATATATTAATGTCTATTGGTATGGACCAAGCTACACAGCTATCAAATTGACTGGCGATGGACTTAATGTGGTTGTCCTAGGACCCTAGCTAAGTTCAGAGGAGGTTGGTTGTCTTTATGGTGATGAAGTTTCCTGTCACAGCAATGCACCAAGAAAACCTGGGTTTGACATCCAGCAACTTATTATGTCCGTAAACTTGAACCTCAGTTAACTTATCTGTAAAACTGGGGTGTTGGGTGGCTAGGTGGTGCATCGGCCCTGGAGTCATGAGGACCTGAGCTCAAATCTGGCCTCAGACACTTAACACTTACTAGCCATGTGACCTTGAGCAAGTCACTTAACCCCAATTTCCCTCCAAAAAGCAAAAAATAAAATAAAATAAAATTAGGTTGTTGTACTAGATGATTTCTAAGATTCCTTCCAATGTAAATCTGTTATCCTATCATCTTTTGTTATAATAATGATGGACAGCTCTGTAAAGGCAAGCACAAGCAGCTTTCCAGAGGACTGCTGCTGTAAATAGCTCTAAGGTTCTGATCACATAAGATAATGAATTTTCTATTTATTCAGCAGTGAAGTAATGCAAAACATTAACGGAAACCAAAGTACAGCATTCACAATGATATAACTACTTATCACTAAAGTGGCCACACAGTTTTAAAATAAAGACATCATTCGGTAAGTCCTTAACTCAATCGTCCTTATGGAGCAGTTCTCCTTATGGGATACAAAGTACAAAGATCTCCCACCCCTAGGTCACATTGTCTTCTCTCAGTCAAAAATACTTCTTTCTTCTTGATTGGAGACTAGTTTCCAGCAGAGTACAAAGTTCTCCCACCCATACATAGGCCACAGTAAATCAAGATCTTTTCAGTCAGCACTAAGGAGAGGTCTTTCCACCCTGGCTGAAGCCTGGCTCCCAGATTCCAAGGTTCTTCATCCATGGTCCCAGCTTTTGCCTGAATTCAACCAACCATCATCTGGATTCACAGGCAGGTAGCTCCTTGTCCAGCTCTTGCTCCATATTGAAACTCACAGTGTCCAGTTCACCTCAAGTCCTTCACCATTTCTGTTTCTGGGAAGGCAAAGCTTAACAGAGTCAAAACAACATCCATGCACATTGCCTGCACCATAATCAATTCACTGTCTGCCAATGAAATCAACACAAAACCACAAACAAGGTTGGAGGGGTCAACACAAATCATGAGTATAGTTCTAGGACCTCCGAAACCCTCCTCCAGGACTTCTATAAACAGACAACAAGAAAATCCTCTTTCAGGGCTTCCATTAAAGCTCCAGGGCTTCTGTACAAAGTATCACAAACCCAAATCAACACAGACAGAACAGACAAAATAGAGTGCCACCACGACAAGTAGTTTCCTCAGTTCTACCCAGTCCCAGCTTGTGCTCCTCTTATATCACCAATTCCTTCCTGTTCTACCCCCCTTGGCAAGTCCCTCCCACTGTGGGAATCACAGGTTCTGTTTCTTAACAAAGACTTGATATAATCAGGGCAAGGCTCAAAGACACTTGAATTGAAACAAGGTGCTAAGTATTCATTTGCTTGCCATGACAAGCTCACACTTCCTATCATCACATACAGTATTCCCAACAACTCTGTGATGTAGCCTCTATCATCATTCCCAGTTTAGAGATAAGCAAACTAGGACTTGTCCACAGTTACAGCTAGTAAGTGTCTGAGGTGGGATTTGAATCCAGGTGTTCCTGACTCAAAATCCAGAGCTCTTTAAAGTGTTTGCAATCTTTACTGTTAAAGTGGACTAAATTACAGATCCTGGAGGCAGCACAAGCCTTGGGGTAAGTTACTGCCTGTTTCATACCTAACCTTTTTATTCTGTACTAGAATGTATACACTTAAATTCAAAATTATTTTAAAAGAGCTTTTATATCTCTCCTATATCCATTTGGAGTTCATCTTCTTCTAAGATAGGAATTGTATTTACCTCCTGACAGGTGATGGACTAAATATGCATGATGAGATTTTTTTTTTTTTTTGGTAAATGACCATCCTGGGAATTTATTTTGCTTGGCTATACTTAGTTATTACAAAGGTTTTCTTTTTCACTTCCCTCCTACCCCCTAGGGAAATAGAAACTAAAGGGATTTCTAGCAATTGGGGAAAGACTGAACTGCTAACCATCATTGTAATTATGTAATTTAAAGTTATTGTCCTGCAAGCATTGAAGAGATCATTTCAGACACCTCAGAAGACTTCTATGATGCAGCCTGAAGTGAACAGAATCAGAACAATTTTTAGTACAGTATAATGTCAACTTTCTTTTTTTAAAGGAGCAATTCTGAAAGACCTAAAGACCTACTCTGAGGAGTGCAATGACCAATACGGTGCCAGACGACATGTCATAAAGAACGCTGCCCACTGAGATGCTGAACGAGAAACACGTTTTTGGACCTGGCCAACGTGGCAATTTGTTTTGCATGACTACACTTGTATGATGCTGTGATTCTGCATTTTCTTTCTTTTTTTCAGGGAGTATGGAGGTAGAAGGGGGGAAAATGTTTTAATAATTGTTTTCAATTAGAAGGCATTTGCTAGAAAACTAAAAAATAAATAAAACAAACTTAATTCAAAATAACTTAAGTAAAAATGTCATAAAACGAAACAAAAATAGAAAGTAAAATAAATGCTTGTTCATTTAAAAATAAAATGACCTTTAAGAAAACTATCACAGAGCTTTAGAGTTAGTTGAGAGCAGCAACTACTCGGAGGGGCAGAAGACCAGCCCGCCAGGGCTCCCCACGGCCTTCTCGGAGCCCTTAGAAGGCTAGCAGAAACCTGCGGGGAGATGGGGGGCGCCCGTGCAGGAGGGAGGGGCCGCGGCTTGGGAGCGGCGCGCACCTGGCAGCGCCTAGCCCCACACGCCCAGAGGAACAGCGCACAGCGTACAGCGCAGCCGCTAGGTGGGGACGGAACCGCCTGCCGGGACACTGGCGTGGGCCCCGAAGAAGAGCTGGGGGCGGAGCCGGCGCCGGCGCCCGTCGCGCGAGGCCCGTCGGGAAGGGGCGC
Source organism: Pseudocheirus occidentalis (assembly GCA_028646575.1). Lineage (NCBI taxonomy): Eukaryota > Metazoa > Chordata > Mammalia > Diprotodontia > Pseudocheiridae > Pseudocheirus > Pseudocheirus occidentalis. The sequence continues at coordinate 235,917,679 of CM053595.1, forward strand.
CATGTTGGCGTTGGCGGCGGCGACGGCGACGGCGGCGCTGTATTGTCATAAATAGGGCCGGCCCCGCGGGCTCTGGCCGCGTTACTGGGTTGGATGTTTCGGCTGCAGTGAGTGAGCGAGCGAACCAGCGAGTGAGTGAGCGAAAGCGAGCTAGCTAGCGAGAGAGCGAGCGAGCCTAGGAAAACCGAGGGAGTGAACGGAGGAGAAGGAAAGGGAAGGAAGGAGAGAAAGGGGCCGCTGAGGGGAAGAGAGAACGACTCTTGCCAGACGTGGAGGCGCAGGAAGCAATGAAAGAAATGTCAGCGTGAGTATGGGCCTGGCCCGGGGCTGGCCGGCGGGGGCGGCAGTTGGGAGGTGTCCGCTTCCTGTCGTGCCCACCCTTACAGCCACCACCCTCATTACCCACTCCACCACCTGGGCCCCCCGCTGGGTTCACCTCCTCTCTCCCCCCCCCCGGGGGCTGCGGCTGTGGCTCCCTGGTTCCGTCTGCCCCCACCCCATAGCCGCGACGTGTCCCCCAGCTGATGATGCTGAGCGTCTGGTGTGGGGGGAGGGAGGGCGGGAGTTTGTCCGGCACACCCTGTGGCTGGGGAGCCTGTCCGAGCTCGTCTACGCTGCTTGCTCCCCGATCCCCTTCCGTCCCCGAGAGCACGGGCTTCCAGACCCTGTCTCCCTTCTTCCAGCATTCACAACCACACACACCCCTCTTCCCCGCAGACATTTAGTAAGTGCGCTCAGTTTGACGGCTCATTTCAGCGGGAGCAATTGCCTCAGTTTCCCTTTTCACTATTGAGAGAGATTCTCTTTCTTTAACCTCTTCTGCGTCTTAGTGTTAATTTAAAAACCACTTACGAATTTTGTTCTTGGGAAAGATTGTTGTTCCCTAGTTTTAATGTCTTATAACTATTTTCTTATTATAATATCTTAATTATACTGTCTGTCTTATAAGTATTTTGTTATACTGTCTTATAATAGCATATTATAACTATCTTATAACACAAGAACTGTCTTACGACATATATAACTTAAAACTAATATATACACATATTTCTATATAATTATTTCCAACTAATTGTTGAAATCAAAGAGAGAAGGAAATAAAGGCTTTTCGACTGGAGGCATAACTGGAAAGATAGGGGACTCTTCCTGTTGCTGGAATAGTGGTTTAGATGGGAGGATTTCATTGGTATAGGTGAAGAAAGTCTACTGATTCAGAGCTCTACTTCCTCTAAAACTTTAATCTTAAGGGAATTGCCTAGGGCTTTGGGAAGGTTAAATGGCTTTCAGAGGGTCACTGTCATGAATCAGAGATGGGACTTGAATCTTCTTCTTTGGGGACTTTAAGATTGGTCCTCTGACCTCTTTCACTCTTTTTCCCTCTCAAGTATCTGGCAACAAAATGATTGCTAGTGGGAATCTGTAGTCGTTGTTGGTTATCGTCTGGAAACTAAGTATCTTCCCCTCTGTCTTTGATTAAGGATCAATAAGTACTGTAAGAAGGATATTAAATTACCCTTTGACCCGACCTAGTGCATTATTATACCCCCTCTACTTAAGAACCTTTGAGTAGGAAGCTTCTAATACATTTTTGTAGCTATAGGCCTAATAGATGTATACTGATGTCTTTATCCCCTGGTTGTATTCTTGTTTCTGTATGTTTCTCATTGTTGATAGCTTTTAGTCTAGAAGACAAGCAAAGCACCATGTGCATTAGGACATTTTAATTAGCACATTTGGGAATTTTGCAGGTGACCAGATGGACCCAACCCAAATAAAGAGAATTTGGATTAGCTCTGTTAGAATCAGAGAACAAACCTGTTTTCCTCCCTACAAACTCCTTCCCCCCCACCTCCATAAACCTTTTCCTCCTTTTCAAAAACCTAAATATTTTACAAGTTCCTTCTAATCTTCAGCTGTTTGTTTCTCTCTAGTAAAATAATTTGACTTTTCTACTAATATTTGCCCCCTTTCAGAGTGAGTTGATAGTGTTTTTTGTTTTGAATTATTCTAAATCACCTTTTATTTGTTGTTATTCAATCATTTTTCAGACAAGTCCAACTCTTTGTGTCCCCATTTGAGGTTTTCTTGGCAAAGATGCTCCAGCTCATTTTACAGATGAAGAACTGAGGCAAACAGGGTTAAATACTTACCAAAGAGATACAGCTAGTGTTTGAGGGTGGATTTGAATCAGGTCTTCTTGACTCCAGGCCTGACATACTATTCACTGTGCCATCTAGCTGCCCCAAATCTAATAGAGGTTTCTTAATAATTGCCATGAGTAATAGATTCTTTCCTAAAAGCCTGAAGCAATCCTTTCCTCCTTATTCTAATCCTACATCCCCTTCCCCCAAGGTCTTTCTCTAGCACTTCCTGGTCCTTTATAGAACTCTTAAAGGCTACTGTATCATAGTAGTTTTCACTCACTAGTGTGGCAATTAAAGTCAAGAAAACACCTAGGTTGCAATCCAGCCTTCTACATTTACTGGATGTTGGCAAGTGACTACACATCTCTTAGTCTGAGTTTCATCATCTGTAAAATGGGAATAACAACACTTAGAAGGTTTAGTTGCAGATGTTTGTAAAGTTCGCATAGTATTTTGAATTCTGCTGACCTTACAAATGATGGCATATTTAAAATAAAGAATATCTTTAAAATAAATATATCCTGTTTACATTGCTGAATAGTTCACAGATAGACTTTTCCCAAACTAAAGAGTTGCTTATTGTGTTGAAGTAGAATACATTTCTCATATCTGCTGAGCATTGTTACCTGGGCTGTAGGCATTTAGACATTTATATGTGTGTGAGCTCTGAAAAAAATCTAGTTCCTCATCCACTTATCCCCCTCACTCCCCAAAAAACCCAGCACTCAGATACTCTTCTTTTCTATCTCAAAGCATTTTATTAGCCTTTTAAAAAGTAAGTTAACACAGGGCTTAGCAATATCTACCCTTGTGAATTTCAGACAAACAACTGGATTTTTACTCCTTTAAGTTGAGATGACAGTGGCACTGGCTCAGATTTTATTCAGGGCCCTCCCTTTGAGCACAGACTTGTGTAGGTAGGACAGTTTTCCTTAATGCTAATAATATACAGGAAAGTCATACTCTCCATGACTTTGTCTTCAAAAGCCAAAGACCAGAGAAAATCACAAGTGCCTTCTATAACCAGAAGTGAAACATAATGTATAGTAGTGCCTTTAGTGAGCCCTTCAAAGGAAATTAAATGAAGTACATCCACTGAACGAATGTTCTATGATGATTTTTGCCTTTTTCCTTTTTTTCTCTTAAGCAGAAGTGCTGTGCTGGAGACCCAGCGTCAAAAGCATTATGGAATCACATCTCCAATTAGTCTGGCATCTCCCAAAGAAATAGATCATATTTATACACAGAAGTTAATTGAAGCCATGAAACCATTTGGTGTATTTGAAGATGAAGAGGAATTAAATCACAGGTATGTCATTCATTTAATTGGAGTACCTTCCATGTGGAAGGTTCTATGATAGGTGCTATAAGACAGGTATCTGACATGCAGCCTACAAGACTCTTTAGTGTGGTTTGAACCATATTAAAATGTAATTGAGAAATACTTAACAAAATAAGTAAAAATACAATAAAACAGGTAATATTACATTTTAAAACTGTCAATATGTATCCTAAAAGGTTCTTCATGTACAGATAAATGGCACCTGTTTCTATTTGAGTTTGACACTAGCATTTTAAGAAATACAAAGACGAATATCTCTGACTTCAAGGAACTTACAATATAGGTTAAAGATTAAAATTTATATTAATAACTATTGCATGAGATAGTGTCAAGTGCCATATAAGGCAGTGGTTCTCAATCTTCCTGATGCTGCAACCCTTTAATGCAGTTCCTCATGTTGTGGTGACCCCCAAACATAAAATTATTTTCATTGCTACTTCATCACTGTAATTTTGCTACTGTTATGAATCGTAATGTAAATATCTGATATGCAGGATGTATTTTCATTGTTAA
>CM053595.1:235922177-235943578 GCA_028646575.1 Pseudocheirus occidentalis
TTTAGGAGTCAGGGTGTGAAGAGGAAAGCACCCTGGAGCCAGAGGGGCCCCTACTACTTACTATGTTTGTGATTTCAGGCAAGTCACTTATTCTCTGTAGGTCTCAGTTTTCTCATCTGTAAAATGAAAGGATTGAATTAAATGCCTCTTTCCAATTCTAAATGTGTGATGCTAAGCACAGACTGGTGTAGAGTTGAGCACAGTGTCTGGTGCATAGAGTAGGTGTTTAATAAATGTTTATTGATTGACTGCAGAAAATGATATAAAAAGAGCTAAAGTATATAAAGGATTCTAGGCAAACTTTAAGTGCACTATAGATGTCAGTTATTAGCATTGCAAAACTGGCTTCCAAAGCCTGTCCCACAGAGACTAGGGATATACTTCCTGTATCTTTAAGGAAGAATGGATTCTTGAGGAGTTACAATACTATTAATTATCTGGCATAAGCACAAGAGGTACCTATTCATCAGCATATTTAATGCCTGCTATGTGCAAGGAACTTTTAAAAGACTTTTATGTTTTTCTGAGTTTGTCCTAGAGTCAAGTGTTTTTAGCTAATAATTTATTTAGTCTGAAAAAGAGTAAATATGACTGGAATGGAAGTCCCCAGAGCCTAACTCTAAAGGCAAAAACAAGTAAAAACACCAGGAAAAAAACCACCTACACACACACACACACACACACACACACACACACACACACACCCCAACTATCTCCAGCCTTACTTTGTGCTGTCCTAAACTGCACATGTCCTGAATGGAAAAGCTGCGTTTTTAGCCTTCATCCCTCCTCTGGCTTCTTCAGTTGGGTCTGCTTGGCCTTTCATTAAAGGCTATACATATCATATCCAAATTCAGTTTATTCCTCTATGAGCATTGTTCTGGGTTTTAGTCATTTTGAGAGCATAGCTCTTAATTTCAATCTTTCCTCCATGCAAATCGAGAGGAATCCTTAATGCCATTTTTTCTCAGATGGATAGACACTAAAAGAGAATTGAAGGGCCTCCAGCTGTTTGAGTCTCTGTCCTCACGACAATCAAAATTCTCCATCTTTTCTTGTTCTTGGCACTTTCTGATTGAAATAAGATTCCACCATTTATCTGCACCTGCAAGTTTGACAAGAAAGGAAAATTTAAAGGACAAGTGAAAGAATTCTCTGGGGGAAGTCAACAAGTCGACAGCAGTCAGATGTGTATGATTTTTTTTCTTTTGCATTACTCCATCACTTAAGCTACAGTAACATATTGGAGTGCAGAGCAGAGTTTGCAGAAGGGCTTTGTATTATGTTGCAGTGGGTAGAAACGCCAAAATCTGTGCAAATCAATGGTAAGAACCTCCTTTTGAGACAAAATCCCTAGAAGAAGAACTGATGATCTTCTTGGCATTGAGATGGAGAGGATTTTTAAGTCAAAGAGGCCACTGTTAATTATAGATTTGAGTGAAGTTAAAGGTCAGACTTACCTGAAGTGAAAAAAGTCTCTAGAGATTGCTGAACCTCTTCAGAAAAGTCAGGCTACCTCAAGCACATAAGCATTCCCCGAAGGGGCTCAAATCAGTCAATGTTACAGCCCCCTGAATAATTATTGGTCTCTTTAGCATATGGGGTATAGAAAGGCAATGTGGAATCACAATTCAATGAGCATCTTCCCAGCAGTTCCAAGCATAAGCTCTGCCAGGATATTCCATGAATTTCTCCTAAGGAAGTAAGAAGATTATAGAAGGGACTGTTTGGTGATTTTATTTCAGCTTTTCAGGTGGCAAAACTGACCAGAGAGAGGCAAAAGGTTACTTGGCACATCACAAAGCAATTGGGTGGTGTGCTAGAGACATAACCCCTTAACACCTAAACTTCTCCAATCACAGGACCTTGAGCATCATAGACTTGAGGAATTCTAGAGATGATCAGCAAGCCACAACCTCCCTGAGTTTACTTGAAAACAAAAAAGAAACAGTTGGACTAGATGATCTCAATGTCCAGTGGTGTTCTAGAGCTGATTGTAATGTCTTGTGAGAATGGGAACATTCACACCTTGGAAATCCAGCAAATGCTACAAATCAGCCTTGTTTGATTTGGTTTGGCTTATTGGTTGTGAGTTCATTCTTTTGTTGATTTTCTTTTACAGATGAAGAAATCATGGCCTAAGTCAGAGGTGTTTAAAAACTCAGCCTTTAGAGCATGTAGCCCACAACACTGCCTGAATCAGATTAAAATGAAATTGGGAAATATTTAACAAAATAAATAAAATACAATAAAACATAGATAATGTTAAAATGTGGTTTTCTAGGACAACATATACCTGCAGGGATACCTAGTGGCCCCATTTATATTTCAGTTTGACATCACTGGCCTAAGTGATCCAACCCCACTCCAATGCTTTATAGCAGAGGTGATCAGTGCCTGAAGGAGTATATACTCTACTGAAATGGAAAAGTTGCATCAATCAAGGGCTCCTAGGTAGGAGAAACTTCTCAGCTCCCACAAGATGGTAGTCATTCTGCATGGGGCCCTCTTCTGTTTTCTAGTATTCTGTAGTTCTTCTGTAGCTTTGCTTCAATAGTTCTCTTCAACGTCCAGTAGATGGCCTTCTTTCCCTTTCCAAGAGGACCAGCTCTTTAATATGATCTATAGAAAAAAGAGCATTAATATGTGATATCTCAATATAGGACACACTGAACAAAAGGCCCTGAGTGAATATTAAGTTGTTGACTTAACCTCAAGATTAGAGGTCATTAACTGGCTCAGAAAAAATTGAGTTAAATCAGAAATTTGGGTCATGAACAAATTTTTGTGCTTTTGTGCCTATGACCCTTGTATTAGGTGATGATTATTTGTGCAAGAGAGTTTCTTAAAAGTCTAGCCAAAGCCGTGAAGAGCAGAGCCTTCTCTCTCTACGAGAATGGACCCAAAGTCAGCTAGACTCTCACCTCATTTACCCCTTTTTCCTCCTTTAATCTTGTAACCAATTAAAGTGGTCAGAAAATTTCAACTCGTAGATCTGGAAGCCACCAATTGCCATCCTGGAACCTGCTAAAAGAGAGGAAACATTTAACGTATGTGAGAAATGGGGCCCTTCCTATACAAAAGGAAAAAGCTAGGAAGGCATCTATAGAGGAGGTATTACTACCACCACCCTAATCTGGAGATGTGGCCGTATCGCCATTCCAATACGGACCCAGATTTGGAGGCCTGCAGCATTCTTGCTGTCTCAAAACTAGGTGTAAAGAAAATCTTTAATAAATTTCATTTGGTCATGTAAATCTTGTGCATGAATTTTCTCCTCTCTTCTTCCCCCTCAGTGAGTTATGATATAATCGCTCATTTAGAAGACCCTTTGTTATCAAATGTAAGAAGTGAAATGGGTGGGAGATATTAATCATCTCCTCATTTTAAAAAGAGTCCCTACAAATAGACCTCATTCAAATTGCTTCAGTGAGTGGCCTTAATTCATTCTCCAAGTACTCAGGTCATTTATCTATTGCCCTTGTCTATACTTTACTCTGGTTCTAGGGACTCAAGGCAGCACACTTCTCCCCTCCCCTTCCCTCCATCTCCTCTCCTCCCCTCTCTTCTCTTCTTTTACTTTCCCTTTTCTTTCTCTTAATCTCTCTCTCTCTTCTTTCTCTCTCTCAGCCTACACTCCTTCCTTCCCAGCAGCTAGCCAGTTATTCAAATTACTAGCAGTTACCTCCTCAAATCTCTATTCTGTTGAAGAGGAAAGAGGTCGGCACTGATTTAGCCAGTATTTATTGCTCTTATCCCTGCTGTATAACTGGGCAAACTTGAGCAAGCCACAACCTCCCTGAGTTTACTTGAAAACAAAAAAGATACAATTGGACTAGATGATCTCAATGTTCAGTGGTGTTCTAGAGCTGACTGTAATGTCTTGTGAGAATGGGAACGTTTACACTTTGGAAATCCAACAAATGCTACAAATTAACATTGCTTGGTTTGGTTTGGTTTGGTTTATTGGTTGTGAGTTTATTCTTTTTTTGATTTTCTAGATTCAAGAAAGTTGTAATGAAAATGTTAATAATGCTTATTAAACTTAAAAGTAGATTGTTTACACATCTTCTTTGAAGAACCATTTATTAAATATGTACCAGGATACCCTTGGCTATGTCTCTTCCAGCTCAAAGATTCTAGAGCCCTACAATGACAAGTATTGATGAATATAATGTGAGTCCATCAAAACTGTTCATTGAGTCTCTTTCAAAGCCAGTGCTATGCATTTTGAGGTAACTTTTGATGCCAATAAGTGGTTCAGTTTGTGGCCATGAAACAATTTAAGGTCAAACAATATGAAGCCATGATCTTGGCCTCATTGACCAAGTTGGGAGAAGTAATCAATTCATAGATGTACCCAGAGAGAAATGGATTGAGTGAGTCAAGGCTGGTGAAGATAAAATGAGTCATTTTTTCTTTATATTTTTCTTTTTGGTTTATCACTGATTGGAGTGAATATTGGAGTGAATAACACTTGGATTCACAGGCTTAAATTACATTTCAATTCAATAGATATTACTTATATTGATTATGCCTATTATTTATCAACATATTATATGCGTGTGTATATGTATATGTACTTCCTGTATTCAATGTCACAGTGCATTCTTCCACTCCTAAAGCATACAACTATTATCTCTATGTGACTGGCTCCAAAATCTATAACAACTCTCCTGAGTTCCAGTTATCTACTGAACCCCATCACCAGAATGTCCTGATTGGATGACCAGTTCAACATGACTAAGAGGAAATGAGCATCTTTTCCTCCAAACCTAGACTTCTTCCTGACTTTGCTATTTCTATTACTGGACCCACCATTTTCTTTGTTTGGTCAGGACACACACTGTGGAGCTGGGTGTCTTGCCTAGTTCATGACTGACATCCAAATTGGGCAGGGATAAGAATATTCTGGGGCCAGTATTAGCAAGTCAATTCAGTTGAAAATAGAGAAATTCAGTAGAAAATAGAGAAATTCAGCAGGTGGGCTCAGATATATGCCCAGAAGAAGCCTAACCTCTTACTTGCATCTCCTTGGCAAGAAATAAATTCTGACAAGATATTTTTAGGACTTGGGCAGTTTGCTACCCCAATGATGTCATATTAATTATGAAGTTCACAGTCAATCCATATACTATAATCCATATTAGACTCTAAGCCTGAAAGTCTTAACGTTTAAGAGGAGGCTACCTGTAGATTATAGAGACTGTAAATAAAGATGGGGTGTTGGGCTACTCACAAATAAGGGCTAAGGTCTCTTAGGAGGCCTGGGCCTCTATACTTGAATGAAAAGTATTTATTAGGTCTATGAAGACAATGACTGTGGCTTATTTCAACTCTGTATTTCTAGCATTAAGCACAAGATATATAACTATATTCCGGGCAGTGCGCTAGGTTTTGGTAAGAATGAAAAGTCTTAAGTCTCAAGGAGCTTATGTTCTATTGGAGGAAGCAACATGTAGAATACAAATACGTATGCAATAAGTAGAAGGTGATTTTTGGGTAGTGGTCACTAGAAGCTGAGGGGACTGAGAGGAGATGAGGGCCTCAACTTGAGTGGTAGCTACATGGGTGGAAAGAAGAGGACAGATAGGAGAATCATTATAGAAGCAAAAATGACAAGATTTAGCAACTGCTTAGACATGTGTGGTGAGTGAAAGGGAAGAGTTCGAGAGGATACTGAAGTTATGAAATTGCATGACTGGAAGAAGGGTGGTGCCCTCAATGGAAATAGGGAAGTTGAGAAGAGTGGTGGATTTCAGAGATAAAATATGAATTCTCTTTTGGACGTGTTGCGCTTGAAGTACCTATGGGAAATTAATGCAAAATGTCTAATGGATAGTTGGAGTTCAGTAGAGGATTTGGATTGGAAGATTTTAAAATCATCTGCACAGAGATGATGATCGAATTCATGAGAGTTAATGTATTTACCAAGAGAGAGTAAAGAGAATTGAAGAGGGTTCGAGATAGGGCCTTGATCTGGGAATACTTAGAGCATTTGATATGGATGAAGGAGAAAAGAATACTATGAAATAGCAGTCAGACTGGTAGGAGGAGGAGGACCCAGAGAAAACTGTCTCAGGAAATCCGAAAGACCGGATTATTTAGGAAGAGAAGGTGTTTAGGACAACAAGGCAACAAACATTATTAAGTGTTTACTATTTTCCAGGCATTATACCAGCTAGGTACTAGAGATACAAATTCAAGACAGAACTTACCCCTAAGTAGCTTACATTCTAACCCAAGAAGTCACCAAAAGAAGCTGAAAGGTGAGGAGTGGGGCATAGAAAGGGATGGGACCATGGTGTCAGTCCAGAAAGTCAGAGAATGAGCCAGGAAGGGCATTAAGGTTGGCTAGCCTGGGCCCATCCCCAAAATGGAGATCCCAGATGGAATTGCCCAAGGAGAAACAGAGGTCATCGTGGAGGGGGAAGTTCCAGCAGGAGAAGGCCCAAGGAACTGAAGGAAGTTTCAGGTGCTATAGAGGAGGTTGAGAAAGATAAGGATTGAGAAAAGGGCATCAGATTTGCCAACTTTGGAGGGAATCATTTCAGCTGAGTGAAGAGATCAAAAGCAAAACTATAATGGTTGAAAAGCAAGAGAGAGTAGAGTGTAGACAGCATTTTTTAGGAACTTGGTTATGAAGGAGAGGAGAGATATAGCATAATAACTTGATGGGATGGAAAGGTCTAGTCAAAAAAAATTTTTTTAAGTGGGAGACTTGGACATGTTTGTAGGCGTCAGGGAAGGCTCCAGTTGATAGGACAATAATGAAGATTAGAGAAAGAGTGGAGATGATTGGAGAAACAATCTGCTGGAGAAGACGAGAGGGATGGAATCAAGGGATGGCCTTGATGAGAGAATCATTGCTTCTTCAATTAAATGAAAACTTGCTGATGGAAGTGATGGTTCTATAACACGTGTAAAGCCATATATAAATGCTAACTTATTATTTTCCATTCTCTTTTGGAAATATTTTCTCACTTTCCCCTTTCAATTTCTCCCACATTTTTGTACAGAGAAAGTCTTAATACTAATAATGTAGTACCTCACATCTACATAGTACTTTCTGTTTTCCAAAATACTTTCCTTGTCCAGTGAGCTAAACAGTACAAGTTTTAACATCCTTGCCTGACAGTTGAGGAAACTGAGATTGACTTGACCATAGTCACACAGAAAGTAACAAGAGTTAGGATTCAAATGAAATTCTTCTGATTCCAACTCCAGCAGTCTATTCATAGTTACTAGAGCGGGAACTTCATGAAGAACAATTAGTAGGTAAAAAATATCGCAGGGAGAAAGTGATGTAAACAGTCAAGGAAGCAACTTTAGTTACAGAGAGAGGGGTGCATGTTGTCATGATGATACTAACTGTATTTTAGGCTCCTCTAGCACAAGTCAAAGAAGTCCTCCAACCCCAGGGCAATTGCCTCAATTGGCCATATCCTAGTTACTGCTCAGCATGAAAGAAAACATCAAACTTGATTTTGAAGTAAAATCCAGAGATCAATGAGTGAAGGAACTTAGGATCATGGGATTTAGAACTGGAAGTGACCTGGTGGGACCTGAGAAATTAACGAGTTACAGAATTTAATGGCATTTTAGAGTTGAGAGTGACCTCAGTAACCTAAGTCCAACCACATCCAATCCATCTAGCTCAATGCGTACCCAACAAAAAAATTCCCATTATAATGTACTCAAGAAGTGGTTAAACAGCCTTTGTTAGAAAATCTCTAATGAGGGGGAATTGACTCCTTCATGAAGGAGCCACTCCACTTACATATGCTCTAATAGTTCCTGACAACTAATCCAATCCCCTTACTTTATAGATGGCTTCAATTAGTTAGGAGTCTTGCTCAAGGTCACATGAAATGACAATATCTAAGTCTAGTGCATTACAGAAGAGTGAATTAGGAGTGGCAGGAAAGGAGGGAGAATCTAGTCAAATGCTTGTGGGGCTTAAGTTAGAGAAGGAAGGTAGGCAAGGAGAAGAAACAAGAGAGATGAGGAGGCTTTCTAGGAGTGGTCTTCATTATCAGAGAACTTCTACTTTCATAATGGACCATGTCTGCTTGTCATTCTTTCATTTCCATTTAACTAAATTTTCATCAACAATCTAAAATATTATGAGGTATAGCATAGTAAGAAACAGTATGAAATGGAGCAGCAGTTTGAGGTAACAAATGTAACTGGGTAGCAAAATGAAAGCAAGAAGATAAGAATAGAATAAGATGTTAAGAAAAACAAGGTATTTCTTTTTAAAAAGAGGAAGAGAAACTATGTCAAAAGTCAAGTGAAAACAAGATGAATTCTAATGAAATACTGGAAATTAGAAAAACCAAAGGGAGTAGGGAAGAAAATAACACTATTCTATGGCCAAAATTGATTAATACTGATGTACTGGGAAAGAAAAAAACCATTCTGAACAAGTGAATGGTCTGAATTATGGAGTATTTTGTTTAAAAAAAATAGATTTTATAGCTTTTAAGTTTGGACATTTGGCCATTATCCACCTTTTCCACCACTATTCATATATTGAACAGAGAATCCTGAAGGTAAGATACTTGGTCTATGAACAAATTTATATTACATAATGTCAATTGGGTCCTCACTACAGAAAGGCAATCCTTTTATATTTCCCTAATCAGTTTTGTCTTTTACTTGCCATTCCAAACCTCCTCAAGCCTCCCATGGCACCTCCCGCTTCTACCCTCTCAAGATGAAGACCTTGCCTTCTTTTCACTGAAAAAGTTCACTCCTTCCTCCTCATCTCATCCAATTTTATATCTCTCCCAACTATCTTCTTTACCCCCTGAACCACGTGAAGAGGTGATCCTTTTCCTTGCCATATCACCCTTGATTTCATTCCTTTTCTTCACCAGCAAATTGGTCCCTTGTCTTCCCTACTCACTTACTAATCTTCAATGTCTTCTTGGTTATTTCTCCTGCAGCCTACAGACATACTTATGACTCTCTCATCCTTTAAAGAATCCTTATTTGATCTAACCATCCCCACTAGTTATCCTCCTATTCCTCTCATTCTCTTCATGGCTAAACTCCTTGAGAAAGCCTCTTCCAATTCAATTATAAACTCTTTGTAATCTGACTTCCAACATCACCATTCAACTGAAATTCTCTTTTCATAGTTACCAGTGATCTCTTATTTGCTAAACCTAACATCTTTTTCTCAATCCACATCCTTCTTTACGTCTCTGCAAACTTTGATGGGGGGGGGCCATCTCCAGTCATCCTGATCTATATCTTGCCACAGGACCCAGATGGTTCCAGAGGAGAAAGTGAGACTGATGACTTTGCACAGCCCTGCCTCCCTCGAATCCAATTCACTTGCAAGTCATAGCATCACCTTCCTGATGTCATGGTCCTCTTCAAGAATTAAGGACAAACAACAACCTGTGAGCTGTCCCACTGGGGACCCAACAGTCCAATTCCAGTTAGGCAATGCAGATCCTTCCATCCTTCCTCTCCTTTCCTTTCCTTTTCTTTCTTCTCCTTTCCTTTCCCCTTTTCTCTTCCTCTCCCCTTCTCTCCTCTCCCCTTCCTTCCACTCCTCTCTCTCTGTCCACATATGGTATCATACCCTTCCTGTGGGTGCTCTGCCTAAAGGAATGTACATTTTGATTAGTGAAATCTGGAAAAATATCTTGAGGTTTAAGGGCTAGATTTCTTTCTTAAGGACCACATCTTAAAATAAAATCACTTTGGCTTTCATAGATTGGCCAACAATAGGTCCCAGCCTAACCCCCACTCCATTGTTGTTTGGTCTTGGATGACTCAGAGTGAATGTAAATAGCAAGCGTTTCTGTTCTGGCCAGAAATCCTGAGGGTCTTCCTCTCCCATACTGAAATCCCCACCCCCACACTGCCCAACTAGGTAAAAGAGGCCATTCTTCACCTCATTTCTTACATAGCCTTACTCACTAAATAGGCATTGACTCAAACTGAGACCTGTCAAAGACCTTAGCTTGAAAAGGCCAGGGTCCCCCACTGCATCTGGGGCCATCTCCAATCATCCTGGTCTATACCTTGTCACTGGACCCAGATGGCTCTGGAGGAAAAAAGTGAAGCCCATAAGTTTGCATATCCTTCTTTCCCTCAAATCCCTCTCTCCCTCCCTCAAATCCAATTCACTTGCAAGTCATGGCATCACCTTCCTGATGTCAAGGTCTTCTTTGAGAATGATTGGTTGTTGTCCTTCGTTCTCAAAGAGGACCAAAATGACATCACTACACTAAAGTCAAATTTCAGTGTCCCACTGTGGCTGATCAGACCAATAGGAGTTTGGGGCACAAATAGTCCATGTGAACATTTGGGATGGATTCTCTAAATTTGCAAGTCCTCAAATCCAATTATGTTTTGCTCATGACATGCCTCTGATGTGGACAAACAACAACAAACTTTGATACTGTTAAGTATCATCTTCTTAATACTTCCTCTTCTCTAGGTTTCTATGACACTTCTCTTGCTTGGTTTTCCTCTCTCTGATCACTCCTTCTAAATTTATTATGCTAGATCTTCATCCAGGTTACATCCACTAACTGTGAGTTTCCCACGAGGATTTGTCCTTGATCCTTTTCTCCCTCTATACCCTCTTTCTTAGTGATTTCATCAACTCCCACAGGCTCAGTTATCATCTCTGTACAGATGATTCCCAGATATATATCCAGCCCAAACCCCTCTCCTGAGCTACAGTCCTGAATCACCCGTGGCCTCTTAGACATCTAAACCTGGATGTCCCACAGACATTGCAAATTCAAGGTGCCCAAGACAGAACTCATTATATTTTCCCCATTGAACCTTCCCCTTTTCCAAACTTCTCTAATATTGTTGAGAATAATCACCATCCTATCAGTCACTCAGACTGTTGACTTTGGTGTCCTTGACTTCTCACCCACATATCCATTCTATTTCAAGTCTTGTTGTTCTTACCTTCACTACATTTCTTCTCACAACGATTGACCTGGTGTAGGCTCTTATGTCTGAATTATTGTGATAATTTTCTGGTTGTTCTCCATGCCTCAAATCTTTCCCCATTATAATCCATTCTCTGCTTAGCTGCCAAAGTGATTTTCTTTATGCACAGGTCTTCTTACCATTTCACACATACTCCTCACTCAATAAATTCAATGGCTCCCTATTATTTCCAGAATCAAATATAAAATCCCATTTGACTTTTAAAGGTCTTCACAACCTACTCTCTTTTTATCTTTTCAATTTTCTTATGTGTTAAACCCTTCCATGTACTCTACAATCCCATGATACTGGCCTTCTTGCTTCAAACACCAGATGACAGTAACTTTTCATTGGCTTTCTTCTGTGCTTGAAATGCTCTTTCTTCTGACCTCCATCTCCTGGCTTTCTTGACTTCTTTGAAGTTCAAATTTTACCTTCTGTAGTAAGCCTTTCCTCCTCTTTCCTTATCCTCTCTATCCCTAAGCTACAGTACCTTCTCTGTCAGATCAACTTCCAATGGGTCAGCTAGATAGCACAGTGAATAGAGCACAAGCCCTGGAATTAGGAGGACCTCAGTTCAAATCTGGCCTCGGACACTTAACCCTTACTTGCTGTGTGACCTTGGGCAAGTCACTTAACCCCAATTGCCCTGCCTTTACTCCTCCAAAAAAAAAAGACAAAAAAAAATATTACCTTCCAATTATACCGTACATATTGCATATTGCCTCCTCTATTAAAAATGTGAACTACTTGAGGTCAGGACCTTTTTTTGTTGTTGTTGCCTTTTTCTGTGTTTAGCACAGTGACTGCACATACTAAGCACTTAATAAATGCTTACTGGCTGACTAGCTGGAAAGGTGGGTGGGGTGGCATGGGTAAGGTGGCATGTATCCAGAGATATGCTGGTAAAAGCTCTCTGAAAATGCATGACACTTTAAATTTTAATCTGCATTATTAGCATTTTCTCCATTACTTTTTAAAAATCTAGACAGTAAAAATCAAGCCCTAATTTTTAGCTTTTGTCAGTTTCTGAGGTTTGAATGCTCACTTTGAAATTTTAACAATCATCTCTCTTGAGCTTATTTGAGCTGGCTCCAGCAATACCCCTGCACAATCTAATCATAAACATTAATGATTATTACCAATAACAGTGATGACACCAATAGATGACACCAATTAGAACAAGATTTAAAGAAACATAAATGACTACAAATTGAACACAATCTTAGTAATCCTTGACTTTTATCTATTACTGCTTAACCAAGTCCTAATTTCCCTAGGCTCAATTAGAATGCCACCTTTAACTCACCTGGAATAAGTGTGTTTCCAGGCCAATAATCTTCATCACAACCATGAGTAGCATCACCAAGAGTTAACCCTTCAGTCTTGTTGTCACAAAATAAGGGGACTGGACAAGATAATCTCTACTGCCCCTTCTATTGCTAAATTCTATGCTCCTTAGCGATGACTCAAGTTTTCTAATGGTGAGTCACATGATCAGAATCTATCTGTGGGTCTAGGAAAGGTTAAATGACTTACCATGGTCATGTAACTAGTAAATGTTGGATTTGAAATCAAGTCTGTCCTGACTTTAAGTTCAATATTCTTTCAGGGGATCATAGATTTCTAACTAGGGGAAGCCTTAGAAATGACCTAGTCCATTCTCTTCATTTTATAAATGAGAAAACAGAAGTGAATCTCTGACCCAAATTCCCATAGTGAATAGCACATCCAAGATTTGAACCCAGGCCCTCTCCACTATAGCAAGATCATTTTCCCCTTCTTCAGTGATTTGCTATTTGACAATGGAACTTTGGTTATTCCTGATTTTATGTCAGGTACTTCTTTGTTAACTGTCACAGACAGTTGTGGATCAGATGTCTCTTCTGTCTGCTCAATTGGTAATCTGGTTACTTCTTTAAACAAAAATTAAGGCTTTAAAAATAAATATAAATTTTGTTAACACAAGGATACCTACTATAAATCAAATGCTAACAAAATGTATATAAATAGAGTTTCTGCTGGGCCCACTTTCATGAAGAGGTAATTAGCAACTTCCTTCTGCATATACACTGTCTTAAAGACAGTTTGTTCTCCTAAGTGGGTTTAACATCTTCTTCCTGCTCTATTAACTGCTTTGAGCTATTTTCTTTGCATAGTAATGGGGAGAGTAACTTCAGCTGAGCCCAAATCAAATGGTGACAAATTCTGAATGGATGGGATCCTTGAGTAAGAATCATGAGGCTTGGCTAGAAGGTTCCAACTCCCTCCACTAATTGGTTGAGTGACCTTAGGCAAGCCGTTGAAACCCCTGACCTCAGTTTCCTTATCTGTAAAATGTGGGACAGCTAGGTGGCACAGTGGATAGAGTACCAGGCCTGGAGTATGGAAGACCTGAGTTCAAATGTGGTCTCAGACACTTACTAGCAATGTGATCCTGGGCAAGTCACTTACTCTGTTTGCCTCAGTTTCCTCATCTATAAAATGGGCCAGCAAAGAAATGGTAAACACTCTAGTATCTTTGCCTTGAAAACCCCAAAGGGGATGATCATAAAGAGTTGTGTACAACTGAAAAATGTCTCAACAGAATGTGGATGTTTCAATGAATTGTAAGATCTCTTAGTTTTATTTATTTTTTTAATGTAATAAATTTTATTTGTTTTCTTTTTTACATCGTTCATTTTCATAAGATTTTTGAGTTACAAATTTTCTCCCCATCTTTCCCCTACCTCCACCCCCAACCCCACCCCCAGATCTCTTAGTTTTAAAGCTCTCCATTCCTATGAATTACTGGTTTTCTTGTCTTGTCAGTCTGTATTTGGTGTCAGCGGGCAACATCTTATAATAAATAGATATTTTATAGTAGATAGATATATCATAGATTTATAATAGACATCCTTCTGTTGCAGCATCAGTTATCATGGGCCAAGTACTGTGTCTACTTTCTCTCATAAAGACAGACAGTCCGTCAGTCAGTAAATATTTATTAAATATTTACTATATGTTAGGCACTGTCCTAAGCACTGGGGATATAAAGATAACTCCCTGTTCCCCAAATCCTAAAAACAGTCCCTGCCCACAAGGAGAAGATAACATGCAAATAAATTATATATATATATGTATATATATATAATATATAAAAGATAACGTGCAAATACATACAAGATATAGAGAAAGGAAATGGAAAGTGGTCTCAGAGGGGAAGGTGCTGGGGGCTGGAAGGACCAGGAAATACCTCCTGCTGAAGGTGGGGCCTGAGTTGAATCTTGAAGAAAACCAGAGTAAGCAAAGGGCTGAAGTAAGGAAGGTGAGCATTCCAGGAAAGACGGACGGGCAGCCAGTGCAAAGGTTAGAAATTCAGTGTTGGGTTTAGAGAAACAGCTCACAGGCCAATGTATCAGGACTGCAGAGTATTTGGAAGGGAGTAAAGTATAAGAGGACAGAAAAGGTAGGAAGGAACCAGGGTATGAAGAGCTGTAAATGCCAAAGAGGATTTTCTGTTTGGTCCTGAAGGTAGCAGGTAATGTTGTTGTTCAGTCACCAACTCTTCATGACCCTATTTGGGGTTTTCTTGGCAAAGATACTGAAGTGGTTTGCCATTTCCTTCTCCAGCTCATTTTGCAGAGGAGGAAACTGAGGCAAACAGAATTAAATGACTTGCCCAGGGTCACATTGCTAGTAAGTGTCTGAAGTCAGATTTGAACTCAAGAAGATGAGTCTCCCTGACTCTAGGCCTGGCATTCTCTCTACTATGTCACCTAGTTGCCTGAGGTAACTGGTAGCAGCCAGTAGGGAAGTGAGAGGTGTGGTGGTGGTAGAGATACTGGTATCTCTGCTCTAGAAGTTTCTCTAAAGGCCAATATAGCTTACTACAAGAATTTAGCACCTATAGAAAAACGAAACTATTTCAAGGAATGGGGCATGCATTAAAAAGGGTAAAAATATATAATGCACCTGAAGAGATGACAGAGATAGAGATGAGGAAGAAGTAGGTTGGTTGCACCAAAATAGGAATGGGGATGGGGGGAACATGATACATTTTTTTCTTTTCCATTCTCATTGTTTTCAGGGTTATTGATCTTTGCATCATATAAATATTCTCCATCCTGGGCCTATTCTGCACTTTCAGTGCCAGATGGCTCTCCTCAGGGTTCACTGCTGCTGAATATAAATATAAAAATTGCCACTTTGAAGGCGGAGTCCGATGATGCCCAGGTGTGTGGTTCAAGGATAATTTTGCCCTGTGTAAATCAGTATGTCTGTGTCTTGAGACAAATGTCAATTTATCACACCTAGGTTTTATGCTTTGTCCTGACATTAACAAAATTTTGTGCCAGAAATTCTCTCCTATTTAATCTTGATGGTATAGGGACTACACATAACTCTACTATTAAAACAAGAATGTCTTGCAGATAGGGAGACCATAAATCTAAAGAGTTTTTGCAGTGTGAAATTCAAATGCTTGGTGACAGATATGAACAGATCCCCTAAAGTCTTCTTAATCTGTCTATAAAGGGATAGATCCAAAGGTTTAATTGTTCTGTTAACACAAATAAAAAGCCCAACTATTGCTCAACAACCTTTCTGTCTCTAATTCCCTTATCATTTGTTTCAGTTAACTGTCCAAACCTCAGAGAGCTAACCTATTACTATTTTTCCTCTGGGTTCCCTGTGATAGGCCCATGATTTGGGGCTACCATTTAAAGAAGGAATAGCAAAAGATATGAGAGTCATTGCCATCTGTCAGTAACACTCTTCCTCTACCCTTATTCCTTTCATCTCTTGATCTCTGGGGTCTTCTTCCATCTTTCTCCAAGCTATCACATCTGACTAGGGCCCCTGGGATGCCCTATCTATGTGGATGACTCTGGAGCCATGGTCTTCGGGCAAAGAGTCAACTGTGACAAGGCTTACAATGCCACTGGAGGTGAGGCTTGTCATTGGACTCAGAACTGGAAGATAAAGCCTAATCTTTTCATTTTTGTAGATGAGGAAAGTAAAGCAATTTGTTCAAACTCATAAGTTTTACTGGAAAGTTCAGACTTGGCTCCTAGGTCAGTGGGGTCAAAATCAAACTGAAACAGGGGCCACTAAGCCACATATAAGGATCCCTATGGGCTGCAAGTTGATTTAGAAAACCACATGTTAACATTGTCTGTGTTCTAGTGTATTTTTGTTTAGTTTGTTAAATATTTCCCAACTGTATTTTAATCTGATGGAGGCATTGGACATTGACATAACTTGCTCGACACTTCCATACTAGGAGACCATACTGTTTTGTAACTGCTATCTTTCCTCCTTTAATAGAGTTCCCCAAATCCCCTCTGGCCTGTAGGGATTTAGAACTAGATGGGACCTTTTTTTGGTTATTATTAAGTTGTTTCAGTCATGTCTGTCTCTTCTTGACCTTATTTTCTTGGCAAAGATACTAGAGTGGTTGGATATTCCCTTCTCCGACTCCTAGATCACCATGTTCCAATTCCTCCTTTCACATATAGGAACACTGAAGCCCTTGGTTTGCTAGCAAATGTTTAACCACCAGCTGTCTGCAAAAAAATGTATATAAGACACACTTGTAAATTTAATCTGCATTATTAATTTTTCTTCTTCATTTTACTAAGTCTAGACAATCAATAACAAAATAAATCAAACCATGATTTGCAGCGTTTTTTTATTTTTCAGATGTAAATGCTCACACTGAAGAATTAACACTTTGTCCTCACAGTATGATCTGGCTTCTGCCTCTGACCTACTCAATATAGCAGGAAGAGAAAGATGTAGATTCTTTTTTTAAAATTCCCAACTCTTTGAAAGTAGTGTACCACTTAAAATAAAGCAAATACACACATTTGAAAGGGATTGAATGAAAATCTACAAAGGAAAAATATGCAGAGAGGTAACAGTAAGCAATGCAGTAGTTGAGATTTAGATGATCTTTTAGGTCCTTACCAGATTCTAAGACTCAGTCATTCAGGTTCTCAATCACTTCAAAAAGACCCTTTGACAAGGAAAAGAAGGTGACTTAGAGTATATGCATGCAATGTCCAAGCACATCTCTTCTGTGCTTATGTGATGTCTATTGGCTAATTCCCATTCCTGACCACCACAGCTGTAACTAGCAATTGTTTCAGGGACAATGTGAACTGCTCTGAGGGCGATAGGCATGAAGTGTGCCCTCACATCAACTTTCTCAACCAGGACACTGTGGGGCTGTTGCTGGGGAGGCTGTCATGAAACGATGGAGAGGAAAGTGGCTACTTTCACTTTGAAAGAGGAAGTGGCTACTCAGAAGAAGGATCTGGTAGATTCCTATTTCAACAAATGCTTCTTGATCATTAAATTCTTTTGTTTCCACAGTGCTGAAATACTGAAAATATTCTCTGTAGCTTCTTTGTTTGGGTTCTATAGGGCAAAGACCTGATTACCCCACCCTGCTGACAATGATAACTCACCTGCACACAGGGCTAGCTCCCTCCTCTGAAGTTCTATGGCACATGCTCTGTATCATTTATTTGGCACATTACCCAGTACCTGGTAGTTAATTTTTCATAGATGTATATTCAGCTTGTCTCCTGAACTAGACTGTAAGCTCTCTGGGGACAAAGAGCTTATGCTACTTCACATCCCTTACAGCACCATGACCAATGTTTTTGCACCTAACGCACATACAGAAAAGCAGGCAATTATAGTGAAAAAGAAAACTAGGTTGGGAGCCAGGAGGTTTAGGTTCTAGTTTTAGCTAGAACTGACTAGCTATGTGACTCTGGGCAAGTCATTTGATTTCTCTGACATTCAGTTTTCTTATACATAAAATGAGGGGCTTGACTGCCTGGTCTCTTTGCAAACCAAAATTCTATCCTTCACTCTGGTGGTTTGCAATGATCTTTGTTTAGTTCTTGTCAGGGGGAAGAATAGACTGAAATGTTTTTTGAAAAACAAAATCCATTGTCACTAATGGGCCTCATCCCCACTCCCAACTGTAAGAGCCTAAGTTGCCAGAAAACCCAAAGAAAAGGTAAATTTATTCACAAAGATGCTAAGAGTCCTGCCAAAGATCCCAAACCAAACTGTGCTTTTAATATTTTATACTAACATCAGAAAAATCCTTGGGCTTTTCCATTGAAGGATGAGAGGCTAGAATCTGCTTTAAACTAACAACCTAAGGGTCTCTCTTAGCTAGGAGAAAGTCTTAAAAGCATCTCACCAACCACAATGTTATTTGGAATTCATTTTGGATAGCATAGAACTATCTGGATGAACAAAGTTGAAACTATGTTTTAATTTGCCATTAGATAATATGGGATAGCTAGCTACCCAGGATCACAAGAGGGTGACAGGGGAGTATTGTCGGGAAATCTCAGAGTACAGAATGTATTGCTAACAAACTCCAAGTTTCATCTGTGCCAAAAACAACATTTATGGGGCTCATTTTGCCTCTTGAAAGAAAGAATGAGCTGGTACCTTTGGGGTCTCAGAAGATTTAAAGAGCGTTGTTGTCTATTAGAAAGCAGGATAAGATTGCACTTCTGTTTAGCTGTAAACATTAGAGAAGTCTATTAGAAATCCGCCAAGTAGAACTTGAATCTTTTTTTTCTTTGATTCAATCGCCCCAAGTCATTAGGCTGTATTAACACCACTTTAAACCATGCACTATAAATAATTAAAAAGTAAAAACATGTGTGGTCACATGATTTGGCCCCAAAGGGCAGTAGTATTTGATAGAATGGCAATTACCACAATGCTGGAGGTTAGCATTTTAAGCATGTATCTCCAGTCCTGATTTCTCTCCTGAGCTTCAGGCCAGATTTTCTGACCATCACCTGGACATTTCCTATACTTCCTAATTGTCCTGGATGAACTTCAAGCTCACCTTGTCAAAAACTGGACTCATCCTTGCCCCTCCAAGAAGGCAGTGTGGTTCAGTGCAATGTATACTGGCTATGGAGCCACATGACCCAGGATCAAATCCCAGTTCTACCACTTACTACTTTTGTGACCTATCTGTCCCTTATCTGTGACCTAGTGTCCTCATCTGTAATATGAAGGGATTAGACTAGAACTCATGCTTTGAATCTATGATGCCTATGATCCTGTGTCCCAAACCACATTCTCTTTCTGATTTCACAATTTTCCCCTGTCACTCAGCCTTGAAAGAATGGTCTTCTTTGATACATCTTTTTCCTTTGGCCTTCACATTCAATCAAATGCAAGATCCTGCAGATCAGTCTATCAGTAAGTATTAATTATTATGTGCAAAGCATGGTACTAGGCACCAGGGATATAAATTTAATGAGCGAAACAGTCCTTACTGGATAGGAGGCTACATTCAAATGGGGAAGGCATCTACAATATCTCTTGCATCTCTCCCCGTCTTTTTATTCCTATGAACTACCTGCTCATCTCTGCCTCTTAGAATTCCTAGGCTCATAATTTAAGGCTCAACTGATGTGCCACCTCTTCCAGGAAGGCTTTTCTGTTCTTCCTAGTTTAGTCTTGCTCTCTTACATTGTCATGGGTGTACTTACCTGTTTACATGTTATAGTCGCCTAATCAAGTGTAAATTCTTTGAATTTTTTTGTTTTGTCTTATATTTACAAAGCTTAGTACAGTGCTTTGCACGTAATAGATTCTTAATAAATGTCTCTGGATTGAGTTTAATTGCTAACACTAGCTCAAGACCAAATTATTTCCGACCAAGATGATTATAACCACCTCTCAGGTTCAAGCTAAATTTCCCATTGCTAGACATTAATGGGTAAAGGAGAAAACAAATTTTATATCCAAGGCTTGACTCCTCTTTCTCACCAAATACCAGTTCTACAATGAACACTTATAGTAAGTAGCAAAGAAACCCATTTTTTCAAGTCAATAGCAAAACAGAAATCAGAGAAAGTATGCATAGGAGAATATGTGCCAGACAATACCGAGTGAAGGAGCTGGAAGGCATCCTGGATTTAAGTCCTGACCCTATCACTTAACAGCTATATGATCCTGGGCAAGTCATCTCAGCTCTCTGGGACTCAATTCCCTTATCTGTAAAATGGGGAAAGGTTTAGGCTGAATATTCTCTAAGCTCACTTAAAATCCCAATATCCTACGATGCTGTGACATTCTTCCCCATTTCCCGTAGGATACAAGATAACTCAGTTCAATCAAGAGATAACTCAGCTCAATCAAGATAGATATTTCCAGATCTCACCCAAGGGGAAATTCCTTGAAGTTTCTAGTGTACCAAGTGGGTGATAGGGACCTGACGGAGGCTGCCGACTCCTTGCATGTTAGCTTCTTCCCAGAGTCTTATTTTCCCTTTGGCAACCTAAAGAGGGGTTGGCATCATCCATCTTCTCTCTTGAAGCTAGAAGCCAGAAGTACCCAAAGCCTAAAGAGATTGAAGAGCCTCGAATAGCCTGGTATTCTCCTGTCTTGCTCCCACCAGTTCTACTTCTCTATTTCATAAGGAGCTGCAATGAATATAATCTCCTCTCCTTGATTTGACTGCCTAGATCAGAGGTCAGCAAACTAAGAATGGTTACCATTTTTACCTGTGGGTGGTATAGAAATAGTAGCAGAGATTTGGACCCTAGGCCATAGTTTGCTGACACTGGATCTAGTTCCTTGAGGGTTCATAGCTATGTTTTTTATTAACCTATATCACCTATAGTGCCCCAGCATAGTTCCTTGCATATGATAGGTATTTAATATATATTTATTGAATTGAATTGAAGTCCTCAGTACACTACTGTGTATCCTACAGATAATAGGAAAGAGAGTCAAGAATCATAGGATGCTGGTGTTTTAAATGAGCTTAGAGATGATTCAGTCTAACCCCTTCCCCATTTTACAAATGATGAAACTCTGAGTCACAGAAAGCTGAAATGACTTGCCCAGGATCATGCAGCTGTTAAGTGATAGAGTCAGAACTTGAATCTAGGATGCCTGACCAATTCATTAAGAGGCAGCTTCTTAATATAATCACGGTTGAAATTCTTTTCATAGACTTTCCTTAGATTCTGTACCAAATACCTGAGTATTTCACATTGAAAGATGAGAGGCTAGAATCAACTTTAAACTTAACAAGCTAAGAATCTCTCTTAGCTAGGGGTAGTAAGGAATAGTGTATAGAGGACTCAGAATCAGGAAGATGGAGATTTAAAATCTGCATCTAACATTTCCTGACTGAGTGACCCAGGACAAGTAGCTTAAACTTTTGAAGCTCTAAGCCACTATGTAAGACTATCAGTTACCAGTCTGCATTGGTAGATAAATTTTCCTCACCAGGTGCTTCTTATCTGAATAAAATTATAATCTTGGAACCCCCTCCCCATAATTCCGTTATTTTTATTTCCTTTTCCCTAATTCCTTCTTTATTTCCATCCTCCCTCCCTTTCTTTCTCCCTTCCTTCCCTCCTTTCTTTCTCCCTTCTTCCCTC
>CM053595.1:235943678-236013118 GCA_028646575.1 Pseudocheirus occidentalis
GATGTTCCCTGGTGTTCCCCCACTGAGAGGTCACTATAATAGTTCTGGTCTTATTTTACCCAATTGGCATAACCTTATTGCAGTTCACAATTCCCAAGCTCAGGAAAGCCACCAGCCTCAGCCTCCCTGGAGGCTGGGGGATTACAGATGTGAGTTGTAGCACTACGTTCTCAGCTTCTACTTTTATGTTTTTTTTCCCTTGGTAATATGAGAATGGGGAGGGACAGACAATTAGCTAATCCTTAAAATCCTGAAGCATATATGTTATCTTGAGGTAGTATTACTGGTGGTTTTGTTTAAGAACAATTCTGCAATGAAATACTCAGGTGTAAAGAAATGAGTCTGTAAGCGATGGATCCTTCTGAATTTTTTCTTGGCATGTGGGTGTGTGATAGAGAATATGTGTGTGTCTGTGTGTGTGTGTGTGTGTGTGTGTGCATGTGTGGGAAAGTGGGGTGGGATGATAAATGGTGTGCTGCCTCTCCCTTAAGAGCCTGTCCCTTTATTCCTGACACTTAAAAAGACACTGTCAAAACGATGTTTTACTGATTTGACTTTCTGTGCAGGAGAACGTGCAACAGTTACCTAGTAAGTGGTTTTAGAGGGAGTCTCACCCACACGTTAGAATAAACTGAGCACGAAGATAACATATCTTTTGTGCTTTTACAGGGCTTGGATGATAACTGTGAAAAATTATCTAGTGAAGGTTAGCGAGCTCTACCTGTGGCCATTTTCTCATGACCTCTGTATGATAAAGTTGACTATCTTGGACCATGATGCATTGTCAAATAATAGGTTTGCTTGTCTGGCCAACAAGAAGTAATTGAGGAGTGTTACAGTTTTACAATCCACGTTTCAATGAATCTGCAGCTTTTGAGTTGTTAGACCTGAACAAAATAGGTCAACATTGAAAGAATAAAGTTTTCTCTCTCTCCTCCACCCCCACCTCTCAATCCCCTTCATTCCTGAGACTTTCTTTCTGTGGAAAGGTAGTGACGGGATGCTGGTAATCAGCCACCACTACAGTCAATCTTGAATTCCCAAGTGTAGAATTCTGGGTTTGAATTAAGAGTTCTGAGTTTATTTACCTATTGATGGCATATTTATGTTTCAATCCCTCAAACAACAAATCTTTATTGAGCATCTTCTATGTCCCAGGCCCTATTCTTTTCATTCTTTAGGCAGAAAGGAAGTACATCCAGAATTTTATTTTTATTTTAAAAAAATTTAAGTTTAATTGATATGTTTTCAAAAAAATATCATGGCGGGGTGGCTAGGTGGCACAGTGAATAAGAGCACTGGTCCTAGAGTCAGGAGAACCTGAGTTCAAATTAGGCCTCAGACACTTAACACTTACTAGCCGTGTGACCTTGGGCAAGTCACTTAACCCCAATTGGCCTGCCTTCCCTCCTCCAAAAAACAAACAAAAAAAACCCCCAAAACAACTGAAACTCACCAAAACATCATGGCAATTTCCCATTTTCTCCCCCAACTGAACTGCCTTTATCACAAAGAAAACCAGTTAAGAGAACCAATATCAAACAGCACATGTAATAATATATTCAATATCCCACATCTCCAGCCTCCTACCTCTCTATGGGGACAATGGAAATGTGTTTTGTTGTCTATTTTTTAGGCCCAAGGTAAAACACTGAATTCAGTGAGTTCAGTTGCCTTTTGCTATTGTTTTTACTTATATTTGTAGCATCTGGGGGCACGCTCTTCATACCTAGATTCCCCTACCCCCCAGGAAAGCTACTCTAGTTCCAAATACTCTCTGGGTCCAGATCTACCCAGTCAAAATCTATGTTGTTGTTTAGTCAATTAGTTGCGTCTGACTCTGCCACCCAGTTTGGGGTTTTCATGATAAACATATTGGAGTGGTTTGCCATTTCCTTTTCCAGCTCATTTTACAGATGAGAAACTGAGGCAAATAGGTCTAAGTGACTTGCTCAGGGTCACACATCTACTAAATGTCTGAGGCTGGATTTGATCTCAGGTCTTCCTGATTGAAGGACCAGTACTCTTTCCATTGTCCCACCTAGCTGCCCCTATAAGTTTGTTCATTCAGTTGTTTCTGACTCTTTGTGACCTTGGCATTTTCTTGGCAAAGATACTGGAATGATTTACCATTTCCTTCTCTAAATCATTTTACAGATGAGGAAACCAAGGCAAATAGGATTAATAGCCCAGGGTTACATAGCTGGTAAGTGTCTGAGACCAGATTTGAAATCAGGAATATGAACCTTCCTCACTCAGGCCTAGCACTCTATTCAAGCCCTAGCCAACGTGTTTAGTAGCCAGAGTATACAATTAATTGAAAACAAAGACACTTAACAAAATAGAAGAAGAAAGCAGCAAAAAAAAACATTTCCCCTTTAAGCTGGGGCATACTTTCCCACAAATACTTCCCCATCAAGGGGAAGATGAGACATATCCAGGAAACACTCACAGAAAGGCTCATACATAAAAAACATGGATAGCCAAGGTGTAGATGTAGAGGGGGCAACACATACCTTTGCTATTGCAGGACCATCCTTGTCTCCCGGAGATATTATTGCTATGATTCTCCTGAGCCTACTTCAAGAAAGTAAAAGCAAACTAAGAGGGTATTTTTGGTTACATGAAGAAACTTGTACTTAGTCTCCTAGAGAGTCTAAAGATTTAGTAAGAGTATCAAGAAATAAGGGAATGGCTTTATTTGTAGAAAGGTATGGTGAAATTACCTGACTAGATCAAGGCTGGAAAAGGTCTATTTAAAATTCAGAAGAGTCTTTTTAAAAAATAGTTAACATTTATTTAGTGCTTTAAGGTTTTGCAAAGCTCTTTATGAAGATCTTAGTTTATCTTCACTATAACCCTGTGAGGTAGGTGTTAATATTATCCCCATTGTAGGGAGGAGGAAATTGAGATGGAAAGAGGTTCAAATACTTGCCCAAGGTCATACAGTAAAGTGTCTGAGGTCTGATTTGAACTTTGGTCTTCCTGACTCCTGGTCCTGCACTTCATCCACTGTAACACCTAGCAGCACAGACTCAGGGCATGTTTGCTTATTACATGGATGGGATTGAAAATAGCTTAAAATATTTGAAGGGAGGGGGGAGATGATTAGTGCTCAGAATACATTAAATATCCTCATATGAAAAGAGAAGCAGTTATCAGGAAGGCTTCACTAAAAAACACATGCTCTGTCAGGCTCTGCCAAACAGATGCCAACTCTGTTACTAAAGTTAGCTCCCTGTAAGCAGAGTTGGATGGGCTGCCATCACAGATGTATTTAGAATCCATGCTTCAGACAAATGTAATTCTTACCACTGGCAAGTAAAGCCTTATGTAACATCCACCACTACCAAAGTGGAGGAGCTTAGGTGCTGAGAGCAGTCACTTAACCTCTAAATTTCTGAAATTGTAAAAAGGGGGCAATAACAGAACCTACCTCAAAGGATTATTGTGAGGATCAGATGAGATAACAGTAATGAAGTGCTTAGCACTTTCCCGGCATAGAGGAGACACTAGAGCAAAGCTTCTCCCCTCCCCCTTCCCTGGGTCACTGCTGAAATGCAACTGGAAGGTGATTCAAATGCCCTCTTCTAAGGGGGTAGTTCATAGCTCAGGTGGAGCTATAATGTGATGACGTAGATTTTAAAATAAAATATACCAGTATGGATACATGGATCAGAGCAATCACCATGAACTTATCTGGGTGATCCTAGAAAAGATCTGTCTCCTTGCTCTATGATTAAACTTCAGTTTTATTTGCTTATCTGTTTATTTTTAAGAACTCAATCAAGCATTTGTTAAATACCTATTTTTTTGTGTGCTAATCACTAGGAATAGAGACAAAAGTGAAACAATTCTTACCCTTAAGGAGCTGAAATTCAAATGGAATAGACACACATATAAGTATGTGAATTCATACATATATATGCGCAGAGCATTCATATGTACAAGTTTTTGGGGGGATTGAGTTCATCAATTACCTCCAGCCCACTTAAAGTAAGTATTGATATGCTAAGATTATTTGAGTGAGGTCTGTATACCTTCTTGAATCAATGGATGACAATTCAGCTAGATGCTATAGGAAATTTCCTCCAAATGGATGAGGTCTTTGTCTCCTCCCTCCCCCTCCCAGATGGTTCCATTTCAGGTGTTTAGCTGTAAGGTGCAAATCACTGGAGTTTTGAATTAGCCCCCAGGTTTTATACAGGTTCCATCAAATGCCTTATCTATTCAGAATAATTCACTCCCTATCAAACCTGGTTGAAATGTCTTTGACTCAAAGTGGTGTCCAATCCAAGATTTGTTCTCATTTGATAAAGTAATAGAGTTTAGCATCTGATCTCTTTGAGTGGCATAATTGAGTAAACACCTTTACTCATACAAAATGAATATAAAGTACTTTGGTAAAAGATGGCAGGGGTAGGGGGTGGTGTAGCTTCCTATGGAAGATGATACTTGGGCTAAGTTTTGGAGAAACTCAAAGATACAAAGAAGCAGAGGGTAGAAAGGAGTATGCTATAGGTATGCAGGGGTAAGGCAAATGTACACAGGTGGGAGACAGAATGTGGTATGTGAGGAACAGTAAATAGACCAGTATGACTGGATTGTAGAGTGCATAAAAATAATGTGTGAGAAGTCTATAAAGATAGGAAAAGGGCATAATGTGAAGAGTTTTAAGCAATAAATAGGAGTTTTTCATATATGATACCTAAAGGTGTCTACATGAATGTATTTAGTAGGTAGGTAACAGTTAAAATTTTGAATTAGGAAGATCACTTTGCGGGCTATATGGAGGATAGATTGGAATGGGGAGAGACATGTATCAGCATCCTCATAACAAGAAGGGCCTGGATACACTTTAGAGATGTTTTTCGTTTGTTAGGCTGAGCCTCTTCTCATTCAGTTCCAGGCTGAGTCATCTAATTCAATTCATTTCAGCAAATGCCATGTGGTGGGCACTGACCTTGGTGCTGACTGTACAAAGAGAAAAAAGTAAGTCACTGTCTGTAAGCAGCATGTCATTCTTTTGATGTCATATCTCTTGTGTAAACTGAGGGAAAAGAAGCATAATGGCAAGTGGACAGAGAACTGGCCTTGGAGTTGGAAAGACTAAGATCTCCTAAGTATTGCTCAGTATTTCACATTCTGGCTGTGTGACTGTGGGCAAGTCACTTTCCCTTTCCCCAGGCAACTCCCTAAGACTGTAAATTAGAGAGAAGGTACCCATAACCACAGAGGAGTCCTCTGTATAAATGAAATCACCCATTTAATCATAAAAATTATGAAGGCAAAACCAAAAAGTTCTCTTCTTCCTTAGTTTCCACTGAGCTTCACATCAGTCCTTTCTCTTTTTTACTTTGTTCAGCTTCTCCATACCCATCACCCTGCTCATCTCTTAGTGGAAAGTCCAGTGTCTAATGCAGGGCAAAGGAGTTGCTTGACTTGTATAAGTTGTTGTCTTGAATGGTTGCGTTTCACTTTTTTCAGCTACTCACATGGGAAATGGAGGAGGAATAGCTGTTGCAACACTATCTTGCTATGTTTGTGTTGCCCAAATTCTTATGTTGCTCATCTATTACATTTAGTTAGCATCAAAGGTCTCTTGCTACTTATTTTTAAACTTTTATTTTGTATTTTTAAATTAACAAGCATTTATTTGATGTTCTTCCCACCTCACAAAAATTAAAAACAAAACCCTTGTAACAAATATGCATTGTCAAGCAAAATAATCCCCACATTGGCCATCCCTCAAAATGCATCTCTCTTTCTGCAACTTGAGTACATGCTCAGTCAGGAGATAGATAGCATGCTTTCTCACTGGTCCTCTGGAACCATTTTTGGTCACTGAATTGATCAGAGTTCTTAAGTCTTCAAAAGCTATTTATCTTTATGCTGCTGTTGTTATTGTAATAAATTATTCTCCTGGTTCTGCTTACTTCATTCTTCTTTAGTTCATACACATCTTCCCAGGTTTCTTGGAACCTATCCCTTTCATTATTTCTTAGGGTGTAATCAGACTACATTATTTTTGTATGCCATAATTTGTTCAATCATTCCTGAATTGATTGCCATTCCTTTGTTTTAGTTTGCCATGATAAAAAGAGCTACTATAAATAATTTGTAATATGAGTCTTCTTCCTCTTCCTTTGCTCTCTTTGTGAGTTATAAGCCGAATGGTAGTATTTCTGGGTTAGAGGATATGCCCATTTTGCTGACTTTTGGGGCACAATTTTAAATATTTTCTAGAATATCTTTACCAATAATGAATTAATGGGTTTATTTTCCAGCAGCCCTTCCAACATCTGTCACTTTCCTTTTTTTTGGTCATCTTGGCCAAACTGAGGGGGCTTTTTGCTAGTTTTCACAAATCAAATTCACTTTCACTACTACTGAGGAACTCCAAAATAATATGCTTCCAGGGACAGCTAGGTGGTGCAGTGAATAGAGCACTGGCCCTGGAGTAAGGAGGATCTGAGTTCAAATCCGGCCTCAGACACTTGACACAAAAACTAGCTGTGTGACTTTGGGCAAATCACATAACCCAAACTGCCCTCCAAAAAGCAAAAAACAAAAACAAAACAATATGCTTCCAATTCTGAAGATAATTCCTATACCAGAACTCCAAGAAATGTAAGGAATATTATCATCTGGATAAATACAGAGCTTCTCACGGTGTCTTCTTTGAAGGGGACAACCTACATTTTGATGAGTTCTTGCTTGTTAAATATTAAACTTGTTACTTAGAGCCACAACTCATATACAGCCTTCATCATTTCTTTCCCTTTCCAGTTAAAACCTGACACAACTGTGCCAAGAAGGTCTCAAAATTGGAGTTTGGGGTGATTTCCTACCCTAGAAGATAATGTTCAAGTCTGGATATTTCTTAGCATAGGCTGCCTGACCTAGATATGACCACTAGGGGTCAGGCTCCCACACTGGTTTAATACAGCCTCTACAAAGGAAACTCCAGATAGAACATAGATGGGGAAACTGGCTAACAATCTCATTTACCTTAGGAGTTTCTGGCACTTAGTAAAAATGATACCATTTCAGAAATGGAAGCAGGTAAACAAGTAAGTGACTAGCTTATTGATGTATTGTGGCTTTTTCATTATTTCAGGTTATATCATTTCAAGGTGACCAGTTTGATATTTCCATTCTCTTAAGATCACTATGTCTCAAAACAGATGAACCCATCATTATAGACATGAGTGAACCGCATCAACCTCACAGTGTCTATCTGTGATGGAATAGAAGAGTACTGGGTCAGGCATGAAGAGGACTTGGTTTCAATGCTGTCTTTCACACTACTAGCTGTGTGTCTAGGGGCTCCACTTTCCTCACCTATAATAGTGGTGATCACCTTTTCCTCACAACCTGAATGGATATGGGTAGAGGATTTGGGGGTGGTGATTAGCTCAAATGCTGAACATTCTAAAGGACAAAGAGATTCTGAATGTGGGAGACATTCTGATCTTTAGTACAGATGCAATGGAGGCTTAGGAAGACAGCTGGCTCTTTGAATTCTCTAGTGCCTAGCCCAGTGTCTTAGAACAGGTGTTTGTTGAATTGAATTATGTCAAATAGAGGAAAGGAGAAAAAGAAGGCTTGAGGACCACAAATGAATATTGATGGAGTCAAGGAATGAGAGTAAAGGACTGAGCATGACAAAATAGTAGAGGAATATGAGAGGAGCTGTCATAACTTTAAATTAGTCATTTCTTGCTTTAACTTCCAAGTAAAAAGTGGATGGTGCAGGCTCCCAAGAATTAATCCTTGATGTTTAACATTGATTTTAATCAACTGTGCATGACCCAAAATAAAAGTTTTTTCATTTATATGCATTGGATTTAATTTGGGGCACTTCTCAATAATCATACTTTTTGGCTTATGCTTCCACTAGGGTCTTTTATAAGAACATCAAATTTTGCCTTATATCTTGGTTACCACAGCAAAAGGAAAAGAGGTCTCAGTTCCCATGCAAGCAGCACAGATTTTAGGTAAGCTTACCAAAAAAAAATTGTGAAGGACTCATATTTGCTCTCATAAGCTAGGACAGGTCTTTCCTGTCCAGTACTACAATCCTTGAGATTTAGAGTGCTGTCCTGGGTGTGGCCTTCCTAAAAAGAAAGAACTTAAGAGTTGCTAAAGAATCAAGCAACATCCATCAATAAGATCTACTTCCCAGGGATATATATATAGTCTTCCAGATTTATAAACCCTATACATAATTCTGACAAAGAGAGCAGACTTGGGGTCTCTAGAGAAACAACCTACCATCCCTACTGTTGAGTCCCATCTCTCCTCAGTTTCTATCTCTTTTCATATCTCAGGGCACTAGCTTCTCTCGTCTAGATTTACTAAATGCTAGGTTTGGGGGATATAGACAAACATGAAACAGTCTCTGAACTAAAAGAGCTCTGTCTTCAGGTAAATGTATGAGTGACCATGGATATTAAATAACCAGAATAAGAAAAAATTCACAATTTGAATTGATGGTGTCAAAGAAACCTTGACTTTCATGAATGCCAGAAGAAAAGCCCCATCAGAGGGCAAGGAAAATTTTATACTTTGTCAAGGGAGACATTATCCATCACAGAATCATAGAACATCAGAGTTAAAAGGGACTTATGTGGCCATCTAGGCAAATCTACACCTGAAAAAGAATCCCCTTTACTATATACCTGCAAAATGGTCATTCAGTCTTTGGTTAAAGACTTGTTGTAATGAGGAACTTACTACTTCCAAGGCAGCCCACTTTCATCTCTTATTGCTAACAATTTGTCCTCATATCAAGTCTAATTTTGCTTCTTTGCAATTTCCTTTCATTGTTCATAGTTCTACTCTCCATACCCAAGCAGAGCCAAAGACCAGAACTTCTTCCATATAGCAGCTCTTCAAATACTCATAGCTGCCTATGTCCCACCAAAGTCTTTTCTTCTCCTAGCTAAATGTCCCAAATTCCTTCATCCTATCCTCACGTGAAATGATCTGGTGGTCATTCATCAGCCTAATAGTGTTTTTCTGGATGCTCTC
Source organism: Pseudocheirus occidentalis (assembly GCA_028646575.1). Lineage (NCBI taxonomy): Eukaryota > Metazoa > Chordata > Mammalia > Diprotodontia > Pseudocheiridae > Pseudocheirus > Pseudocheirus occidentalis. The sequence goes on from CM053595.1 coordinate 235,952,715, forward strand.
CAATTTACCAGTGGCTTTCCTGCCAGTCTAAGAACAAAGGATCATGTTAACATTGCTATAAGGACTGAGACCAATGTCTGGTCTTGACTAATATAGACATAGTAACAGAATCAGACAAAGATCTAAAGAAAAAGATGGCGGTTGTTGTTGTTGCCTTTTTAAAAAAAAATAAAGTTCTACTATGTCCATCAGAAAAGAGTTTCATCATCACCATCACTCCTCCTTTCACTTCCAGAGCCTTCTCTCTGAGGTTACCTTCCATTTATACTTTATGAATCTTATATGTACAATTTTTTGTACATTGTTTTCTGAATTAGAACATGAACTTCTTGAAGGCAGAGACTGTGTTTTTGCCTTTCTTTGTATCCTCAGCATTTCGCAAAGCACCTGGCACATAATAAGCTCTCAATAAAGGCATATTGACTGACTCTCATATCAGTGGCATATGACCTGTGGTCTGTTTGGTAGTTTGAGCCATCCAATGGCATTCTGGGAGCATTATTGGGTCAACTGCCTACCTAATGCATAGTACAAGAACTAAATTCAGCAAAAAACCAGGAGGTAAGGGTTGGGTTGGCAAATATACTGAAGCAAAGAAAGTATAGCATAAGAACAGAAGAAGGGAAGAATTAGTAGGACCGCAGTTGGGAGATTGTCATTGTATGATGACTCTCTCCAAAAAGCCTGAAAGGATCAAAGGCTGGCAAGTCTTGGCACTGATAATAAGCTTTGGCTTATTGTCTGTGCTTCAGTGAAAGGCAGGTTAATATTGACAATACTAAGTGCTACAGTTGGGAGACTTTGAGAACTGTGTGAACCAAGAAGTTCCTTGTTTTCAGTGTTGGGTTATTGCTCCTTATTTTCCAGTTGTATGAGCATTTGTGGCTTCCTCAGAGACTACTCATTCAGATATAACTCTACTAAGTCCCATCTGATTTGCACATTTCTAGGAGAATGTGGATGCCTTAGAAGGAGACTTAGCCTTTGTCTACAACAGAAAGAAACTAGGGAAAGAATCTGATCTAGTCTCAATAGGAGAGCTGCTACTGATGAAACTTTGATTCAGACTAGGTCTAGTTGGTTCTTGCTTAAGAAAGTAACTCAAGGACACACTCTATAGCTTATTAAAAATTGTAGCATCTGGGAAAAAAAAAGAAGAAACTTCCTATTACCCATCTCCAAGAATTAAGTACTACCTCACCCATGAAAACTTTTGTAACAACTGAACTCCTCCAATTGCGTCTTCTTTTCTTGAACTTCTATTATAATGTGTCACTTTTCCTTAAAACCTATTGCTGTGTTGCTCATTAATTGTTTCTTGTGTACCAGTCTTCCCTCTGTCAAAGTTCTACTCTGATGCCTTATTGTGGCATGGAGGTAACCCTGGAATCTTGAAAACTATGTTAATGGAAGACAAAAATCTACTCGATCCTACTTGGCTGGGAAGTCCCTGAAAAGGTCTGTCTTTTGAGGGCCAGTCAAGCTAAGTTCTGAGAGGCTCAAAACTAGAAAGCTTTTTGGTCAACTGTAGCACTTAGTATTGTCAATATTAACCTGCCTTTCACTGAAGCACAGACAATGAGCCAAAGCTTATTATCATTGTAAGAAATCATCTACTAAGACATCTGGGGACTGGATCTGTGTAGACTAAGGAAACAGTTACACCATTAAAAAAACAAACAAACCAAAAATGTGTCATGGGCATGTGCCATAGGAGCTGAGCCAGGTCCTCCCACTGCTGTATATCCATCGTACGTGAATTTTTAAGTGTTGAAGTTTAACTTCAACAAAAATGTCTTACATGTTTAGAAGTCAATGTATTGGAATAGAAAGGCCCTGAATTTGGAGTCAGGAGACATGTCCCATTCTAACTCGGCTATGTAGTCCATCTGTTGTACTTTGGCCTTGCTCCTTCACCCTTCTGAGCCAGTTTCCTCATCTACAAAATGAGATTAGATGGCCTTGAATTTCTGGGGACAATATGAGAATTAAATAAAATTATGGTCTCTGCACTCCTGGAACTTCCTGTCTATCAGAAGTATACAATTCATGAACAAATAGTCACAATACAAAATTATATGTAGTTGTGTAAAAGAGCTACAAACCAAGTGCTGTGTAAGGTCTGAAGGAGTGGGGAATCATTGCTGACTAGGTAAGCTGTGGAAGCTTCATGCGGTAGATAACACCTGAAGTGGGCCGTGTAGGAGGCTAAGAATGAAATAAGTAGAGAGAAGAAAGTGGAGACATTCCAGATATAGCAACTATAATGCAAGAAAAAGTCCAGAAGAAGATCAGCATGTAACACGTATAAGGCATGATGAGGAGTCCAGGTTGGTTGGAGGGTAGAGCACATAGAGGTAAGTAGAGTGAGACAGGGCTAAAAAAAGTTGGGGTGGTATGAGATTGTAAGGGACAGGTAACACTGGAAACAAAGGAGTCTGAACTTTGACAAGAAGCCATTATAGGGCTTGGAGCAGAGTAATGCATAAGGAAGACAAATTTGGGAGCACGTGAAGGATGGATTGGAAGAAGGATAGAGTGGAGGCAGGGAATCACCTGGAAGGTTATTGTAATAATTCAAGTGAGTGAGTGCAGTTTAGAAGCATAGAGTGCCATCCTGGAGTCAGGAAGACTCATTTTTCTGAGTTCAAATCTGCCCTCATATGCATACTAGCTGTGTGACCCTGACCAAGTCACTTAACCCTGCTTGCCTCAGTTTCCTCATCTGCCAAATAAGCTGGAGAAGGAAATGGCAAACCACTCCAGTATCTTTGCCAAGAAAACTCAAATGGGGTCACAAAGTCAGACATGACTGAAAAACAGTCCAACAAGTCATTAATAATGACGGCTTCTACTAAGATGGCAGCACTGTGGAGAGAAAGGGAATGGAATCAATTTGAGAGATATTTTGGAAGTCTAATGCATAGGACTTGAGAACTACTTGGGCCTGGGGAATCAAGGATGGGTTAAAGTTAAAACATCAAGCTTTTGTTTAAGGCTGATAAATGTATCACCAGGTGAATGGGGTCTTGTGGCAAAGTGGAGCATATTGGGAATCTAATCCTGGCCAAATTCCTTAACCTTTCAGTACCCCTAGGAAAAATTTTAAGAATATAAAGTGCAGAGTAGGTGTCCATCTGCACTGATAGAGTAAATTTCCTTAGGGGATTTCCTATGCTGATGAAATTACAGGTCTAGTATATAAACAAACAAAGAAAACCTGGGTAAGAGTTTCTTTGATGGAAATGGGGGTGCAATGGGGGGGAAATGAGTTTAGTTTGAGAGTGTTGAGTTTTGAAATGCCAGTGGGATAGCCAGAGAGAGAGAGATGATATAACATAATAGACCTAGAGCTAGAAGGAACTTTAGAGGTCATCTAATCCCTAGTCTTCTCATTTTCCAGATAAGGACTCAGAAGCCCAGAGAAGTTGTGACTCCCCCAAGTCACCCAGGAAGTAACTGGGAGAATCAGAATTCAAACCCAGGACCTTGACTCCAAATCCAGCACTCTTTCCACCTTATCACATTACCTCCTCACCCTGCCTCTCCAACTAGATTGTAAAACTCCTAGGACAGTTTCTAGGACAGTGTTTTATACTTTTCCCTTTTATAACTCTCAACAAAGCATATATAGTAGTCACTCAGTGAATACTGAGGGATTGACTGATTGGCTGAGATTTATGATGCCAACTTTCTGGCTCTCAGCTTTTATTCTCTGCCCTACTTGCTAGAACTGACTTTTTGAGGCTTCGCTCTACTGTCTTCAGCCCACCTGAAATGGATCATCTGAAAATTCACTACTGCTGTCACAGGCCGGGTGACATAATCCAATACAGTTAAATGACAGTTTCTCTCTTGCTGAGAAATTAACACCTTCTCCTTCGTCCTAACTTTCTGGGATCATTTCCAATAGGTCTTGGTCATGAGTTAATTAAATCTGTGTTGACACATACTCAATTTCCAGTGCCTTGCACACACAAGAAACTTGTTGAAATTTTCCCTTTGGGGTCCAGAACTAGTGATCCATCTCTTCACCCCAGTTTCCAGTGCAGGTTTCTGCTGGCTGAAAATGAATGGAATTTAAAGTGGGAAAATTATGGAATAATACAATGGTAAGTCAGAGTCTGTGGTACCCTCCCAGAAGGCTCCCTAAATTTCAATACTTGTCTTCTAAGAAAAGCTCTGGATTTCCAAGCCTGACATCTTCCATCAAAATAACCCACTCAGAGGTCATGGGAAGCTCTTGGGGGTGGGTAGATGTAAATAACAAATAAGGTCAGAATCTTCAGCTCTACAGCAGCTGTTTCAGGAATGTGGTGCTCAAAATCAGAGTCAGAAGATGTAAATCTAGGTCATATAATTGTGAATGCAAATTGGATCGTGCATATGCAAATTATAGAGAAGCTTCCTTTTTTTTCCCTCCTAGAGTTGGGTGGGGTGAAGTGAGATAGATAAATACACCAATCTCACATTCTAGACTTTTCCAAGTCCACTTCATGATTCAAATGTGGAATCCCCTTTGCATATTTACCTGACCAAAGTCTTTATATAAATATACACCCCAAAGGGCATGTAGATATAATGTAGGCATCTGAACCTCCCTCAGAGGGGTTCAGAACTTGATCTATTAATATGGTTTCTATTCCCATCAGTGAACAATTTCACAGAAATGGCCTAGCCTCTTCAGCTGGTTAAAATGCAAATGTTACCTGTGAGGAGGCAAATATCAAGCCATTATCAGTTATTAATACCCCTGAAGGAATTAGCTTATCAGGTGTTAGCATTCAGGGAGGCTCTAGGAGATAGGTAAATTTTGGGGGTGCTAAGAAGTAAGGCGTTTGGAGGGGATCAGTGGACAGCCTTGGGGAATGGGAGGACATCTTGTGTAATAACACATTGTCTTTTCTCTCCTTCCCCTCTCCCCTCTCCCCTTTCCTCTATCCCTTTTCCCCTTAGGGTAATTTCTTCCCAAAACAGAAATCTAGAGGAGCTCAAGAACCAGTGGTTCATATGCACTGTTGTGAGACAGAATCTGATCTTACAGCCTTTTCATCACAGCTTGTACCCTGCTGATATATGCTGCAAATTGGGGGCGCTAGCAGCCAGGTCACTGCTGTACTCTCAAATACAGACTCTCAACCTCCAAATGGACCTATATCAGCTCTATGGTTCCTAAATCGCCTTGTGGAATTGTAGTCACTCAGCCCCACAGTGTCCCAAACTCCTGACAGCATGAGGGCAATAAGCATGCCCTGGGAGGAGGGCGATGCCACAGAGGAGTGTTCATAATTTTGGACAAGATAGGCTCTGCACATATGAATGGAACTTCAAGGGTTTGGTCACTATCATAGGGTAAATGTTTAGAGGGTGGAGTGGCAGCAGGAAGGGAATTAAATCTGTGGTGATGTTGAAAGGGGAGAGGAAAGTGGACTCGATCTTTTCAATTTATAGGGACCTTATAAAATGTGTATAAGTTGTGTTATGGTGTTATAAGGATTTATCCTCACGTGGGGATTATGCAATTGGAAGCTGAGATAATACAGAGAAAAGAAAATTTGTAAAGCACTTGTCACAGTGCCTAGCATGCAGTAGGTGCTTAATAAAAGCTTCTTCCTTATTATTGGTAAAATACCAGCATCATTGGGATGGGCTTTAGCCTAACCTATAGGATCATTCAATTAGACCTGGAAAAGACCCTACAGGTCAGCTAATTCAACTCTCTCATTTTACAAATGAGGAAATTTAAGTCCAGAGTGGTTATAACTTGCCCAAAGTAGCAAGGCAATAATAATAATAATAATAATAATAATAGCAATAAAGAACAATAATAGCTTTCATTAGTCTAATGATTTAAGATTATCAAGATGCTTTACAAATACGATATCTTTTAATCTTCATAACAACCTTTGAAGACTGGTACTATTATTATTTCCATTTTACAGATGAGAAAACTGAGGTGAGGAGGGGTGGTGGTAAAGGGACTTTCCCATAAGACTAGTAAGTATCTGAGGCTGGATTTGAATGCAAGTCTATGCCGGGTCTAGTACTCTATTCAGTACATCATCTATCCCTCAGATACTTCAGTTAAGAAGCCACAGAGCTGAGATTTTAATCTAGCTCTTCTTTAAATTTTAATCCCTTCCTACTCTTTCCTCTTTCCTCTGCACTATGCTAACTCTATATCTTGCCTTACCAGAAACCCACAGGAACAGGATTGGGTTAATAGTGGACTGTGGTGAGAGGATGAGGTGTTTTTTTTTTCTTAAAATACTTCCATGCTGTCTCTTCTATGATTCTGTCTTTCTCCCTCCCTATTTCTATCCTCAAAATACACTTAGCATGCCACTTATCATGATGGATGTTAAAAGTTCGGGGTTAAACCAACTTCTCAACTTGTGAATAATTTCCATTAGAATTAATTCCTCTGCATGAAGACATCCACACACTCCGAAGAAAGAAATGCTTTTTAATGACAAAGTTGGCTTGCATTTTTTCAGGTGCCAGCTTCTCATAAAACTACATTTATTTTCTATGATTGGGGTGGGAGGCACACTGGCTACCAAATGGGACTTTACAAACAAGCACTGTCTCTACTATGTGCATATTGCATCCTTTCCCCTGCCCCCCACTGTTTATGCCTCAAATATTGTGGAAGGCTTTGCAGCAGAAGAAATTTCTAAATGCTTTACCCTTTTTGTGTCAATTCCCACACTGGACCTCTTTGTAGAAAACCTCCCTGTAACTTGCCTATGTAGCCTTTAATGTCCAGCTATTACACTGGCCATTTCTAATCCTTCTGGTTGTCCAAGCCACAGCAGGAGGTCCCTACACAAAACCTCACTCCAATTTTTTCCTCTTCCCCCTTTGGGAACCTTTGGGTCCTCATGGACTTGGAATGAAAACCACTTTTGGACTGTGACCCATATGCTGGATCCCATAGGTCTAAAGTCCTTGTCCCAACATATGAGGCAGGAAGAAACCCCTTCTGCCTCCCCTCCCCTATTTCAAGAAGACACTAGAGGGGCTTTATAGAACACTCTCTTCATGCAGGTTCCCTTAGCCCCATCTCCTTGGATGAGCACGTCAGGCCAGATACTGTACCTAAACATAAATGAACTGTTATTAATGATGGTCATAATGTTTTCTAGCAGTTAGCTGGCTGTGATTCTAAGATTTTTTTTCCACTGTGTTTTGAAGGGTTAGGTTATTTAAACTTACCATCAAATAGAATCAAATCAAAGTGAGCTAATTTTTCTTAAACACTAATCATTTTAAGGCTATTGAACTAAATATAGAGGCAGTTCATTAAATCATTAAAACAGCCTGCAATAATACTCACAAAGTCATTACAGTACTATTCCCTAGCCAGAGAGGTAGTGTTGCCTTAAGCACAGTTTAATCAAATTAGATGGTGGGCTATGTCATGGGGTTTCTCCTATTGATATTCATTAAAAATACATGATTTATCACTAATCTCTGTAAGGTAGATCCCACTCTTCCAAATGAATTTTATAAATGTCAAGGGGAGGAAAACAGAATGGTGCATTGTTATAATAATTTAAGTGTGGTGTGATCACATTTACATTTTATATACGATGCAATTTAGGAACAGATAATAGTTTTAATAGGGCTAAACTTTTTTCCTTAGTTAAAGTTAGAACAGAAAGAATGAACCCTGAGGATTAGCTATTATATTTTTTCCCTGATAGGAGCCCAGCATCCAAGTTTTCTTTGTGCCTTACCAACGCACTTAGCATTGTCAGCACATGGGCTTCCTAGTATCACTGGTACGCCTCGCGCCCCCCCCCCCCGCATCTAAAAAAGTCCTTGTTCTGCTTTGCTGACATGAGATTCCTGTCATTCTAGCCTGTCCCTGTGATAGGTGGTACTGGTGATCCATGGGCAAGGTCTACCTTAGTCAGTGTCTTCCTGACTGTCCTCATTGATTCATTTTCTTGGATATTTTGGGGATGGCAAAGACTACTGGGTTCAGACTCAAGACCTAGCTCTGTCACTAACCAGTGTAGACATAAGATAAATCATCTCATGATCTCATGTTTCTGTGCCTTAGTTTCCTCACGTAGGATAGAGACAACCTATGCGCAGATGAGAAGCAGTGGAGTAAAAGGCTGGCTTTGGGGCCAAGTCTAACCTTTGATACACACCCGTTGCTTATGAGTTCTGCAGACCTGGACAAGTCACATAAATTCTTAGTGTCTCAGGCAACTTTCTAAGACTATAAGGGGTAATGCAATTGCTGTCTATGTTACTGAGGGGGAATTCCCTCACTTTCTTTACTCAGATTTCCCTACACCAATGGAATAACATTCATTAGGACAAAGTGATATATATTGTCTATATATCACACACATACACATAGCTTATATATGTATATATACATACATACATATATATGTATAGGATACACACATGTGTAACACAAATATATGTGTGTTTTACAGTGATGTGAGGATCAGATAAGATACTATATGTAAAGTACCCTTAGCATAAAATACAAATTCCTTGGTTCAGTACTTGATGCTTTCTACCTTTGTTTCATATTGTCACCTTTCATTCTCCCACCAAGCTAGATATTAGCTGTACTCCAACTTCATGCTCCTACTCTTCTGCCTCCCCATCTGTCCCATTACTAGGCTGCCCCCTATTACAAGAATGCAGCATTTCCTCAGCTCCATTTACTGAAATCTTTCATTTCCATCAAATCCCAACTCAGATGTCATTTCTTCCACAAGGTGCCATTCTTGAAAGTCTTCAAGCAAAGGCTGGACAATCACTTGTTGGAAATTTCTTTGGTGTATGAGTTGGACCAAGAAGTCCCTTTCAATTCTCAACTTCTAGGAAGTCTTCCCTAATACTCCCAGCTGAAATTGACCTCTCTCTTGAATTTTCTTAACACACACTAGGATCATATAGGAACATAGTGACCATTTAACTGTCTTGCTCAGAGGCTTTCAATATCTTCCTGTTACTCTAAGGAGGCTTATTCACTGAATGGGTGTTATCTCACTCAAAGTGAGAACTTGAAAAGACCTTAACTTAAAAGGGCCAAGGTCTCCCACTGCATCCTGGGCTATCTCCAGTCATCCTGATTGATATCTGGCTACTGGATCCAGAGGGCTCTGGAGGAGAAAGTGAAACTGGAGACTTTGCACAGCCCTCCCTCCCTCAAATCATAGTCAAATGCAAGTCATGTCATCATCTCCCTGATGTCATGGTCCTCAAGAATGAAGGACAAACCACAACTGCATAACCACAAGATAAAATACAAATGCCTCTTCCTGACGTTTAAGCACTTCTGCCATTTGACTCCAGTTTACGTTTTTGAGCCTTATTTCATGTCATTAGAGTCAGAACTCATGCTGGGAAAGAACCCCCCCCCCAATGCCAAAATTTAGAGGGGCAGTCACTTTTTTCTCCACTGGGAATCACAGACAGTTCCTGATTGTAAAAAGAGCCAGATCAAAAAGAGCATCCTTATTTTGTTTCCCAAGCTACTGGTCTAATGTGGTTGGGTTTTCTTCTGCTTAGCCCTAACTTCTGCTCTGACTATCCTTGTAACTCATTTCCTTACTCCTGTTTTTTTCATTACATTAAAAAAATCTTATTTATACACAAACCTCACAGCAAAGTGTTGGGGTTGTTGATGTTTTGAGGGAACTCACCTCAGTCACTAAATGCCTGTGACCTTGGGTAAGTCATTTAATCTCTTTTGGCCTTGGTTGCCTTATCTTGTAAAACAAGGCAGTTGGATTCAATGGCATCTGAGGTCCCTTTCAAAATGAAATCTCTGGGTTATGCACTGAAGTTACAGCAGGAACAGTACCACATTGCAGGTAACTCTCTTAAAGATTCTGTTCCAAAGTTTAGAGTCTTCCCCACCACCCACTTCAGCCTAGTGAGCTATGAGACCAATGAAAATCAGTATCAATATGCAGGATTCTGCATTCACTCCTAGCAAGTCTAAGGCAAGGCTCAGGCTTTTACTACAAAAAACATTTCTTTAAGCTACTCATCTGCCAGGATCCAAGGTCATCTGTGGGAAAGACATTATTCCAAGCTTCTTTATCACTGATCTGTTCAAGACACCTCAACAAGAATGGGCTTTATTATAGTAATATGGAAGTGAATGAAGGGAAGTATTCTGAGGGAATTGACAACATGGGGAATAAAGTGAGGAATCCATCCTCCCAGCTGCCTGATCCAATGGTCCTCTATCCACAACAAATGTCCCTACTCTCTCACTGCCCACCAGATCTGATGTCCAGGGCCTCCTACTATGTCTTCTCCATCTTTGCCCCACCCCAAGATAAAGATAGACAACTACCATTACTTCCTCCTTAACCTCCTTGTAAAATAAGGGGCAAGTCTTGGGACTTGTCATTTGTTCTGAAGGACTGGGCTCCTTTGGTGATGAATCTTCTGTCCGTTGGTCTGTAATGTGAATGATTGCACCCAATCATGAGAGACTTTAGCCAAGTCAAGTCAATAAACATTTATTAAGCACTTACTATATGCTAGGCATTGTGCTAAGCCCTAGGGATAGAAATATGAAAAAAAGAAAGATAATTGCTTTCAAGAAACTTACAGTCTAATGGGGAAAGGCAACACATAAAAGGAAGCTGAAAAAGGGAATAAATATACCTGGGGGGGGAGGGAGAAGAATGATGAAGTCAGAGTAGTCTCAAAGAGTGAAATCAGGTGGAAAATGAGGGGATGTTGGTGTGCAACTCTCTTGGACAGAGGTTTGGAGTTCATAGTTCTGCCCTCTAGTTAGAGTGATAGAAGGCAATGATGAGGTATAGGTACCAGGGCTGATTCTATCTAGTGGGAGGATGAGGTTTTCATGGTGATGGGTTTCCTGGGGCATGACAGAGAAGTCAGAGAAGTCCCCAAAGTAGTGTAGCTAGGAAATGAGGAGAAAAGACAACTGTAGCATAATGAAGGGGAAGATCAGTGAGCCATGGAGCTTTCCAAACCCTATGTGACTTCCTTCTGGGATCTAGCCCTTCTTCACTATTTTCCCTTCTTGACCTCGTGATCTCTCCCTAGGTTACCACCCTCTATTCTCTTTTTATCTCGGGTTCCAAGATTCTTAGAAATGGGCACAATCATAACATCCCTTTATAATTCTATATTCCCCAGAAACTGGACCATCTGTAGATCCCTGACTCGTCATGCCATTCCTTAACCTCTGGACATTTAGACATGCCATACCACGTTCCTAGAAATCTTGTCTCCTCTCAGAACACTTTTTCTTCAGGGCTCAGCTCAGGTACACCTTCTGCCAAGTCTCCTTTCATTCCCTCCAGCTGAAAGAGTATTCTCCTTACACAAGTTTTCTGAGAGTAGCTTTTGTACAGATTTTCCCTTCCACCTGCCCCCCCATCTTGTTGTAACCCATATTTGTGTGTTTGTCATAAATTGTCTCCTTTGAGAACCAGTAGAATATAACTCTTATGATCAGGGGTGGTTATAGTTTATCTTCACACTTAGCACACCTTCTATAAAGCAGATATTTTAATAGACATTGAATTTATTTGAATCGATCCTATGATTTTAGGATCTGGATCACTTTAGTTGCATCTCTCATTTGTTCTCGTAATATTCTACTTTGTACATGCATTTGTGTGTACAAAACATCCTTCCTATTAGAATGTGAGATATCTGAGAAGCCCGATGAGTCATCTTTCATCTCCTTCTCCAGCACCTAGCACCTTGCCTTAAATGTTACATGCCTATTATGAATGTTTTTGTGTTGAATTTGGCTTTCCATCAGCCTTTCTCCATTCTACCATTATCCCCTTCCTCCTCAATTCTCTGCACTCCAAGCTCCCTTACATGGATTCTCTTCAATCATTTAGCATCCTCTCCATCTTCTCTATACCAGAACAAAACTGCTTCTCAAATCTCATCATCCCATTTGCTACCTGAGTTCTTGTCTCCAAAAGGAACAAAGGAAAGCATGAACATGATTTTGGTACTGATGCAAAAGGATAAACAGATACTAGAATCAAAACTAAAAGCTTGATGGAGTAAACAATCAGTCCAGGAAGACAGGAAGAGAGTCATGAAACACAGATCTGAACAACCAGTCCAAAAATGTGTGTTTTGGGGGAAGGAGATAGAACAACACCTCTATTTGTACCCTTGATCTTATCCCCTTCTGTTTTCTTTGGCAAGTTATCCCATTGATTATTCCCTTCCTTGTCCATCTTTAGCTATAATCTGACTCCTTCCCTGCTGCCTACAAATAAATCCACTTAGGGCTTTTTCATCCTAAAATAAATAAATCTTTCACTTGACCCTATTATCCCCTTAAACTCTCTTCCCTTTCATAGAGCAAATTTTAAAATATTTCCTAAAAGCACCTAAACTTATTAGTTCTACTTCGTTCTCTCATTTAACTCTTTCCAATCAGTTTCTGACCTTATCATTCAACTGAAATTGCTCTCTCCAGAAGTACCAATGAGCTCTTCATCACTGAGTCCAATGTCCATTTTTCAGTCCTCATTCTTGACTTTTTTTTTGCAGCATCTGACACTGTTCATCACCTCCCCTTCCACATACACTTTCCTTGTTCAGTTTTTGTGCCAGTGCTGTTTCCTTATTCTTTTCCTATAGTTCTGGTTACTTTTCAGTGTCCTCTGCTGGATTATGGATGTCCCATCTCCTAATGTGTCTGTCACCTAAGACCGCCATGGTTCCTCTTTTCCCCCCTCTATTTGTATCCTTTCAGGGACTTCATCAGCTGCCATAAGATTCAATGATCACTTCTATGCCCATGACACCAAGGCACATGTGTGCGTACACATACATGTATATATGTATGTTTGTGTATATACACACCCACACCCATATATATTGTATCTATATATGTATATCTGTGTACAGATATATGTATGTGTGTATGTATGTGTGTCCAGCCTAAGTTTCTCTGCTGAACTCCAGCCTTTTAACACCAAATGCCTATTGGATGCTTCCAGCTGAATGTCTCACAGGCATTTCATATTTAACATACACAAAACAGAACTCATTCACTTTCCCCCAAAGCTCATCCTTCTACTTAATCCCTGTTTTGTCAAAGTTTTTAGCATCCTTCCAGCCACCCAGGTTTTTAACCTTGTTGTCATTTTTGACTCTTCCCTTTCCCTCACCTTCCATATTCAAACAGTTGTCAAGTTTTGTATTATCTATCTCCACAGCATTCCTTAATCCATCCCTGTCTCCAACTGCTATAGACCTAACTTTTTCTGAACTATTACAGTAGCTTCTTAATTTGTTTTCTCACATTTTCTATTGTTTTTCCAATCTATCCTCTACCCAGCTGTCAAATTAATGGTCTGACTATGTTACTCTCCTGCTCAAAAAACTCCAGTGGCTTTGTGTAAATTCCTCATTTTGGCACCTAAAGTCCTTTACAACCTAATTCCTACCTATATTCTACACAATATTCCTATTACACCATCCCTTCCCCCCCATCCACTGCCACCATACACTCTACATTCCAGCTAAACTGGCCTACTAGATGTTATCCATATATGATACTCTAATTCCTCTGCTATAACTTTAAACACAACTCCCTCTTCTGTACCTGTCTCCCATGCCTAGAATATATTCTCTTTTCACCTCTTTTTTGTCTTTAGAACTCCTAGTTTCCTTCAAGGCTCAGCTCAAACAACACCTTCTACATGAATCTTTCCTAATCCTCCAGGTGTTAGCAATCCTCAAAAATTATTTGCTTTATGTATTTTGTATTGATTTATCTGTGTACATGTTATTTTCCTCCAGATGAATGTAAGTTCTTGTGGTTGACTAGGAAAAAAAAATCTTTGTGCCAAATTTCTCAGATAAGGGTTGGATATTCAAGATATATAGACAACAGAGACATGTAAACACAACAGCCATTCACTGATAGATAAATGGTTAAAGGATTTGAACAGATAGTTCTCAAAGAAGAAGTACAAACTGCTAACAACCATATCAAGGTAGTGTTCCAAATCACAAAAAATAAGACAAAGGCAAATCAAAACAACCCTGAGGTCTCATCTCAGCAATAATAAAAACAGTAATTGTAATAGTAATGTTTATGTGGTGCTTTAAGGTTTACTAAGTACTTTGCAATAATTATCTCATTTTATTCTCACAACAATACTGTTGTTGTGTAAATGATGATGAATAAACGGAGGCAAATGAGTAAACTGAGGCAGAAACAGGTTAAGTGACTTGTTTAGGGTCACACAGCGAGTGAGTGTCTAAAGAAAAAGTGAAAAAGATGAAAAAATGGGAATAATTTTGTGGGAGCGTATATGGCAAAACAGGCACACCAATTCATTGCTGGTAGAGCTGTGGATTAGTACAACCATTCTGGAAAGCCATTTGGAAATATTCAAATAAAGTAGCTAAGATGTCCCTACCTTTTGATCCAGATGTGCCACTGCTGGCCATATACCCTATAGAGGTCACTGACAAAATATTTATAGCAGCGCTTTTTGTATTAGCAAAGAACTAGAGACAAAATAGATGCCCATCTATTGGAGAAATGTCTAAACAAATGATAATATGTGAATGTAATAAACTATTCTTGTGCTCTAAGAAGCATGGAAAGATTTATGAATTGATGCAAGTGAAGTAAGCAAAGCAAAGATAACAGTCTCTGTAATGATTACAACAATGTAAATAGAAAGAACAACAAGCAAATAACAATTAAAAAATGAATAATGCAAAATTATAAATAACAATCTTGACTCTCAAAAAGAAATATGAGAAGACACCTCCCCCTATCTTTTGCAGAGACTGGGGAAAGGGAGGCTCATGGGTGTAGCACATTGCATATAATGTCAGATTTTTTCAACATATTGCTCAGTTTTGCTGAATCTTTTCTCTTCCTCCTTTTTTTTTCAAATAAGAGATGGCACCCTGGTAGGGAGCAGGTAGAGGGTGTAGGAACACAGCAGGGTAGGAGTGGGAAAACTAAGGTGATGCAAAACCAGAGGTGGGATTGCAAATCTGGGTGAGTAGGGTGGTCTTTGGAGGGATATTAGGACTTTTCTGATATCTGTGTAATTATATTATATGGACAAGACCAGCCCTGGGTGTGGTATAGGGAAGGCAGCAATCCTCAAATCAACACCACCTTTTCTACTTTCTCTGTTTTACTGAGGCATTTTCGTGAGAAAATAGTTCTCTGTGTTTCAGATACTCCTCCCTAGGACTAGATATGAGAAATCAACATTCTGACCTGTTCTATAGGCAATGGGATTTTCTTCCTTTAAACTGGGAATTAATGCTTGAAACGCAGATCTATTGTTTAGGCTAACACTCTAATTCTGCCTTTAGAACATCTCTGGAGAAAGAAAGACATTTTAAAGCCATTTTCAATATGGAAGTGTGCCTCCTCTTATAAGACACATGAGATGTCTCTGTACACTTTAGACTCCTATTAAATGCCTTTCAGAATGAAACTTGCAGCCAAACCAGTCCAAATCAGCAGACAGAGGGAGGCACATGATTTTACAAGATATGAGGCTTTTAGCATCTTGGTCACTTAACCTAATCTCAAAGAGAAAACAGCCAAAATTAAGTCCTAGTGTTTCTGTCTTTTATTTTACTTTATAATATGGCAGAATAATGGATTGCCTGACCTCTGCTGAAAAGGAGATCACTAACTTTATTTTTGGCTCAGTGGGAAACTATCAGAAGTTTTTTCAAAGCCAAGTTCAAGATACAATAGGGAGGCTGGCTATTAGCCACGGAATCTACTGCTTTAAAGCCTATAAAATAACAGAGACCCGGACAGAGCTGTACTTAATTATTGGCAGTAACTGGCTTTGCTTTTCAAAATAATAAATGAGGGTCCCGGCAAAGTCCCCTGTTAAGTAGCTAAATGTGTAATCCACCTGGGATATTGTTTTAAAATTCATTTCATCTTCAGTGATTTGATGAGAGGATGAGCTAGGCTGGTCATTTCTCTTGTGTGATGCTGGAGCGCACCTAAGGGCAGGGAACATTTATTTTTATGATTAATACCTGCAAGTTTCTTGGCCTAATGAGAAGTCGTAGATATATTTGAAATGAAATTGCCATTTCCCAACCCCCAACCCCCACCGTCCCCTTCATTCATCAGGTAAACACTTTGATTACTTGCTTTTGAAGTTTGCACCCAACAGGACTGATGTTACCCTATGACACCATGAAAACATTACTCTTGTATAGATGCAGATGGAACTGCCAGAGAGCTGTCTAGAGACTGACTTCAGATGGTCAGTGTTATGTGTGCATTGTTTAACTTATCTGCACTTCTCTGGGATGAATAATAGGACCTGGGGAAATAAAATAGATGAAGTGGGATATTCCTCCTTCTGCTCCCAGGACACCCCTTTATGCTCACAGAAAACCCTGGTGACAGATTTGTTGCCACTTGAATTAAGCCTGCCATGCTTTCATCATGGTTGGCTATTTGCACAAGGGAAGCAGGAGCATTGGGTTTGGAGTCTGAGGATCTGGGGTCAAGTCCTGACTGTTACTCATTAGCTGGGCAAACTTTTCCAAGCTTCTGCATCTACATTTGTAAAATGGACAAGTGTAGTGTGGTGGACAGACAAATGACCTTGGAATTGGAAAGATCTAGGTTCAAGCTCTGCCTCTGACATTCTACCTGTGTGATCCTAGGCAAGTCACTTGAACTCTAAAGACCTTGGACAGCTCTCTAAGTCTGTAAATTACAAAACAGCTACCTGCGTAAGAGGGAGTTTCGTCATTAGGTGTTCCCTATGCCAATGGAAGCGTAGATATGGTCCAAAAGGGGAAAAAATGGAAATAATAAAACTTGTCCTCTGTCTCTCACAGAGGTCTTGTGAGGATTGAATGCAATTGTGAATGTAAAGTACTTTTTGTAAGCTGCAACACGTTCTATAAAAGTATTTATTGTCAGAAATTTGAGAGTTCTTCTGAATGAACCATCAGAGAGAAAATTGTTTTTCTACTATGTTCTACTCTCTCTCCCATAGAGAAAGTTTAAAAGCATTACTTAAGCCCTAACTTAATAATAATAATATTCTGGGTTTATATTTTCTTCAAAATTCTTTCATATCTACTGTCTTATTTCTACTTCATGACTGACAACACTTTGAGGTAGGTAGAATGTCTATTTGACAGATGAGCAAAGTCAAGGCTGAGAGGTGATGATTAGCCTTCCTCATATTTCTTCTGCTGCATTTTCTTTCTTACTCTGTCTCCAGTGGAGATGGAGAATAGCTGCTCACCACCACCCTTCTTGGACTCAAAGGCTATTTTTAGTCAAGTATTTATTGGGCACTCACTACATGCCCAGACTGGGCTAGGCACTGTTTTCAAGGGTCCCCATAAGCTTTCCTTATATCCAGATAAATAATAACTATAGCATAACCTTAAATGACCCCACTAAAAATAAAACCTTAGGCTATCTTGGCTGAAAAAAAATAACGATAATTTGGTAGTCTACAGCATTTACTGCTACCTAGGGGAGCTGTGGACATTTAAAAACTGGGAAACAATGGAAGTATCCTGACTGGCAAAGTGCCTCTGTGTGTGTGACTTCTAATAAAGGCACAAATTTTTACTACTCTGTCTCAGTGCTCCAGAGGAGCTGTTATGGTCAATTATGCCATTGTTAAAAAAAAGAGTCTATCTCTTTATTGACACAATATAGACTCTATCCTGTATGAAGGAGCCATTAGCCTCCATGTGGTCATAAGTTGGTTTCCCCCAAATGTCCCTTAGATTATATGCTCACCAGGATGTAATTAACCTTAGAATAATATGGGCTCTTAAAAAAAAGACAAACACTTTAGTATCATCAGAGGCTCTAATCCAGTACTCACCCTGGACCTTTGACTGCAGTTTTCCCTTAAGTTTGGTGCATTCCAGGGTTCCACGGGGGGGGGCAGAGGGGGGAGAGCCATAAATACATGCTACTGATAGCATCCAGCACAGTGCCATGTGCTAGTGGCAGCTTCATAAGCATTTTCTGATAACTTCCCTGAGCTATCACCCATATCCTTACTGCTTGCTACTCCTTTTCATTCTTTTTTCCCCCTTTTTTAGAGAAAGGCAGACAGAAGGCAATTTTAATTAAACAAAAATTTGCCCTGCATAAGGTACTGTCCTAGGTGCTAAAAGGGCATTCCAGCCCTCAAGGAGCCTACCTAATAGGTCAGGTCAATTGAGGACACTGAATTTAGAGAATGTTGAATTTAAATGATTCAACAATTTGGAAACAATGAACTCTTGCAACTAGTTTGAAAAATAAAGCATTAATATAGGAAATTAGATGGTAGGTTGGAATGAGTTCCTTCATTTAATCCACACCATCATTTTCCCCTACATCTACTGAGGGCACACTTCATGCTTCTTGCCTAGGGTGCAAGAATTCCTAATCATAGATCTGTAACTGAATAGGAAAAAGAAGACATGCACATAAGTAAGTATAATATCAAATTGATGGAAGCAAATGTGTATAGAAAAATCTTAGGTAATTTTTATGCCTCATCCTACACCTAAAACAATGTTTTCTTCACAGAAGGTACTAAAAGCTTTTACTTTATTTACTTTATTTTACTTTATTTCAAGGAGGAACAAAGAAGGGAATGGCCTGCTGCTCAGGATAGATGTAATCATGAAAATGAATTATGGAGAGAAGGATGGGACCACTCAACTCTTTCTTCTTTGCCAAGGAGAATAATCTCTCAGCTGGAGTTAAAGTCAACAGGTTCAGATATAGTGCTTCTCTGGTTGTTGGAAGAAGTGACAGATAGGATTTCTGAGTGACCTTCTATGATCTTTGAAAGATCACAAAGAACAGGAGAAACACCGTAGGGCTGGAAGAACTAAAATGTTTTGATTTTTTTTTAATAAGAAGAGAATGGAGTCTTCAAACCAGTCAGCTTAATTCTGTTCCTGGTAAACTTCTACAATGTAATATTAAATGGATGGATAGTGAGCATATAGAAAAGGAAGCAGTGGTCACAAAAAGCTAGCATGACCTCATTGAGAACAAGTCATTTGAGACTAACTGTGTTTCCTTTTTTGACAGGATCACAAGGTTATTAGCCTACCAAAGGAGAAAGATCATTTATGTATCATTTACCTAAATTTTAAGAGAGCATTTAACAATGTGTTTTATGCTATTCTCAATAATGTATAGAAAGATTTGGGCTACATAACAGTGTAGTTAGGTAGGTATATGTTGAGTTGATTAGATGACCAGATCCAAAAAAGTAGTCACTAATGTTTTGATGTCAATGTGGGAAAAGAAATCTAGTAGAATCCCTTACAAATATATGCTGTTTAATATTTTTCTGAGTGACATGGACAAAGGCATAGAAAAATATTTCATTTATCAAATTTATAGATGACATTAAATTATTAAATTTTCAAATGACATCAAGTTAGGATACAGGCCATTTGAACAGGCTAAAATGTTGAGCAATAATTAATAAGATAAAATTTAACAGGGAGAATAAACATAATTATACACTGTGTACATGTGTGTGAAATTGTGCCTCAAGCTTATAATAATGATGATAGCTGACATCTATATGCTTACTATGTGCCAGGCACTGTGCTAAGCACTTTACAATCATGATCCCATTTGATCTCATAACAACCCTGGGAGACAGGTGCTATTATTATTTCCATTTTTACAGATGAAGAAATTGATGCAAACAATTTAGGAAGGGGTCAACAGGGAAGCTATTGTTCATAATTGTTCATGTCTTGCCTTATGGAAAAGAAAGATTTGGTTTGGCACCAAAGACAGGACCAGGAGCAACACGTAGAAGTTGAAAAGAAACAGATTTCATTTCAGTGTGGAGGGAAAGTTCCCATCTGTTAGAGCTATGAAGAAGGGATGCCTTAGGATGTAGTGGGGATGATGGTAGAGGGGACTTCATTATGCTTTCCATTTTGTCTATGGTACAAAGATATGAGGATGGGAATGATTTGGATTATGGTGGGAAGCATATGTTGGGAAATAATACAAAATAAATTGGCCAGGACAAGATTATGGAGGGCTTCAAAAGTCATAAAGTAGTATTCAGATGATGTGGTAGGTGAGATTACCTAGCCAGGCAAGTCATGTGATGCTCTGGCCATATTAGACAAACTGAGGGCACTTACTTATGTTGAATAAATAGCTGAAAGCAGGACTATTAGGCCTGATTTTCAGGGTGGGGGGTCCTGTTCTCTTTAGTACTCATAGCTTTTTAAGTCTCTATGGTTTCTATTTCTGTGCTTCCTTCCTTCTATTCTGTCATCCAGTGACACTGGCCTCCTTGCTGTTCCTCGGATAGGACACTCCATCTCCTGACTGGGCTTTTCCCCACTGGCAATCTTTCATGCTTGGAACTCTCTTCTTCCTCATCTTTACCTATCACTTTCCTGGTTTTCATCAAGTCTCAGCTAAAGTTCTACAAGAAACCTTTCCTAGTTCTCTTTAACTTTAGTGCTTTCCTCTTATACCTGTCTCATGCTGTTTGTAGCTTGTTTGTACATAAGAAGAGAATGGAATCTTCAAACCATCTTCAAACTAGTTGACTTATTTCTGTTCCTGGTAAACTTCTACAATGTATTATTAAATGGATGGATAGAGAGCATATAAAAAAGGAAGCAGCGGTCACAAAAAGCTAACATGACCTCATTGAGAGCAAGTCATTTGAGACTAATCTTGTTTCCTTTTTCTGAAAGGATTATAAGGTTATTAGCTTAGTAAAGGAGAAGAATCATTTATATATCATTGTTTTCATATTGTCTCAACCATTAGGCTGCAAGTTCCTTGAGAGCAGATATTGGAGTTTTTTGTTTGTTTTCCTTTTTTGTATCCTTGGCACTTACAACTACAGTTCCTGATACAAAGTAATTGCTTACTAAACACTTGTTGACTGGCTTTCTGTACCTAAGCATCAAAGAGTCCTAGAAGAACGGGGGAATAGAATGCTAGACTTGCTTTATTTAGGGGGGTTATTGTGAGCTTTTGCAGAGTTAATGGCTTCCTAATAAAATAGATTTCTCCTTGGATTCAAACCTCTTTCAGAATTCAATAGTACTTTCCTTCAGGTTCCCACTTTTTTTGGATGGAGAAAGAACAAGGAAGAGGACCAACAATGAACCCAAAAGGGAAAGAGCAGTTATAAAAAAAAGAAGTTGAAAGGCAGAGGGGAAACAGATAGATGTGACTCAAATACTGGAGGAGAGAAGGGAGCCAAGCCTGTATCTTCTGAAAAGTTATAGACAAGGACTGAAAATATAGGTGACCTGACCTGCAGCTATTGGTGCCAATTGTGAGTTCCCTTGGGCTGAAATGGACATGAGTGACATTCTGATCTATATCCTTCCATATCTCTAGGAATCCCTTGTAGCTTTTAAAGGGTATTCCTAGGTTTAAGACAGGGCAAAAACTAGCAACAAAGAAAGTTTAGTCAGCCTTCTTCAATCTGATAAGATTGCAATTTTGGGGAAATGGGAGAGGAGTTTCAGTATCTAAAAGACACACAAGCACAAGGGGATCAGGATGTGTCAGGGAAGACATCAGATAGTGGATGCTTCTAGTTCTTCTAAAAAAGAGAGGTCACAGCACAGTAGAATACCTGAACTCCAAACCTTTCCACAGAGTCTTTACAGTTCCTCACTTAACCCCTGGGGAATATGTCACACGCAACGGAGTTGACACATGCCGGTGTCGTTTGGATCTGTGTCTAGGAAGGATAATGGCATCCTGTTAGTCATAAATGATAAACAGCTTGACCAGAGCATTTTCATGTCTACCTGATCATTTGGTGTTCATAAACCCCATTTCTTGCCATTATCAAGGGGAGAATTTTCTCCCATTATTTGCAAACCCTAACTATGGGCTTAATCAGTGAAATCAACAAGTGATCATCCAGTCTTTGTTCAAAGAACTTGAGTGACAGAGAACCCACTACCTGCCTACACAACTTATTCCACTTTTGAATAGCTCTAATTGTTAGGAACTTTCTCCCTTAGATTTATTTATATTTGGCATATTAAAAACATATTTCCATGTACCTTAATTGTAAAAGGCAAAATTCCACATTACATTGGTCTCTGAGATACTTTGTCATGTCACATGGAAGTGGATAATGTTAGAAACAGAGTTACCAGGAACAAACTAATTCATTTTCATTACTATAAAACACCTCCCTGTTCATAGATGTATTTTCTCTTACCACTCAAAAATGGGATTACAGGTGCCTAAATCTATGAGCCATAGGAAAAAGATGTACACACCTTGGTGTCACACCATCCTAAATATCTTTATTTTTATTCTAGCAACAGTTTCCTTATTTCAGCTAGTGTAATGGATTGGTGTTTATTTGCCAAGCTTGTATGGATTGAATTTGTGAAAAGTCAAGACAATAAGCATTTATTAAGTGCTAACTATATGCTAGGCTACACAAAGGCAGCCAAATAGTTCAGTGAATAGAATGCTTGATCTGGAGTCAAGAAGACCTGAGTTCAAATCCAACCCCACACCCTCACTACTTGTGTGACCCTGGGCAAGTCACTTAACCTCTGTTTGCCTTAATCTACTAGAGAAGGAAATAGCAAACCACTTTGGCATCTTTGCCAAGAAAACTCCAACTGGGGTCACAAAGAGTTGGACACAGCAAAATGTCTGAACAAATGTGCTAGGCACGGTGCCAAGCTCTGCGCATACAAATACAAACAAAAAGAAACACAGTACTGCCCTCAAGAAGTTTACATTCTAACAGAGGTAGACAATACATAAAAGAGAAGCTTAAAAGTATGGAAAATAGGGAGGTACTCTCTCAGGGATACGGTGGTTAAGTCTGGAGGATGAGGGATGACTGGTCTGTATCCTTCCCCAGAACAGAGTTTCTGGGAAGAATTCACCAATGGGAGAAGGGGCCCAGAGTAGAAGAGTCAGAAGACAGTTAAGACATGGTGGCATGGAGCAGAGACACTGGGTCCTTGTAAGAATCAAATGAGGTGATATATGTAGAATGCTTTGCAAATCTTAAAATGCTATATAAATATTAGCTATTATTATTGTCTATGGAACATCTTTTTTTGTCTACTGAATGCCTTTAATCACTGCAACTTCTTCCTGATTCCCTGGATCCAGAATCTCAGAGTTGTAAGAGAACTCAGTCCAAATATGATCAAGAATCACCTCTTTAACATCTCCAACAAGTGATCATCCAGTCTTTGTTCAAAGAACTTGAGTGACAGAGAACCCACTACCTGCCTGCACAACTTATATAGCTCTAATTGTTAGGAACTTTCTCCTTTAGATCAAACCAGATTTTATCTCTTTGTAACTTCAACCTTTGACTCCTACTTCTGTCCTCTGAAGTCAACCAGAAAAAGTCTAGTTCCTCTTTTGAGGGCTAGCCCTTCAAATACTTGAACATAGCTATCATATCTCCCCATAAGTCCTGTCTTCACCAAGCTAAACATCCACAATTCATTCCTTTTAAAAATGGTTTTCATTTGTAATGTATACATTTTATAAACATGAGATTTTCATTTACAAAGAAGACTAGAAAAAGATGGTTGTATATAATATTATGAATTTCTATTACATACAGCTTTTTAAAAAGTATATGTTAAATTTAACATTTTTTTTCAACATAACTCTTCTTGGCTGTGGCTCCTTCTGAATCTCCTTCTGTTCTCTTTTGTGTGTATTTTTAAAAAATGTTCCATTGATTCTCTTTACTTTTCTTCTTCTTTTTTTAAAAATTACTATCATTACCCTCTACACCTTGGCTATCTTCACCCTCATCAAAGCCTTCTCTGATGATAAGTAAACATAGTAAAGTAAAATAAATAAAAAATTGGCCATGTCTGAAAATGTATGTCTGCCATTCTGATCCATTACCTCTCAGCTAAGAGGTAGCAAGCATAAATCATCAGTCTTTCAGAGTAATGGTTGGTAAATGCATTGATCTTAGTTTTTAAGCCTTTAGCAAATATTTTCCTTTCTCCTTACTTCACTCTGCATTAGTGAATCCAAATCATCTTAGGTTTCTCTGAATCCCTTGCCCTTTATCATTTCTTATGGTACACTAAGATTCCATCATCTTCATATAGAGACAGGTAAGTTGCACAATGGAGAGTGTTGGACCTAGAGCAAGGAAGACCTGCATTCAAATTCTGCCTCAGAAACTTGTTTGGCTATGGAACCCTGTCAAATCACTTTCAGGCTCAGTTTCCTCAGCTGTAAAATGGGGGTGATGATAGCACCTACATCACAGGGTTGTTATTAGAATAAAATGCAATAATATGTATAAAGCATTTTGCAAACTATAAAATGCCATATAAATGATAGCTATGATTATTATATCAGATAATTTGTAAACTATTCCCCAATCAATGGGCATCCACTTTTGTTTCCAGTTCTTTGTATAATTTTTTTTTTTACATATGGATCCTTCTTCATTTCATCTTTTTGGGACATAGGCTTAATTGTATTACACCTAGTTCAAAAAATATGCACAGCTTAGTGACTTCTGAGGTATTGCTCCTGTTGCAGATCCTGTTCTAACCCAGATTCTCCCTTAGTTCAAGTTTGATGTTGGGGCAGTATGAAGCATTTGTGAGTCATTGAACGAAGAAAAGTTTCTTTCCCCAAATACAGCAAGGACATACAGCAAAGATATGGTGACACTTAGTTTTCTTCTCTAAATGATTCTCCCCACTTACCCCTATACTCATGGCAGGGACTATATATGGTCCCAGGCCAGGAAGCTGTGTCTGGGCCAATCAGGTTGTGGGGTGGGGGGAAGGGGAGAGGAAGTCAGGTTAGCTGCATCAGGAATTGCTAGTTTTATCCATTTCCAGTTGGAGACAAAGGAAACCTTTTTCTTCAATAACTGACAAGTACCTTGTTCCATTCCAACATCAAACCTGAACTAAGGAATTGGACCATGTCTATCACAGCTCCAAATTGCTTTCAGAATGGTTGGATCAATTTATATCTCTGCCAGAGGGGAAATACAGTGACTGTTCTTCCAGAAGCCCTCCAGCAAATATAATTTTCTTCTTATGTCACCATTGCCAATATAAGTATTGTGAGGCAGAATCTCATCATTGTTTTAATTTATGTTTATCTGAGTTTTAGCGATTTGGGGTATGTGGGGTTTTTTTGAGATGGCCATTGATTGCCTGCTCTGCTTCTTTTACAAATTGCTTTCTCACATCCTTTCACTACTGACATATTGGGGGAATAGCTCTTATTTTTATATGTCTGAATCATTCTTATGTTCTTATAGATTTGAATCACATAAATTTTATATATCAGAACTTTGTCAGAAAAATTAAGAAGAATAAAAGTAAACAAATGCACATTGAGTAGTGGACAATCTTTATTTTACTTTATAGAAAATGTGGAAGGTACAAAGAGCCCATAGGAACCCAGAAAAGACATAATACACCCACAATAACCTGTAAACTTCACTCAGAAAGCAGCTGAACTTGGGATCACCAGTGTGTCAACAGCTGTTGAAAGCTTTCCCAGAGGGTCATACATAGTCTTTTCCAGACTCAGAATATGACTCTTTGGTCTTGATTTCCTTTTGACAGCTAGTGGTGCAGCAAATAGAGTGTTGGACCTGAAAGACGAGCTCAAATCCAGTCTCAGACATGTACTAGCTGTGTAACCCTGGACAAGTCACATAACCTCTATTTGCCTGAATTTCTTCAGTTACAAAATGGTGATAATAATAGCACCTCCCTCACAGGATTTTTGTGAGGATCAAATGAGGTATTTGCTCAATGCTCATAGTAGGTACATATAAATGCTTTTTTCCATTTGTAAGACAAATACACTTTGGAACTATGAATAGGAAACCCATCTCTCATCTAACTTGCCCTGTCCAAATTCCTCCTGAACAGTGAGGGATAGGGAATAAAGTCTAGGTCTTCTGCTTTTCCATGCTGTGCTTTTAGTCCATTTTTGTTCCAGCTGTCAAGGGGACCATGTGGGTGATCCTCTTCTTTGTACGTGGGCCTTAGGAACTTCCTCTCTCTAAGAGCTCAGATCTATGAACTCTACTCCAAATTGAGATTGACACTACTCCAAAATGTCCCTTCTCTGATAGAAGGCCATATTCTATGATTATGCTAATTAGGAAATGTCTTCCTATCTCAAACTCATCTGGATATAAGCTTTCATCTACTTAATTATCATCTCTGTGCATATGGCTTTTAGTTCTATAAATCCAGCCCCAGTCTTTCCTCTGAACTTCAATCCTATATCCCCAATTACCTATTAGACATTTCAGACTGGATTCCCAGAGACATCTAAACTCAACAAGTAAAGCCATTCTCATTATCTTTCCCCTTAAAGGCTCTCTTCTTTCAAACTTCCCTATTTTTGTCAATGGCATCATTTTCCTTCCAGTATCACAATCTCAGCACTATGGATTCCTCGCCCACCTTTCCAATTAGGTGCTAGATCTTACCCTTTCTCCCTCCCCAACATCTCTAGTATCAGAATCCTTCTCTTCATTTGCAGTTACCATGTTAGTTCAGGCTCTGATCACCTCTCATCTAGATTACTGCAAATGCCTATTAATTGGTCTCCGAGCTTCAGTAGTCTCACCACGCCAATCCATAACCAATACTATTGCCAAATTTAACGTCTTTCAACAGATCCGACCACGTGACTCCCCTAATCAACCAACTCCAGTGGCTTTCTATTTGCCTCTAGGATAAAATATAACCTCTCCTGTTTAGTTTTTAAAACCCTGTCCAACCTGGACTCAATTTGTCTTTCCAGTCTTTTTGGACGTTACTCTACCTCATACTCTCTGCAATCCATCTGAACTAGTCCTCTCTCTGTACCTCACACACAATACAGCGATCCCTTCCACATCACATATTTTCCCATCAAAGTTTCAATATATTGTGGGTCAGCAAAAAAAATTAAGTGGGAATTTTTGGAGGAGTTTTGTGGAAGCTGCAGATGACACATGAAGACCAGCAGATGACACAGAACCTATGACCAGATTTTGCAATAAGGTATTGTAAACACCGCATAAAAGAAAAATAAAGAAAAATTCAGACTTCTTATCTGGTACAAAGGAAGTGCCAAAAATTTTTACTCAGATTTTCTAGATCTTGGGCACAGTCCTCCTACCCCCCAAGATGTGAAAAGGGTAACTATTTCCTTTTTCCATGTCTTGATTCTGGCCTGTCCCAATGCCTGTAATGAATTCCCTACTTACCTCTGCCTTATAGACTCCTTCTCTTCTTTTAGGAGAAAGAACTGATAAATAGAAGTACAGAAAGAATGATTTTACTTACACACACATACACTACACACACACTATATTTGTGTCTAATGGTAGACATCTGCTGGGGGGAGGGGAAGAAAAAAAGAAAAAAGAAATTTACATGATAACTTTATTATATATTTAAAAGGAATAGCAAGTTGTATATAATTGATTTGCAGTTTCATGCGCCATCATCTTCTTAAAAATTGTATTATGCTATGGAAATGCTTGTTTTATTCCATAAATTAAAAATAAAAAAAATACAACTCAGTAGTTGTCTTCTGCATGAAGCCTCTCCTACTTCCTCCAACTATTAGCTTCCTCCCTCCCAACCTACTTTGTATTTAACTACTTTGTAGGAATTTTCATTTATTAACTTTATATGAATGCTATATATATGTATATGTATTCATTGTTTCCATCATCAGAAAAATAAACTCCAGGGTGGCTAGGCGGCACAGTAAATAGAGCACGGGCCCTGGAGTCAGGAGGACCTGAGTTCAAATTTGGCCTCAGACACTTAACATAAAACTAGCTGTGTGACCTTGGGCAAGTCACTTAACCCCAACTGTCCTGCCCTCTCCCCTCCCCCCAAAAATGAATGAATAAATAAATAAATAGACTCCTGGGGAAGAGGGATTGTTTCATTCTTTTAAATGTATCCTCAGCACCTAGCACAGTGTCTGGCACATAGTAGGTAAATACTTGCCAATTGATTGATTTTCAGGAACATTGTTCGTGTTCCTCTCTCTTTAGCATGAGTGAAAATGAGGAACTCCCATATGCTCCTTGATTATTATTATTGTTTGTTTTGCTTTTTGGAGGGGGGAAGAGACAGGAAAATTTGGGTTAAGTGACTTGCCCAAGGTCACATGGCCAGTTTTTTGTGTTAAGTGTCTGAGGCTGGATTTGAATTCAGGTCCTACTGACTCCAGGGCCAGCGCTCTATTCACTGCACCACCTAGCTGCCCCCTTCTTGATTATTTTCAAGAATAAATAAACCTCTACCCTAGCTCCTACCATCTCTTGAGCTGGGAAAAGTCTGTGCTTTCTTCACCTCAAGACTCGGATCTACTCTGCTGCCTTCTTGAGATGCTGAGGACAAGATCCAAAAAAAAAACCCCAATCCCCCAAAAGAGAGCAAGAACTCTGAAGATTTACAAGACCATTTTTATAGGCCTTTGCAATGGAATGTTTCTTGCAAGCAGAATTACAGGGTCAGAGAAGTACAGTTGGAAAGAACCTTAGTGGCCAACTTAGAGTCCAACCCATATATTTGATATACGAAAAAGTGAAGCCAAGAGAGAGTAAATGGCTTATCCAGGGTCATACTGCTAGCAACTGCCTGAGGAGGAAGGTTAGGAAGGTTAGGCCTTCCTGACTCTGAAGCCAACACTTGATCACAATACCAGGCTGTTTCCTTCTTTTCTAGGGTCCCAGACAACCAAATCATCTTTGGGCCAGTCCCAGTTACTGAAATTTAACCAGGAGCTGTCTTTTGTTCTTTTAACAAGGTGACAAAGTCCACATTCTGTACAATTTGATCACCTTTTAACTCTCTCTCTCTGGTGTGTGTTGGTGTGTGTGTGTGTGTGTGTGTGTGTGTGTGTGTGTTCCTCTCTAAGGATCATGAGGGCAGGAAAGAAATCTTACCTAAACTCTGTAACCGCCCTACTGTGAGGCTCTGTGAACAGTAGGTACTCAGTAAATTCTTGTTGATTTGAACTACCCTGGTTTTTTTTTGCTTTCCTATTTCAGCTAATATCAGTACTTAAATGCTCTCTAGGAGGACATGATACAACGCTCTTGGCAAGTTGCGCTGAAGGTACTGGGTGTTCTGAAACATGACTGATTAATGGTAAATAATCAAACTTCTTTTAAAACAAACAAAACAAAAAACCCACCTCAAGCCTTGCTTTTGTGATGGATAAGGGATTGCTGGGAGTAGCTTTTCTGTGACACTTTCCCTGCCCACCTAGCCCACCATGGTCTTTACATCCACTGAACTTTTGCCTTAAGCTAATGGAGGTGATTTTAGTGTGCTACTGTCTTGTGGGAAAGATGTAGGGGAAAGAGTATTTTGCTCAAGGGTGATGTCCTTGAGTTTGTGTATATATCCTGCTTCAATACTCAAATGGATTTGTGATCTCAAAGATGTGGTCATTCTAGCCAGCGGTGCAGATTGCATCCTGCCCTTCACCATCATCTATGTCCCTCTCAGCTCTGTACTCCTACACGTGCATCTTGGTGGGTCCTCTCAATGAGCTTGGGGCCTTCCCTGACTTCTCCTGACATTGTGAGGATGCTAGAGCAGTACAGTAGCTGTTGATCCCTTGCTCTTGACATACAACGAGCCCATCTTTTACCACCATTCGTTTATTTGATGGTATCCTTTGCACCACTCATTCCTTGTAATTCCTTGGTTGGGATTGCTATAGCCTGCTGAGGACCACCATGCACCTCTCCGTTGCTCTTGGGGTGATCTTCAACTTCGATTCTTCAGAGATAATAGTGTTCTATGATTTTCAGCCATACAGTATTATCTGAAGAATTTTTCCCCCTTTTCCTGTAATTTCATAGGTATAAAGAACTCCTAGTGAGGAAACTCTTTACTAAGGCATATAGGGAACTGCTCTGTAATTTGTAGTCTTAGAATGTAGCCTGGGGCACCAAGAGGTTAAACCACTTGTCCAAGGTCAAAGACCAGACTTGAGCTGAAGTCCCTCTTGACACAAAGCAGATTCTCTATGCACTATACCATGCTGCCCCATGGGAAGAATATTCTACTAAAAAGAACGACCCTTGTTTCAAACTATTGTAAATCCTATGGAATAATAATGATATTTTCTGTTGGTATGTACTTTTAACTTATTAAAATGCTCCCTTGCTTATTTCATTTTATCCTCACAAAAACTTCAGAGGATGTTGGAGCAACTATTATTATTCTCATCTTTTTTTTTTACATGATCAATTCAAAGAGCAGAGAGATTAAGTAAATTATCTAAGTTCACCCAGGTGGATGGAGTACAGCCAGGACCTAGGACCAAAGCCCAAGTCTGCTAATTCTCTCTCTAGTGTGATGGCTAAAGAGTCCCTATCCTCTCCCTGCCACCCCCCCCCCACTGTACCCATCACATCGTTGGCTGTTACCAAGGGGAGCTACTTTTAATTTATTCAGGAAAGGTGATTGACCTTGTTGGCAGTGAGCCTAATTGTGTCTCCTCCTCATTCTGGGAAGACCTTTTATTTAGCTCAATGGCCTGGCACAAAGCAGGTGCTTAATAAAGGTTTGTTAACTTGACCATTTTAATACTATAGTCTCAAAAGAATCAAGTAGAATAACTGATACATGAATGCAATGACCCCTGTTCTCTCTCTGTCTCTCTCTGTCTCTCTGTCTCTCCCTCCCTCTCTCCTAAAAGAATTCTATTTATTCTTTCCTGCAGTCTTATCTAGCTTGCTCACAACTGGTATATTCAAGAAGTATCTAGGATCTGCTGGTGCATTTGAAAAATGATCCAGCTGCCTTTACCTTCCTGATTACAAACAGAGATATTCTCTATTGGTAGAGTGTGGCCTGTGTCTTAGACAGGGCTAGGATTGCCTGGATCTTCCATGAGTGCTGCTTGGCCTCTCAAGAACCAGAATATGCAACTGAGAACAATAGCAGGGCAGATTGGTGTACGTAGACTGTGTATCCTATCTCCACATACCATTGATGGTTTGTATATTTATCAATAAAACCTCATAGAATTGGCTTTAAGGAGAATGTCACTGTGTTTCTATTCCCTGAGAGTTGGATTTAGACTAATTTATCTGGCAAAGGCCAACTAGCAAAACAAGGGGAAAAGGGACGTTGGCACATCTTGGAATTAAGATGGGTATAGAGGGTGAGAAGGGAGGAAGCAGGTTAAGATGCTTTTATAAGGGTTCACTGACATTCCATTCATGGTACCTGCTTTTACATAAAACAATGGCTCTGAACCAATGTTTCATTTTCTGCTTCTCACATATAAGAAATTAATTACTTTGATTTGCACAAAGTGCAGAGACAACTAGCTCTGGATTATTAAGGCAGTCTGTGATAAATTTATTCAACACAGAAAAGAAAAACCACTTATGGTGAAATCAAAATGGATCTGTCTTAATTAAGGCCTTTCCTGAGACAACTGCACCTGGACTGAGACATTTTTTTCCAAAGGGCTCATCTCATAAGGCTGTCGACATAAACTATAGACCCAGGAAGATGAAAGTAAAGTGTTCCTTCTTTTATAAATGGAAGAATTCCACTTTTCCACTTTAAAAACAGGAGGAAGAACCTGTTTTCTAGCTATCCTCTCTAAGACATTGGAGTTAATCCGCAGAAGATAATGGTTACCTCTGACCAAAGACATAGCCCCAGGCAGTTGATGGTTTCATTCCCATGAAGTGTCGATAGAGTCCAAATCTTCAGGATGGTTGTGACATATTCTATTTATGTAACTCTCTTCAAGAACAGCATCCTATAATTTTTATCCACTTGGTGTAGTTGCTGCTGCTGGTGATTCATATCTCTGCTAGAGCCATGCTGGGCTGAATTGACCCTTCGCAGGCAGTCCTTCATGACAGTGAATAGGAAAATAGAGGGGTGGAGAAAAAAGAAAGAAAGGAAAAGGGGAGGTAAGAGGTAACACTGGAGAGACGGGGAGTTGAACAGAGCCATACTCTTTTGATAATCATAACATCATACACCATACTGTGTACACAGCAACAAGCCCAAAATAATTTCACCACCAACATGGAAGATTTTTTTCTTCATTACTGTATTCTCTGGGAAAATTAATACATCCAGACATCCTCATTATCATCCTCATCATAACTCACATTTATAGAGTGGTTAATTATTTATATGTATTTTTATACGTATTATCCCTTCTGTGAAAGGGACAATGGTTGAAGAAATCAAACTTGTTTAGAAGCTCAATGGACTCGGTACCTTGTACATAAGTAGATTTTTAATATTTGTTTAATTTAATTCATTGTGAAAAAAAACTTTCAGTGCTGAGTCATTTGTTCTAAAGTCTTCAGTGACTGTCATTTCTCTATTATGTGTGTAAGGGGCAACCCTTAGGAAGTGTACATTGGGTCAATAGAGTTTATTAATTTAGCAGAGGTAAGTATGGTGTAATGGAAAGAATGCTTGGAATCAGAAGACTTGCCTCTACTTAGCCAAGTGACTCTGGGTCAGTGACCTTTCTATGGATTTACATATCTAACTGTCTATTGGATATCTCTAACTGGATGTCCAGTAGGCATCTTAAATTCAACGTGTTGAAACTGAAGTCATTGTTATGATTAATGCAGATATGATATAGATAACACTATAAATTGCTTTGATGTTATGGTTAATAGATTTAGATCTAGAAGGTATCTTAGACAACCTTGGGTTCACCTCCATAATTTTAATCAACCTCAGCAAGGTTAAATGACTTGTCCAAAGTCACACAGGTAGTAGCCATTAAAGGTGGCTTTTGAACACAGGTTCTCAGACTCTAGAGTCAGTGTTGTTTTTCCATGATGTTATGTCTGAAAATCCTGCACAGGTATGTCTATAATAGAGTTGTTGGTTTTAGACGGTATGCAACTAAAGGGTTTACTCTTCTTTCTATCATATACGACTGTGTCTTTGGTATAATAATATTGATAACAGTAATAAATGCAGAAACATATCCTGGAACTAGAAGGGAAGATAAGATAAAAAATACAGAGCAAGAAGGACCCTAGAAAGTCATCTTGTCCATCCCCTCATTTTACAGATTCAGAAACTGAGGCCCAAAGTGGTTAAGAGATGTGTCTTAAAGGTTTTCAGGACACCACCCTCTCCTGAGTCTCCTCCTGCTTATTGAATCATTGCATTTCAATGTCCTTTGCTGAATCTTTAACTAGGTCTTTTCCAATAACCTAAGGTATCACCCAGGTTCTGTGTCTTGGACTTTTTCTCCTCTCTCTCCATTCTGTTTTGCACAGTAATCTTATCGGTTCCCATGGATGCAATTATTATCACTATGCAGATGATTCTCAGATCCATTTGTCCAACTCTGACTTCTCTTTAAACCTCCAATCTTGCATACCTGTCTACTGGATATCTCTAACTGGATGTCCAGTAAGCATCTTCAACTCAACAGGTTCGAAACTGAAATCACCATTCCCTCCCCCGCCAAACCCTCCCTTCTAACTTCCCTGTTGCTGTCTGAAGCACTACCATCCTCCCAGTCACTCAGGTTAATAACCTAGATTTCATCTTTGTCTCCCCAGTCTCTCTCACCTCCCATATTCAATCATTTTCCAAGTCCTGTCATTTCTACCTTTGTAGCATCTCTCCTGTATGATCTCTTTTCCCCTCTGATGCTGCCATCAAACCCATGCAATCCCTCAACACTTCAGACCTAGACTACTGTGGCAGTCTTCTGGTTGGTCTTCCTGCCTCAAGTCTCTCCACTCTTGTCTATCTTCTACTCAACTGTCAAATTGATCTATCTCAATTGCAGGTTTAATTATGTCACACATACCTCAGTCCTATTCAAAAAACCCCAATGACTCCCCACTACCTCCAGGATCAAATATACAATCCTCTCTTTGGCTTCCAAAGTCCTTCATAGCCTCGGTCGTATCCACATCTTCAGTTTTCTTATACCTTATTTCCCCCCTCACATATACTCACTCTGTGATTCCAGGACTCTGGCTTCCTTACTGCTCCTCCAAAGTGATATTCCATCTCCCAGCTCTGGACTTTTTCACATGTTGTCTGGAATGCTTTCCCTCTTCATTTTTATCTATTGATTTCCTTCAAGTCTCAGCTAAAATCCAATCTTCTGCAAGGAGCCTTTCCTGACCCTCTTTAACCTTAGTTCTTTCTGAAGTTATCTTCAATTTATCCTGTTTATATCTTGTTCATATGTAGTTATTTGTGTGTGTTCTCCCCCATTAGACTGTAAGTTCCTTGAAGTCAGGGACTGCATTTTTGTTTTGTTTTTTGTTTGTTTTGGGGACTTTTTTGGGTTTTTTTGTATCCTCAGAACTTAGCACAGTGCCTAGCACACAACACACACTTAATAAATGCTTGTTGACTTGACCTGTCCATGGGTCACATAGGTAGTAAGTGACTTGAGCTTGAATCTAGTTCCTCTGACTTCACGTTCAACATTCTTCGAATTGTAGTACTGAGATAGGACAGTGAACAACAATCTGTTTTTTTTTCCAAAAAGGAAATTTCTTCCTGTAGAAGGTGAGGTAAAGTCAATCACACTCAAATGGACACAGTTTTCCCCCTAGATGCTCTGAAATATTTTGCATTATTAATAGTGCTTCTTCAAAGAGGTACTATTTTATTTCTTCTTCACTGAAATCTCACCAAAGTGGTTAAGGCAGGTGTTATTACCTCCATTTTACAGGTAAAGAAACAAACACAGAGAAATCCCCCTTAATTCTAATATCTTCCCTTTAAGACTATCCCCAGTTTATCCTGATTGTATCTTCATCATCCATAGTTGTTTCAGACATTGTCTCCCCTATTATGTTGCAAGTTCCCTGGGGGCAGAGAATGTTTCTGCCTTTATTTGTACCTTAGCGCAAATCATAATCCTTAGCACATAGTAGGGGCTTAATAAATGCTTGTTGACTTGACTTAAGGTTCATCAAACAATGTGAATTGTCTCACTTGAATGAGTGCAGAATTTATTAAGTATCTATAGTATGCCAGGTTCTGTCCAAGTTCTGGAGATATAAGTACAAAAGTGATATATAGTACCTGCCCTCAAGGAGTTTACATGTTATTAAAGGGAGGCAATAGATATAGGAGAGTGGTGACCAGGTAAAGGATTCTTTGTTTGGGGAGTCATAAGAAATCATGAGTGGTGACACAGCATGATTCCATTGTCTGTCATTGCCTCCTCTCTAGAAGCAATGGTAGGTTTGATTTAATTTTATAGATAAGAAATTGAGTCTGATGGGGATTAAGTGACTTGCCTATGGTCACAAGGCTAGGAAATGTCTGAGGTGGGATATGAATTCAGGTCTTCCTGATTTCTGCCCTAGTGCTCTATCTACTAGACCACATTGCTTCTTACTTTGCTGTCCTTAGCTTTTAGACTACTGGTTTGATGGCTGTTACATTGTCTTCAAATTGAAGATTTCCTATTACTCCTAACAAAAATAATTCACTACCAGAACATGTGCAAAATACATTTTCACAAGGTCATTCTAACTCAGTTTTCCCCTCTTCTTAAAGATCTTTTGGGCTTTGGTCCAAGATTCCATCATGTTAGCCGTTCCCTTTGCATTTTGAACCAGAATTTTAAACCATCTTCATTTTTAGAACTGATTTCTTCAGTTCTTTATATCACGGTCAATAGGCCATGATGTAGAGAAGCAACTGGGTTGGGGAATTGGGGAGTTGGGGAGATAAATAGTAAAAATAGCCCAGAAACTTAGTTTATCAGCAGAGTTAAGGCATTTAAAAATATGTAACTGAATAAGAACATTTTGACAATTTTTAGCAGTGCTTAGATTTAGCGCCCATAGATGATGGTAGGATTAATGCTCTAGCTTGCCTACTAGTCACCTTTCTAAAATAAATGCCCCTCCTACAATCCAAGTGTACTTGATCAATGATAATGGCAGTGAATAACACATGGTAGTTATCCACTAAAAAATACATCTCCAGCACACTTATCCAAAGTTTTGCTTGCTTTTATCCAAAAAATATTTTCATTTGTTTCATTTGGTAAATGGCATTTCTTTAATATGTCTTCAGGTACATTAGTAAAATTGATAATGGTGGTGTTGGCAGTGGCAGTGCTGACAATGAGGATGACAATGACGGGCAGTAATGATGATGATGATGGTGGTGGTGCTGGTGGTGGTGTTGATGATGATGATGATGATGATAAAATCTTTGTGGAATAGTGGATGATGTGCTGGTCTCGAAGTCAGAAACCTCAGGAACCAGTTACCCATGGAATCATAGCAAGTCAAATTATTAACTCCTCTTCCAATAGTTCTTAGCCTTTTCTGTGTCATAGACCTCTGGCAATCTGACAAAGCCCCCTCTTAGAATGATGCTTTTTTTTCCTTTTTAAAAAATTATTTATTTATTTTTAGCATTCATTTTAAAATAATTTTGAGTTCTGAATTCTTTCGCTCCCTCCAACCCATCCCCAGATATTCTGAAGTCAAGAAATGTGATATCAATTATACATGTGAAATCATGCAAAACATTTCCGTATTAGCCACGTTGAAAAAAACCCCCCCAAAAAGGAATAACATTTTGAAGGCATAAAATAAAATACACAATATTACAAAGAAAACTAATTATATTGAAATACAGTTATCAAAATTTATTTTTTAAAAAAAACAATGTTCTTGTCTCCTGGCTAAGAATCCCTGTCTTTAGCTTGTTTCCTCATCTGTAAAATGGGGACAATGCCTGGGGCATTAATTTCAAAGGGCTGCCATGAGGCTTAAATGAGATAATAAAGGTAAAAGCTCTTTACAAACCTTAGAACTCTCTTTCAGTGCCAATTGTTATTATGATATTGATTTGAAACTAGGATTTGTCATTTTTGTATTAATCTGTTTACTTTCATGGGAACACAGGAACTTGGCTATGTCTGGTGGGTACAAGTCCTCATGGATCAATAAAGGTGCTTAGGGGACTGCCCTTTCCTGACCCTCCCAGAAACCTAACAAGAAAATAAACCCCTCCTTCCAGCCCATGTTTTAATTTTTTATTCCCAGGGCAAATAAAAGCAGAAAACCCTTGGTTTCAGATGGGTAATTTTCTCTCACACTGGGCCAGGTGAGATAATCTTAATGCATCTCTATCAGTCTCAACTATTGGTTTCTTGGCTGCTCAGCTGCATTATATCTCACTCAAAGTAGCATGGACCCCAAATTTCCATACCAAAGAGTAATAGGCTTTTATTGGAAACTTTTATCTTCTCAACAGTGGTACTTGTCTCATATTCTGCACCAGAATGGTGAGAAAATCAGCCATATGAGGAGAAAACACTATGAAGACAGAAATTTAAAACTGGCACACTGATAACACTGAGGCAATTGGAATATTTTTTCCCCCTGCCTCTTTAATTACCAAATACATTGAGAGGGAAACGTGTCTTATATAAAAAGATCATCTTCCTCCTAATACACAGACAGAAACCCACAAAGACATCAATACACTTTACTCAGTCTCTGAGGTATGCAGGGGTAGAAATGGTCTTTTCCTTTCCCTTCCCTTTTTTTATTTAGTTCATAAGAAATATCTCCCAAGATGGGCTGAATACACACACACACACACACACTTATTTTGAGAGGTGTATGTAAGAGAGATGGAATACACAGAAGGTTGGTTGCTATCAGAAAGTACACAGATATTTGAATACAGTCAAGGTTTTTATGAAAGACCTGAAGATCAGAGAAATGTGGACAATCCGCACTTTAAAAAAAATTTAACAAGAACACTAATAAATAATAATAGCTAATACTTATGTGGCTCTTGCTGTGTGCCAGGCACTGTGCTGAGTGCTTTACAAATATCTCCTCATTTGGGCCTCACAACAACCCTGACAGTAAGCGTTATTTAAAACTCCATTATACAGATGAAATAAATGAATGAAATGAACAGCATTTACCAAGCAATAAATCATATTGACCATTCCAAATACTTTTTTGCTGTCACTTTTTTTTGGTTCCCTTTCAGTCTCACTATGTTCTAAGGGTCTTTCTCTGGAATTATTTCATGCCTTTCAACTTTTATTTGCCCCACATGATAGAACTAGGAAGCATACATCAAGTGTTCAAAATTATATGGTATTAATTTACATTCTATAATGATACAGTTCTTAGCTCTTCCCTTTGGAGGGAGATAGTACAAACATCACTATTCTCAGTTTTAAGACAAAGAAATGAAAACTCAGAGAGGTTGTAATTTGCTTAGGATCACATAGGTAATAGTGGTACAGTGAGCTGGAGTCCAGATGACTTGAATTCAAATCCAGCTTCACATACTTACTGTGTGACCTCCCCACCCTATCCCCAACCCTAGGTAAGTCACTTAACCTCTCTCTGACTCAGTGTCCTCAACTGTAAAGTAGAGGTCGTAATAGCACCTATATACAAAGGGAGTAGCACATTTTTAGTTGTTCAGTTTTTTTTCTCAGTGATTTCCGACTTTTCCTGATCTCATTTGAGGTTTTCTTGGAAAAGATACTGGAATGGTTTGCCATTTCCTTCTCCAGCTCATTTTAAAGATGAGGAAACTGAAGCAAACAGGGTTAAGTGACTTGTCCAGGGTTACACAGCTATCTGAGGGCAGATCTGAACTCTAGAAAATGAGTTGTTCTGGCTCCAGGACTGGTGCTCTGTGCATTAGGGCACCACTTAGCTGCCCTTAAATAGCATGTAAATTCTTCTTCCCTTCCCCCTCAACTCTTTTTAATTCTTTTGTTTCTGTTTGTTTGTTTTTATTTTTTTCCCTTCTTTTTAATTCTTAGTAAATTTCAGAAGCAGGTTTTGAACCTGTATCTTCCTTTCTCCAAATCTAGAACTCTATCTACCCAGCCCACTAACTCTTAGGAGTTAGATGCTACCTATGAGTCTATGACTATTCCATAATTGCTTTTTCTGCTAATGTAAAAATGTTTCTGAAAAATGGAATATTACTCCATAAAGGACAAAAGATTGGGTCAAAAAGGTAGGGCTTTTTCTAAAATAATGAGTTAACACATGGAAGAGAAAATGGCACCAAAGAGAAAAGGAGAAAACCACATTTATTAGACCAAGTATAGACCAACGTAGATCTGTGCTGGAGGTAACGCAATCCTGGGATACATTGAAGTAATAAGGGAGTTGAAGGAAGGAAAGATACTAAAAGTGTGCCCAAAATTTCAGACCCTGATAGAAAAAAAAATAATGGGAGAATATCAATAATCAGTAATTTATCAAAGCATTTGCACATGCATATTAAGGTTATCTTGGTAAAAAAAAAATCTGTAAAAAATAGGTAGGTTTTGGCAAGTTAATATTCCATGGCAGCCCAAATCCTTACTTTTACACAATTGATTGAAAGATATAAAGAACAAAAGATCCCATTTTGTTTGCTGATTATTTTAAAATCATTTGAATCAGTGGAATGGTATTCTGCCTTAAAGATTCTCTTCCAACAAGATTTCTCCCAGGCATACATAAAAATTATTTGCAATTTCTTAAAAGCTATAACAACAGGGATAACTTCATTTGAAGACCTTTCTGTCATAAATATTAAGCAAAGTATAAAAGAGGAAGATGCGTTCAACTGAAAGTATTTACCACTTGATGGAGGAGAATCCAACTTAGAGTATAAATTTAAGAGAGACTTGATGACAGCCTCTAGAGAAGTACTTTTGTTTGTAGATGACAATGTATTGGTTGTATTAAGCATCTGAACACCACTGAGCCTCCTGGAAAAGATACCAAAGTACTCTAAAGAGTATAACCTGACTATCCATCTAAGAAAAACAAAGTGGATGAAAAATGTATGTTGACCATATTAGGATATACAGTTAGAAAGACACTCTATAGAACTTGTGCATAAGTATATCCTGTGTTTGTATGTAAATATATATACATACAGCATATAATATATGCATAGACATACAAACAGCATCAATGGATGATGAGTTGGGCTCAAAATTAAACAAGAAGAGAATATCAGACTGAGTTGTTACCTTCAGGAAATTGCAAAGATTCTTTAGTAACTACAAACTTCTCTCAGAAACAAAGCACAATCTTTCAACACTGATACTCTGTTAGTGTTGGGGTATGACTTTAAGATGCAAAACATTATAATTAGTATCACAGAGAGATAGCTGGAGAGGCATATGGTGGATGTGAGCCAGCTGAAATGTAACAAATAAGGGATTTTAATGAAGACCTAGAGTAAGAGCTATAATTAGGGAAATGTATGATCAGAAAAGAAGACATATAGTGAGAAGGAAGGACAGCAGACAGACAGACCATATC
This sequence comes from Pseudocheirus occidentalis, assembly GCA_028646575.1. Classification (NCBI taxonomy): domain Eukaryota; kingdom Metazoa; phylum Chordata; class Mammalia; order Diprotodontia; family Pseudocheiridae; genus Pseudocheirus; species Pseudocheirus occidentalis. The sequence goes on from CM053595.1 coordinate 235,993,070, forward strand.
CTCATAATATCCTCATGACCTCAGGAGGAAGGGAAGAAGGCCTCCAGGAAGGTAGGTAGAGTGGAAACTCTTCAGCACATAGATAAGAGTCCCCATAAAGTAGGCAGGCATAGGGGGTGGCAGTCCACATCACCAACATTTAATTTAATGAGGTCATAGATCCTTTTCAACTGAGTACCTTGCATTGAACTAGAAGAGTGAAAATGTATTCCTTGAATTACTAGACATTATACAGTTTAGGAGATTCTTAAATAAAAAGTCTACCATAAATCCTAGACCCAACAAATAACTTGATATCATGCAAGCCCTTATGTGATAAAAGGAATAAATATCTTCTCTCTCTCCATACCATACCCCTCTAGAACTGCTGTATATCCTACTGAAAAGGCAACATGTCTTTTTGTATTAAATAAGAATTCCCTAAAGTCTTCCTCCTCTACCTCCCTGTGGCCTCACTGTCTGCTCTACCAAAGGCTGCGCCACTGGAGCCCAAATTCTGGCAGGATAAACAAGTTGGAATGATATGGCAATGGACTGTCTGTCTGTCATTCAGGACCAGCAGCTAAATTTACAAAGGCTAATTACCAGAAGGGATGAATTTTTTTTTTTTTGCATTAAACTATTCGCTGAGGTGTGGTAGGACTCCAATTCGAATGGATGGAGAAAGTGTCCCCTCTGATGAAAGTACTTATCATGTAAAGTATTAAGCTCAAATCCCACTTTCTACAGAAAGCTTTTCCTAATGCCCCTGCCCCGCCCCACTACCTTCTCTCTGAGATTGCCTTCCATTTACACCAAAAGTAACTTGTGGGTACATCATTACTGCAATATCATCTCATCTAACAAAATCTAGCGTATTTATGTTTTCACCTTTCTTTGTATCTCTAGTCTCAGCATAGTGCCTGGAAACCATTAGTTGCTTTAAATGGTGCTTGTTGACTGACTGACAGAGTAATACTTTGAAACTCAATTAATTCAGGCCCCAGTGATGCAGAAAGAACTTGGATGAATGGAAATACATTACTTTTTCCAAATTATTTTGGACCTGATGCTAAAAATGCAATCCCCACTTTGCAAAAGCAATCATTGTACACAACAGACATTTAATAAATGTTTTTTTGAATGAATGAGTAAAACAACAAGCTGGACTTGGATCATAAGACATATTTCTGTCATATGACCATCATATTGCTTGATCTGCCCAGTAGTTAATTGCATACTGGAGAGGGGAGGATCCATGGAAACTCATGGTCTTAAAGTCTTATTTATATATAGGATATATATATATATAGGATCACATTCTTAGAGCTGGAAGGGAACTTAAAAATCTTTCTAGCCTCATTTTGCAGACCAGGAAACTGAGATCCAAAGAGGTTAAAAGACCTTGCTTGAGGTTACCCAAATAATAAATGGAAGAGCCAAAATTTAAATCCCAGTCCTCTAACCTGGTGGAGCCATGGATAGAACACTAGGTTTAGGGGTGGCTGGCTAGGTGGCGCAGTGAGTAGAGCACCGGCCCTAACTCAGGAGGACCTGAGTTCAAATCTGGCCTCAGACATTTGACACACTAACTAGCCATGTGTCTTTGGGCAAGTCAGTTAACCCCAATTGCCTTTGAAAAAGAAAGAAAAAAAAAATAGAACACTAGGTTTAGAGTCATGAAGTTTCCAGTGGGGTAGGAATCCTGCCTCAGACATTTATCAACCATGTGACCTTAGACAAGTCACTTCAGTTATCCTAGGCTCAGAGGATTGGATTCAATGGTCTCTAAAGTCCCTCTTTAAACTCTAGGATCCTGTTTTTCCCTGCACCACAGTGCCTCAGATTCAGGTGATCCTTAATTCTGGCTTAAACTGATTAAGCCCAGTCCACGAGTCCATCTCTAGGCTTTTGGTGCCCCAAAGATTTGGTTAAATATAGCAGCAACAAAAACAAAACTCCACAATTATCTTAGGTTGCTTTGTAGGAAAATGGTTGAGCAAAGTACTTGTGCTGTCTTCTGAACATTCCCGGAAAGTGGCCGACTGCCCTGTGTTGAAACTAGACAAGATTTTTTTTACATTCTGGCACCATGAGACACTCATTCTACATTCCTCTGTTCATCTATATATTCATATATATGAATATATATTACATATACACAATGCATATATAGTCACATAGACAACACTTTAGATGCTAGGAAGTAAGGCGACCTAGAAAGCAAGATAACAGATGAAATGAGGGAAGGATCTCTAGGAACACAGCCACGGAGCTGGATCATGTCAGAGACGATATTCAGAGCCTAAAATAAAGGGCTGTTAACATGAGCTGGTTTGCTTCACTTCATCAGAGTAGAGTCTATGCAGATTCTTTTTTTTTAAAGGAAAAACAAAGAGTTATCTAATTGGCCAGGGAAGAGGTAAGGGAGGTCAGAAGAGAGAGATGGTACTATTTATCTTAGAAAGAGGAAGAGTGTGAAATGCTTGGCTGAGAATTACCAAATGGCAAGGGCCAGGGTCCAGAGAGACTCCTTTGCTCCCTCTTCAGGATAGTTTAAGGATAGTAGAACGTCCTGAAAAGAAGGGATTCAGGACTACGAATTTAGGTGAAATGAAAATTAATACAATGTCACTCTATAGCTACTGAGCTGTAGAACCTGGTGGTTCCACAGGCTGTGGAAGGAGTGAGAGACTAGTTTCAATAGCATTTGTATAACTTTGTGGCCACAAAAGATGCTCACAGTTATTCAAAATAAGGTGATAATAGCTGACTGGTGAGAGGTTGGGGAGATAGATTAAACATAGTAGTAAATAGAGATTTTTTTAAATACAACCAATAATGGAGTCTTTGTCAAGGCAACATAAGTAAAGAGTAAAAGCAATCATACGGACACTTTAGATTAAAAGCAAAAATACCAAATATTATCAGGAGAAAAAAAAGTAACTATTACAAGCTTAAATTATTGAAATAATTGTTCAGTCTTCCTTCAGAGTATAATGGGAGGGTAAAGATTGTGGGGGTTCTTTCCTTTGAATTATTTGTTGTTCTTAAGTTGTGTTAGCTATGTCTGACTTTGTGACTCCATTTGTGATTTTCTTGGCAAAGATAGTGGAGTGGTTTGACATCTTCTCCAGCTTATTTTATAGATGAGGAAACTAAGGCAAACAGGGTTAGGTGACTTGCCCAGGGACACACAGCTAGTAAGTGTCTGAGGCCAGATTTGAACCCATGAACATGAGTCTTTCTGATTCCACATGCTTTATGCTATGTATGCACCACCTCACTGCTTCAAATGATATTTACCAAAGCTGAAAAACATACAGAGTATAATAGAACAATGATTTGATCTACACTGAAGAATTTCCCTTGTTTTCCAAAGGTGGCTTCAGATGTTTTGTTGTGTGGTAGGGTAGCAAAGTGAGATTTTTGCTTTGCTGTTGCTTTTATGATTGTTCCTTTTAGAGCGCTATGAGCTCTAGTATGTTGGGGATCAATTTTAGAAATTCTTTGTGATTTTTTTTATTCTGTAATAATTCTTCATTCCTCCTAGAGGACAGGGAGTACCTAAGAAGTACATTCCAGAGGACAGCTTGGAGGACAAAAGAGGGAAAGCTTAGCATTTCCTTCTGGGCTTGTTTTCTTACCAGACTATACACAGGTATGGAAGGAAAGTAAATTTTAAAAAGAAGCAGCTATGGATGGATCAGCTAAATTTCATTTATTATACCTTTGCAGATTCTGTGTTGCTCTGGCTGTGGAAAAGACAAGGCAGAGTAATTGCTATATCTCCTTTGTGACAGATGCATTATTGTGTAATTCAAAAATAATGTAATTTCCATAACTTCACGGACAAATCCATATTAATGATCCCATAATGTGTATTTACAGTAATGCAATGCTAGGAAATTAGTTTTGGCAAGGGGTAGCATAAGCATACTCCCTGGGATCCTTATCTGGGTTCCTGTTTGCAAAATGATCCAGAATCCTCATCCTAACATGTCAGAGACTTAGCATCATGCACTCTCTTCCCACTCCTTGTCTTACTTGATTTGGGACACCTTTTGGAGTCAAAGGTAACTGTGTACAAAAAGTGGGGGTGGGGTGGGGTGTGGCATTGGAGGTCGGGTTGAAAATTCATTCATTTCAATTCCATCATAAGTAATAGTGGAATCGAACTGAATGAGTTAGTGGAAGTCTTATATCACTCTTTATCATTATTCAACAAACTCTAGTGGCTCCCTCTTGCCTCCAGGATCAAATATAAAATGCCCTGTTTGACTTTTAAAGCCCTTCATAACCCAACCCTTCCTACCTTTCCAGTCTTCTTATACTTTAATCCTTTCCAAGGGCCCTAAAAGCCAATGTTCCTCAAATAAGACGCTCTACCTCCCATGAGTGCAAATCTCTACCCATTTTCATTGGCTGTTGCCCATACTGGAAATACTCTCCTTCCTTACTCCTGACTCCTGGCTTCCCTGGCTGCCTTCAAGCCTCAACTAAAATTCCTTCGTCTGCAAGAAGCCTTTCTCAGTGTGATGTGTAAAAAGTTTGAGGGATATAGTTTCTGGGTGATTAATCATTTTACTAATCATTCTAGCATATAATTAATAAAGGGAGTCAGTGACACTCTCAAATGTCAAAGACCCCTCATGAAACCCACTCAATGCTTATATGCCCTTGGAAGACTGGATGTTCCTGAGGGAGGGTGGCAATCGCCTCTGATTGGTTAACAATTAATGAGAAGAATGAATATAATAATAAGAGGTGTACCTGTTCTAAGGAGGGGCTGGGGGATGTGACTTTGATTGTGTCATTTACTTCCAAATCACTCCCAGCCTTGGGTAATCTAGACAAAGGATCCACCCCACTGTTCAAACCTGCCTGAGTGGAACAAAGTGGGCCAGAATTCACCTTAGATTAAATTCTTTGTAACATTTTCTAGTTGGACCAGGTAACAACTCCACCTGGATAAGATAGTCTAAGTGGGGCAAATTTTGGGGAAAGGTCAGATCAAGCTGTCTTTAATGATACAATGTTAGTGCCACCCCTCTGAGATTATAGCTATTATATCTAAATTACCTATATCTCTTGTTTACACATTGTTGTTTGTGTCTTGTCTTCCCCACTAAATGGTGAGCTTTTTGAGGGGTGGGCAAAATCGGGCCTTTCTTTGTAACCCTAGCACTTAGCACACTTCCTGTGACAAAGTAGGAAGCTTTGTGCTTCTTCCCTTCCCTTCCGTCTTCCCTCCTGTTTGTAACTCATTCCGCTGCACAGTGCTGACCTTTGTGGTTTGCTCTAACCAGATATGATAATCACTTAATATATATTTTGAATCCATCCCAGGTAGGATATAATATAAAACACAGTAGAAATATTATCTCTGCCTTCTAAGAGTGCGTGTTGTTTAAAAATAAAAATAAATGTAAGACAAGACATATATATTGTCACAGAAGAAGGATAAATGTTTAACTACTTACTTTCCAGAAAAAAAACACATACAGAACATACTTTGACATTTAATCTGCATTAATATTTTCTCTGTCACTTTCTTAGTCGAGAGTGACAATTAACAAAATGATAAACCAAACACTGATATGTAGTTTGCTGATTTCAAATGTGTAAATGGAGCTAGGTGGCATAGGTACTGGAAAGAGTTCTGGGCCTGAAGTCTAGAAGGCTCATCTTCCTGAGTTCAAATCTGGCCTCAGACATTTACTAGCTGCGGTACCTTGGACAAGTCACTTTACCCTGTTGGCCTCAATTTACTCATCTGTCAAATGAACTAGAGAAGGAAATGGAAAACCATTCCAGTATCTTTGTCAAGAAAACCCTACATGGGGTCACAGAGTCAGACATGACTGAACTGACTGAACAACAAAGGTTCACACTGAAAATTAACCATCAAAACCTATTCAAGCAGAAGTTCTACTAAAAGTTACCTAAATAAATAAAAGGCATTATTCTTTTTCAGTTTTTCTTGCCCCAATCCTATTCTTCATTTTATGGGAAAATAACTAGTTTGGACCCAAAGAAATCAATATTGTATAGTCGAAACAAACAATGGGCTGAGAATCTAAAGATCTATCTTGGAGGTTTGAAGCAAGTCATTTAATCTCTGTGCCTCAGTTTCCTCATCTATAAAATGAGGAATCTGAACTATATGATCTCTAAAGTTCCTTCCAGATCAAAAATTTTATGATTCTGGGCATCTCAGGACAATTACTTAGGAGTTCATTTCCTCTGTCTCCATGTTCATGCTGCACTCTGAAGAGTGCAGCATTTTTTTTATTATTATTCATTAATCAACAAGCATTTATTACTTGTATAATTCAGGCTGGTTTGGGCATGCCAATTTCTTGCAAAAATTACTGACCAGAAATTATATTTCTATGTTTGGAGCCCCCACATGTAACACCTGGAAGACCAGGTAAGCTATACTTCACTACTTGCCCCTTGGGTTCCCTCGTATTCTTAAGGGGGTTTGGAGAGCATGTGGGCTCCCTGCCAATGGCTCCAGCCTCCAGCAGCGGTGTTCTTCCAAGTGTATGAGGGTTCCCAGCTCCACTAGCTACTAAGAGTAAAAAAACAGATTTTATACAGAAATATTTACTTCAGAAGGTATAATCTCAACTATACAATCATGCTCCCTCACCAATACAGGAAGCATAATCCCCCCTCTGCCTTTGTATCAGTTTAAGACTCTGGGGAGGGAAAGATAATTAGGCTCATAGCTTAGCTCAGTTTCCACAAAACACAGTCCCAATTCCAAGTTCAAAACTGCCTTGGGCTTGAGCTCCAGGCAAGCTGGTTTCTCAATGTTTCCTTAATAAACTGGATTATTGCACCATCCTGTCTGTGATCTCTGCTCCAAGGTCACCATGACTGGAATTCCCAGTTCTGTGGGGATCAGCACCTAAAATTGAGGAGCACAATCAACATAGAACAGAATCCCCCTTCCACTCCTCTCCCCTTCCCTCCCCAACAGAGATCCTTTCACAGAGTTGGGGTAAAGAAGGGTAACAGAGGAAGCAGAATCCTTTCTCTCTTGCCAGTTCAGGCTGGACCCCAAAGATAAGGATCAGTGAAAAAACAAAAAGCACAGTAGAAAAGGAGCATAGCAAAAACATAAAAATAAAAAGGTCATCAATTCAGTATCACCAGCTTTGAAGATGAAGGCAGTCAATCAAAGGAAGCTGCCTCTACCCTGCACATTGTATGCAGAGGGCACCACATTACTTGAACTGGACACTCCCAGCCCAGCCCAGATTACACTTGCCTACAGGTACTGGAGGCTTCTAAAAGGCAGAGGTGAGGAGGGACTGGGTTCAAGGCATGTGATAATGCGAGCCATGAAGATGGGAGATGAAGTGTCATGTATGACGAATAGTAAGACAGACAGTTTGGTTGAACTGAGTACATGAAGGAAAGTAACATATAGGCCTGGAAAGTAGATGGGGTATAAGTTGTGAAGGACTTAGAAAGACCAACAGAGGAGATTATATTTGATTTTAGGGTCAAAAGAGAGTCGCTGAATATTATTAAGTAGGGGAATGCATGATTAGACATAGTGCAGTGCAGCTAAGACACACTGTACTATATAAGACAGATAGGAGGTGTTTAATAAATGCTTGTTGATCAAATGGTTCGTACAGTATTCTAAACCTGTAACACTATTTCAGAGAAGACTTCCAGTCATCCATGCAATTTCCAGAAAAGTTGTGATTTCTTATTTACAAATATTATATACATAAGCATAAATACTGCATACATTAGCTCCTTTTAGGTCTGTCTTACTGTTCTTCATCTTTTATTTCAAAGATGACCAATGACCTCCTGGGGTGATATCTTGACTAGTGCACGAATTGGATTTAAGTAAGGCAGACTTGCACAACGTCATCGGATTCACTCTCTCTTCCAGAGTCAAGGCAAGTCAAAAAGTCAAGCAAAACAAAAGTCAAGATAAGTGGGGATGGCCTGGGATGCAGTAGATGACCTTGGATGTGGTAGATGACCTTATTGTCTTCAGTGTTTAACCAAGCTCTAATACTTCAGACATCTTCATGGCTGTTGGAACAAATTGTTCTCATCTGCCCCTTCAGATGGATGCTGTCACATGCTTGCGGTAAACATCCTCCTAAAGCACCAACAGGTTTGAGTCTTGTAGGTTACCCTCAATCTGGTTTAGCCCATCTGTAGAGAAGGTTTTACTGGGATGTGGCCTTTGTGCACCTTGCAGCACCTTGGAGCCACAAGTGAAAGTTGGGTGAAAGGTGGCCACCAAAGGTAGATGAGCAACCTTGAAAAGGACTTGGCAAGCCCTTGAGCCAGAGGTGCTAGTACTTACAGATTTCAAGGCCTAATGTCATTGAAGTTAGGGACTGTAGAACCAGGAACAAAATCAGAGAAACAACCACAATGATCCGATTTCCAGTAGTTCTTCATTTGGGATCATAAGAAAGATGGCCAGTTTAACTAAGAAAAGAATTTAAATGAATGACAGTTCATATTTATGCCACATTTTCCACACAATAACCTTGTAAGGGTGGTGATGATAGTATTGTCATGCCCATTGAAGGGATGAGAAAATTGAGGCTCAGAGAAGGTAATTGTTGAATGGGTAGATGGAGATGAAGTGAGGGTTATTCTAGGAATATTACATTATTAGTGAATAGTCAGATATTAAAGTCCGTTTTTCTTGGTCTGCATTTCTCCCATGTCTTAGCACCCTCTAAAATTCACTCAGCTCTCTACACACAGGCCCTCTCACTTCACATCTCTCTCATCAGTCACCTACCTTCAACTGGTTTTAAGTCACCATTTTTTTCCCCTCCCCTTACCAGTTTGGTAGAACTAGGGCTTAAACCAAGATCTTCTGTCTCCTAACCCAAAACTTCTTTCCCTTATATCACACTATGAAAACCAGACAGAACCTCCCCTCTCCTTCCAGCAAAACCATTGTTTCTTCCCTCTCTTGGCCCAGGGTAAATATATCTTGAAAATAGGGCACTGAAGAGTATAGATATCTATCATGCAAAATCAAGGAATTGGTGAAAATTGAGGACCGTGCAGATTTGAAGTTCACCTTTAATAAGCAAAACCTTCATTCCACATAAAGTGCACACCCATAATATATACGAGAAGGGGATGTGTGGCTATGTTTAAGAGAATTAAGAAAACAAAATCTCTCTAAGTACCCTCAAGCACTTCAGAAGCACTCATTTACATACAAACAATGGATTTGCTAATTATAAATCATTCTTATCTATTCAATTGACAGGTCCCTTAAGGCAATACTTGGTTAGCTCTTTGGAGTTCTTGTATGTACTTCAAAGTAATGCAACTGTAATATAATTGTATTTAAAAAAAAATTCTGTTGCACACTTTTCACTAATTCAGACTGACCTTTCCCCTAATTAATCTGAATTAATGAGGCTTTACTCTACTACACATTTCATCTTCATTCTCTACCCGTTAATCTTGTTCTGTTCCCAAGTAGAGCCTTAATTTAAATTGAATTCTGGAAAACTGAGACTAGCACAGACAATGGGATTAATAAGAAAACATTAGCTTTTTCTTTTTTAGCTCTTACATTTGAGATTTGATAAAAGCAAAAAAATATCATTCTTTTATTTTACCACAGAAATAGCACTTAAAAAGCAATCATAGGAAAGTATGTGAATATCCAGACAAAACAAGCAAGACTTGAGGGTCACAATATGTTTAAAAATAACTCTGCTGGAAATACTATAGAAAATCCATCCATTGGTTCGTTCATTCAATGAATATTTATTGAGCATCCACTAGGTGCAGAACACTATGGTAGGTGTTTAGGGAGGGGGTAGAAACAAAGGGAAAAAATATAACCCCTCTTAGTGCTCTGAAGTTTATAATCTAACTGGGGAAATGAGGAAGGAAATTAAGTAACAATGTATAATGCTGCCCTCTGGCTGTTTTCCCAAGTCTCACTAGAATAGGGAAATGGACAGTACCCACAGGGACTGATGGATAACTGACAGGTAGGGATTTCCAAGGTCGTAACTCTTGAGTCCCCACTCAGGATTCCTTAATATCAACAAACCAATGAACAGTTTTCCAAAAGGGATATTTGATAAGCAGATATAGCAAGGACAATTGTTACAGAAATTCCCCAAGCTAGTGGCATACTCTCCCCTTTACAAATACAGATCTTGGGAAGAGTGGGCTCAAACTCAGAAATTTCATGTGACCAAAGAATAAATTCAAAATTCCAGGTTACTGGAAGTGCTTTTCTCTCTTTGTGGGGTCCTCATGAAGTTCTTCCATGTAGTTCCCTGCTCAGTTCTGAAGGTCAGTACTCATGTTGAGTTCTGAAGCTGCCTGTGTGTGTAGTTTGTCCTTAGCAGGCATCTCAGTTCCCATTCCATACTTTATCCTTAGGCACTACCTCTACGGACATTACTAACACTGCTATTGATCCTAAGAAGAATACCAAATCTCTGTTATCTTCAGACATTCTAAAGCTCACATAGTCTCAGGAGATCAGGGAGAAGGGGTGGGAGAGAAACTCTGTCTTTCTTCTTTCCCCCTACAAGGACAATTCCTTCAACCACCACTTGCCTTACTTCAGCTAGAATCTCCTGCTGGAAATATTCACTCCAGATCTGGTTTTCTGTAATATGCATAGACCCACAGGTATGACTGATTATTTCGTCTAATCCCAATGCTTTTCAGTTTGTAATTTGCTTTTACCAAGTGATCCAAGTTATTCCTTCCAAACTGATCAAAGATTTGTTTGCATTTTTTTATACCTTGGATTTCTGATTGATTCAGTTGAGAAATCTGAGCAATTATTTGGAATGGAGATACAAAGCCCATCCTTAATAATGCAAGGTCACAGTGGCTATTTCAAAACAAGTAGAATAAATAATATATTCTGCAGAAATTTGGAAAAGGAGATCTATGTGGGTGGAGATAAGCAAGGACAGCAAAGGGAAAAGGTGAGACCCTGGCAGGTCTGAAAAGAGAGTGGAATTTGGATTACACAACATAACCAAATGACAGCAAGTTGCAGATGTCTCTACATGTGCTATAGGCAACAAATGTTCAGTGAATGCTTATCATGAGCCTTGACCTGTGCTACATGCTAAAGACATTCATAGTATGGTAAGGATTTTGCAGTTATGTGCAGAGGATAAGGAGTAGCTAGGTGGTACGGTGCCAGGTGTGGAATCAGGAAGATCTGAGTTCAAATGTGACTTCAAATGTTTCCTGTCTGTGTGATGCTGGACAAATCATTTAACTTCGATTTGTCTGAATTCCTCATCTGTAAAATGGGTATGCACAGAAGGAAATGACAAACCATTCTGTATCTTTACCAAGAAACTGTCACAAAGAGTAAGACCGAGTGAACGGCAGCAGCAGAGAGGATAAGACTGACACATAGTCAGTCCTTTATGCTGCTCTGAGGTACTTACCTTGTTCTAGTTTGTGTTTTTATTCTCAGGCTGCCCATCATAACTTACCCATTAGATTGTAAGCTTTTGAAGGGAGGGACTGTGTCTTATTTAGCTTTGTACTTTTCTCACCATCAACTACAATACTCTAATTGATTCTAATTGTTGATCTTCCATTAACTAGCTTTGTGAAGTGGAGTAAATAATTTAATCTCTTTGAGCCCCAGTTTTCTCACCTATAAAATGAGAGTACTGAAGTAAGGATCTATCTCTAGGATCCCTCTTAGCTCTAAAAATCCTATGATCGTAAATTCCAAAATGTATGATACAGACAATAAATGCTGTAAATGATCAGAAAGCAGATATGTTGTCATGATCAGAGAAGGCTTCATTGGATATGAAATTTGATGTGGCTCTTACCTTAAGAGATGGGTAGAATTGCAAGGCAGAGAGCGGAAGAACATCTATGGTCGTGCTCTGTCCATTTCCACAAACATTATCCAAACCCACAAAATCCCACAGCATTTTCTCCAACCGACAAAAGGACTTCTCAATCTCTTAAATATGCCCCAAATCAGTTTGTCTTGGCCGCAGTGAGACTGAAATTTTGTCCTTGCCTTCAAAACTGTTGGCCATTTGTTTTCAGGCAGGTGCTTATGTGATGGCACACATCTTGGGGAAAAGCTCTCTCTTTATTATTGGCTGAACAACAGTGTCAAAAGCTGACCAAGGAATTTGGGGGGGGGGGCGGAGATGATCACTTTAGTTCTTTCCCTGTTGGGAAGTTTCCAATTCAGTGGCTCAAATGTAGCAGGAGTAAAAGCATTTTAATTTTAGCATATTAGCTTTCATATCATTCAGAAATCTCCTAGGGTGCTTTTCAAACGGGAAGGAGCTTTACTTATAAACTGTGAAAATACAGCTAATCTCAGGGGAAGCTCATTTCTGTGCAGTAGTTGACTGGTGGGAAAGGAGAAAGAGGAAGAGGAAGAAGAGAAAGAAAGTACTCCCCTGATTAAAAATTAACCATTTGGATTCTGTGATGTAGAAGATATAGGCATGTTTTAAATTTTGTTTGAAAATTGAACTTCTGCAAAAATATGGGAGACTGGAGACAGAAAGAGGTTCACAACTCCAACCAGCAAACTAGGTCTATTGGCTGGGCTGCTACTTAGTTTCAGGGATAGTGGCACCATCAGTTTTATGTTAGGTATAGTTACTGGATCTAGAAACTATTGTCTCCTTTTCTTCTATATTTGATTAATTTGATATTATCCTCACCTCCCTCCAAATATTCTATGTTCAGGCCAAACAGTCCTTCCTATTTGATGTTCCTTGTACTTTTCTCTGAATGTTACATTGTCTACCATGCCTTTGTATAGGTTGTCTCCCAAGTTTGCAGTGTAGTCTCTTCTCACCTTTGTCTCTTATAGTCCTTATTTTTCTTTGAGATTCAGTTCAAATACTCTCTCCTTCCTGATTCTTTTCCTGACTCTAAGTTGTTAGTTCTTTCCTCTTAAAAATTTGTATTTCTTTTGTATGTACATGAGGAGAGGAGGGAAAAATTGATCCCTGACCAGTTGATTTCTCTGCTATTTGACTATGAAATTATAGAAAGAAGAGGTATTAATGTGTTACCTGAGGTGCAAAGATGTTATCCACTTACCAAGTGTAAAGTTCTCCCTATTTGAATTAGAATTTGCCATTGGTTGCTGAAGGTTAGTCTTGTTCCTCCCATGTACAGCTCCCAGACAACTTGGACAAGAAACAGATAGAGGGAGTATGACAACTGGCTGTCAAGAGAAGAGCCATTTATGGAAGAAAAATGAAGCTCCTGAAAAGAAGTCACTCAGTCTCTTGGAGTGGGATACATTTCTATCTCCATCTCTGTTGCCATTACTATCTTGCACTGTAGCTGCTTACCCCCAATAGATACTATACCTACCAAAGAAAAAGGGTCAATGGAGGCAGTTACAAGAAGTAGGCAGCAGAGAAGAGAGCCAGTTATGGATTCAAGGAAGAATTGGTTGGGAATTGAGCTTATGAGAAATAGTCCTAGGGAATCCAACAGAAATCCTGTGCCCACTGGAGAATACTGTGAGGACACCATGAGAAGAGGATCTATACTGCTGGAGGCATGAGTTACCTTGACCACGAGACACTTCCATATGTGTCTCACTGCCATATACTCTATGTATGTGGTATATTTGTGGGAGAGTATACCTAGGTTTATGAGGGGAAATGTTTTGCAGCCATTGTTCTGAAAAAAACAGAGGCTAGTCATGTCTTTGTATTATATTTAACATATTAATACCTTGCCTCCCTGAAACATAACTTTTTTTGGTGATTTTATCAACTAGTTTGGGTGACATGGAGTCAGAAAGTAATACCATTCTAGATAGAAATTTTTAATTAATTTATTTGTGTAAAAATTATCTTATCCATTCTAACTACAGGTATAATGTATGTCCCTTGAAGAGAAGGGCTGCTTTCTTTTTATTATTCTATCTCTAGTACCTTCTACAAAGCCTGGCATGTGATAAGAGATTAATAAATTCTTGTTGATTTGGATTTGCTAACCAAATACAATGAAATCCAACAAATATTTATTAAATGTGTGCTGTGCACAAGGCACTGTGCTAGGCAGTGAGGATATAATCACATTTATACATATATACACACATATATACATATTTCAATATAGAATTTGATAACTTAGATAATGAATAGAACATTAACACATAGAATTGGGAAAGGCTTCCTACTGGAAATTACTTATGGTGGGATAATATATATAGTAATATATGGTAGAGCTATGAACTAGGTAGACTATTCTTGAAATCAGTTTGGAACTATGCCCAAAAAGCTATTAAACTGTGCATACCTTCTGACCCATCTATGCTGTTACTAGGTTTATATCCCAAAGAGATCAAAGAAAGAGGAAAAGGACTCATATGTGAAGAAATATTTATAGCACCTATTTTTGTTTTAGGGGGTGCTCATCAATTGGGGAATGACTGAGAAAATTACAGCATATGAAATATTCTAGAATACTGCTGTGCCATAAGAAATGATAAAGGGAATAATTTTAGAAAAATCTGTGAAGTCTTGTGTGAACTAATGCAAAGTGAAGTGAGCAGAACCAGGAAAACAATTTATACATTAACAGCAATATTGTTAAGATACTCAACTTTGAAAGACTAAGTAATGGATCAAAACAATAACCAACTACAATTCCAAAGGATTCATGATAAGACATAATATCCATCTCTAGATCAAACACTGGTGAACTCAGAGTACAGATTGAGGCATATTTTCATCTATTTCCCTTTCCTTCCTTCGCTTGTTTCTTCCTTCCTTTCTCCTCCTCCTCCTCCTCCTCCTCCTTCTTCTTCTTCTTCTTCTTCTTCTTCTTCTTCTTCTTCTTCTTCTCTCTCTCTCTCTCATCCCCTCTCTCCTCTGAATTAATAAAGAAATGTATTTTGTATGACTGTATATATTTGAAATGGATTTTGTTTTTCTTGACTTCTCAATGGGTAAGAGAATGGGAGGAGAAAGAGAGAGAATTTGGAACTGAAAACAAAATAAAAATTGAATTTTAAAAGACCATATGAAAGAATGCTCCAAATAATAATAATAATATGAAAAATGCAGCACCAGCAACAACAACCACCACCCCAAGTTTCAAAGCCTCACAGCCAACAAATCAACAAAGATGACAAAAGACTATTGAGTCAATATTGGAGGGGTTGTATAAAGACTAGTATACGATGGATGGAGCTATGATTTAGTATAAGCATGTCATAAAGCAATTTGGAATTATGTAAATTAAAACTAAAATGTGCCCCCCCAATTTTAAGTAAATGACCCATGAACTAATTCTTGTGAAGGTCATATAACTCCTCATACAAATGAAAGGTCTAATCAATGATACCCTTTAGTTAATTAGTCATTAATCAAACATTTATTATGTACTCACTATATGCCAAGCATTGTAGTCAATGTTAGGATACAAAGATAAAAATGAACAAAACAGTTACTCCATTGAAGAAAACAGCAGCTATATATACATTGATAATAAAAATAAAGTAAATACAAGGTAATGGGGGTTGGGAGATGACACTAAGAGCTGGGGGATCAGGAAGGACCTCATGTAAGATATGGCACTTTGGTTGAACTTTGAAGGAAATTAGAGCATGCTTTCCAAGCATTCAGATGGGGAAGGAGGTAGAGATAGCCTTTGCCAGCTTCTTTGCAGAAAAAGGAGATGGATCAAGAAACTTACAGTCTTGAATTGATGAAGAAATTTCTCTTCTTCTTTTTAAAAAACTTTCTTGATGTACGTAGGCATTGGTTACTCTTAGCTACTCTTGCCCATCTTTCCCTAAAAACAGGGTAATGATTTTTACCTGGTTAGGAACATTGAGGGACCACCTCTAGGACAGTGTAGAATATGAAACGGGTACTTGACTATTGGTAGATGGTTAGATGAGTGAATTTATAGCTTCTCTTTTCTCATTAAGTTGACCAACCTCTTAAGTTTTCTATTGACTAGTTGACCCACCCATGAAGGTTATCCAATAATAACAATCCTCTTCAAATAGTTGTCTAAACCATAAGTTATATCACCACTTGGGAGGCTCTAGAGCCCACATTCACAGAAGGGACATCCTCAGTGACCAAGGGTTCAAATTTTCTTGGTAGCTCCAAAGGGAACTTGTGGCCCAGTTGCCTTCTGGGTACTTTCACCATTAAGTGGTAAAGAGATATCCAGGTTCCAGTAAGGATGGCAGAGTAGAAAGTGGTGGAAAGAAGAGGCCTAACGAATGTTTAATTTTTTCCTCACTTCATTCATCCTTCTCCATTTGACATGGCAGGTGTGCTGAGCAGGAATGGTGTGTGAATCGATTTGGAGACAATCAGTGACACGGCAGCGAGCTGGGGCCCCGCACCGAGCCATCGATCGCCTCCAAATCAATTTGCACACCGCTCCCGCTCAGGTCACCTGCCATTTCAGACAGGGAAGGGAACGGTGAAGTGAGAAGGAAATTACGTGGGGGTAGACTAGGGCCCCTCTCTCAAGAACGTGGAGGTCAGTCTCTAGCCACCTTCCCGTCTCCATTCTTCAGAGGAGAACGCTGTAAGCCGACCCCAGAACCAGCTCTGTTTTGCTCACAGCTGGCAGGTGCCTTGAATTGCCCTGGAGGGAAAGGAAGCTTGAGGACTGCAGTGAAATGGGGCCACTCTGAAAATCCATCAGCCTTAACTCACCTCTGGGGTTTGGGCTGTGACTGTCATATCCTAAGAGCTATTTCAGAAAACCCAAATTGCCAGCAGTAATAATGTGTTCCGCCCCGGGACTGGCTTTCATTTGTGACTCTCAATGCACTTCACAATTAATTCTCACCAACCCCTGCCTCCCACGAGCAGAGAGGCCCTAAGGGAGGCACATGGCAAGGCCTGGAAGCTTTGTCAATCCCCAGTGACAAGGGAAGGACCTTCTCCATTGGGAAGACAAGGAGCCAAAGCCTAAGTCTTGTCCAAATAAGCCAATGGTGTAATCCTTCTCTCCCTCCCTCCCTCTCTCTCTCTCTCTCTCTCTCTCTCTCTCTCTATCTCTATCTCCCTCTCTCTCCCTCCCTCCCCTTCTCTCTCCTTCCTTCTATTCTTCCTGAATGTATATAGAATAAGGAAGAGATTGAGAAACTTGATTAATAATATCCCTGAGCTTTGTTATCCTACATTGGACAAAAAAGGTAAGATGATATTCTAAGTACCTTCCAAGGTTGAAGACCTGATCTTTTTGACCCCAGATTTCTCCAGTGCCCATACATGGGGCTACTTAGTTCCTTATACAGAAGTTTCACTCGCTTCTGTATACTGTAACGCCAATCTAATCCCTAGGCAGAGATATTTTTGATCCCTCAGCTCCTGGTGCCATATCCCTTCCTTTGCCACGCCCCCCCCCAACCCCAATTATCTGGTATTTACTTTGTTTACAACCTTTATGTGTTTGTTGTTTTCTTCAATAGAATGTAATCTTCTAGAGGGCAGGACCCTTGGATACATAGTTCAGAAAGCATGGTCAGTCTTGATGTTGGTTCCATTTTTGACTCAGTGATCTGATTCTAGAAACTCTGTTCTTGTCTTGTTCTTTGTGACCAAGCCCCTACCTTGTACCTCTCCAAGGTTGTGACCTTTACCAATATAGCAGAGACAAAGGGATGAAGGGCACAATTAGATGTGAGATGTAATCCCCAGTGAGATATGAGAGAGGGCAGGATGGTGGTAGTGGTGGGAGAGAGTGGTTCCTGACATAAACATTTTAGCAAAGGCCCCTGAAAGTGTGTTGTTTTGGCCTAAGATCTCCACTAGGGCATCTGGCTTCCTGTTTCCATCAAAGGCTCTTGGATTTTACATTTCCTGGCTTTTAGTTTATATTTACCTGTATCATTATTTAGACCCCACCTCCTTTTTACCCAGGTGGGGATTTTCTTTTCTTTTACTTTCCTTTCTTTTTTTTTTTTTTTAGGTAGAGATTTTTCTTCAGCTCTAGGGATTGCCCTACTCACCTGTGTGCAATGAATCTATAGTATCTCAATTCTAATAAATGAGTCCCTCCTTAGTGATAGGATTGTACATTTAGAGCTAGAGGTCGTTTAATTTAACCCCCTTATTTTATAGATAAGAAAACTGAAGACCACCCAGAACCATTGAGGGATCTGTCTAAGGTCACACCAGTACTAAGTAGCAAGGCTGAGATTTAAACTCAAGGCCTTGGACTCCAAATCCAGCATCCGTTCCATTAACCCATCTCCCTCTTCATCATCATCTGTTCACCTTCACTTACAAGAAAGCTCTGACCAAGTCTTGTTTTGCTTTCAACTCTTCTTCCCAAAGACAGGAGACATGAAGCCCATCCAAACAATACTGTCAGAGCTCCCATCACCTGTCGCCTGACCTTCATGCTGATTTACTTGCTCTGAAGCTTAGGGGCAGAGACTCTGTGTCCCATATCAGCCTGCCAAGATACCTGCCGGCTTTCTATCTCTAGACTTCCCTGGGATGGATTTTTGCCTCTAACCTGCAAGCAAACTTCTCTGACTCTTTCCCACCTATCCAAACTTCCTTTTATTGTCAAAATCTGGGATCCTTCCACATCCCCTGCCATGGCTCTGCAGGTGTGTCTAGTAGTTTGTCCTCAATTGTCCTTGATCTGTCCTGTTCTCTACAGCTCTCTGCTTCCTGATACTGACCCTTGGTGCTAGGTCCATGGGCACTAGCCATCTGAAAGGAGGGTTACACAATAAATGTTTGTTAAGCGCTTAGTACTCTGCCGCGTGCCAACCACTATACTATGGGTTGGGAATACAACCAGTCCCATTAAATATCTTTTGTAAATACCACTTGCCTTGGATAGGGTTGAGATGTCTGGGCCTATTGCTACCCATCTGAGGTCACAGAGATTCAGAGATTAGATGATTCTGCCCAAATTGGTGGGTTTTGATTCTCAATATGACAAGCTACTAGGTAAAATTAATAGAGAAGTAAGGAACTTTTAAAAATCTTCTGTTTTCAGATTAGGAAAAGAGTGTGTGTGTGTGTGTGTGTGTGTGTGTGTGTGTGTGTGTGTGTGTGTTTGTATGTGTGTGTTTAATTGTTTAATGCAGTTTTGTGGTTGCTGACTTGTTTCCATCGTTTCCAACCCTTTGTAATTTCATTTTCTTGGCAGAGATACAGGAGTGATCTGCCGTTTCCTTCTTCAGCTCATTTGACATATGAGGAAACTGAGGCAAGCAGGGTTAAGTGACTTGCCAGGGGCCGTAAAGCTAGCAATGTCTGAGGCCAGATTTGAATTCATGAAGATGAGTCTTGCTGGTTCTAGGTGCAGTGATCCATGTACTGCACCTTTTCGTTAAACCACTAGGCAAATTCATGCTGTCCATTGACAGCATTAGTCTCTGGCTGGTAAAGATAATCCAATCAAATTCACAAAACAGTTGTAGGAGGGAAAAAAGAGGGGGACAGAGCCCAGGCAGTCCTGTGACCTGTCCCCCCTGAACTCTGTAGAGACAATAAACTATGAAAACAAGCTCCCTTTACTCAAATGACAGGTTGGGTGGATGACGGTTGTATCTTTTGTCCTGCCTACCCCACCTCAAGCACACACAGACTATGTAATGGTGTGTATGAGGAGACCATGTACTTGTATAACTTTTCTAACAGGTTTCAGCCCAAGATTAATGATGAGTTTAGGCACTGGGGCAAGGGTCCTATACCCAGGAGGACCCTTGCATTTGGGGTTCTTTTTTTCAGGGTGCATGTATGTACATAAATGGGAAATAGAGTTAAGTCCATCTTTGGGCATTTCTCTGACTCATTATCTCCTACAAATCACTCCAATCCCTGGTGACTTTGCCCTTCTCTGAAACCATGCAGCTGCAGTCATTGGACTGGGAGCCTTCCTTTGTAGGAAGTAGGAGTAGGAACAAGCCTTCCTTTGTCCTTGACTTTGCTCTTTGTCCCCTAGTTGGCTTCCTGTACTAACCAAGGTAGGAAAACACTCTTCTCCCCGAGTCTGAACCCATCTTGATCTTCATTCAGTGAAAAGACCAGTAGACTTTGGTGTCCC
>CM053595.1:236013618-236030466 GCA_028646575.1 Pseudocheirus occidentalis
TCTCTCTCTCTCTCTCTCTCTCTCTCTCTCTCTCTCTCTCTCTCTCTCTCTCTCTCTCTCTCTCTCTCTCTCTCTCTCTATCCCTTTCCCCCCTCCCTCTCTCCTCTTCCTTTTCCCTCCTCCTCCCTATCTTTTCCCACACCCTCCCCCCCTAAACTTTACAGGAAAGGGATCCTAACAAGGTAAAAAGTAAACACTTTAGTCATCATAAGCCTCCTTATTCCATCTACTCAGGAGTTTGGCCATGTAGGTTTATTTAACTTTCAGGAATGTAAACATGACACAATTCTGAAAACAGCCAGAAAGATTTACATTATTAGAGTTAAAAAACATGTAGCATGGAGGGGCTACTCCATAGCCCCAAATATAATAATACTGACATGGAAATAGGATGGCAAGTCAGAACCGGCTGGAAACTGGTTCAGTTTCTGCTTCTGTGGATGACGAATCTAATTCTAACAGATTGGCATAATCTAGTGCATCCAAGACTGGATTTGTATATAATGGAGAAACTATATGAAAATAATTCCACAAGAAATAAATGTAAAAGTATTAGAATTCCTAAGTGACCATTAAATTTCTCTTGTGAGACAATCAATTTCATTGGCTCTAATTGCAAAAAAAACATACAACTTTCCATGAGCCCTTTGAAAATGAATTTGGAGGAGATTTGTGGACATTGAAACATTGTTTTAATACAAACCAGTTCATGCTTTAAATGCACCTTTAAAAAAGTTTGTAATGTTTTCAGAGTACTAGAGGGGGTGTGGGGGGTATGGTGGTGGTGGGAGGTGGAGAGCACATAAAGCAAATCCATCTAACTTTAGCAAACTGTTTTCAAGTAAAGTCATAATAATGAGCAACACATGATCTGAAATTTGATCAGCAAACATATACTTATGCCAAGGAATTTTTTTTTTTTTTTGCCATTCACATACCAAGATTCTGTAAATCAGTAAACTACGGCAGTAACTCTTAAAAGGGCCCAGACCGAATCATAATATGCTTCTAGAATGTCATTCTAGAGTGGCACAACCAAGCTCTCTTATGAGAACAAACTGAACCCCATTTCCTCTCCCTCTCCCCAGAAAATCCTATACAAACAGAACTGCAAATGAGGCAACAGCATGAAAAGTAAGAAAATTAAAACCTGATGAGCAAACTCTAAAAACTATTAATACACCACCAGTGAAGGAGACTCTGTGTGTGTGTGTGTTTGGTACCTTGTAATGCAAAATTAGGCAAATAATTAGTAGTGGAACAAGATTCCAAAAATTTGAACAACTTCTGTGATTACTGGGGTACGCTGAAAGAAAATGCAAATTTTTTTCTGTTCTTAATTAAATTCAATTGTGCAGTAGATTTTTTTCCCCCCTTCTGGGGAGAAGGGGGAGGGAGCTCTGGGGGCGAAGGGAGAGGATGTGTGGGGTGGAGCCAGGTTGGAATGGCACACAGCTGTCTGGCTGAAACAAAGGCCATGTATTCCTTTCCTCCAGTGATGGTTTAACAAACAATTCAGATGACACGGAGGCTGATGGGCCCTGCATCTTGAACCCTTAACTTAGGCAGATTTTTTTCCCTGACTTAAAGTGGGGGTTTGGGAGAAATACTTATTTAGTCTAGGAAAAGAACCTAGCTTGGGTTATCCGTAACAGGATGGACAAGACCTAGAATGGGGAAGAATCCTGTGTGTGGAGAACTCTATTCGTTTACAACAGGGAATGTTGGGTTAGCCATGGTTAACCATGGCTTAACAGACTCAGAGTCTTAAGAATCCACCCATCAGCTTGCTGTGATAATGGTTTTATTCAGAACCCCAAATCTAGACCAAAAGCAACTCCCATTTTTGGTAGTTTCATGACTCTGGTTGATCGCAGAGTAACCAAAGAGTGTATATAAGTACTTCCCCTGGCTGAGTTTCCTTTTCAGTGTAATAATAAAAGTTCTGGCCAATGCATTTGCTTATGAATCTATTTTTGTTTTATTAATATTATTTATTATGCATTTTATTATTATTTTAGGAGGGACTGTGCTCTCATTTGACCGTTTGTAGTTATAATTAATACATTCCGTACCAATTGTAAAAAGTGTACTTGCATTTAACTGCAAGTCAGTATAAATTAATGGATATGATTTAAAACAAAACTCATTTTTACAGTATTCTTGTAGAGAGCAAATCGAGGGGAGACCTGCACTTAATTTATTTTCTGGGTGGGTGTCAGTGGTTGGAGGGCAGGAATGGTTGTGTAGGTCTGGGGGAGATGGGGAGGGTCAGAGTTTAGGAACAAAAAAAGGGAAGGAAAGGAGTGGGAGGAACAAACATTAGTTGCTGTATTTCCTTTTGAAAAAAAATTTGGAGGGGTGCTTTTAATCCAAATGTGGCTCTCCCAAGAGGGGCTTAAGTAAAGTTGTCAAACATCTCCCACTCCAGAAGGTGGTAAAGAAAAAAGAGGTTAGTGGCCACAGGAGAGGAGTACAAAGGGAAAATTGTACATTGGGAAGCATTACTGTCTAAAGTCTTAGTGTGGCCAGACTGGTTTAGCAGACAGAATGGTAGATTGCTTTGTCAAGGGTCCCAGGGTGTGCCCTGAACTTGAAGTACTTTGTTTATCTTGAATAGAAAGGGAAAATCACAGACATAATCGATGTCTAGTTTTTAGGAGCTCGAAAGAGGTAGGAGAACAGAGACACTAGGGGAGGGGAAGAGGGAAAGTTGGGGGAGGTGCAGGCCCTGGTTGTGGCTGTCCATTAACAGATGAACTTGGCTGAGGTCCAGACTTTTGATGAGAGAGTGTCAGAGCCCAAGAGCAGTCAAGCCTTTTCAATAATTTTTTTTTTTTATACCTGCTGACTGTACATCAAATGCTCCCAGGTCTTTTGGCTAAAGGCAAGGGGAAAAAAAAAAAGACAGTTCAATGTTTTTCCTCTGAGCCAGTCGAGACCAGTCTTTTGGCTCCACAGACGGGTTCTATCATCTTTCCTGGCTTGCTATTGGGAAAAAAGAGTTGTGATAATGCCAGGAACCTGAGGGCCCAGGACCGAAAGGGGTTTGGTGTGTTCTGAGACACAAATTAAACCAAGCAGAGAGAGAGACAGAGAGAGAGAGAGAGAGAGAGAGAGAGAGAGAGAGAGAGAGAGAGAGAGAGAGAGAGAGAGAGAGGAAGAAAGACTTTGGAAATAACAGAAATGAAATATATTGTTGAAAAGCATCTGTGAAGTAATCTGTGCATGGCTGGTAAAGGTAATATGCAAGAAAGATGGAATAAAGGTCAGGTGAGGGGTAAAGGGGGTAATGTCATTTGTGGCATGGGATTTCCTTGAAGAGGGTCCATCACTACTAATATGTGTGTTTGGGACTCACCGGTTCTGTTTAAGATTATTTTATCTCCTTTTTGGTACATTTTTTTTTATTGTAACATTATGCATTTACTTATGAGTGTTGGCAGGCAGGAGTCATCAGCCCAAGAACTTCTGACATTTTTTGCTCTTTTAATGTGGCAGCCTAGCCTGGCTGCCACGGACGGTGATTTAATTGAATTTGACTGTAGCTCATTTGAGGGAGGTGTTTCCTAGTCCCCACCAGGAAGATTTACGAAGATGCCATGGGTACTAAAGCTAAAGCTTCCTGAGTGTGGTCTGCAGACCATTTACTTGTTCAAATGGAACTTAGGCAGGTTCAAAAATACAATCCACATTTTTTTCTTTGTAAAATATATATGCAGATTTTTTTAAAAGCACCCAAAAAAGCACTTTTAGAAAATATAGCCATGTGATGAATGACTAGTTTTCTAAGAGACCATCAAGATTGAGATTTTTGTTGTTGTTCATGTGGCAAACTGATAATGGAAGCATTTGATGAATGAATGAATGAATGAATGAATGAATGAATGAATGAATTTGATGATCACCTTTTTAAAGACTTCTGGGCTTTAGAGACTTGTCCTCATTGGCTGCCTTTCTTGTGTATTAATGATACTTTATAAAGTCTAATTATTTGTGGTCAAGGGAGGCAGTCAACAAGGTAAAGATAATTTAAGTCCATTGGATTCAACCTTCTTTCCCACTAAATCATTTTTTAAAAATCCTGAGCTGCTAAGCTGTTTGGAAAAAAAACCCAAGATGAAATGTGATGAATGGATTTTATTGCCTCTCCTTTCCCCTTAACCCTCTATGATGGAGATGCTTCAGTGTAATGAAATGGCCCAGTGAGAGAAGGAGGGAGGAGTAGGGGACCCAGGATCACCCCAAAGCTAGATAATCAGGAACTGATTATATTTTTCTACAAGGACAGCAATGTCAACCAGTGTTCTCATATTATTTCTGATTTGCCAGGTGAGTAGGGTCAGGATAAGAAGGGGGAATGGCACATACTGAAACAGGATCCATAAAGTGATTCATAGAAGGTTTCCAGACTGTAGGAAACCTCTTCTCATCAGGAAGGAATGGTGACTTGCTGGGCACAGGTGGCACCATGGGTCATGAAGAGATATCCAGGCTCTTTGGTAGTTTTTGCTTTCAAGGGAGACTTCCCCTTCTATGCATTAAACACACAATAGGTACTCAATAAATACTTTGCAAGTGGGTTAATAAATGAATGTAATTGTGGATGGCCTACTGCCTAAGTAGCTCCTGAAGAGCTTGAAGGTCTGCAGTTAGTTTTAGGCAGTGAACTGGAAAAGCAGGAGGAGGGGGCGAAGGAAGGCTTTTTGTTGGTCTTTGCAAGGGGCCTGGGAATTTGAATGTACCCCCCTAGGGGGTGAAGATATGCTGCTGCTGCTTTCCCCTCTTGATCTTTCAGGCATAAGGTTGTTTTGTTTGTTTGTTTGGAAAGGGTATAGGATAGAACCTGTCAATCGACAAATATAAATTGTTCCTGTTTTCCTTTTGGGCAAGAGGGTGAATGTTCATAGGTATTCATCAGTTAGCTGTCATAGGGTTGACTTCTGAAAGTGATGGTGGGAAAAGTTGTCCTCGTGACTAGTCCTGCCCTCTCATCCCTGGGGAAGTCATAATTTAGGCTAGGTCCTGGACATTTGATTGTCTATGCCAATAACTAAAATTTTGAATGAGAGAAAAAAAATTTTCTGGGCAGGTAAAGGTTCTCTAATTTGGAACAGCGCTATCAGTATTTGAATTCTGTTGTTTCTTTGTCAGTCATTTCAGTTATCATATCTTCGGGGAGAGAGAAGGTTTAAAACATTCTCAAAAACTCATGGTTTAGGTCTGGAAAGGAGCTTAGAATAGCCATCAAGTCTTTATGCCTTTCATTTTATAGATAAGGGAACTGGTGCCCAGAAAAGTGAAGTGATTTTTGGGGTGGAATACAGATCCAAGTATTGCAGACCCTCAAGTCTAACATGCCATCCACTTGGAGAATTGGGTAGGTGTCCCAAGGAGTCAGTGCATTTCCAGTCAACAGAGGGATTGAGAAGTTAAGTGTAAACCAGGAGAAAGTTGGCATTGCCAGTTGTAGTCATTTACGTTCAGATCCTTATTATCAGATTGTGGACTGTTCACTTTGGGGATTACTTAGTGGCGTTTTTAAGCCTCACCTTGATCTCCCCTTTGTATTCAGCAAACCTCTAGGTACACAGTCCATACATACTTGGGCCATGTAAACTAGTGCTCACATTTGCAGGAGCATTGTCAGCACTGTGAAGTGCATTCCAGAACCACATAGACATACTGTTTTGGATTATTGAGGGATTCTGATTATTCTGACAATTTCTCTACTCTGTTCATACTGATAAGGAGCATTTATTGCATGCCTACTATGTTTGAGGCACTGTCCTTCCATAACTGAAAAAAGCTGTGGACTTTTTTTTTTTAATGTTCGGTGTTTTGACAAATATAAATTGCTGTCCTTTGAATGAGGAGAAAGTCTCCATGCCCAATTCTAAGTCAAAGTTATTAAACTATTGTAGGCTGTGAAGTGCCTCTCTAAGGGAGGGGGGCTTCTGGGTGTCATTTCAAGTAAAAGAGTGAAGGTTTAGCTTTAAACAGGTGTTTTTATCTCCATCAGGGTCTGCTTGTCACACCGCTTTGGTGGCCTTCATTCTACGTTCTCTAGCTACTCAACAGCCTTTTCTGCCTTCTTTAAAGTTGTTTCCATGCACGCTTCATTCAGAAATGAAGTTAATGGTCCCAGAGTCATTCCAGATGAGAAGCTTTTCTTGGCCTAGTCTCATTCGCAGACAAGTTTAAGTCTAAAATAAATGAAACGATACATGGAGTACAGTAACATCTTCATTTTGGAGCTGGTGTGTATGCTAATACACACACACACACACACACACACACACACACACACACAGTTTGGGCCCAGGTATTTGATATCATGATTGTAGTGAATTTCCAGTGTGGAAGCTCCCTGATATGGTCTAGTGAATCATCTATAATTTCTAGTCTGAGAAATGGGTATACTTGAGAAGTCAAGAGACAGAGCTATCAATCAATAAGTCATCATTAAGCATTTAACTCTGCTAGGGTCTTGGGGATACAAAGAAAGGCAAAAACAGTCCCTGCCTTTTAGGAGGGGTTAATTGTAGTTGTTGGGGGGGACTCAGAAGGGTCTTCTGCAGAAGGTGGGATTTGAGGTGTCTTGAAAGACACTTGGGATTCTGGAAGGTGCATGGAGGACATCTGGTGTAAAAGCAAAGAGATTGGACTTGGCGTATTCTGCTCTGGCAGTAGCAAGTAAGCTAGCATATTTGGAGGCTGTGAAGAGGGGAACTGAATGTAAGAAAACTGTTGGGGGTAGGAAGGGGCCAGACTGTGAAGAGTTTAAGTGCCAAAAGATTTTATGTTTGATTTGGGTGATAGTCGGGAACCACCAGAGTTCATCAACCAGCTGCAGATGTGTGTTGGAAGTAGGTCTTGAATTTGGGTCTTTCTTAGTCTAAGGCCAGCTTTCTCTCCACAACCACTGTCCCCTATATATACATCTCCATGTACACGAGAATTAAAAAAAAAAGACTTCCTGTACTTTGAGAATGGGCATGAATCACTGATTCCAGAAGTGTGTGGTGGTGGTGGTGGTGGTGGTGGTGGTAGTGCTGTGTGTGTGTATGTGTGTGTGTGTGCTGTTCTGACTTGAGTTAGGTAAGCACAAAGTTAATGCCTCAGGAGGCAAGCCTGTGCCCTTTTAGGTCAAGTATCTGATCTAGGGATGCTACAATAAATACTGGTTAGTAGAAGAGATGGACATTTAACAGTACTATAAGTGAGAAGACTCCAGAGGAGCAGTGGACTGGTTAAGAGACCGCTGGATGAGCTGTATAGTATTTGTGCGTCAACCAGATTGAAATGTCGACTAAAAATCAATGCTGTTGACTAGTGATAATTTACAATATGCCTGGTGCTAAGTAGTCGTCCCTGGTTCCCCCTTAGGAATGAGCTGGATGGGCGGAGATGAGTGCAGGAAGGGGTGTGTGTGTGTGTGTGTGTGTGTGTGTGTGTGTGTGTGTGTGTGTGAGAGAGAGAGAGAGAGAGAGAGAGAGAGAGAGAATGAATCAGATGCGTTACAGGTCAGGCCCTTTACTTGTTTCATCATGACTTTTATACGGTTGTCATGTAATTTATGACTGCTTCCACATTGTCACACATTTTCATTGCATTGTCTTTAACACACTCCTGACACAAACAGGCCAGTTTTACAGGCTCTGTATTGTTTCATAATCCAAGAGGAGGCCTATAAAACGTCAAATTACACTATCTGCCCGCTGATCTAAATGTGCCACAGATTAAAATCAGAGCTCATTTGTCCCTGATGCAAATTATTAAGTTCTAATTATAAATATCCATTTAATTATCCCATACATTTTATTTTGCATCCCCTTTTGAGCATTGCTGGCTGAGACACTCAGTAGATGTGTAGGAGACAAATCAGGAGGGATTAATGGACACTCCCAAAACCATACAGGATAAACATGCATTGTTTTGTTTATCTTATTTATCAATCAGCTAGATATATAGTGACTCTGGCCCTGATATGATTCTGCAGGATTTTTTTTAACCTTTTAAAGAAGAAAATAGCTTAAATTTATTGTGGTGGGTGGGGAATGTAATGAATGGCCAATATCAGTAGATTACTCATTGAAATATGCCATACTAAAAAGGTAGGGATTATACTAAGTCCTGAATTTCATCAGGTGCAAAACTTATAGCAATATGGGATGGGTATTCCAAGCTTAGCTGTTTAATTCCTAGAGCTATAGACAATCCTATGATAGGATATTCACAAAATTACAATGTAAAAGAGGAAATAAACTGTGTATAATTTTTTTCTCTTGTGCTCTTCCTTTCCTTCCACCATCCTTAACTACAATCAGCCTGTAACATCAGATAAAATTATCTTTCCTAATATGTGAAACCATTCAAATTGGGAGCTCTCTGATAAAATAATTTTAATTACCAAATAAAACAAAGGTCTTAGCAGAATCATATGCCCTTCCAAGAAGGTAGTAGAAATTTTACTGACTGGATGGAATTGGGAGGCAAAATCTTTTGCACTCTGACAATTTTCCTGCAATCAGAAAGGAAAGAGAATGGGTAGTGTGTAGTCCTTACAAATCTCAGAAGGGCATCTTGTAGAAGGTGGAATTTGAATTGAGCCTTGGAGAAAGCCTGGGATTCTTCAGATGAAGGTCAGAAAAGAAGAGGCCTGGGTTCCATTCCTGGAAGATCATTATCTTGGTAGCCAGGAGGGTTGCAGAAGGGTGATGTAAACGTTTAACAAGAAGCTCTGTGGAGGGGAAGATGTATCCATGGCACACTTATAAATTTAATCTGTGTGGTTAACATTTTCTCCATCACTTTCTTAAGACTAGACAACCAGTATAACAATAAATCAAGTTCTGATTTGTAATTGTTGCTAATTTCCAAGATGTGAATGCTCATACTAAAGATTTAAGCACCAGCTCCTTGGAGCTGATAAGGGCTAGTTCTCACACACCCTTGGCTCTAGGCTACTAAGTGGCTGTGTTATTGGATTTGTCCTTTAATTCCATTTTTCCAATTTGTATATCACTTGGTTGGACAAGATCATCCTAGAGGGTTTTTCTTTTCCCTTCCCTTCCCTTCCCTTCCCTTCCCTTCCCTTCCCTTCCCTTCCCTTCCCTTCCCTTCCCTTCCCTTCCCTTCCCTTCCCTTCCCTTCTCCCACTTTCTGTGTGTTTAAGTAGATTAATGTCCAGTGTAAATGAGAAAGCAGGAAAAGTTTAATAATCTGAAAAGAAGAGGAAGTCATAAGAGAAAGAATTACCTTGGAAGTCTCCCCCACTACCACTTTTTTTTCTATTACAAAGGGATAATCACTCAAGAGATAAAACAAGAATAGAAATTATAAACATTTCCCCCTAGCGCTTAGGGCACATTTCCCCCTATACCTCCTTGGTCCCTGGGGAGAGTGGGTTCAAACTTAAAGAAGTCTCTGCATAGCATTCACGCCACCAAGTTCACTTCTGAATTCTCTATTCCCAGTGAGTTTATATCTCCATCTTGGCTTCCAACTCTATATGTGTTGGATCAAACAGGTTGCTCATGATTTCATTTACCATCTGGCTTATAGAAAATCCTGGCATTTCCCTTATTTTTCAATGTATGAGGAAGATACCATCCTAAATGTAGGATCATAGGATTTAAGAATTAGAACATCCCTTAGTTATCATTTAGCCTAATCCTTTCCCATTTTATGGACGCAACATCAGAGGCCAGAAAAGAGAAGGTGGAATTGCTTAGTGATATAGCCATGGAAGCTGTCTGTACTCACATCTATTTGAAAAAGAAACCAGTTGAATTCAGCCAGTCAGTAAGCAACCAGTTTGAATTATGAGTTCAGCGATTTTAAAATTCCTTTTCAAAATGAGGTATGTATGTCTGTGTTGTAAAGATAGAGCCTGAATTTGTTAAATGTACTTGGGACCTGGAAAAAAATACTTGCTTGCTAAGGCCGTAAGGTAGACAAACTCCTTTGGCTATTACAGAAGACAGCCTAGTAAAGGGGGAACATGCCATTCTTATTTTCAATGAAGGTATAAGGCTGGATTAGGATATGGCATATGGCTTGTTCATTTCTAATCCTGTTCCCAGGTCTAATTGTTTCTGGTTGAAATTGTCATGGATTGTCATTGACTTAGAACGTTGTTGTTCCATTAATATCAGTATCTTTACATCTCCTTTTGGAACAGTCTAAAGCAGGTGTTTCTTTGTGTTGAACTTCTCCAGAGCTAGTCTTAAGTTGGGCTTCAAAATGGTACCTTTCAGGAGCATGTCTTCTTTTTCCCGGTCATCACTCCCCAAAAGAGGAATCTTATCTGAGGCTCTTTTTGTCCCGTGTGTGTAGAAGACAGGAGAAAATAAGCTGTAGCTGTCCCTTCTAGAACTCAGGGTCTCTCTATCTCTTGTCTAAATAAAGAAGTAATTTGTTAAATTTCTGCAATGGTCTTGTTAATTCCTATCACTATTGTGCTGCTGTGAATCTCTTGGGCTTTTTATTCCAACCTTTCCTTTTTCAGTTAGGGCACTGATAATCAGCTGTTTCAGGTTTGGTTTCCTATCCTATCTCTGGCAAAAAAAAAGAAGAAAAAGAAAAAAAAAGTTTGAAATAACACAAAACCAACCCAAAGGGAGATAATAGACAGGCCGTGTTATAGCCACAACCACTTTAATTCCTTCTCAGTTATTACCTGCACAGAAAAGCAAGATAGCATTCATGCCAAAGAGATGGAAAACAAAATATGTATTCAGACATGAAGCTTTCGATTTCAGAGCCCAACATTCTCTTCCCCCCTCTTCCCAGCCGCTCACCCCCTCCCCACTCATTTTATTGTATTGTGCAAATGTATCAGCCATTGTATTGTTAATGTATGGTAGGATGCTCCCGCTAGGACAGTCGTGGCTCACTAATGGGGTCAGCCGTGTCACAATGTGATATATGGATTATGTTTACCATGGCATATTTTGTTTGTGAGCTGGGCTGTGAGATTGGAGCAGATGATAAATGAAGATACCCTCCAGTTTTCACACTAGTTCCTGTGGTCCCGAGTCTACAGAACAATAAAGCGCCGCTGATAATGGAGAGGTATTTATGGGGACATAATTGACTTTAAAGTTTCAGATCTCAGCTGAAGTTTAAAATGTGAGAGTCCATTACATTAATGTCTCTGCTTTAAGCTCTTATTTGACCCAGATAAATTATTTAGGATTTGTTGCAAAAACCTTGGTAAATTTATGAACCTTCTGTCTAGTTAAGCTGTTTGTAGTAGGGTCTTCTTTGCCTAAATTCTTTTTGCATTGTGTGGTATATATGTAGGGGTGTGTGTGTGTGTGTGTGTGTGTGTGTGTGTGTGTGTGTGTGTGCCTTGCCATTGGATGAGTTCACTTTTGGGAAGAGCTTTTAGCATCTGCTTCTTAGCCCCTCATCTGGGAAAGAAAAAAAAAATAGCACTACCTTGTTGGCAATCATCAGTCAGTAGAATGACCTAGGAGGGAGTAGGGTGTCCAGAGCGAATCCATAGCTTGGTCTTTGAATTCCTCCAGACTCTCTTTGACTGTTGAATTAGCTCCTATTTCCCCAAGTACTTCATTTGCACAGCCCACAGTTGAGGTGGTCCCGTTCCAGGCTTAGTGATTTATGAAAACAGAAGATGTGGATGTTTAATTGCCTGTTGATGAATCAGCAGCCCCGGCTTGCTGACTTGGGAAGGCTCCTTTCCCACCCACCCCCTGCCCAGGGGATGATGCACTTGTTGCCTCTGTAACCATGTCTTCGCAGTGTCCTTCTGCTTGCCTGTGTGCCTGCTTCTATCTCCCATGACCTGCCTCTGTATCTGGTTAAATGGACTACAGTAATCTGTACACAGTTACTTCTTAACTTATTTTATCTCCTGAAAGATATTAAGTCCAACAAGCTTTTTACCCACTGAGTCTATAGAGAAAACGGCCAGGCAATTTTTGTTTCAATCTGTCTCTTTGGAGCACTAGTTCCAGAGACTGATCAATAGGTTTTATTGTAGACCTCACTGTCTCTAAAAGCGTTGTGACCTTATCCTGTCTAAAAATAGTATTTGCTCTTGCTGCCTGCAGAACCTTGACCTGTGAAAACCCATTTGGAACATAACTGACATGTCTAGTCAGCTGTATATCCAAGACATGTTCTGTGAATGAATTCCTGTCCAGGAGGACACATACTCCAAGGAAAGAAGAAATGCCTGTTCTGAACACTGGGGGTGCACCTGGATAGAATAGAAGGAGGTTATGGTGAAGATGGGTAGGAAATGCGTCACAGAGCTCAGCCAAAGGCTGAGGTTCAATAAACTATTCCAAAGGCACCAATGTGTGTGTATTGCGTCAAACCTGTGAGTTCATCATTGGAGAATGCCTAGGTGTGGTAAATCATACCACAGGTAAAGAGCTGCAATTCATCTATGACTGAGAATCCCAAGAGGTTTGGGAGGGTGAATACGAGGGTAATAAGTGAGTCACCTGTAAGGTCACATAGACAGTTTATATGTCAGAGGCTAGACTTGAACCCAGAGCGTCCTTACCCCAAGGTTGGCTCTTTACTCACTCTACTGTTCTGTTTCTTGAATAGGCACACACATGTACCTTTACATATTTACACATATGCAGTATACATCATATACATCTATGTGTATATAGAGGTGGAATCATTGATATATATATGTATATAGATGGAGTCATTGATATATATGTTTATGTGTTTTATCTCTGTCTTTATCTATCTATCTATCTATCTATCTATCTATCTATCTATCTATCTATCTATCTTATCTATCAATGACTCCACATCAAGAAGTGTTTATTAAATCTCTCCTGTGTGCCAAGCATTATGCTAGACTCTGGGGGCTGAAATCCAATAAGTGAAACAATCCCTCCTCTCAAACAGCTTACATTCTAATAAGGGAGACAAGGACATGTAAAGATAGAGATTGAGAGGATATAGATAAGAAAATCATCCCTGAAAACTAGGATTAAAAACTACTGACTGGAGGAGAGAAGGTTTTCTCCTCATTCCAACTCCCCTACAAACAGCATGATTTTCTTTGATGCTTACATTTGCAGTAGGGCTTGAGAACTCTCCAGCTGAGCTCCAGTGGTAGAAGAATAATGCCACGGGGCCCAGGTGGGAAGAAACATTCTTCTCCTCCCTCCTCCCACCCCAACCCACTCCACCCCAGGTAAAAGTTGCTCCCTGGCTGGCAGTTAGGAAAATGGCCCATCTCAGTAGGATGTTGCACATCCGCCAAAAGTTCAGCATGGTGTTTTAGAAGCTTAGGATGTTCAGAGGGATTGGGGGAGGGGGAGGGAGGGGAGAGGAGATCATAAACATGCTTAGAAGTCTGTCTGGAATAGTCATTGCATACCTGGAAACTTGATAATGCTGAATGCTTTCCACTATGAGATTTAAAGTCTGCTGAAAAAGAAGAGGATCTCTGGTGGGTTGTTTTTTTTAAGCATCCATGAAGAGTTCCAAGAGAGATTTAAATCAAGCTTCATGGCTCACTGGAGGTTCTGATCTTCAGCCTCTTCAGGCTTGTGTTGGTTGGTAAAAGAAGAAGTAGTAGAGTTCTTCTTTACCCCTGCATGGTAAAGATGATCCCCATTGGTTACTATTTGAGGATTAGTCACTGAAAAAAGGTGATTTTCCATTGAGGAAGCTGACTTAATATCTTAAGAAATTGGGATGGTGGGGTGGCGATGAGCAGCTAAGGGTTAATCCACCTTCCTTTAAGGGAGGTCTAGGGCATATCCACTGGAAGATCAAAAGGAAAGAAAGAGATGATGGAAGAGGCTTTTAAAAGAAAAAAAGAACATTTGGTTGGTTCTCTCCTTTAACAAAAGCCAGAACTATTGTCTTTTAGCTTGAAAGAGGTCAGCGGGAGTATTAGCGGGCTAATCACTTAAGAGCTAAGGTGGGTATGGGCTGTGTCTCCTGCCTTGGAGCTGAGACCAGCCACACTCATCTGTTCCCAGGCACAGGTTCCTCTCTTTGGTTACACAAAATGTCGGCTCTTACTCTCGTAATGCTTAGGCTATTATTAGCAAGTGTCACTCAGTTATCTGAGAGTGGCGCTTTTAGCTGCCATCTAAGTGCCTGACACTTGGGTTTACAGCAGATTAAATTAAATTTTAGGCTGGTTTGGCTTCACTGAAAGTAGACAATAGGAGCAGCTGTTGTGGAAATGTAACCTGGCACCCACAAATACCGGGTGCCACGACCAATGCATTTTCGTGTTTATGCATTTGAGGATTCTCTGAAGGTGCAGGTGATTATTTGGAGATTAGGTCCTGGACAGCCCTTCTTAGTGGGGTCTGGGGGTGGGGATGGGGAGGGCATGTGTCATTGTCCGGGCCTAAGGGCTGTGGCCCAACCTCCCTAATTCCTCTAGTAGGGTTTGTTCTCACACAGTTCTTGAACAGTTTTACAAGGCTTGGCTGGTAAAGGGTGTGTGCAAAAAGCAGGGGGTAGTTCTTCCTCCCTTGACTGTGATTTGTGCCCATGTTGATGTCACTCTTCAAAGAGAAGGCTCAGCACGTAGGAAAATATTAATGGAAACCCAGTAGGGAAATGGGTCGTTGGTTTTTCTATACTAATATAATACTTATAGTAGTTTTGTCTGGGAATTTATGACAAATTCTATTTACTCTATCAAAGTAAATTTGATGAATTCACCTTCAGTTCCCTGAGATTACAAAGTCCATGACGATAATTTTAAATTGTTCTAACTGGAATTTTAAGTGTGGGCTTTGCTTTGGCAATCCACATTTTAACATAATAAAATATTTAAAAAATAATTAAAAAAAAAAGTCGTGACACTGGATTTTGTTTCTTCTGGCTCTAGAATTTCTACTTACTGATTAGTAATGCAGCATGCAAATAATTCAGTTTACATATCCAAATACTGTTTTGCATCATTCACACCTCATGCCTTGGAAAAAAAAGTGAAATGTTTCCTCAAAATAAACAAAACCTGAGGAAGAGTTTATTGTAAAGGCTGGAATTAAGAAGGCAACAATTTGCCTGAGAATTAGGGAAATGTGAATAATCTTGAAGCTAGCATTTCCCAGGTTTGTGGTTTGTTTTTTTTTTTAAATAAAAAATCAACAACCCTCATCTGTTGTGACATGGTCTAGAGTAGCGTCTCCTGCATTCAGAATTATTCACATTGTTTCCTGGAGAAAAAGAAACCATATCATACATGTATTTGTATGTGTCTATATAGTTGTGACTGAAAACTGGAGTCCCATCATTTGGATAAAGTGTCATGGCTGACTGTTCTACTAGTACGTTGATGAAGAATAGGGCTGGGAACGAGTTGGAGGGTATTTTAACACTTGCGTATCAAGAGAAAGTTACTCAAATACAGCCAAACAACTTGTAGTTGTAGATTGGTGACCTGGAGTCCCAAGAAGTCAAAAACTTTCTTGGCAATCTATAGATTTTTTTTTTTTTTAGCCATACACTATCATTGAGGAAAATGTATATGATTCCTTGTTGAGTGAATAAACAAAACTTCCGTGTCCACCTGCCTAGAATGCCAGGATCAGTGGCTTCTAGCCTTAAGTCTCAGCAAAATGAGCCTTAAAAAGTCTAAAAGGATTCAACTGTTTGGAACTTGGCTTTTGTGTGTGGTTATATTGTTAGCTAGTAGTGGTTGCATGGAACATCAAATTCAGGTGGAATTTCCCATTGAAGGAAGGAAAGAAGGAAGGAAGGAAGGAAAGAAAGAAGGAAAGAAAGAGAGTATCCTCTTCAGCATGAGTGCAATCTTTTTTCCCTATGATGTTCCATACTCACTTCTACCTAGAGGTTATAGACAAATTTTTGGCATTGTATAAAGTAAGCGTTCCAACATGTTTTTAATCTTCAGCTCTCACGCCGTCAAAAAAAATCTGATGTACAGGTTTTCAGCTGCATCAAGACATTTCAGGGCACAGCACCTGATAGGTGTTGTTTTTTTGTTTTATGCCTTTCTGTAAGGAGGCTTTAGCAGCCTAAAGAATACTCACATACACATAGGCACAGAACAAAATACTTTAAAATTTTTTATGCCCATATATTCTTCATGGACTGCTTGGATACCACAGTTTTTCCTGTTTGACACACTTGCCTTTTTTTCCATAGCATCTATATCAGAAAGTGAACTTTGGTTATATATGTTTGGGGGAATTTTCCTGTTTGCCTCAGTTTCCCTATCTTTAAAATGGGGATGATAATAATAGCACCCACTTCCCAGGGTTGTTGTGAGGACCAAAATTGAAAATAATTGTAAAGTGCTTAACATAGTACCTCAAACGTAAATGTTAGCTATCATTAGCTTGCGTTATTATCTGGGTGGTGGAGTGGGGTAGAATAAATACCTTTCTTAGCACTACCACTGACTGCCTCTTTACTCTTTGTGTTGGAATGGAAAAACAGCTGGTGTCTTAACACTCTTTCCTTTACTTTCTCTGAGCAGAGTGAGTATAAACTCTGTGAGGGCAGGGACTCTTTCTAGTCTTGTGTTTGCATCCTTGGAGGCACAGTGATTTGCACACCTCAGGTCTGAGTATTTGAATTGAGGTCAAGCAAGGATCACTAGATGTGGGAGGGGAAGAATGAGGAGGGAAAGAGAAGGGGACAGAGATTACTAGATAGGTGTCACCTCCTGTTAAAGAATAAATCCTCCCCTCCCGTGGTAGATTTTTTTTTAAGAGGAGAGTACATTTGGAGGCTTGTGTTGTTTCAGGCTCTGACTTGAAGGACAGTGTTAGCCCTAAGAAGTCAGATGGAACTTTGCCATGGTAAACAAGTCCATCTTGCAGGCTTTTGCATGTACTTGAGAAG
>CM053595.1:236030966-236141567 GCA_028646575.1 Pseudocheirus occidentalis
GTGTACCTTTTCTTCCCAGTAAATATTCATTAATCACCTACACACACATAAAAGCATAAGATTGAGTTGGAAACAAGAGTAGTGACCATTTACTGCAAATGCTCATTTTTTGTATATGGTAACAAACCCAGTGAAGTTAAAGAGTTTGTTCAAAGCACACAGTTAGGTCAATCATTTAATAAGCATATATTAAACACTTGCTACAATGGTCCTACATACCAACCACTCTGCTACTGTTCTGGGGTTACAAATACAAAAGTGAGAACTTACATCCTGTTAGGATTCTTGACTCCCAGTACAATGCTTCTTCCAGGCCACCATATTGATTTGGCTTCTCTCTTCTATGCAGCAAGCATTTGGGGCAACACTTGTGACTGGATCGATAAAACTGATTAAATGTACTCCCCTCCACCTTTAGAGTTCCATTTAGGATGCTTTCAGAGCCAAGAGTCATGCTGTTGAATGTCTGGAACTCTTGCAACGAATCATAGGCTCATAGGTCCAGAACTGGAAGGGACCAAAGAGGTTATCTAAGCCAACCCTCTCATTTTACAGATGAGGTAACTGAAGTATGTAGAGTTGAAGCCTTCCAAAGTAGATACAAATTTCAGTATTCTAGCACTGGGATGAGGTATTTCAAAGTTTTAAAATATATATACATATATGTATACACACACATATACATATTGCCTTTTGCATTTAAAGCGTCCGAAATAAGGGATATTTGGCGTTTTTTAAAAGACGAACAGAATCATAGACTCTGAGACTGTGAGGGGCCTTGATAAATCATCAGAGCCAGCCCTTTTCTTCAGGCACAGCTACACTCTTACCCTCTCAGACAGATGAGAATCTGTCCTATTTTAGAAGAAAACCCTTGGTGTCAGGAAATCCTCCCTTTTATCTAACTTAAATCCCTTATGCTGCAGTTTAAACCTATTTTCTCTTCTCCACCAAGAGAGATTGAGACCAGCTCATCACCAGCCTCTGTGTAAAACTATTCATAATTTTAAATTGTCCCTCATTCTTTCTTTGCTCTTGTCAGGATAATCCTAGGACCTTAAATCAGATATCATAGCTCTTATCTTCCACCAGAAACATAGAGTTCAGTAGTAAAAATGCTGAACTTGGATTCGTGGGACCATTTATTACCTGCTTGACCTTGGTCAGGTCACCGAACCCAGAGGGGCTCTGGTTTCTTCATTGTAAAACCAGAGGTTTTGGACCAGATGACCTCAGAGGTCCCTTCCAGCCTGAGAACTATGATCTCATTTACTATCCTTTTGTTCTTTAAAATGTTCCATGGCTCAGGTGCTCCTGGTA
This sequence comes from Pseudocheirus occidentalis, assembly GCA_028646575.1. Taxonomy (NCBI): domain Eukaryota; kingdom Metazoa; phylum Chordata; class Mammalia; order Diprotodontia; family Pseudocheiridae; genus Pseudocheirus; species Pseudocheirus occidentalis. Next base: position 236,032,287 of record CM053595.1, read on the forward strand.
TTTTCCTTTAACAATTTTCCACTTCTTTTAATGATGTATAGTAAAGTACAATGGCAGAATGACCACTTTTCCCATATCCCCTGCTTTCCATTTGAACACATCCAATGTCTTGCTTTTTTTTTTTAATCCCATGCTGTTGCTGATACTCTGTGCTCAGAACTTGCTCCTGGATCTTCCATGTCCCTTTGCCAACCATACCAGCAAGTAACCAGTTTTTCCCTTGGTGTTACTTTTTTTCTATACCTCAGGTACATTATGGTAAACCTGTCCCCCCTGAACTGAAGCCACCACCCCCTTAAAAATTGTTCTTACCATTTTATCAGTTTACAAAGATCATTTAGAATGCTGATCCTATCTCCCAGGGTGCAGCCTCCCCTTTGGCCCCTAGCCCAGTGACATCTTTGTGCAAGCTGAGAAATCTAGTGAATGAGTGGCCTCCCCTTTTTGACTGTTTGGTAAGTTAGCTTGAGGGTAGAGGGCTGTCCACAAAACTTTGCTGACATAGAGGAAATGAATTTCTTTGAGCTGTGAAGACCAGGTTCACTATAAAGCAGAATACACCAGTTTTTTTTTTCTGATGAAATCTGTATCACAATAATATTAAGAAGAATAATCAAAATTGGGAACTGTATATACTTAATAGCAAGACAAAACAAAAAACAGCCCCAAACAAACAGAAACAAAGTCTTATCCCATGCAATAAAGTACATCTTTTCTGTGTGCAAGGGTGAAGAGAGGTAACTAAGAGTGTGTAGGTTGATATGAAAAGCATTACAGGCATGGGAAAGCATTTCAGACTACTGAAGTGGGCCATGAGTAATCTCATGTACGTAGCCACAGGGCCAAGTTTTCAAACTCCATCTTCCTCTTTGTGCCTGGGCACAACTGAGGCAAGAAGAAAAGATGGGGCGGGGGGCAAAAGTGGCTGAGGATGGAGACTCTGCCCATTGACACCAAGCTCAGTGTTTGGAGTTTCTTCACTGTTTGATGATGTCAAGGAAGAGAGGCTCCTGGGATTGTTCCCTTAGGACCGCACTCCCCTCCCCCAACCTTACCCCACCATGGCCACCTTGCCCTCTGGCTCATTCTTGCTCACTTCCTTTTCTGTGTCATCAGGAGTGGAGCAGGAATCCCCCCCCCCCCCTCCACACATGTCCATGACCTCACAGTCATCTAAGTAGCCTGGGAATGTGTCTTTTCAGTCTTCTAAGTCAGGCGATACATTTGGGAGTAGAAAAAAGGAGAAAGGAAATTTGAGTGAAAAAAAGAAGTCAGCAGGAAACCAGAGATGTGATGTTTCAGACCCTGTTCTGGTCTCTGAGCAGACCCCCTTTATCCAATGCAAAACAAAACAAAAACTTGCTGCCTAACAGCTCTGGAAATCTCATCTTTGAGCATTAAACAAGAATCAGATAGCTAAGGTCACAAGTATTTATGACCCACTGAACCCCGTAGTTAATTCTCTAATGCCAGATTTCTGTAACTTAGAACAGAAGGTGGAAATGATTTTTGTATATGATTCAGATTCCTTTCTTATTTAAGGCCAACATGGTGTTCTTTGGATACTTGCATTTTCTAGATAATACCTTGTTTTATTTTTTGCTCTTTTTTTGTATGTAGAAATTCAGCTCTGGACTTTGTAGAAGGAATTTATAACTGTTGATTTAGGTGTATTATCTTCCTAACAAGATTGTAAAGCTCATTGAAGGCAGGGACCCTGTCTTTTTTTTTTCCTGTAACCCCCCCTATGATACCTAGCACAGTGTTGAACACTTCAGGAGGCCCCTGATCAATATTTGTTAATGATTAGGGTGTGAAGGCCTGAGTTTTGAACCATAACCCATGGCCTTTTGGCTTTGAGGCCATCTACAGGCTGGGTATGTGTGCCTTCAGACTACGCAGTGTTAAAGAGCTAGACTAAGGGGTGCTTTGCTCTGCTCCCTCAGCAGGAGCCCATTCTCACCGATGAAGCATCAAACTGCTTCGAGCTTCTTGCTTTTAACCAGGAAAGAGGGTGTGAATGGGAGGGGGTGCAGGGGGAACAGGGAGAAGAGGAAAGATCCTCAGGGATCAGCAAACAGAGAAGCAAGGGATCCCCAGGGGTTGTGTGGGAAGCTAGAGGAGTCATCAGCTGAGCTGTGTAAACAGCACAGTGCTCCTGTCTCACAAAAGGGAGTGGATTTCAAAAGGAGGAGTTTTTACTTTCCTTTGGAAAGCTCTGACTGGCTCTCTGTAGGTTAGGTTTAAAAGGTGTTTCTCTCTCTCTCTCTTTTTGTATGAATCCTTTGATACTTGAGTAGGGAAATCCTCTCTTATCAGCTAAATTCACTGACTCTTACACTGTTTCTCTTTTTGCTGCCCGGTGGAGAAAGAGAGAGAGAGAGAGAGACAGACAGACCAGGGCTATTTGTACAACTTGGAGCTCAGTTATAAGGAGAAAGCCCCTGTGTTTAATTCTGCTGTAGATGGCCCAGTCTGTGCTTCCTGTCAGGGTCAAATCATGTACATGAGATCGGGGTACTGCCTAGAAGACAGTCTGAGGGTTAGGTCAGAGTGCCTGGACAGACTGCTGTCACATCTCTGGACTGGGGCTGACTATGGTCTTCTACTTTGAGATGACTGTCCACTTCCCAGTTCTTCCTGGCTGTGTCTGCACCCTGAGAATAGAGAATAACTGCACCGTGGCTGTGGGAACATTGGAGAGGCAACATAACACAGAGTGGAAAAGAGAATTCTTTTTGGAGGCCAGAGGACATGTGTTCAAGTGTGACCTCTTGGGCCTAGTACTTGTATGATCTTGGCCAAGTTACATAAGAGTGAGGGAGCTGGCTCCTGAGGTTCTTTTTGGCTCTAGATCTATGATCCTGTGGCTTTAGCCTGATCCCCTTATATTTACAAATGAGGAAACTAAGGTTCCAAGAGATGAAATTACTTGTATAAGGCCCCATAGCAAGTTGGTGACAGAACTGGGGCCCCAAGTAGTGTCTCTGGGAACCTGTTGGGGTACTTCCTTTGCTGCTACATGCAGGTGCTTTTTATAATTTTATTGTTAGGGAGAGGTCTCTGTGGAAGAATTACTTATCTGAAAGCAGTTTAAACGGAAGCCTAGTCTCATTTGGGGTTTACTCTGTGTGATGGGGGTGAGTGGGTGAGTGTAGAGATGAAAGTGTTGAGGCTTCTATGTAGGCTGATCTCCTGGGACAATGACAACTCCAAGCAGCTGTGGGTTACTGAGCAATAAGAGTAATGACAAATTGGGGGAGGAACAAGATGGGAGAAGCCAAGACTTTTCAAAGATATTCAAAGAGAAAGGGGAGATGAATTTAAAGTTGTAAGGTCGTGGGAGAACTGGCTGGTTAACAGACTCCATTTTAACTTATTTCAGGGCTCTTCTCCAGGTTGGCTGCAGGTTGATGTTTTTTGGTTTTTTTTTTTCAGTCATGGGCACCTTCCAGAGACCAGTGACTTAAGTTACATAGGGCTGGTTAGTGATCTGGGCCAGGAGCAGCAGGAATGAGCATCCTGATAAAATGAAAGACTTAAAAAGGTAGTGAGTACTCCCGGCTAAGCTTAAAAAGTGCTCTCTGGAATGAGCAAGGAGGTTGACTGTTCATTCTCTGCCTCTTGCAGAAGGTAATCTAGAACTATTCTCAGGTGAGGGAATTGTAGGATGAGAAGAGGCAGTGAATCCTAAAGGCAAAGTGGTTATTGTATTAAGTACTGTTTTTTTATTTGGGCTAGCCCTATGCTTCTTATCCCCTCAGAGCCTGCCAGGGAGCTAGCTCATCCAAGGAGTGTCACACCCAACACAGCTGGTGGTCTACAAGTCATTCCTGGGCTAGTCCATTTCCATAGCTTTAGGGGAAAAAAAAACAAATTATGGAGGGGTGAATAGTAGGAGGAAGGCTCACACCTAAGCAATTGGTAGTTTCTTCTGACATCAGGATCTTGAAGATTACCTGTCCAATTTGTCCATCCACCTTTCACAGAGTGGACTATTGTAAGCATAGAGGGAAAAACCTGATGAAGGTGTATGATGGGAATAGGTAGAGAAAAAGTCTTACAGACTTTTGTTCTTGTGGTTTGGGCAGGGAGTTCAGATCCTTTCATGAAAGGCTTCTTCTCGGGGCCTCCCTCCCAGTCATTGGGGGTAGAACAGTGGTCCCTTTTCTCTATTCAGTCACTTTTCTGTATATCTCTTAGACTTAGAGAAGGGTTGGAGCTAACAGACAAGTCGGGATTCCTGGCTGCTGCTCTGAGGTACTCTCAACAAGATCTCAGTGATGACTGAGAGAATAGTAACATTAATAGTAGCGGCAGCAGTAGCTGCGGTAGTAATAGTAGTGGTAGTAGTAGTAGTGGTGTTGGTGGTGTTGGTGGTGGTGGTGGCGGTAGTAGTGGCGGTAGTAGTGGTAGTAGTAATAGTAGCAGCAGCAGTAGTAGTAGTAACAGTGCTGCTACTGTAACTATAACATTTATATGGCACTTTTAAGGTTTGCAAAATACTTTACCCATATTTTCTCACTTTACATATATTATCTCATATGACACTCATAATAACCCTGTAAGTTAGGTGTTATTATTGTCCTAGTTTTACAAATGAAGAAACAGGGTTTTGAGAGAGTTTAAGTCACTTGCTCATAACGCTTGTTAGATGTCTGAGGCGGGATTCAATCTCAGGTCTTCCTGGCTCCAGTTAAAGTACTTTATTCGCTATATCACCTAGCTGCCCTATGGTCGACCACCTTTGCCTTTTCATTCTCCTACCCAGAATAGAGTAGTGCTGGGTTTTGTGTAGCTAATTATATTAATCGAAGTTCATCTTGACTTCAGTGTCAGCACTGTGTATTGCGATCAGACCTGCCAAATTCACCTACCCCACCCTTTATGAAAAGTGACTCATCACTGAGAGCCAGAAGATTGGGGATCATCTGCAGTTGACTTGAAGTGATATGGTGACCGACCACACAAGGTCTGAGAGTATTGATGATAAAAGGCACTAGGTCCTTAGCTGCTCTGTAGTAATAGATTCAGAGTCCTTTTTGGTACAACAGAAAACAGTGGCTAAAGGATGGGGGTTCAGATTCCATCTTGAAGTGCTTGTTACTTGGGTGACCTTGGGCAAGTCATATAACCACCTTTGGGCTCAGTTTCTCCATCTGAAAAAAGAAGGGGTTGGATTAGATGGTCTTGGAGGTCTCTTCTCATTACCGGTGGAATAGAATTTTAGTATTGATACAAAGCTTAGAGATTAATTCAGATTTTTCGTTTTAGAGGAAATTGTTTCAGAGAGATTGAATCTCACCCGCTCTGCACTATTAATTAGTAGCAAAGTCAAGACCAGAATCCAGGTTTCTTAACTCCTAATCCAATTCTCTCCTGATTTACCATGCTACCACTCATCAGGAGTAGACAGTTATGGATATATGCATAGATACACACGCACATATACACATACATACACATGCACATTTGGGTAGAAAATCATATGTGCATATGTACGTATTGTACATAGAAAGACATACAATACATATACACACACACATAAACTTTTCTTTTGAAAATCCTCTATGGACAGAAAATTATTTTGCTGCCCTATTTTAGTGTCTTGAGTTTTTAAAGTCATGGATTATGTTGAGACAAGTATGTCAGCGTGGAGCAGAGGACCTGGGCTCCTATATTGTCTCTGTTATTTATTAACTGTATGACCTTGAATAATAATAGCTAACATCTATATAGAGCCAGCTATGTGCCAGGCACTGTGCTAATAAGCGCTTTACAATTATTACATCTGGTCTTCACAACAATCCTGAGAAGCGTGGGTGTTATCAGCTCCATTTTACAGATGAAGGAACTGATACAGAGGTTAAGTGACTTTCCCAAGAACACACAGCTAGGATGTATCTGCAGAATTAGCACTCTATCTGCTGCATCACCTTGAATGAGTCCTAATCTCCTTGTAGCCCTCAGTTTCCTTATCTGTTTTAAAAAAAAAGGTTGGATTGGATGGCCTTTGAAATCTTTTTTAGCTCTAAATCTATGTTCTGGGGACCTCTTAAGACCTTTCCTCGAACTCAGAATCCCGAAGGACAAGCAGCTGCATTTACATTTCACTCATTTTGGGAGTTACCAGAGTACTCAGACTTCTGAGAACAGGTGCATGGCTTTTGGCCCAGACAGTCCCTACTCTTCCCCAGCCCCCCTCCTTCACAAACCCTTCTCTAATACAGCAGATACAACTTACAGGGCATGCCCGTCTATCTGCCTGTTAGTGTGTCAAGGATACTCATTTTTTTTTAACAAGGTGATTGTTTTGCTGTTCCTGTTATCTCCTCCTTTCACCCTTAATAAAAACACAGCGTGCATAGGATTTAGGAGAAAAAGATTAAAGCCCCTCTTTCCCCCCAGCAATATCTTACATTGTATACTATTTCTGTGCCTACTGCATTTTCAACTTATTACAGCTTTTCTATGACTTGGAAAATAGGTTGACTGAGTGATGATTGTTTTCATGAAACGGTGCAACATGTAAAGAAATGGTTGTCATTAATAGTGCAGTTATGTAGATTGTAGCTTTTTAAGCCTTCGGTTTCAAACCAGATTAGAGCTCTGTTAACTTAAAATAGCCAAGGAGGGGGGAAAAAAAGGAAAAAAAAAGAGCTGTCGGAATCAGAGGAAAATATTAGCATTATGAAACATGTTAACAAGTAGCCATTAGCACTTTATGTCTGCATGAATAGCATCTTTAAGTGTTTTATTGGTAACAAAATAGACTCGAGTCACATAGAATGACATTAGTTTTCAAATTGGCAAGTTCTTGTAATTCAGACTTCTCATTGTTAGCACCGGCTGTGGAGTCCACCATGTCAGAATGTGCCCTGGGCTGGGAAGGTAGCCCTCAGCTGGGTCTGTTGCTTTCAGGTAGGAGAGATCTGCTCCCTTAAAAAGGAGAAAGTCTGCGGCTTTTTTTGTGTCACAGATCCCTTTGGCAGTCTGGTTCAGCCTTTGGACTGTTCGCTGTCTACATTCATAATTGAAGGAAATGCTCAGTTTTAGTTAGAGGTTGGTGAAAGTAAAGATGTCTTTTTTTCCCCATCCAAGTTCATGGATGCCCTGAAATCCCAGTTGAAGAATTCCTGGTCTATAGACTAGGGGAAAAATTGAATGGTCTCAGCTCTCCTCTGAAGGAGCTGTACTCTCTGACCTTTTCCAGTGTTAGGGGGTGATTATCTTTGTTGATCCAGACAACTTAGCATGTGTGTGTTCCATCACAATGGTTGAAGGAGGAACACTAAGGAGACATGAGCTCTTCTGAAGTGGTAGTGGTGAAAATAGATTGTTGGTAACCTCCATGCAATGAGAGTTCGCAGAATTATGGCCTTTAAAGACTATGTGAGTAAATGGGACTGGTACCGATTGTTTTAGCTCCACCTAGCTTCTATTCCAGAGCTGAATTCCCCTCTGCTGCAGACTCTGTGTGGGCCTTAACTGCTGCCATCTTGGATTTCTCCTGCTGGGACCAGTCTGTACCTGGTCTTTGCTATGCCTCATGTTGCTTCTTTTTCATTTACCCAAGATGGAGGTTGGCTTTTTCAAAAAAGGGTTTAACTAGTGATTAAGGAAAAGAATGTAAAATGTAATTAACTCTAAGTTTATAATTGAGTATAAAAAGGTCAAGTTATGGAGCACAGGTCTGAAGACCTATTTAAACCAGCTACAACTGGCCAGTACAGTTTTTTGCATTAAATATTACTGCTTCCCTCTCAGGAACTTGTTGGCCTGTTCCTGCCATATGGCTCATCATCGTCTTGCTGCCTTTCAGGAGAAGACCCCCGTTATATTCCTCCCCCCTTTGCCATTTCATCCAACTCCTGGTTGCTTTTCTTTTCTTTTACATTGAATTTTTATTTTATTCTTTTTCTCAATTATAGGTAAATAATTTTTAGCATTCTTTTTTTTTAAATGTTGAGTTTCAAATTCTCTCCCTCCCTCCTTCCTTGAGAAGGCAAACCATTTCCCTGGTTGCTTTTCAAAGTTAGTGGCCCTACTGACCCCTCCCCATTCACTGAGCTAGATTAGACTGATGCCCACTGGGTCCAATTACATATTTCACACTCATAACAACCACCAAGGATTGTTTACCCAATTCTCCTTAAAGATCTTTTTTAAAAAAATATGACTTCATTTATTGTGCTCTCAGTAACAGATAAAATTCTGACCACTGCTAAAGGGAAGGCTCATTTGGTCAATAAATGCTGTGTTCCAGAAATTTAGGATGCAAAGGGAAAAAAAAGCAGTCACTTCCCTCACTGAGCTTGTATTCTGTCAAGAGTGCCGTTTCTTCCCAGCTTACTCTTTTTCTCTCCAAAACAACCTAGCCTCTCTATTTAAGTTCCTTCTTTAGGCTTCTATTCTTCAAATATTACCCGAGGGGCAAATAATCTGTCAACGTTTGGCCTAAGTAACATAACTAGAATTGGAGTGTCCTATAGTCAGGCAGTGCGGTGAGCCGGACATCTCACTGAGAATTTGGAGGCCTCCTCCCCTGGTCCTGCCACTGGGAAGTTACTGAATCGCTCTGTCTCTTAGTTTAATTCTAAAATAAGAATTCACTATCCTTCGAAACTCGTAGAGTGCTAAGATCCTATGTCTCCATGAATGGTGAGAATCAGTAGGAAAAGAGCTGTCAGAACATATACTTTTTATATCGGATGATGCAGGCTGCAGTTCTGCATAGAGTGTTGTGGTGTAGAATTGTGGGGTCTCAGAGCAGGGAGGGCTGCAGGTACTATCTATTCAACCCTCATATATACATATTAGTAATATATGCATATAATGTTACAATATATTATTTTGACGTATTATGTATACAACTAATATAGTTGTGCATATCTGTATATTCTGTTTTTATACTTTGTTTTATTGATATATTTTGTTTTTAGGTTACATTTATAGATTATTCTTACTCTCTGAGAGATCTCTTGCAACAAAGTTAAACTAATAATACAGTGCCCTTATCTGAAAGTTCAGGCAACTTTTCACATGTGTAGTACCTCCCCCACATTTATTTTTTTTTAATTAAGAGAAATCTATTTATTTTCCTCCTATCCCCTATCCCAGCAGTTCTTAATCTGTGGGTAGTGACCTCTTTGGGGGTCAAACGATCCTGTCACAAGGGTGACCATCAGAAAACACATATTTCTGATGGTCTTAGGAACCAAGACACCCCTCCTCTATCCATCTCCAGGCAGGTTCACCCACATGCTGATATGCCCACATATGAGTATTAAAAGGTGGCGGCATTAGGAAGGTTGAGAACCACTGGGGGGGTGGCGGTGACGATTTCTCATAATAAATAGATGTAATCAAGTAAAACATTCCCTCAGTGTCTGCATGCAAATATACATAGCTACATATGCATATATGTCTACATACACATCTACATACATGTATGTATGTGTTAATATGTCCCATGCTGTACACTAAATCCTATCGCTTCTCTGTCATGGATAGCATGTTTCATCATGGGCATCATGAATGGTCATTGTATTGATTATATATCCTTTACCATTCTTATGCAGCCTTCCCTTGAAGATAACAAATGATGGAGAACTCACCAGCCTCAGAGGCTGCTGACTTTGCCTTTTAAATTACTTTTTGAGGTTCTTCCTCTTTGACTGAAGAGAAATCTGTCTCCGTGTAATGCACAGCTCCTGGTCCTAGTTATGCCTTCTGGGGCCAAGCCTGACCATCCATTGGATATGTAGGCTTCTATAAGAAGCCTCCTCTGGGCTTCTCTTGTGCAGATTCCATCAGCTAGTTCTCATTTTGCCTGGTTTCAGGTACCCTCACCATTCCTAATCTGCCCCCATACTGCCTTTGAAGATGTTGAGGTTATCAATAACCTAAGAATGTGGCATCCAGAAATAAGCTCAACATTATAGGTGTCTTCTGATCAGGGCAGGTTACTATGAGGACTCCCATCTCCCTCATTTCAAACATTATGCTTCTTTCTTCAAGGCAGCCTAAGATTTAACTTTTAGCCTGACTGTTCTTCAGATTCCAAAGACTATGAATATTGGTCTTTTATTTCTTGTTTAACCTTTTCGGTTCATCTCTGTAGGGTGTAGGAGAAAAACTCTTTGTGAGCAAGAGAATTCTGTTAGAAGCCAAAGCTTTGGCCTTGTTGGTTAGAGGTCTTTCTGCATGTTGTTACTGGCACGTTGTTGTATCCTGCCACACTGAATAATCCTTTTCCAAAAACTGGGTGGTAAAGGTGCTTCCTTCTTGGACAACTTAGTTACTCCTGGGATGTGCTGGTTGGCGAATATGGAATCACTTATGGTTCTTCTCTCTACACACCCTAAGTCCTTGGGGAAATAAGAGGCTTTTTCTTATAAAGAGATTTTAAAGCTGTCTGATAAAAAGAATAAAGGAGTTCTCCTGGGGCCGGGTGATATTCAAGCTAGCCAAGTTGTGGTGAAAGAAACAGTTGGGTTACTAGGTTGGTAACTTACCTAGGTTTAAATTGTATTTTCAGTCTAGACATCCAGAGTTTGAAGGAGAAGGAAACTAAAGCATTAGAGTATTCCTAGTTGGGCATTGACTCATATATTCATGGTGCTAACTTTGGTGGGTTGAGCTACATTGCATGAGGGGTCATGCATTTGCCTGGGTCTACTTTCCTGTGAGGGAGAAGGACAGACGGACCTTTCTCCAAAGTTGTATTCCCTTGTCAAAGAGAAGTAAGAACCATTTTTGCTGTGGAATCACGGGGAAGGGCTGAAATAACATTTAGAGTATGAGATTAATACATTCCCTTCAAGTGACTGAGGACAGCGGTTTTCTTTTATGTGCATCAATCCCCTTTCCATTTTTCCTCTCTTTTCTACGCTTCTCTAACCCTGACAAACATGAAAGGAAATCCTTCTAGATTCATCGATGGCCCTGAGGATGGTGTACAGAAAAGTCTAGGCAGTACACTCAAAGCTGCTGCCACACTGTCAAAGGAGACCCTCAGAGAAACTCAGGTGGCTTCTCGCCAGCCACATCAGACGATTTTTCTGAGCCCCATGCCATGACCGGACTGAGCCGCTCTGGTTTATTACTCCCTCCCACCCCACTTTGTCCTTGTTAGTGCTGCTCCTGCCATTGTCAAAACTGCTATTACACATCCTGGTACAGTTTTCACATTGGCCCCTTCCTCTTAAAGAGTCGAGGCCCTTTAAAAAACAAAAACCAAAACAAAAAGCCCCAATGTGGTCCCCGTTGAGATGTTACATAACCTTACAGTTGCATTCCTTTAAAAATGTGTGTTATGGATGTTTGTCTCACAGCAACTGGCAACTCTCCTTGTTTGTGTAAATGTCAGATTCTATGTAGTTATTGACTGCCCTGTTGGGCCTACCCGTTGCACTACTGTAGGGAAGGTGGCCCGGGGCGTTGTTCTATGTAATGAAGCCTTTCTCGGGCTCTTCTTTGCAATCAGGGTTTTTCTGCATTCTGAAACTAGTGTGGATAAGCTTGAGTTTCCTATACTTTTTATTTATGTAACTTTTTTGTGGGGGAAGGGGGTGCTGGGGAGAAGGAGTGTTGGGTAGACAGCCCTTGGGCAATCAGCATTTTAGGTTGGTTCTTTGAGATGAATAACTACTTAGCTGTTGCTCAGCCACTTTTGTTTGTGAAATAAAGGGCAGTAAGCACCATGACACGAGAGAATTTCAGGTTTATTGTGATTTCTTTTTTGTGTTTGCATCTGTCCTACTCAGTTAGGAGCATTATCCATAACCCTATAGGAACCAACACCGAAGACCATATGATTTTAAAGCTTTAGAAATCTGTGTGTGTAATATGTCTTTTGTGAATTTTTTTTTTGTTCGTTTGCTTTAGAAACTGTAATAATAATCCATAGTAATTATCCCATAGTATGCTGTCCTTTGTTACGGGAGCACTGGATTAGTTTGAAAACGTGTCCTGTATACAGTTTCAACAGCTTGATTTTGCTCTTCTTTCCCTCCCTCTGTCTCTCCACACCCCTTTCTCCCCCCCTTTTTTTTTTGTCTCTTGCGATTAGGAAGACAATTTCCACATTTTTGCCATATGTCTTAGAGAAGGCCAGGACTAACAAGGCAGTAGCAGACTTAGGACCCCTAGCTGTTCAGGTGGTGAGCCAGGCTTGTAGAACAGATACATATTATGCAGAGAGGGAGGCTGTTGAAACAGCTGCATTTGCAAATTATTTTTTCCCCCTTGCCCACCCTCATTCCTTCCCCAGATCTTGAGAGGCTCCTGAACTTATCTGAAAATGCAGAGTCCTACCCCAGGTTTTAACTTTTCTTGCCCAAACAGAAAAAAGCAGCCTTAGCAGCAGGATCACTGCAGCCCAAGTAGGTTCTTTGCATGCTCTTCCAGGATAGGCAGGGTAAGCCTCTTTTCTGTATTTTTCTTTTCTTTTTTTCTTTCATTTTCTTTTATTCCTTTTTTTTGCGTGTGCGTGTATGTTCATATATATATATATATTATATATATATATATATATATAATGTATATGTGTGTATGCATGTGCCTTGTTTTGCATTCGGCTGTGCTGAAAGAGCATTTAATCTTTGCCCTTCTGTCTGTTGAGATATTATGTTTTTTTAATAGTGCTTGTTTATGACTAAGGTCAAAGACAGTATTTCAGAACAAAAATTAGAGTTAGTTCATAATTGAGTACATATGTATGTAACTGTTTATTTTTATAGTTTGCTAATTTATTTTTAAACAGCTCAGTTGAGCCAACATGTTTATAGCTCCGTTCATCACATGCCTTACCAGTCAGGGTGTTAAAAGGCACATGCTTTTCAAGAGTTCGGATCCCAAGTTAAATTAGATAATACCATCAGGTAGCAATTTAATTACATTAATTGAATGTTTAGCCTGAAAGGTACTTTTGCAGAGGCTATAATGAAATAACATTTATAAGTACACATGTATAAATCTCAGTGTTATAGACATTATTTGGGGTTGCTGACAGAAAAATGGAAATATATCAAGGGTTTGGAAGGAGAAATGGGAAATACTCTCATCAGCACTAAAAGCTGCCTTGGCAGTTTAGGAAGATGCTGGTCATGACCATTTCATTATGGAGCTGCCTTCTTCATTAGCACCTCATGTGTCCATAAACCAAAGGGACTTGGGTAGAGTTCCTGGCCAGGACTTCCCAGTGAGGCAGAACACCTTCCCTGGCTTAATCATGACAATCATCCAGAGGTGAGATGTAAACAAGTAGAGCCTCTGGCTACCCTGGAGAAATTGGGCCATGAAGAATGACATTTCTGAGACCAGAGCCCTTGGCATCCCAAACTGATTCTCTAGTTTGGTCTCACTGTGTGAAAAATAATAGAACTCCAAGCTTCAGTGGGGTATCTACAGGATCAGGGAGGTAGGTTCCCCAAATCACAGAAGGCAAAAAGAGAAAGCAGGTTTTTGCTTGGGTGATCCAGTGCCATGTTTGAACCTCAAAGCCCAGAGTATCAGACCCTAGGCTTTCTGAGCTAACCATGGATACACCTTGCCCTCATTGAAATGGCCTGCCACAAAGATGCTGAAGCATTTGGCTAGGATTTCAAGATATTTGGGACCCAGGTGTTGTTCCATCCTCTCTGTGATTTAGTGTGGCAAGTGTCAAAAGGCAGGCTATGAAAAGGGATTTTGAAGGTACACTAACAACAGCTCCCCTGGGTTTGAGTAATGCAGTGTCTCCTTACACCATCTGGTTTCACCTGGGTTGCAAAATATAACTGTAGCCCTCCACTCCCCCCTCCAACCCTAAAATCAAACTTCACTCGTCCTCTACTGCATCTCACAAATAAATCAGGTGAATTTGTTATTGCTCCTGGGTGTTTACTTGTACACAAATATTACTCAAGTTGTTTTCGGCCACCAATATTTTCCCTGTGGTTCCCCCCATCACAGCTGTTTCCACTAACATCTGTAATTGGCCTTTCCCTTAGTAGTCAGTCATGAATCACTTAGTTTAAAATTACAGAGGCATATGTGTGATGTGGGGAGTTAAATAGTCACACATCCTCAGATGATGTACTCCTGATCAAACAGGGGCCGGCCTACCCCCACTTCTGGGAAGTGATGGTAGGAGGAGTGTATATTAGCAGAGGTGCACTTAGTGGGAGCAGGAAAACAACCACCCCAGTGACGTGTTGATGGAGACTAAAGGGTGTGTGTGTGTGTGTGTGTGTGTGTGTGGGTGGGTGTAGGGGGGAGTATAGGGAGGTGGGGTTGGCACCCATAGAAAGGGCAGAAAGGTTTTCATTCTCTGATGTAGATAAAATGTTTGTCCAGCTGAAAACAGTCCCACTTGCCTGCTTACTTGATGAGTGATCTTCCCCAAGCTGACAGCTGCTTCGACAGATTTCACCTACAAGTCCCGACAGGGCTAGTGGGGTGTTCTTTTAGGCCTGTTATTACTACCACGGAGGCAAACTTGTAAGACTGAAGTTTGATAATAAAACTTGGAAACCATTTATGCATATTCATGCCTCATATCTCCCTCTGTCTTCCTCCAACTATAAACAAGTTCTGTGAAATGGAGAATGAACTGGAATTCTCCAACCCAAGTATCCATAAGGATAGTTAACAGCAACAGTACTTACCATCCATGTAAGTCCTTTGTCATGGCATGGGGGTGACCCTGGGTTCTTGAAGGGTATGCCAGCAGAGCACAAGTTCTAGCAGGTTCCCCTGTGCTGGGATGGCTTTGAGTAATGGACTTGGCAAACACCTGTATGTCTGTCTGTCATCCAAAGGCTGGACTGGCTAAGTTGGAAGACGCTCACCACCTGGATGGCTTCAGGGTGATGAATTTTTCAGCCATGGCAGCTTTCAAAGACTGGCTAGCAAGGCTGTGGTTAAGAGTGCTTACCCCATGGGTGGAGGGAGTGCCTGCACGGGTGAAGGCAGAGATTCTTGAAATATTGACAGAGCATAGTAATCGTTACAGTACCAACACCACCACTTAGGAGTTTGTAGCATTTTTCACATTATCTACAGTGTCTTTTGCTTATTCCTTTTGAGATAAGAATAGTAACACACCTACCTTGCCTGTTAAGAGAGATGGCATAACTGAACACCAGAGACGTTAAGTGGAGCCGGTGGTCACACTTTTACTAAGAGACAGAGCCAGGATTAGAGATCTAAATTACCTAGGTTGGGTTCATTGGTCTTCTCACTCCTTCATCCATATTGTCATGGTTTTGTTTGAGCAAGGACAGTTATCCTGTATAGGGGACAGAAGCCTGTAATCATTACAGTGAAATGGATCTCACTGGCAAGAGGAAAGACAGTAGTAATATTTGCTATTTTGGGGGTTTAAAGTTTAAGACAAGTTATAGTGAAAAGGTTTCCCTTAGATTAAGTAGGTGTAAAATATTAATGGTTCTCTGCCTACTGGAGATGAGTTCCTTATAAAAATAGACCTATATGCTCTAGATTGTTCAAGAGTTTCTCATAGTTGCTAAGTACTGGTGGAAACACGATCACTTAAAGGAGTTTCCCCTTCTCATAAATATTCTGGTTGAGCTGTAGTAATTATTCCTTATGAACATTAATAATAATAGTAGTCATACCTGGTATTGCTTACTCATTGTAGGGATATAATAGAAAGAGCATTGATTCTTTGGGTCAGAGGACCTGGGTTTAAATTTTTTTTAACCGTTATGACTTTGGACAAATCATTTATCCTCTTTTGGACTCAGTTCCCTCATATGTAAAATGAACGGGTTGTATCAGAAGAACTCTGAGGTCCCTGTACACTATTCGGAGTAAGGAGTCAGAAAAAGAGTAAGGGGCAGAGAGAAGAGCTTCTCCAGAAAGTCTCCCCCAAAAGAATAGTACTTACATTTGACTGTTGACTTTGGACATTTTTTCTCTTTTGTTTTAAGTCATCTGGGAGAATGTATTTCAAAGAACATATTAACGTTAAATTGAACAAAAAAAATATCACAGAGGTGATCTGAGATAGAAAAGACTACCAAGGTAAAAGGTGAGAGTTCTTAGAACATTCTGGTAGACCCTCCTTTGCCTTGGTAACTGGATGCAGGAGGGCAGGGAGGCAGGAATGGGGGACAGCTGTGGTAGACCTTTAGGAGATGCTGCTTCCTAGTTCCCCCATTCATTTGTGCCAGGAGCTGAGAGAGACTGTCTTCCTGAGGAAAGAACTGTTTAGAATCAACACAGGGCATTTTCTCTTGCTTCAAATAAGATGGGCTGAGAGTTCTCACTGGGTATCTCTATTATGTGTAGGGAACCCTGCCAGGCAAATCTAAGCCAAAAAGGAGACCAGGACCAGGGGGCACAAAGGTAGTTTATTTTGAATAATATCTTTAAGGACTCTCTGAATATGTTATCCAGAAATATGAGGGCTTCTAGCCGGCAATGTGAAAAATACCAGGGTTTTTTTTTTTTCCATTTTTAGTGGATAGTCCCTAACATTGAGTGTGGGTATGAGTGTTTTCATTTTTTTCTTAAAGCAAAAAGCAACAGAATAACTATTTTTCCAGGGGTTTTATTGAATTTAAGAAAAAAAAAAAGATTGTAAAGATCCTGACCTTTCCATTTGGACACTGAGGCTGAACATGCCTCAATAGTCTTCCACAGTTGTCTCTCAAATCTTGTGACCTTGACTTAGTCACTTACAAATTGACTCTGAGCAAGCCGCTTAACCCCTCTTGGCCGTAGTTTTCTTATTTATAAAGTGAGGGCTTGATACTCTGTATGCTGTAAGGCTTCTTCCCTCTTTAAATCTATGATATTAGGAATCTTGTGGAGTTTTCCCAGATTTTTACTTCACTCTCTTACTGACAGAAGTGTATGACCTTGGGTAGATCACCTAACCTCCCTCAGCCCATTTCTTCATCTGTAAAATTGAGGATGACAATAGAACCTATCTCTCAGGATGGTTGTGAGGATCAACGAGATGATCTTTATAAATCATTCTGCTAATCTTAAAAAGCTATATAAATGTTCACTGTTATTAATTATTATGATTACAGTATTGCTATGATTAATGTAATCGTATTACATATATTATTACTAGACTGCCCCGCTGTTATCACTCTTGCTCCAGCAGTGTCCTGGAAGGCCTGGTCATACTCCCAAGGGGGACAGGATTTTGGGGTGGGTGGAAGAGTTCTTCCTGAGTACAGAAAGGAGAGCCACAGTCATCAGTATCTCGTTGTCTACAGGCTTTTGTAGTGCCTGGCACACTTAATAAAAGCGTGTTGACCCTGTGACTAAATAGGGTTCTGCATTGAATAAGTGCCTCAATAGTCTTCTGATTGTCTCTAAAATCCTGTGTTCTTTTTGCTAGGTCTTCTTCTGATATTGTAGGCAAATCAACTTTTCTGAGCTATAACTCCCTCATCTGCAAAATGAGGGGTTGGACTAATAAGGCTCCTTTTTCCTCTAAATCTAGGATCCTGTGATTTCATACCTACTAGGTGGCATTTGGAGTGTTCGTTCTCTAGGGATGCTGCCCAGAGATCTGTTTAACTGACCCTTCTGATGGGTTGGAGTTTTGTAGTTTGCCCTTAGAATAAAACAGAGGATCTGAAAATAAAGCCTCAACAGTGTCCTGGAAGGCCTGGTCTTACCCCAAGTCCACTGCTCTACCCCACTGCTATTGGTTTCTTCGGGGAGAGAGTTGGTCAACAGAAGTCTTAGGTTGAGTTGTTTGGGTTTTTTTTCTCCAATAAATGATATCTGTAATAAGTCAAAATCAAAAGGAACATAGAAAAACAAGGTTCCTCACCACCTTGTCCTTGGTTTCCATCATGGGTCTAATACCAGTATTCCCTTAGATTAGTATTTCTTGACCTCTTGTTATGTCATATGCTCCTTGTGCAGCCTAGTGAAGTCTGTAGACCTCTTCTGAGAGTAATTAATGTATAAAATAAAGCACAGTGTCACGAAAGAAAAACAAATTATATTAAAATACAGTTATCAGTTTTAAAAAATGGTAAGTTCATAGAGTCAAGGTTAAGAATCCCTGCTTTAGATCTAAGCTCCAGGAGAAGGCAAGACTCTGAATTCTACCCTTCCCTTCCTCCATTCTGCAGGAGTGTGGAGAAGACTCAGAACAGTTCTGAATTCCACTTTAGTAGACTTTGAGAACTATAGAAGGTCCTTTAAGGCCATCTACACTCACCCTCTTATTTTGCAGACGCAAAATTAGACACTTTAAAATTTCTTGCAGTCAAGACACAAAGGAAGTGTTTAACGATTGTTTGTTGAACTGAATTTAAGCACCTTGGATCTGTGTACTTCGAAGAACCTGGGTGGAAATCCACATTTTAGTGTTCAGTCTAATGTACCAAACTGAGATAGCCTGGCCACCATCTTTTCTCTTTTCTCCTTGGTCACTCAGAGAGAGGTTTTATACCAGCAGATCCATCAGAAACAGTAGCTTAGAAAAAGATTTCTTGTTTAGGGAAACCTCAAATTTTAATGTCCGAAGGAAACATGGAATGAAGTGTGAATAGTCACTTCTGATATAAACAGAACTACAGCCAAGGGAAGAGCTAGATAAGGAAGGCCTTGGATCCATAAAAATCCTTATCAGTTCCCGAGAATAGGTGGTTACAGCTATGAAATATTGAGGAAGACTTTCTCTATGGGACTGATAATTCCTCCCTAAAAGCTATCCTGCCTTTGTTGTCTGATTAGGCTCTGATTTTACCCCCTGCCTACTTTACTTCCTCTTTGTTTTTAACCACCTCCACCTTAGGAGGACCTCTACTATTTACCTGCTTTCTGCCTTGGTTTAAGTTTTTGTAGCTCAGTAAATCTGGCTTGTAATGCCGTGTTTAGCTGGCTTTCACAAGCTAGGCCAATAAACTTCAAGCACATCAGCTTGCCTGGAAGGACCTGATATCTGATTGTTGCTTTGATAAGCGCCTGTACAAATATTTATAGGATTCTGATAGTCTTCTGAATTGCATTATTACAACATACAGAGCTGTCAGACTTCCAGGATTTCTGGTGGGAATGTGTTTCTGTGGAATTAGAGACTGTTTCCAGCCCTTGGTCTTCCCTTCCCTCTACCCAACGGCCATGTGGCCTTATTAACCTGAGATTTTGCCCAATGGGACCACCTGAGTTGCTTAGAAAAAAAGAAATAGCTGCCTTTTCTTGCCTGTTGCTAATAAAAAGAACTGAAATGAAGGAGGCCATGGTGGTCTCTTATGGAGCCAGAGAGGCCCAGAAAAAGCTCTAAAGCAGTGTGTTCTCAACCTGTGTGTTATGTTCAATTTGTAACAATGAAAATGCATCCTGCATACAGATATTTACATTATGATTCATAACAGTAGCAAAATTACAGTTATGAAGTAGCAATGAAAATAGTTTTATGGTTGGGGGGTCACCACAACATGAGGAACTGTATTAAAGGGTTGCGGCAATAGGAAGGTTGAGAACCACTGCTCGAAAGCCATCATCTGCACCCACTCCCCATCCCCTTTGTAAGTGATTCATGCATGGATATTGATAATAATTTTGGCGCTTATGAGAGCCCCTGCCCCTAGATAGCTATGGTTGAGCTTCTAATTCACAATTTATAAAATGGATCAATTAGGATAATTGTTCACATTATGAAAAGATTCTTCCTCCCAAGATCCTGCTGAAGTTTTTCTAGAGCATTTAAGTGTTTGTTTACAGATCATTAACCACTTCAAGCCAACCTGTTAGGAGCTGGAGGCTCTTTGAAGATCAATCAAAAATGAAGAGAAAGCATTTTGGAAACGATTTTGCAAGTCAGTGAGATGAGAGGCTTGGATGCAACTTTTCCAGGTGTCTTTCCTTTGGAGGGATGGAGATATTTATTGGTTTGGTTTTCTGAGGAGTGGAAGTGATGATAGTGGGCTTTACATGCATGAAGCAGGGAGAGACCTCATTGTACTCCCCTATTTTATAGATGCGGAGACTCCAAGGTGAAGTGACTTTCCTAAAGAAGGCAGTCACTATCTGAGGGACTTGAGGACCCGGGTTCAGATTCTGCTTTTGAGAACTCAGTCTGTGTCACTTTGGACAAGGCATTTAACCACTCCCTGGACTTCTGTTGTCTCATCTGTAAAATGAGAGGCTTGGTCTAGATGAGCTCTGAGGTCCCTCCTAGGCACAGAACTGGGGCTCAGTTCAGTCTTTGGATTTCAAAGCTGCTACTTCTCTCCCACTACCCATCCCCACCACATCACCTCCTCTTAAAATGAGGAGGTAGGGAGAGGGGATTGTTCTCATTTGACAGATGAGGCACAGAAGTGACTTGCCCGAGGTCACACATCTTCTTGGTGAGTACACAGTCTGAGCTAAATTTAACCCTGGGGGTCTGCTTTTGAGGACTTTTCAACATCAGCTGCTGTTTTACACATTCTTTTCTGTCAGTAATATTAGGAACCTCACTCTGTTTCTGTCTCTGTCTGTCTGTCTCTCCTTCTGTCCCCCCCACCCCCCACTTCTGACCTAGTGGCACTGGAACTGGCCACAAAATGGGTGGGTGGGGGCAGGTGTTCAATCCTTTGATCCCTTAATTGCTTGCTTTCTTTATCACCACCCCAAGAGACTTCCTTCTTCTGTCTGAGTGGTCTTTGAGCTATGAAGGTTAACTTGTCTCCCCTGCAGACCCATCGGGCCTCCTGTCTCCTCACGAGGGCTGGCATTCTTCCTGTGAACTAATTGCTGGAATGCCTGAGCTTTTGGCCTCCTCTCCTTCGGGGAGGCCCTTTCCTTTGTCGAGATGAACCGATGCCTGCTGCATCTGGGCGGACAGAACAGTGACCAGAGAATTGGTGGCTTCGGATCTTGGACTGTCACCTTCCCCCCACCCCACCCTTCCTCAGTCCAGTTGCCTCAGATGGCTTAAACTCTGCACAGTCTCCTTCTTCTAGCCCATTCTTATTGCATCAGCTTCCCAGGTTGCCACTGGGTCACCCCAAAGCCAGCCCCATCATAATTTCCTGATGTCTTGTGTTTTTTTTTCTTTTTTCTTTTTCTGAATGGGGTGGAGTAGCAAGACTGCAAAAGCCCCAAACACCCAAGGCCCAGGGCATGGCCCTGGCATGCAATAACCCTGGCGTGCAGCCCCAGGCAAGCCTGGGCAGAGGACAGAAACTAGGAGAGGGAGCATAGGGAGACAGCAGCAGAAGGCAGGCCAGACAGAATTGAGCCCTAAAGTAAACAAGTCTTCTCAGAGCTCGGGGGCTGGCAGCACTGAGGCTTCCTGTCCTCCCAGGGCTCTGGCAAAAAATGACTAGGCTGGAAGGTGCTGGTTTCTGGGGATTTGGGGGATGAACTGGACAGTCACTGGGGAACCTGGGTGCTGGTGAGCTGCCAGATGCCCCCCCTTTCTTAACTCATCCTTACTCATTCTTTCATTCTTCCTTTGGCAGAGGGGCTCTCCCTTTCCGGGAAAGGAGCGAAAGAATGCAGGGTGAGGAAAGCAGGTGGGGACAGGGCAGCTGTAGAAGCAGGTACTTCTTGTCCCTTATTGCAATTCTCTCTCTCTCTCTCTCTCTCTCTCTCTCTCTCTCTCTCTCTTCCTCTGTCTCTGTCTTTCCCACTGTGGAAAAATTAAGTTGTGAAGAGAGGTGTGTTCCCCCCTCATCACTTTCCTAGGTACTCTGAAATGGGGTTACAGATCCTTTGCAGTCAGTGGTATTCCCAGCCTGCTCAGTCTTCTCACCAGCAGCTCTGATGGGGGTAGAAAAAGGAGGATGTTATGGTGCAGTTGGGCTTAGGGCCATGGGGTTTGTTTCCTTCCCTCTGCTGCTAATTTACATCTATTTCACTTTAGATCCCTGGGCTCCCCACCATGCCAGTCCTCCGCAAAACTGAAGTAAGGGAAATTGTATCTTGAGCACGTTCCTTGACCTTTACTCCTATCAACCCCCTCCCCACTGGAAGACAGGCCATCTCTGCCTACTCACTGTGGCCTAGGAAAAGATGCAATAGACCTTTATACCCATTTGTTGACAGACTTGCCTTATACCTTTGGAGGCAGTGCCTGAATCTTAAAGTTAAGGCAAGATGAACTTTGCAGTTCTAAAGAAAAGGAGCAAAAAGGCAACATGTTTCCATAAGACATTACTGGAGAGAGGGTTGATTACCTGGAAAGACCAAACTGAGCAAATCTAGCCAAGCAAGTCTGGGGAATGTATACAGAGCAGGCTTCTAGGTGCCTGCCCCTCCTTTCACAATTTCTCCCCCCACCCCCCCTCACACCTCCATTCTCTTCAGAGGTTTGGAGCAGGGGGTTGGACGTTAGTGACCTGATGAGTTCTCATTGCTTCTTGGCGTCTGTGGCCCAAGCAACGCTGTCCAGTGTTGTGGACTTCCCTCAACTCCCTACTCCACACTGAAAAAAACCTAACAGGAAGACCCAAGGTCTGTGTAAGATTGTGCTGATCATGGTGAAATGGCTGAGTGCCACTGTGACTTGGTGCCCAAGATTTAGAGTGCCCTGGATTAGTGGCATGATGTGTTGTTATTCCTTTGAGGAAGATGCCTACTTGAGAAGAAGAGGTAACTAATGCTAGTTACATGAGAAAGTACATGAAGAAATAATAGTTAGAGGGTTAGACTCAAGAAAGGGAAACCTGACCTGCAATCTTGCCTTTGCCTCTTGTCTAACTGTGAGACCATGGGCTAATTGCTTAACCTCTCTGAAACAAAATTTCCTCACTTGAAAAATCAGGATAATTACATAGCTCAGGGTTATTACAAAGAACAAATAAGACACTGTATTTGGAAAACTTTAAATTCCTTATAAATCTCAATATGGAATCTAGTATTTGTTATTAGATTATTATTATTAGATCTAATATTATTAGAAATCCAATAATTAGTAGCTCTTATGTTAGATCTGTGCATTACTATATTATTAATTAGATCTAATCTGTTATCAGAAATATTATCAATTGCCCTAAAGGCAGCTAGGTAAGACAATGGATAGAGTATTAGGCCTAGAGTTAGGATTACCTGAGTTGAAATCTAGCCTTACTAAAACCCTTAAACATGTATTAACTAATGTAACCGTAGACAAGTCACTTAACTCTGTTTTCCTCATTTTCTTCGTCTGTAAAATGAACTGGAGAAGGAAATGGCAAATCCCTCCAGCATCTTTGCCAAAAAGACTCCAAATGGGTTAACAAAGAGTCAGACATGGCTGAAAAGACTAAACAGCTAAGTAGGCATTTTGTATACTTGTTTTTTTAGACTATTTTGATAATTATATTTCGGTATACTTGATTTCTTTGTGACCCTATGTACTTTTTTATGCATTAAAAAAAAATTCTGAGGAGCCTGTAGGCTTTGCCAATCTGCCAAAGGGGTCCATGATGCAGAAAAGGTTAAGAACCCCTGCCCTAAGGTAATAATCAGTCTTTGTAAGTGACCAGCTATTGCCCAGTGAGGAGGATAGCTTTGGTTGAGGGCTTGCCGGGGACTCAGAACCATAGCATGCATTTGACTGCCTTTTATAATAGTCAGTCCTCAACCTGACTCTTTATTCATTTGTCAGAGATTGGCTTTAGACACCTGAGACTACGCAATCCAAATCAAATGGGATTAGACCAAAGTAGCAGGGAAGAGCTAGGAAAGTGGGGGGAAAGAAGAGAATCTGAACTTTCTTCCTGAGTTCATGCTGTTTATGATGAAAAATCAGAGCTTGGAAATGGGTTTGCGTGTTGTCTTAAAGACATACATTTTCAGGTCGTAAACAGACAGACCTGCCTGTTCTTGGAACCTCCATCCTTAGGCTCACATAGTTCATTCATTGCCCATCGAAGATGTCACACTTGGAAACCCAAGCTCTGATTTCTGAAGACTTCAGTAGCCTTTTAGAAAAGTTCAGGGGGAAAAGAGAAGAAATCTTGGGCCCACAAATACCTTTAGGAGACCTCAGAATGCCCACACTCTCCAAGGTAGTAACTCAGCCCTTCCTGCCAATGTGTAGCTCTCTCCACCATCTTTCTCTATCTCTTGCTGTTCAGTTTAGGGAACTCAGAATCCCCACTGAAATTCCTAAATAAGACTAGTGGAAAAAGAAAACCGTTTTAGTCAGATTGTCCACTGAAAGCCCAATGTCTGACTACTTTTAGCTGGCAGTCTCTGCCAGCATCTATCTCTGTAGAACTTCATGGGTAGCTCTTGAAGGAAACATGTTCAAAAATATCAAAACAAAGGAAATTTTAAAAATAACCTTCTCATATTTTCCCTTTCCTTTCTCCTGTCTTTTCCAATTCTATTAGATGCAATAAATAAAATACTAACTTTTTAAAGGAAGAGTAATCTTTGTACCAGAGGTGGTCAGGTTACTTTTTGGATATTTAGTGATCCCACTTCTCTTCACTTAAGCCCCTACCCAGAAAACCAGGAAACTGACTCCCTTAAATAGTTTTATTTTTCCCAATTGTAGGCTTAAGTCTCCAAAGAACTTTTAATGCTGATCACTATAATGCTCTCTATGGGTTTGCCTGCAATATAGTCCATGTGCCACTTTTTCCCTTTGTAAATCCCACTTAGAGCCCTAACTGTGTGCTTGGAGTTGGTTTCACTCTTAGGTGGTAAATAATTGCTGTCCCATATGACGTGTTGATTTCTTTGAGCACTAAGATCTCATGTGGTATTCTTTTAATGCTACTCTGGGTCACCATGTTATTACTTCTCTTTCCTGAAAAGGGTTTGCATCATCTTTTATTGTAAACCCTTAACAAAGGTCTCTTCCCAATCAGGTGGCAGTCTCCTCCCAAAGTATCCAGATTATCTTCTTAGGAAATAGGCCAGCTATCATATTGAGGGCACAGAGGGAGGATGAATCTCCTCAGAAATCACTCCTTTAGAGCAGGAATTCTTAACCTGGAGTACACGAACGTCTTTCTTTCTTCGCCCCCCCTCCCCCCCAACTATATTTTAATAATGGTACTTCAGTAGCTTTGGTTCCCTTTGTAATCTTATGTATTTTATTTTCCACATTTTCCACCTTGTTCTAAAAGAAGATCCATAGGCTTCACCAGACTATCAAAGAGGTCTATAAACACAAAATAGGTTAAGAACCCCTGCTTTTTAAAGTGTTTTTTAAAAAAAATTCTTGCTATTGACTTTAGCAAGTCTACTCAGTTAGTGACCTATTCCTCACCCTAATTCTATTGTTCTTTCAATCCTACCCAGCAAGAAAGGGGTGTCTTCTCTAAGGACCACAGCCTACTGTATTTCTCCAGGAGTTGTCCAGCTACTTTGCCTGTACTTTGTTGCATTTCCATGGGGTATTAGGGCAAGTTATCTAAGTTAAGCAAGACTAGGGCAAGAACTAGAGGATCCCCAATGACACAAGAGAAAACCACCGATGCCTTTTGTCAAGGGCACTGGTGAACTCGACTCCTACTCCATCTTGTTAGGACAACACTGATTTAGGATAATATGTCGGATTGACTAAACCATTTCTTTAATGCTATTTTAGATGGAACAAAGAAGAGAGATCAAAATAAAGATGATGAGGATGAGGAGCAATATTTAAATAGTACTTTCAAGTTTGCTATCTACAAAGATAGATGCTTGTGATATATGCTATCCACTAGACAAATTCGGGCCAAAAGTCAAGAAAGTGAATTTTCTGGTGCTCAGGAGGTAGCTTACTTAAATGAGTGCCCAGTAACTCATGGAATGTCTTTGTTAGAGGTTTTAAAGGCAGAATTGATGCTGACATGTCCAGAATAAGAAGGTTAAGGCCCCTACTGAGAAGAAAAAGCAGCCAGAATCTTAATTCATAGCTTTAGATCTGGAAAGGACCTTAAGGATCATCACACACCATATTCTAGTCCAGTGATGATCAGTGGAGTTAGAAAATGGATTTCAGATCCATTTTGGTGACTCAGTTTGCTGATACCTGACTGAATAGAGGTAGGTAGCTTTATATCCACCCTATCCCCCTTAAAAAAAAAAAAAGCTGAACTTAAAAAAAATCCACTTGGAGGTGATTATTCACATTACCAAGGGCACTGGTAATTCACAAGAATTCTTCCCTCCACAGAAAAGTTCACTGTAGGACTCCTTTATGCTGTATGCTTTCTCAACACATTTTGGTGTTTACATGGAGAGGGGGGACAGGGGTTGGAGATAGACTAAGTCTTGCAAGAGTGAAGTTCAATTCAGAATAGAATATAGAACATTTCTCAGATGCTGAAGACAGTGATTGAGAAAATAGGATCTAATCTTCAGAAATTCTGCTTTTCTAGAATGTACCTGTTGCACAATAGAGAGAAATTCAAGAAAATGCAAAGAAATTAGTTTGAGACCTTACTTGCTCACACAGAAAGAGTCTACAGTGGAATCCAGAAGGTGGAATGCCACCAGATGGCTATTTATTTATTTATTTCCTGGGAGAAGATCCCATTTAATATCCCTGGAATTCAAGTTTACATGACCAGGGCTTCCATTCAGGACTTCTATAAATAACTCTGGCCCCTGCTGGCTGCCCCAAGAAGCTGGCCACTCTGCCTGTTGCCTAGTAAGTGGGATAGATTTCAGCCCTACAGGGAGAAGGGGACAGTTTTGACAAAGTATTTAGGAGAGAAAGATTGAACACCTGGCAGAGTGATGTCAAGAACTGGGTACCAACATGCATCTGAATTCATTGTATGAGGATTCACAGTGGTTTTCTCTGTCCCACTGAAGCTTGCTTCTGAAGAAGGGGGCAACCAGATAGCCTCATGTAAACCCCAAAGAATGTAAGACTCTTCAGAGAGGACCAATTTGGAACAAACCATTGTTCTGGATTCAAGAATAATGAGCAAGAGGGCATTGTTATCCTTCTAGATTTCTATTCTGAAAGATCATGGCTTGAGGATGACAGGAGCTAGATTTAGGGTTTTTAAATTTTAATTTAATTTTTGTTCACTGAAAAAATGTTTTTCTTTCCTTCCCACCTACCAATTGCAAAGAAAAGGAAAATCTTTTATAACAAATATCCATATTCAAACAAAACACATTTTTGAGTTGGCTATGTCCAAAAAAAAAATGTAGTTTTTCTCATTCTGCACCCCTTATCTGCCACCTTTCTGTCAGGAGGTAGGTAGCATGCTTCATTGTCAGTCCTCTGGAACTGTGGTTGGTCATTGCATTGATCAGAGTTCATAGGTCTTTAAAAGTTGTGTACTTTTACAGTGTTGTTACTGTATAAATTATTCTCCTGGTTCTACTTATTTCACTTTGCATCCATTCACACAAGTCTTGTCAGGTTTCTCTGAAACCATCCCTTTCTTCATTTCTTAGAGCACAAAAGGATTCCGTTACATTCACATGCCATAATTTCATTCAGCTATTCCGCAATTGATATAGTCCCTTATTCTAGTTCTTTGCTACCACAAAAATAGCTGCTATAAATATTTTTGTACCTGTGGGTTCTTTTTCCTCCTTTGATCTCTTTGGGGAATGGAGCTAGTAGTGTTATTGATGGATCAAACAATATGCCCAGTTTAGTAATTGGTGCATAGAAGAACATATATTTAGAGCCAGAGGGGCCCTTACATGGGTTCTCAGAAGCCAACTGGTCCACTCCTCCTTCATCCCCCCCCCCCCATCTTTACTTACCTACGACTGCAAAAATTTTTCCTATAGTGTTCTAGCTTGTCTTTGTAGCTCTGTGTGGATCTGTGAGCCATGTTTCAAACCTATTCATCCTTTTAGCCTTTACCACCACTCTGGGTGAGGAGTTCCATAAGTCTGTGATCCATTGCATAAAATCTCACTTGCTTTTATTGGTCCTAAATTTACCTCTTTCAAGCTTCAGGAGGATGCACAGATATTCTAGTATTCCGGGACCTGCTCTGAGAATCCACGGGAAGAACCCTCACCCATGATTTTATAGAATGCCATCATCTTTCCCCCCATCTATAGGAAGAGCATTATTCTGTTTGATCTTTTTACAAACAGCAGCCCCTGACTTCTCAATTATTTTAAAGGCACCATTTCCAGTTCTAAAGAGTTATTTAAAACATTCTTTCACTTTTGAAACTCAGGGGGAAAAATACTGAAAGTGAGTTTCTGCCGGATGCTGCCCTGTATTTGAAGACATATCTTTCCTCATTCTTTCTTCCTGAAGACTGAGGCCTCCAAGCTCCATCCTCATAGGAAATTGGCCCTGTGGTGTTACAGGGAAGCTGCACCAAGGGGCTAAGCCAGCTTGCTCCTAAGGCTGTTCTTCTAGTATGCATAACTTGAATTGGAAGTGATTAAGGAAATACTCTCCTTTCAAATTTGAGCCCTTTAAAAAATGCTGGTAGTAAAAACAACTCCGGCTAGGCCACAAAGAAAATCTCCTAACCATCCCAGCAGCTTGGAGCGCAGCCTAGAGAAAATTGCCTTAAGACCTTTCCCTGCTAGCCCCTAAGCCAGCCCAGATCTGGTTTAGGTTGTAGGCATTCAGTGCCTGCCCCTGTCCCACCCTTTGCCTAGGGCTGTGCTTCCTATTGTTTGTGTGAGGATAGACTTTATCTCTAGATCTGAGTCACTTGTGGACTCCAGAGACCATCCCTTGTGAAAAGGTGGGGGAGGCTGAGCTCAGGAGTTAATTAGTAATGACATAAGGGCACATGTGCCCGTCTAGGACTTGGTCTATGCACAGATTTGTAAGGACAGATAGCAGAAGAACCCAGAGGAACATGCCATTTGCTAATACTCCTTAGAAAAAGAGGAGTGGGGGAGTATTCGGCTGACAAGCAAAAGAAAAGTAGCTTTTTCCAGCAAGAGGCTTTGGTTGCTTTAGGCTTGGCATCCACAGGGACAGTGAGTCTCCAGTCGCTAAAAACCTGTTTTTCACATGACTTTTTTTCTGCTCATAGGAAACCAGAAGTTTTTAGCCAAGAATTTATTTCCTAACAGGGGCATGTGGGAGATTGCCTTGATGGAGTTTGAACATTTCACTCTGCGTGCAACTTTTTCAGATTATGAAGTCAGTGGTTTATTTCTGGAGTCCTCTACCTCCATTACCTTTAAATGCCCCTACCCTATTTCAGTTGTTTCTCCTTCTAGGAATCTTGTGAAAACTTCCTCTTAGCTGTCCAAATCTACTTACCAGAAAGGAGCTGAGGTGGAAATAACTGAGATTGTGTGTGTGTGTGTGTGTGTGTGTATGTGTGCACGTGTGCGCTCAGAGATTGCACAAAGTGTAATGAGGGTACTTTTCTAAGGGAAAGGGGTATTTGCATTTTAATAGGCAACAAAGTCTTTTTTTTTTCCTAATTGCGAAATATAAGGTATTGGGGGGACAGGAGAGGGGTGTGTGTGTGTGTGTGTGTGTGTGTGTGTGTGTGTTTGTGTGTGTGTGTGTGTGTGTGTGTGTGTGTGTCCAGACAACTACCCATGCAGGTAACCACCAATTCTGTGTAAGTATGATACCTGACCAGCTGCAGGCCCAGGTGTGTAAGAATGAAATAAGGTAACTTAGGACAGTGATAACTCTTCCTTCGCCCAATCATCTCACCTGAGACAACTCTAGATCATTTCTAACTATCTCCCACACACTTAGACCTCTTCTTAAGTATCGACTGCCTTGGAATCACAGACTGTCAGAGTTCAGCCCCTCAATTTGCAGCTGAGGAAATAATACGTTTCACAGAGATCAAGCAGTTTGCTAGACCAGAACCCCAGATTCCTGACTTTGAGCCCATTGCTTGTTACATTCTGCCACCACTGGCCATTTGTTCTTCTTCCTCCTTGTACCCTCAGTACTTTTAAGTGAATATTGTTGGGGGCAGGGGGAGGGGGGGAAAGAATCAGTTTATGAGTGAAACATCTCTTAATTCTTGGCTTTCTCTTTCCTCAGTCTCTACCCTTTCTCTCCCATTGAGATCTCTGTTCTGTCTTTTTTTTTTTTTTTAAGAGTTCCTCTTTCTCTTTTGTGATGCTTTACTCCTTTCTTTGTTTCTCTTCCTCATCTTCTTCCTCTTGCTCCCATACCATGAGTTAGTTCATTTTGGTCACTGGGACCATGACATCTGCTAGGTCTTTTTATGGTGGCTCCTTCATTTACTGTCCTTTCTTCTGTCTCTCCTTGTCCCTCACTGGCCTTTATGAATTGTCCTGAGTCTTTTCAACTCAGGCTGAGTGAGTAGTTGCTAACAGCACCTGGATTCCGGTCTTTAATTAATACACCTTCAGGCATAGCCTTGAGGTCTCCACTGCAAAGTTGCCACAGCCACATGAATTCTCAATTTGCCAGACATTTACTGCCAATGTTCTTTTAGCAAAGTGGGGCTAGGGGGTGGCTAGGGGGCAGTGAATAGAGCACTGGCCTTGAAGTCAGGAGGACCTGAGTTCAAATCTACCCTCAGACACTTAACACAAAACTAGCCGTTGGACCTTAGGCAAGTCACTTAACCCCAATTGCCCTGCCTTCCCTCCTCCAAAAAGCAAAGTGGGGCTAGTCCAGAAAAGTGCAAATTTAGGGTCAGTTGGCTGGAGGTCCCTTATCTGCAAAGGTCTCCTAGAGTTTGAATTTGGCCCAATCTTTCAGGGCTCCCTTGTATAAGGCTGACCTTGTATCTTTGACCTTTTACCCAAGGGTATTAGAAATGCATCATAGGATCAACCCAATGCCTCCTCTAGCCCAGGATTTTCTCTCTTCCTCCAAAAGCCCCAATTAGTATATTGCAAGAGAACAGAGGGGTCTTTCTTTATACAGTCAACAGTGGGTTATAGAGTCTCACAATTGTCTCTTTAGTAGGTGATGTATTTTATGGGCAAAATGTAGGTGTGTAAGAGTTGGTAACATTTGGGAAGTCATCTAACACAGAGACCTGTGTTTGTATTTTAATATTTTAAAATGTCAAATGAACGGAGGAAGATGAGGAAAAATTAGTCAGCCCTATGTTCATTGGATTCATCAAGTGACTGTTTTGTTTTAAATATCTTTATTTTCTCCTTCTTTTCTTTCTATCTTGAGTCCCATGAATAGTCTGTGGGCCAGAACTTACACTATTCTGGATAAATTTCCCTTCTCAACTTCATTCGCTTCATTTATCCAACAGCTCTTGAATTTCTGTGTATATAGCACTATGCTAGGCATTCTCTTCATGTTTGGACACTGTAAGCAAGAAATATCTGTGGTCTAGTATGGGACACATTCTCACGATTTCTGTTAGGGTGGAATGAGGATATCTTTTAAGGAAAGTACCGTACCAGTGTGGTCTTGGAACACCACATTTACTGTGATTCATTGAGTACATTAACTCAAACAGCATATTCATTTCCTTCTCTTTTCCTTCTTTCTCTCCAGTAAAAGACAGGTTGTACGTTTCCTGAGAAGAAGCTGACTTGTTAACATGCTTCATTAAGGATTATTTAAGCTCTCAAATGATGTCTCTGAAGAGGGAAAAGAAATGATGGAATATATTCATAAGCAGGATAATACCTCATGTGGGTAAAATGTCTACTAGGCTCCCTGCATGATGTAGCGGACATCTAGTTGACCCAGTAGTCAGTAAGACTTGGGTCCAAATTTCCCTCTGAATCATACTGACTGTTTAACCCTAGACAAATACTCTTAGAGCCCCGAGACAATTCAAAGATCATACATTTCTGGCCGGTAGCTAATCTACTTTAGTATGGTGGATTCTATCATCAGGAGTTTCCTACATTGACTGCGTCACAGGTCTGGACCAAAAAAACAGAAAGTTAAACGTCTTCTGGGAAAGCAGACCGTGCTTCCTTCCCGTCTTCCCACTCTTCCCTCCCGTCTTCCCACTCTTCCCTCTCCCCCCAGCTTCACAGTTTGCTAGAATTAACCATAACCTTTTTGGTACAACCAAGTAATGACTGTCTAAACAGTGGTTCTCTGGGTTATGTTCAATTTAAATATATCCTGCATATCAGATATTTACATTACGATTCATAACAGTCGCAAAATTACAGTTATGAAGTAGCAATGAAAATAATTTTATGGTTGGGGGTCACCACAGCATGAGGAATTGTATTAAAGGTCGCGGCATTAGGAAGGTTGAGAACCACTGGTCTAGGACATGCTTGTTACTTAGGCTTTCATGAGCCAAGGACGTGGTCCTGGAGTAGGAGCCAGGGAGTCCATTTCAGTAATTCTAGAATTCCATTGTTCAGTTTTTCTTTCTAGGTGGTTCACATTCTTTTTTTTTTTTTTTTTTTGCTTTTTGGGGGGCAGTTGGGGTTAAGCGACTTGCCCAACGGTCACATGGATAGTTTTTTGTGTTAAGTGTCCGAGGCCAGATTTGAACTCAGGTCCTCCTGACTCCAGGGCCGGTGCTCTATTCACTGCGCCACCTAGCCGCCCCCTCACATTCTATTTTGAGAGCTTGGGCTTCTGGATTTTGGAGGGGCTTCCAGTGATTTGGACTGTGAGTCGTGTAGGTTGTAAGATGACTATAAAATGCTCATGCAAAACTTCTGAGGGGGTGGGGGACGTGAAAGAACTGAGAGTCTTCTTTTTCAGTAGCTGAGATGCTTAAGCCTGATTCTCTCTGAGATAGGTTTAGAATCACAGAATATTGAAACCTGAAAAGGAAGGGACCTTAGAGGTCCTCTGGTCCAGTATTTTTTTTTTTGGAGGGGGGGAGGGCAGGGCAATTGGGTTTAAGTGACTTGCCCAAGGTCACACGGCCAGTAAGTGTTAAGTGTCTGAGGCCAGATTTGAACTCAGGTCCTTCTGACTCCAGGGCCGGTGCTGTATTCACTGAGTCACCTAGCTGCCCCTGGTCCCAATATTTCTCAAACTGTTGCATAGAACCCCGGTTGTTCCATGGAATATGAATATAGATTTGGTAAATTTTCTATGCTAGCAGTATTTCTAAATCATTACACATAAAAATCACATGTATCAAAATACTCATTACATGTCACAATTGTGAGGATATAAAAACAGGCCGTTTCTCTGTTTTGTCACAAAATGTCCCTGTTTCCATACCTTAAGACCTCTATGTTAAGTCAATAGATATTTAATTAAGAATTTGCCATGTGTCAGGCATTTTACTAAGACTGCTATGGATACAGGGAAAGGCAAAACCAACCCCTACCCTCAAGGAGCTCACATCCTTTGAAGGAGACAACTTGCAAACAATTACGTGTGTGTGTGTATGTATGTGTATATATGTGTGTATTTACACACATATGCACATGTATGCAGAATATATTTGCAGATAGGATCTGTCCGTATACTTCAAATTCAGGAGGGGTTAAATTAATTTGGGAATGGTGATTTAGTATAATTACTGCTTCTCTTCCTCCTTCCCCCTTCACCATTTTGTAAATCAGGAAACTGAGAAATTGACTTGCCTAAGGTCACAGTTGAGCAAAAAAGAGCCAGGATGAGAATCTAATCTCTTGATTACCAGTCCGGCGCTAATGCCACAGCAGTTTCTCAGCCGGCAGTCTGTGCCAAATTTTTATTGGTTCATAAAACTTTTACTACTGGTGGAAAATTTAGAAATGGGCCGCTTCTTTGGGCCCATCTTTCCTTGAACACCTGACCCTGTAGAACCATCTAGGTAAGCCTATAGCTAGAAAGGACCCTTAGAGATCAGTCAATAATCATTTATTAAGTGCCTACTATGTGCCCAGGTACTGTGTTAAATGATGAACTTTAGTGTTCACCAGAAAACACCCCTACTTTCCCTTAGTAAAACATTATGGATCTAACCCTCATGCATTTATCTAAGCTTTTCTGTACCCTGTGCTTACATGTAGCATGGAGTAGTAGAGAGACCTGACTGGGAGTCAGAGGATCAGGAGTTCAAATCCTGGCTCTGCTGCTTAAGTGCCGAATGACTGGCCAAATCATTTACCATCTCTGGGCTTCAATTTCCTAATCTGAAAATGACTAGATTAGATAGAAAAGGACTAGATTATCCCTAAAATCCTTCCAGCCTGAAATCTGTCATTAAGAGTCTATTTTTTACCTCTATGACCTTGGCCAAGAGATTTCACGCCTTCATACTTCAAATTCTTCATCTCTAGAAAGCAGATTAGATTGGAAATAATGACCTCTAAGAACCCTTCCAGTTGTAGGTCCTATGATCCTGTAACCCAAAGTCATCCACCTTAAACCCTCTTGACTTAAATGGACCGTTCCTTCTGGTCTTCTTTCTCCCCATGTCCTGCTCTTTCCACCTCTGATTCCCTCCTTCTCCTAGGCCCCAGTTATGCTCTTCCCTCCCTCCAATGGAGGAAAAGAAAATATTTCATCAATCCAAACTATAGTTTTAATTCAGCACAAAGTAGGTGCTGGGGACGAAGAGGGAAAAAGGAAACTTATCTGCTCTCTGAGAGTTTATAAACTCTACCAGAGAAACACCGTACTCCATAGAAATGCCTCAGCTGTTGTAATCTGTAGCTCATGTTACATGCTAATGAAGATTTTTTCTATCTAGAAGTTCCATCAGATACCAGTCAGTCAGACAGTCAGTTAATAAACATTTATCAACTGCCTACTACATGCCAACCCTGTGCCAAGTGCTGGGGGGAATACAAAGAAAGGCTTAAGACAATTCCTGTTCTCAAGGAGCTTACAGTTTGTCAGATGAGACTGTATAAGCAAGCTACATAAAGGATAAATTGGAGATTTATTTGGGGGGGAGGGGCAAAAATACATGTTTACTGGCTTATTCCTCACCAGAAAGGAGGTGGTGAAGTAGATAGAGTGCTGGGCCTGGAGTCAGGAATACTCATCTTCCTAAGTACAAATCTGGCCTCACATACTTACCAACTGTGTGACCTTGGGCAAGTCACTTAATCCTGTTTGCTACAGTTTCCTCATCTGTAAAATAAGCTGGAGAAGGAAATGGCAAACCACTGACTTGGCCCAGGGTCATCCAGCTAGGAAATGTCTTAGAACAGATTTAAACCTCAGCTCTTTCTGACTTCATGCTCAGTGCTCCAGCATCTATACCACCCAATGGCCAGTAAAATGTAAATTTCTTGAAGACAAGGATAATTTTGTTTTTATATTTCCCGGCACCTAGCATGTGGTAGGCACCTGATCAATGTTTGTTTAATTTAATTGAAGGAGGGATAAGATTCAGAGAAGCACAGGGAGAGTGGTGAAAATTGTATAGAGGTAAGAATGTCCAAGGTGAATTTCGGGGAATTTGAATTTCTCCATCTGACAGCAGTTCATTGTTGGAGACAAATAGGAATAAAGGTCGTAGACATAGGAGTCTTGGGTCATATTATGATGAAACTTGAATGTGAGACCCAGTGGGTATTTTGTCCTGTTCCTAGTAGAGTACCCTGGGAGATTTTGTGCAAGGAAGTGACTTGATCAAATTAGTGTTTTAGGAATGGAGGGGCAGGAAGACCAGGAATGTGATGAGTTGTGGGATTATCTCAGTTATCTTCTTCATAATACTTTTTTTTTCCATTGTATATCATAACATCTTCTCTAGTGGACAGATTTAGCAAACTATTGTGTTTCTTTCCACACACTGAGTGTAACCGAATAAATGGCTTAAGAATCTTTCACATGCATCTGTTGTTAATGTTAATAGGAACTTTTAAGTGGTTCATTTTAATTTAGACCATGCTGGATGGGGTGGGGAATTGGTTTGGAAAGGAATGACACTTGGGAATCACACTCTTCCAGCTTCCACATCTGTCCCCTGTCCCTTTTTCTAGATCCACCCATGGAATTCTAGGAAATTGGCTAGAGTATGGAGGGTTTTCCTGGTGAATCCTTCCATTCTGACATAGGATTGAAACAAACCAAAGACCAAATACTAGATAACTTGTCTTTAGTAGCATTTGTTTCCACCCTGTGGAACCAAACCATCCATTTGAAGATTGGGAGGTAATAAGGGGAGAGGAGAGAAATGGAAAGGCTGGAATTGGTGGCCCAAATTGGCTTAGAGAGGTAGATGAAAAGAAAAGGGGTTGTTATAAAATCTCAAGGGGTTTCCTGGTAGGGTGTAGCAAGTCTAGGTTGTAAATGGAGAGCAGAAACTGTTGTTTGCCCAGAATGAATGTCCTGGGTGAGAATACTTTCTGTTTGGATTTGAAATTGTTAGAACATCCCTTCAGACTCTTTTGCAGAACTTGCTTCTGTAGCTGTTTTGTTTAGGGACAAGTGTTGGTCAAACAAGCTTTTGTTTGTGGTCAGTCACTTGGCACACAACAAAACTCCTTGTCCGGGACAATGAGGAAGCTGTTTTAGAGGCGGGGCAAGGGCAGCTATGCATTCATTAGAAAGGAATATTTGATTTTGAGTGGACATATAGGCTTCAGAAAAAAACAGCAACAAAGTGATGTTCTTGTAGTCAATCAACAAACATTTTTAAAGTGCTTATTTACTCTTTGATAGACATAAGTCCAAGTCTTGCTGTTATCTTCACCATGGGCAGGTTAAGGAACTTCTCACTGATTCTAGCAACTCTCCAAGATGATAAATTACAGATGTCTGTCAGGAGAGGGAATTTCCACACTGGGAGCTCCCATAAGGTTTGAGTTCTTATCCCTGTGATCTCAGAGCTCACCTTCCCCTACTTTCCTTTACCTGTAAGGCTCATGCTTATCTGCTACCCCAGTTCTATTAGATTAGATTATAAAATCCTTAAAGGCAAAGCAAGGACTGTGTCATTTTTCATCTTTTATCACCGGAGGCTAAGAGAGACACAAATATATGTTGAGGAACTATTAAAGACAATGGTTGTGCTGGAGACATGTCTGAGGCTTCTTCTAGCAATCCCTTTCCCACAGGTTGCTCCTTGGCTAATAGTGTTTCATGTATAATCTTTTGGAGACAAATAAAATACTCTTTAGGTGACTGACCTCTTGAGTTTCTTTTCCTGTTGGTTCTGAGACCCTCTCCCCACTCCACCTTCCCCACCCCCAAACACCATCAGCTAAAACCAAAAAGTTTCACCAAATTCCCTTGCAGTGGCTCAAGAGTTTTTCTTTCACCAAAGAAGTAAACTATTTATGGTGATAACACAGTTTAAAATGAATTGCATAAGTGATACTGACTTCTGTGTCAGCAAAAAAATGAAGCAAAAACTGATCATGATGACATTACCTAAATGACATTACATACGTGTGTCCTTTCTTTCACATTTCCTGTAATCCTGTTACGGCATTGTCCCATTACCTCAAGTACTGTCATCTTTAAATGCTGTCAAACCTTAACTGGATTGCCAAGGACATAGGAGAGGAATCAGGGAGAACACAATGGCATTTACCAACACACCATATATACAGCTGTCTCTCTCCCGACTTCAGCTCTTGTATTCTGGGAGAAATCATTTGGGTAAAATGATGACTCAGGTGAATTTTCCATGCTTTGATGAAATAGCCAGGTTTTCTCTTCATGTTCATAGGTGAAAAGAAACAGCTTTTAAATTTTATTTTATTAGAGCGATTGTTTTCAAGGGTATTTTTAATGTATCTAGATTTTAGTACAGTAAGAATATTTTATGAAGGATTGGTTCCCTCTGTGACTACCACCTTTACGTAAAAGCAGTATTTGGCATGTACAATGATCAAATAACTTCATATTTAATTAATCCTCACAAGCATTATGGGGAACACCATCTTAAAGAGGGAGACATTGAGTTAGAATGAGATATCAGAGAGCAGGAACTTGAATCTCCTTAACTGAATGGTCTCCATTTATACCATGAGACCACACTTCTTCCTTATACATTTAAACCAAATTCTTCCCCAGATTTCTCATAAAAGGGGCATAAATTTAGTGTCTCCACCTTTCAGCAACTTCCTTAGATAGAGTGGTTGATGGGGAAATTACTGCATTAAAATTAAGCTTTCTGCTTTTTGCAGTGCCCAGTGCTCATAAATAAGGGAGTGAGAAATGGTTACTTTGAAAGCTCTATTAAGAAAGCTGGTTTTTTGTTGCCAAACATAGAATAAGGCAAAGTTTTGGGGAAATAGACTGACATTTTGTCTCTTTTCTTTTGGGTATGTGACTGTAATTCCATTCCCCCCTCCCCCTGCCCCCCTACCACCTAATCTGATTCCGTATTCATCTCTTAACATATAATGTTGATTAGTATGTTCTATTATTTATAGCTCTCCAGAAGGATTTTCTCAAATAGCAGTGGTGTCCCATGGGAAGATAATCTCCATTTGAGAAGACAACTTCCCAATTTCCATACAGATGAAGAAAAGGGGGCAGCAGCCCTGTGCAGTACTCCTCTTGCTATGTTTTTCTTTCTACACTTTAAATTGATGGCATTCTATACCTCAGATACCTAAAAGCACTGACTTTTCTTTTTTGGTGCAACATGTAATGCGCTGACATTAATATTAAGGGACTAGCTAATTGACTTGCAAAATATAGGTTAGGGAGTTTTATGGGATATCAAATTATATGACTCTTTCTCTAACTAAAGACAAAATACTATATTAAATAGAGCATAATGGACAGCGTTACACAGATAAAATGTTGAAACTTCACACTTCAGGGGACAGTTCTTTCTTTAGCCCTCCTCCCTTGTGACTAGGACAATGACACATAATGGATTCCATGCAGAATGATGCTCTGCTTATAGAGCTATGTAATGTCTGAACAGCTGAGGCAGACTAAGGGAGGGACTTTGCCCTAACTAGGAATTTCCTGGGCTATATGAATTAGGTGGATTAGGAATTATTATTAATTTTTTTGTAAAATACTATTTTACCATCATTACTTTGTGGTTTGGAAGGAAAGGGGAGAGTTACTCGGAGGATGAACAACCAAAATGTAGAGCTGACTACCAGGTTATTTGAAAGACTCTAGTGTCTGAGAGATGGTTGCTATTTAACCAACAGTATACTTCAGCAAGGCTAGATAATATGTCATTTCCTTAATGCCCACAAATTGTGATCTCAGGACAGTGTGACAGCTTCTCAGTAACTTGATGGTCTCAGTAGCTTGATGGTCAGTTTTCTTTGCTAAGAAAGTTGCCTTGTTTTTAGTTCTTAAAAAGAAAGAAAAGCCAGAACACATGTAGAGTTACCATCCCATATGTTTCTGATATTAATCTTGACTGAGTCATGTTAATCACAAGGCTAAAAGATATTATAGAAGTGAAAAAAAGTCAGGAAGGAATAGTCACAAAATGTCCTAGGACTGATGTTGCCATCTTTTTTTAGTAAGTCTTAAGATAGTTGGGTTTTTTAAAATGAAATACATTAAGTGTGTGTGTGTGTGTGTGTGGAGACAGAGAGAAAGAGAGAGAGAGAGAGAGAGGGAGGGAAAGAGAGAGAGGGAGAGGGAGAAAATTACAGGTACCTCCATGGGTTATCTCTGCCTATCCTTCTATAGATACTTATAAATAAGACATGATAGACCTTCTCTCATACCGTGAGGATATTTTGCCAATATACAAGTAGAGCAAGATAGAATAATAGCAGACAATGTTATGTTATTAAACCTAGGACTGCGATTAGTAGCTTAATGAGGAGGAGAGATTAGATAAAGTCTCTGGAGGTGAACCACATCACATCCACACAATGGTAAGACTTTGAAAAATACCTGTTGCTAATATCCACCAGTAGAGCTTATCCTTCCACCCCACATAGGATCACTAATTCAGAACTAGGAGGGACCTCAGAAGAAATCTTGTTTTACAAATGAAGAAACTGAATCCTAGAGATGTTAAATGACTTGCCCTTGGTCATATAGGGAGTAAATGTCAGAGTTGAGGTCAGAAACTAGTTTCTCTGATTTTTAAATTCAGCACCCATTCCATCAAACCATAACCAACACATATTTTTATTTCACAGTAACCTGGAAGAATGAATATATCCTAATCCTTTCAGTATTTGCTAGTTTCTAGAACAAGAAATTTTGGCAGTGAATACTGTTAAATAATCCACCCAGACCACTTACCCCTTTTACATGTGAGTGTGGGAGGCAGAGGGAAGAATATAGATCTTGTACCTCCACAGTCTTCCACACCCTTTTCTCACCTCCAGTTCATAGAACCATCAGCCTCCTTGGAAACTCTTCCCCAGTTCCTTTAATTGTTAATACTGTCACTGTTCTTCACTTACCTTTACCTGTGTATGTGTCATCCAATAGAATGTAAGATAATGAAGGGTAGGGCCTCTCATTTTTGTTGAAAGCAAAAGGAAAGGGGGACAGCAGATGATGAGATGAAAGGTAGTGCCATAGAAACAACGACATGGACTTGAACAGACTGAGAGACAGCAGAGGGTAGAGGGGCCTGGAGTGCTGTGGTCTGCAGGCTCATGAAGGGTTGGATATGACTGAACAGCTGAACCGCAAAAGCAACATCCCTGTCACCACACCTAGTGCAGGGTTATCTATGTAGGAGACACTTAAATGTTTGTTGAGTCTAATTGAATTGGAAAGACAACAACAATTTAATTACAGAAGAGTAAGGGAGGCTTGGAGATCTGGAATTGCTGTGTGACTTTAGGTAGATTTCTTAATTTCTTTATACTTTAGCTCATATGACTGGGACAGTAAAAATAATTGGTTAGAGTACAGGTACTTGTTGTTTTTAAATGACTGATATCTGGTTTTTATGTTATCTTCATTTCTGAATACACTTCTCCTTCCTCCCTTAACCAGCAAGGCATCACTTGTAACAAAGAATGTTAAAAAGGAGGAAAAAAAGAAGCTTAGTAAAACCAAAGAAGTCTGTTTAGAGTGGAAGCATTACTGACTCTGGAGTCAGGGGACCTGGGTTAAGATCTCATCTCTGATACTACCTTGGACAAGTCACTTATCTTTTATGGGCTTCAGGTGTCTGCTCTGTAAAACCAGGGATTGACCTACATGGCCCCTTCTAGCTCTAAATTGATGCCTCTTATTATCAGTTGAGTTTGATAGCATATATAGTATTCTATACTCTGTAAAGAAAGGAGGAAGGTACATTTTCTCACATATTCTCCAGAGCCAAATTTCTGTGTTATTAAAATTATACAGTCTTCAGTTTCACTTTTGAAACTTTTTGTTGTCATTATTGTGGTCCTCCATGTTGTATTCCTTACCCCACTTTGCATCAATTCGTATAAACCATTCCATTTTTCTCTGAACTCTTCACACTCATAGTTTCTTAGGGTATAATAGAATTCCATCATTTTCATGTATTACAGTTTGTTTAGCCATTCCTTCATTGATGAATATCTACTTTGTTTCTAGTTCTTTACAATTATAAAAGTGCTACAGTGAATATTTTGTTGTATATTATATATTTGGTATGTATTTCTATTTTTTTTTTTTACCTACTTGGGTCAAAGGAGGTGTCTAGCAGTGGGATCTCTAGGTTCCAGGCCATGATCACTTTAGTTACTTTTTAAACCAAATTCCAAATTGATTTCTTGAATAACTGGACCAATTCACAGCTCCACAAGGAGTATATCAGCATGCCTGTCTTTCCATAGCCCCTCCAACATTTACTATTTCCATCTTATGCTTTGTTTTGTTTCTAAGATCCAGGTTGATATAACATTTTCCTTCTAAAAGTTTAATTGTATCAGTAGAGTATTGGAAATTGATTGTTAGATTTGTTGCCTTATTGCTCTTTTCAACCATGTACTTTTCCTCATGGATCCTAGCTGAAAAAGTGAAATCTCTTTTATAATATAAATTAGTCTATGGGCTTTAAGTAGGTGAGGGTATAGCCACCCACCTTTTTTTGGGAGAGAGCTGTCCAGGACCTCTAATATTGTGTAAACTGAATATCCTTGAGAAAGAGGATTCCCTGCAGGCCAATAGTGGGAAAGTCTTTAGGGACTAGTGATTCCATGTCCTCCGGGTCAGACAGTTGGAGTTAGTGGAAGACACTTCCCATTCAATTTTGACATTCCTAAAGTTTACTCCTTTTTTGATATCCCCCACTTAACCATGGAACTCTCCTACTCCATGTGATTTTGTCTGGTTTCATGTAATCCATAACTGATGACTCCCATATTTTTGTTTGTTTGAGCCTTTCTGGCTACCAGGTCCCTTTTGTCTTCCATGTGTAAAGAGTCCTCCATAAAACATTAGGAGTATTAACACAGGTCCACATTTAAAAATGGCAAAATCAAACAAAAAATAGCTTGTTTGGTAGTATAATTTTTTTTCCCATGTGAGTGGCACTTCTTATGTTCTGTCTTTTTAAAAAGTATGTATTTCAAATAGCAGCAATTTCAATCCCTGTGTTCACTAGATGCAGCAATAGATTTTTCTTTGGTTTTGACTTTGTAGTAAACTCCAAGCAGTATTGGGGTTGAGAACACAGACACACATACACAGGGTTTTAGAGCTTGTTTCCCTGGATAAACTGCTCATGAGAGTGAACTGCCTGACTTCTGAGGGTTTAAAAAATGGAATGGTGATTGAGTCTGGGAACCTCAGCACTGTATACATTTCTGTCTGACCTTTAACCTTCTCCTCCTGTCCCCCTCCTCCTTTATTTCCCCCAATTCAAGAAAAACATGTGGTCTTTGCTGGAAGTTCAGGCTTGACCTCAGCCATACCAGGTGCAACTCAGCTGTCCAGTATTAAAAATGGGAAATAGAAGGAAAAAAAAAGAAGAAGAAAAAAAAAATACTGGAGGCGGGTGGTGGGTTGGGGTGGGGTGATAGTGCAGGAGAGTTTCTGTTCCACAATTGAGGCTTTTTAAATAACAAAGGCTTGGGTCTATCTGTAAAAAATCATTTCCCTTTCTGATGAAGGTTGTTCTCAGTACCACAGGATGCTCAAATTTGGACCTGAATGTGTAAAAGGTACACTTGAGAAGAAAGAAAATTTTAGCTCGCAGATGATAGAAGGGATGGAAAGAGTGAGGATCAGGTGCGATGGTACCTGCCTGCAACCCCAACCACTGGGGAGGCTAAAGCTGGTGGATCTCTTGAGTTCTGAGTTGCAGTGGAATAAGCCAGTACCATATTTGAACTGAGTTCAGCATTAATGGCGTGAACCCTCGGGGCAGAGAGACCAATACTGAGGCCACCTAGACTAGAAATGAAGCAGGTCACAAAACTCCAGCGTTGATCAGTAATGGGGTCAGGCCTGGGAGTAGCCCCTATACTTCCAGACTGAGTGAGATAGGGCAACGGTCTCCTCCTTCTCCTTCTCCTCCTCCTCCTCCTCCTCTTCTTCCTCCTCTTCCTCCTCCTCCTCCTCCTCCTCCTCCTCTTCTCCTTCTTCTTCTCCTTCTTCTCCTTCTTCTTCTCCTCCTCCTCCTCCTCCTCCTCCTCTTCTTCTTCTCCTCCTCCTTCTCCTTTTCCTTCTCCTCCTCCTTCTCCTTCTCCTTCTTCTCCTCCTTCTCCTCCTCCTCCTCCTCCTTCTCCTTCTCCTCCTCCTTCT
Source organism: Pseudocheirus occidentalis (assembly GCA_028646575.1). Lineage (NCBI taxonomy): Eukaryota > Metazoa > Chordata > Mammalia > Diprotodontia > Pseudocheiridae > Pseudocheirus > Pseudocheirus occidentalis. The sequence goes on from CM053595.1 coordinate 236,075,608, forward strand.
TCTTCAAGGGAGGGAGGGGAGAGAAAGCAGGGTAGAGAGGGAGTGGGGGGAGAGAGAGAGAGAAGAGGGAGAGAGAGAAGAAGATAGAGAGGGAGAGAGAGAAGAAGAAGAAGAGGCAGAAGGAGGGAGGGGGGAATGAAGAGAGAAGCAGAGACTGAAGAAGAGAGACAAGGAGAGGAAAAGAGGAGAGATAGAGGGAAAAGAGAGTTGTGATGAGAGCTATTTATAGCATTCAGTGAATGCAGATTTCATCTGCGTTTGTTTAATGTAAGGAAACAGTTCTGAGAGTACAGTCACCTTCCTTGTAACTTCCTGCTGAAGCTGGCTGTAGTGACTACATTTTCTGACACTGTAAGAGTCTGGGTAACCCTACCAGCTCATGGAAGGTCAGTCCAACAACTGTCACAGAGAAAGCATCAAAAGCATGAGCTGTCGATAGTGACCTGCATTTGCAGAAAATCTGAGGGCTTTCTAATTAACGGAGGAGCTCTAAATTAGAGTAAAGCTGCTCGACAAGCCCCCTCATACGCCGTAAGTGTCACGGCCAAAGAGAATCATTACATCTAACAAGCTTCTGATTTTTAACAGGAGCTATGAGACTAAATCAGCTGGTAATGGCTTGGTTTAGAAGGGGGGGGGGGAACCCTGGTGCTCCCTGGCAAACGAATGCCCCTGCCCTGAATTCTCCTCCTTTGTTCCCAGCTGAAACACACAGACAACACTCTTGATTTTTTTAGGCCTTTGCTTTCCTTTAATATGCCAGCCCATTTTGTTCTTCTTCTCCCTGGGACAAACATCCTCCTGAGTTATTTGTGACAGTCTTCTTAACAGGACAAGATTCAGAGTGAGTCTGGGGGGACAGACACACATCCAGAAAACTACTTTGAACTCTCACAACTTGTATTTTCCAACCTAAACCCATGGTCTTGATGCTATAATGCTTCACTTATTTCTTTTTCTTGAAAACTTTGAATCCTAGCCATCCAAGGGAGCTTAAAACATCATGTGCTCCTAGGTACTTAGAGATGGTTAGATTTGGAAGGGAATTTCTGTGATCACCCACTCAAAACTGCCTTGTTTTACGTCTTGGGGAAACGGAGCTTTCCCAACAATACGTTTGCCTGATGGTGAAATTCCAGTCAGAACCCAGGCCTGTGGACTCCTAAGCCATTGGCCCTTTGTATCATACTTGGAGGATTCTTACTAATGGGCGTTATTATAGTTGAGAAGCTAAACTTGCATAGTAGCTTAAGACAAAGACTTCACAGGATTTATTTCCCTTTCAGGGAAATTGTTAATAGAGTAGCCATTTGCTTCTCCAGCTGTTTGGGCCTGGCCCCAGTAACAGACATTGTCAAGTCTTTGTGTGCAGGCATAAATTATTATCTCTCTTGTTTTGCTGTATTACAGATCCCTACATCTATACATATCATATCTCCTGGCAGATTATAAGTTCCTTGAGGGCTTGTGCCCTTAGGACCTAGGATAGTGTAAGTGTGAAATACATATTCATTGATTTATATTGGATTTTATTGGATCTGTAGCCATTTAGGGTTGGCAAATGTTGTACAGGAAAGGCAGAGTTAATGAGCACCTCTTTTCCTTCTTTCCTTCCTTCTTTCCTTCCTTCCTTCCTTCCTTCCTTCTCTCTTTCTTTCTTGACTTGTATGTATTGCTGCTCTATGAGGTAAACATGCCCTTATAATTATTCATGCAAAATAAAAAAATATAAATCAGTGCCTAATTCTTCTTAAAAATTTCACAAAGTAATCATATCCTGAAGTGCAGGTTTTCTCATAGCAGCTTTATCAGTAAATCACATTTTGACCATTTATCAGTAAAAGTTAGATTTAAGCATCTTTACTGTAATGTTTGAAAGATGAACATTTGTTTCAGTGGGTACTGTGCCAATCAATAATCTTCCGGCTTGACTCGGCTATCAATTATTGCTGCAATTATTTGTCTAGTTGGATATTTAAAATGTCATCAGAAAGAGATGATTACATATTCCAGAAAGCAAGGCACTGTATAATCAGCTGAACTGAATCCAGTTAAATGTAGTGTGGTACTAACCTGTCCTTCAAAGCTGAATTCTTCAGCCACAACTGAAACAACAGGCTTCTGCCCTGTTTTAAGGAAACCGATCTTAACCTTGGAATACAGTATGTTATTGGGGTCAGGTAATACTCAATTATGGGAAACTTTCCAAGTCTGAAAATGGAATTGGTCTTCCAGATACAAGAGAAGTGCATTTTGGTTATCTCATTCAATTTCATCTGCAAATCTATAAATAAGAAATCCCCCTATTCTTCTTGTTTCCTGTGGATTTAAATGCCAAATCTTGATTCACTGCAGTGTTGTTAAATGCCCCTTTCCCACTCTCCATGCCTGATACACAGGAACTAATCAGTGTCAGTAAAAATTACAGCAGTTTTGAAGCCAGGAAGAGGTACCATTTCTCACTTTTCTTCTCTTCAGCTCAGGATGTACTCAGTCCAGCCCCATCCATCACTAGCATGTTTAGATTCTTCCTTCTACTCCCTCTCCACCCCTCACCTCCCTTCTCACCTGTATATAGAGAGAAGACAAAAACAATTCTCAAAGTTTTCTCACCCCTAAACTCAACAGCTCTTGGCTTCAGATCTTCTAAAATGACAACTTAGTAGCCACAGTTTCCCTTTTAAATTTATTCCTATCTCTAAGCGTGGATTATTGAAAGAGATGAATAATTTGTATGACTTTAAAGCAGACAGCTAGGTTCTTACTAGAACTTTACAAAATTATTTCAGACCTAGTTCTGGTATTGTCTTTGGGACTGGGATCCTCCAGAGGCCCCGAGAAGTACCATGGGCCACTTGTGGGAGTGTTACTGCATTCAAAACTTTTTTTTGTGAGCTGGGTACCTCTAGATTGAGCACTCACTTAGACCTCCTTAGATAACATTCCTATAGAATTAATTCATTTTGCTGCTGTTTGTCCTTAGTTCTCAGAGAGGACCATGGCATCAGGGAAGTGATGCCACAGCATGCAAATGAATTGAATTTAAGTGAGGAGGGCTGTGCAAAGACATCAGCCTCACTTTTTCCTCCGGAGACATCTGGGTCGAGTGGCTGTCTATAGATAAGTACAACTGAAGATGGCCCAGGATATACTGGGAGACTGGCCTTTTCAAGCTGAAGGCCTTAATTCATTTATGATTCTCAGGTCAGCATTCTCCACAACTGTCTGATAGCTGTAAACAATAGTTCTGCCTAATGGGATATAAAATTGCTCCTTCATAAACAATTTTTTTTTCTAGAGGGGCATGAAATAAATTCATTTTAAAATAACAGATCACATTTTGTACGTCATGAGATATGGTGAAGGAGGGTCAAATGATGGATACTAGATCTGGTCCTGATGAAATGGAGAAGTATATTGTCTTTGCCACTTCGGTGGTGTCAAAGGCATTAGATCTTCAGCAGAAAAGGGGATTCAGAAATGTCTAGACTCTTCTTGAGAATCTCTTCCTGTAAGTTACATCGCGGTATATTATTATCCCTCTTCTTCCTCCTCCTCCCTTTCCCCCCTCCCCACATATGTTGTGTAATAGAGAACAATGTCAAGGAATGGGCTTGGCAGAGAAAGGGTGGAGAAGTCTGTGAACTACTTCTCAGAATAATGTTTTATTTGTCTACATTCATAATGCCAAGAAATGTTAAATTTCAGTTTGAAGTGGGGTAGGGGGAAGGATGCCCCACTCAAGGTTGTGGACCCCTTGGAGGATTTCGGAACTTAAAAGACCCCTGCCCTAAAGGCACTGTAATTAATAGTGAGCTGAGCTGGGCTGGGCTGGGCTGTGGGTGACCTCAGCTTCACTCACTTCCTTCTCCCTAATCAATGCTGAGAGCTGCTCAGCAGTTGAACGTTGTTCAACTGAACTGCTGGTTCAAGGACTTCCAGGTCATAGCAATGCATTAGATGTACTCTAAACTCCTGAGGTGGGCTGGGAGACATGAGTCCTAGCACTGAGTAATACCAGGTCACATGGCCGCAATGTCCTATTTTAGGGTAGAGAATGCTCTGGCGGAGACTTGTAAAGGGCATTAGATCTTCAGCAGAAAAAGAGATTCAGAAATGTTTTGGTTCTTCCTGAGGCTCTCTTTCGTATTGTCTCTCTCCCTGCTTTCTCTCCTTTTCCCTATCCTCCCAGCGCAAATGTTGTAGAATAGAGAACAAATCAAGGAATGGGCATGGGGGTGAAAGGGTGGGGCTTCAGTGTGAAACAGGCATATTCTCCAGGTTTGCCGCCCAGCCCTAGGGCCATCTTTTCCAATCTCACTGGCCTCTAGTGGTAGCAAATGAGGTCATTGCAATGCTTCATTCCTTGGGTTGTAGGCTCTACTTGCCAGGTACTGGCGAAACTCTTGTAATTAGATGTGGGTTCCTTCCAATTGCTTGTCCCGCATCTGCAGCAGAACAGGCAGGATGAGCTCATCTAGCTTTTCTGTGCTCAAAAGCTGCTCTGCACCAGGTAGCCGTGGTTTTTTTCTCACCCTTGGGTGGCAAAACTTTAGCAAACTCCCTGGGTCTAGTTTTTGAAGTGCTTGGGGGGGAAATAATAGTCCTAAAAATGCACATTTGGACTGAATGACCCAATTCTGTTCCTTCTCTTGGGATAAAGAAGATAGAGGTCAGAGAGTAAGAAGAGGGGCAGCCAAAAATAATGGAAGAGGAAAGGGACTAGGGCTGGGTAATTGAGAACAATTTGTCAGGAAAGCGTAAGAAAATTTGACATAGATTGTAACTCCTCTAACCGTATAATTACTCTGTTTGAAAAGTGAATTATTAACCTGATTGTCCGTAACAACCATTGAGTAAATATACAATTAGAGATTGCTGAAATAGGTACAGTGAACAGGATAGTCCAGCAACCACTTTTACGGGCCTGTAATCATCTTCTGGTTCAAGGCTTACCAGGAGACTCCTTGGCTAGTGAATCATTTACCTGAGAGACCTTAGCAGATTCATAAAAGGAAGAGGAGGTTTCCCGGGCTTACACCTGGCTTTCTTTTCTTCAAGGGGCTCTAAAATGAATCTCTTGAGGTTGTGTCTCAGAATACATACATATGTTCAAATCCAACTTCTTGCCTTGCCTTGTACAAATGACCCTCCCAGTCTAGAAAGCAGTTCCTTCTGGCCCCGGCCCCTTAGAATACCAGACTCTCAGAAGTCCCCTTCCCTAGTCATTAGCACTCTCCACCTTTTGGAAATTATTTTTTGTCACCTTATGCTTATTGACTACTTGCTTGCCTGTATGTTCTCTCTCCCCAGTAGAATGGAAACTCTTTGAGATCACAGACTGCTTTGATTTTGTCTGTGTATGACAGCACAGTACCTTGTTTTTAGCTGTCTGACTCTCTGTGACCCTGTTTGGAGTTTTATGGACAGAGATACTGGAGTGGTTTGGCATTTCCTGCTTCAGACTATTTTACAGATAAGGAAGCTGAGGCAAACAGCATTAAGTGACTTGCCCAGCTAGGGTCCCATAGCTAGTAAGTGTCTGAGGCTAGATTTGAATTTAGGAAGATGAATCTTCCTTGACTCCAGGTCCAGCACACCATCCATAGTGCTTCCTGATTGCCTTGCCTGTAGTAAATGCTTAATAATGTTTGTTGAGGGGCAGCTAAAATGGAGCAGTGAATAGACTGCACTGGCCCTGCAGTCAGGAGGACCTGAGTTCAAATGCAGCCTCAGACACTTGACACACTTACTCCTGCATGACCTTGGGCTAGTCACTTAATCTCGATTGCCTTGCAAAAAAAAAAAAAAAATTGACAAAAAAAGTTTGTTGAATTGCATTAACTGAAATAAGTCCTTCTCTATTCTCTATTTAAAGAAAAAAAATACCTTAATAACAAAACATGATCAGCAACAATCCTTCAGTAAGTATTGATTGATCAGTGACTTACCTGGTCTTAGGCTGCTATTTGTAGGGGACATGAGAGAAATAGAATGTACTGTTCTTGTCCTCAAGGAGGCTACAGTCTAGCTAAGGCAAGGCACATACAGGAAACACGTTTCTAAGTCAATGCTATCTACAAGAATCAAATGTTTTTGAGGTGGCTCCAGGGAAGCCAGGATGTAATTTAGGCCAAAGGATTACAGCCATTGGGTCTGAAGAGGAGAATCATAAAAAGAGGCCTGCTGTTTCCCAGCTCCCTGTTGATTAGGAAGTCGTTTAAATCCCAGGGTTGGGCACAGTCTGCCTCAGTTTCCCAGGCCCAGCAAAGGAAGGAGTAACCCCCTACATGGCCTCTTCTGGGGAACTTCTGTCGGGGCCTTCTTGGAGGAGCTGAGTGAGCTGAGTGCCGCAGGCCAGAAATGCAAAGTGTGATTTAACAAAAGCTGCTTTTGAGTGAGAAACCTAACAGGGAGTTGTCCTAACCTGTCAACTTCAGATTTCTTTCCTCCTCCCTAGAAATCAAAAGGGGTGGGGGGATGGAGGGGAGGGGGCAGGAGGTGGGGTGGACAGGAGCATTTCATTTTCAGATTTTGTAAGAAAATAAAATCAAATCAAAAGAAGCTGTCCCACGCTGAGACCTCACATGCCAGGTTTGAGCCTGAGGCACATTCTTGTGGCCGTGTAATAAGCCTTTTTCAAATGGTGACAGACCCTTGACTCTTTGGCGAGAATAACATTGATAAAAGACATTTTATTGCATTAGAGCTGGGGCTGGAGTACAGGACTGTTCTTGCCTGGTCGGCCTCTTTGAAACTGTGTCTGCCTACGGTCCTGTCCACACTGCACACCGTCTGACAGACAGGGTTGAGGTAGTAGGGTGGGAGGTGGGGGATGGGGAAGATCGGTGGGCCTTTGACAGGGTTGGGCTTTCTTACTGAAGCCTTGGAAAGTGGAGGCTTGGGGAGAAAGAGATTTTTCAGCCTGGGGTGCTTGTTAAGGAAATGTCAGGTCCTTCTAGCTCCTAGTGGACTTGAGAGATCTTGACTTTCAGCACTGTTTTTTTTCCTAGTGGCTACAGGTCAAAACTCAAGGTTGAAGAAGCAAGGAAATGGGAGTGGGCACTGGTGGGCGGTTTGGGGGGTCACCTAGTGTAGACCTTGGAGAAGGGGATGATCCATTACCTTCAGATAATGACAAAATAAATCAACCTTATTAGTTAATAAACATAATTATGACAATACTAACTCACATTTGTATCGCACCGGGTTAGTCTTTAACCCTTTGGAGAAAGAAATGGGTAGCTTTGCCACTTTTTCCATACAGAAACACACCATGTTAACAAGTTGAGTCACAGATCCCCAAGAAGGGACCTTCTTTATGTTTAGAGGGTTTTGATGAAGTAGGGGGTGCTATTTGTAAATGCAGGGGTTTATGCATAATGAATTTAAAACCTTTAAAGAACCTCAGATATCACTTAGCTCAGCCCTCTCATTATGTAGTTGAGGAAACTGAGTTCCTAAGTCTTGAAATGACTTGCCCAAGGTCCCAGATCTGTAAATGACAGAACAGGTACCGAAGCCCAGGTGCTCTGACTCCAAATACGTTTTTCTTTCTATTATACCACATTGCCTTAGGGGTCTCTGATAACTCTGGAAATACCCTCTCTTGAATGAGCCCTCTCACTCACGTATAACTTCAGAGTTGTTTTCTATGGGCCTAAAGTCTTGCAGGGAGTACTGGGAGAGATTGTTCACCCTTGTGATTTTCAAGCTGCCACTTGTGGTACCCCATCTTCCCTGACCCGACTCTGCCAATGCCATGGGAAATTCTAGCTGGTTTCATCTGCGTATGTCCTCTACTCTCAAGGTCCCTGGCCTGACTACCTACTTTACCAAATAGGCTGACACCAACAAAGAAGAATTAGAGAGTTAGATGCAGCTTAATATAGCCTTGAAAATAATCACTGACCCCTACATGCCTAAAATAAACAGAATACACTCCACTTCAGTTTTTTGGATTGGTTTTAAAGGAGAGTCACTCCTGTGGGTCATTATAATTCTATACTTCTGACCTTAAATATTAGGAAACAGGAAGTAGTGGTGGGAAGAGTGGAGTTTTTAATGGAAGACCAGGGCAAAATGATTTAGCCAGATAGAATTTTTGGAGTCCTGGGATTTTTTTTTTTCCAAACTGGCCAAGCCTACTATATGCAGCTCAGTGGTACTACAGAGTAGTGATATTTCATCTGTAGTGCCTGAAGACAGCACTCTTTTTAATCAAGAATGATATTTTACTCCTTTCTTTGATAACTCCAGTTTAAATTCCCTTCTTTGTACTGGAAAACAATATGGCCCCAGGCTTAGGAGTTGGGGTTTGGGGTGGGGAGAAGGGAGGTGCCTTTTGGTGGTAAAGGCTGTTCGCATGCTTAAAAGCATGGACTATGAGATAGCTAATAGTGGTTACCTCCCCAGGATTTGAAAAGCTTGTGAGTAGATTCTTTTCTTAAAAAAAAAAAATTGTATTGGGGCAGGGCTACTTATCAAGGTGCCACCAGCATCCTTCTTGGTAAAGTTCACTGGTACTAGTGGCTTAGTGGAAAAAACAGTGTGATTTCTGTCTTTGAATGAATAGTTAAGGACAGTCACTAGACAAAACATTTTCCCTTTATGGCTCCTTGCCTTGAAGGCTTAAATTCCCTTTCATAATTCCCAAGCAGTGAATTAGAAAACTTTTAACAGGTTTCAACTCTGGAGAACTGGTGGAAGTATAACAATTTCAGTTGTTGGGATTCTATGGCCATGATTCTCCTAGGCAGGCTTCTAAGATCTGTAGTAGAAAAGAAGTATTCACAGGCTTGGTCCAGTGGAAAGAACATTGGACAGAGTTAGGATTCTAGCCTTGACTGGGACAGGCACCTTACTGCATGATGTCAGGTATGACATTTAACTGCTGGAATCCTCAGTAAAATAGGTCCCACGGATGCCTGCCTTTCACTGTCTCACAGAATTACTATCATTAAAGATAAAGTGAGAAGAGATGTATGGTGCTTTGAAAAAAAATTATTTTAATTCAAAGCACACAAATACAAAAGTATCGTAACAGTTATTTCTCTATCTGAGGCCGGTCCTTTGCTCCCATAGTATGAACTCGTTTTGTCCCAGGTTGGCTTTTGATCATAATTCCCAAGTTTCGTTTGACTGTGTAGACCTGACTAAAACTGTTTTTGGCCAGTGAAAGAAGTCCCACTAAACTTGTTAAAGCTTGTTCCTCCTGTCCCCATTTTTGATGAACTATTACACAGGTCAATCTTGCAATATAAATTCAGAAAGGCTTTGGATCACTACAGTTTACCTGGGCCCCACCCACACTTAGCCATTTCACTCTTTCCTTTTCCACTTCCAGCTCTCACCCATTTTACTGGGTAACAAAAAACCAAAAACCCTAACTTCCTCTATACCCCCAAATTCCCATAGAATCTAAAAATATGAAATTCTTTTTTTGGTAGATTTCCAAAGTCTGGTTTTCTTTAACCTTCTAACTTTTTTTTTTTTCCTAAAGTCTCTGGAAGTACAGATCAGTATAGCTGAATTAGAGGAGTAAGTTAGGTTTATGGTGAATGTCATAGATAAAAAGGGTTTGGTGTGACTTCAGAATAATTAGGGTGTTAACGCATTCTGTTAGTCTTGATATATAAGTGTTCTGTCTTCACGAATAGTGTTATCAGAATCAAACATTTTTTTTTTTGGACAGATAAAAATTTAATTGGGCCTCACAATACAATTTTTTTTTTCATTTTGTGGTTGTTGAAAACATTTGTTTCCCCAGCTAAGGCTTTGAAAAAAACCTGGTTTCCATTTTTATATCTCACAGCAAATACAATTTTCAAGACCTTTCCAGTGGCCAAGCCATCAGTTTCTTGCAGAGAGAAAAAGTGTCATAGAAAACATGTGCACAAGAATAGGGCACTATTTAAGACAGAAAAAGTAGGTTTTTGTATAGTGACTTAAAGTGAGGTTTGCCTCCACTTTTCAGGTGATACCCACTTTAAGAAGACCTGGTACAGTATACATAAACCTGCTTATGGAACAGATAAATTAAGGGATGATTATTCACATTACAAAAAGATTGTTAACGTTTCAAAAGGATTCACCACAGGGTTCCTTTAAATAGTGAGCTCCCCTAGTGAATTTAAAGTGTTTGTTTACAGATCATTAACTACTTGACAGAGAGGTTGGGGAGGAAGAAAAACTTAAAAAGCTGAAGTGTTAGAAGCTGCCTGCCAATTGAAAATATATCTGAAAGCAAGATAAAGTGTCTGAAATAGGAGAGAAAGGAAGATTCTATTTACAGAAATTCAATTTACGCAGTTTTCCTGGTATTTAGAGAACTCCTTGAAGACAGGGACCTACCTGGTCTTTCGCCCATCCCATATATCCTGTGAATGGAAAAAAAGATAAATTATCTGCCTTAAATTGTTCACTCTCGGGAGTCAGAGGCAGTGAGGTGATGGTGGAGAGATTTTTGTGGGTTGTTTGTCCTTCATTCCGTTGGACATCAGGGAAAATAATGCTATGACTTGTAAATGAATTGGATTTAAGTGTAGGAGGTCTGTGCAGTCACCAAGCTTCACTTTCTCCTACGGAGCCTTCTGGGTCCAAGATAAAGATTAGGATGACTGACCCTGGAGGCAACGGATGCAACAGTACTTGAAGTCAGAAAGACCCATCTTCTTGAGTTCAAATCCAGTCTCAAATATAGCTGTGTGTGACCCTAGGCGAGTTACTGAGTTTGCCTCAGTTTCTTCAACTGGGGAAGGAAATGGCAAAGTATCTTTGCCAAGAAAACCCCAAATGGCATCACCGGAGGGTTGGACATGACTGAAGAGTGGTATCAGCAACAGTAGTCATAGCTTAACAATGGGCTGTCAGGGGCTGGCTGGGCTCTGGTGAGGTAAGGGGATAAAGCGGTAGGGAGGTGTCATAACTGAGAAACAAGGAGAGAGCTGAGGGTGGCAAGAGTCAGGTTTTTAAAACAATTATAGGTTGTAGGAAGCAAAGACTTTTGGTAATAAAAGTTTTGTGGACTAGTAAAAATTTGCCATGGACCAGGGTGGTTCTGAAACATTGTTTTATACTTCGGAACTCCCCGTGCCTTCTAGGGCAGTGCTGAATACACAGTAAGTGCTCACACTATACCTGTTGAGTTAATAATTTTTTTTTTAACATTGGTTGTGGGGTCACAGGCAGGCAGAATTATTAGTGGTATAGTGAGGTACAGTTTCTGGCAACTAGACTTTTCTTGCTGACTTAGGTATATCAGTGAAAAAGCATTTTCTGCCTTAGTATTTGGTGGTGATCATTTAGAAATTAGAGCAAGGAACCTAATCATTCCTCCTGTTCTGGTGTGACCTTGTTGGGTCCCGGCTGTTCTTGCTAACATCAGTGGGAGCTGTAGATCTGGCTCAAGGCCATGCTTTTGCCACTGGCCTTTTGGCACTTGAAGTAAAAACCTTTCCCCTTGACATTCAGCCTGGTTTTGTCTTCTTCCTGGTTCACTCTGACCTTCATTCTGAATTGGCTCAACTCTTACCTGTGGGTTCATTACAACACTATGTCCAAGGAAGTTAAAATCTACCCCCAGTCTTCTCCCCCTCCCCCTAATGTGATCTCAAGTAGGAGCAAACAGAGAGACAGAGAGAGAGAGAGAGAGAGAGAGAGACAGAGAGAGAGACAGAGAGAGAGAGAGAGATGACCTGAGTCACCTACCTCCTGAGGATATGTCTGGGAATCCCTGGGCTAGCTCTCATTTTTCTGTTCAAGAAAGGGGTCTTCACAGGTTGAAGATGTGGAAGGGATGCTGAGCTCTCAATTTTGCTGAATGCTTTCATGGGTCCCCCAGTGCCAGATGACATCACAGGGGCTCCTATCTGTCTCTAGGATGCCTCACAGTGCCTTCCCTAGCTTGTCTTCCTAGGATACCAGAAGAAACCAGAGGTATTAGACTAGACTTCCTGAAGAAAGACAGACAGGCACCAAAAGCACAAAATCTTAAAAGGCAAAGAATCTTAAAACTTGAATGTTAGAGGTGAGCTAGACTGACTGCTCCTCACAGATGAAAACACTGGACCCAGAGGACAGAAGTCGGACAGTCCCTAGTTGGACGGTCAGCCAGCATTTATGAAGCACCATCTCTATGCTCTTAACACTGTGCTAAGTGCTGGGCTTACAAGGAAAGGCATAAACAAACACACAATCCTGCCCTCAAGGAGCGAGCATTTTAATAAGGCAAAGCAGGCAAATAAGCCATGCACCGACCAAATACAGTGTGAATGCAGGCTACTCCCAGAGAAAGTGGGAGGGGACCTCCACAGGGTTCTTGAGTCTTAAAAGAAGCCAGGAAGAAGAATATGCTAGGCACGAGAAGCAGCCAAGCAATGGGAGGAGAGATGCTGATGGGCAATGGAGTATGTGCATGCACTGAGTAAGGTGTTAAGAAGTCCTGAAGGGTAGAAAAGGGCAAGCTTAAAAGCCAGAGTATTTTCTATTTGATTCTGGAGGCAATGGGGCACTGCCAGACTCTACTAGGGGTGGGTATGTCATGCAGCTAAGTAGTAACTGGACCAGAACTAAAACCCAGGTCTGGCAACAGCATCACAGGCCCCAGAAGAAACAGCAGAGAGAGTCAGGAGTGGGGAGTTGGTAGTTGGTGGTGATGGTATTGCTTTGGGATGGACTGGGAATCGAAAAAACTCTCCTTTCCCCCTCCCCCAAGTCTAAATAAGATCTTAGGCTGAAGCAAACTCTTTAAAAGCCCTCTTTTATCTTCCTACTGCTCCTCCTCCCTCTAAGACTTTGAAGGCTCAAAAGAATGGGATCCACGAGGTGGGGTTGGGGAGGGCCTAGTCGATGATGGAAGGGGTAGAGCCCTATAGGAAAATCTTCCTGCTTCTTGCACAGTCATTCCATGAAAATGTGTCAACAAGTATAAATCCAACTCAAGCTGGCAATGATACATCTGAAATAGATTATTTAAGCAAGGGAGGCCCTATTACAGAGGAGAATGTGACTATCAACACTTGTTTGGCTGACTCAGAGGAACAAAATACAGTGAAATCTGCCTAAAGGGGACCACCCACCGTTCACGCCAAGAAATGGATTGGGACCTGACTGAGATCTGAGAGGGCATTTAGGCTAATACCCTCTTTTTACAGATGAGGAAACTGAGGCCAGAGCCGTGGTGTGCGCAATAAGTGGCAATGTCAGGATTTGTCAAAAACTTGTTCTTTTATTTATTTATTTATTTTGGAAGGAGGAAGGAAAAGTATAGTACCTGCTCTGATAGGTACCCATCAGTTGTTTTTTGTTTTTTAAATAATTGATTATGACCATGCCCTATTCTAGGAAAACTAAATACATAGAAAATTACTTGCAAAATACATATAGGGCTAACTATGCTAACTTTATACAAAAAAGGATATTTAAAAATCCTCACCCTTGTGGCGCAATTTCAGCAATTCAGGTTTATAAAATTTGAGTTTACATAGGTTTCTAGGATCATATGGGCCATATAAAGTAGGGTGAACTTCAAACCTAAACATCTGTACCAAGAATGTGCACTTTTGGATAAGTAACTTTCTAAAAGAATTTTCTTCTCCCCTTACCCCCTTTCAGGTTTGAGGATATACACAGAGGGAGAATCTTACAAGTGTAATAAAAAATTAAACTAGCTTACAATCAAGGGAAAATACTCAGGACCAGAGCCAAAGATTATTATTGGAGTGGACTTTTTTTCTTTCAGTACCCTAAATTTAACCAGCTGGAATTTTTTTTTTAATCACTATCATATTAAACCTTTTGAAGGATTTGTCTTTTAGTGAGAAAATCTGCATTTCAACATAAAGATGGAAAACTGTCTTTGGCTTATTATTCTCCAGAAAAGCAGGCTCTTTTATTTTTTATTTCTTGGTTTGCTTTGCTTATGGTAAAGACACAGATTGCAGGGAATTTTGTTTAGGCACGACGGATTGGTGACATGCATTGTGATGGCTAGGGCATGAAAAATGTCATCTCTGCCCCCAGTAGACTGAACAGCTATGATGAAGACTCTTTAAGAGGTAGTGTCAATAACACCACTCTTTCAATAACCAAGGGTCTGGGAGGATGGAATCAGTCAAGGAAAAGAGGAGTTTCACAATGAGTGATTGATGTAATTAAAGTTACTGGTTAAGATATGGAGGAGCAAAAGACTTAGAAGCAAGTTTTAGCAGTGAAATATTGGGCCAGCATGTTTCTTGAATTCTTCCTTCAGTTTTTGCACAATAGGCTATTTGAAGAGCATCTCAACTCAGCAAAACTATAGCCAATTAAAAAAAAACCAGTGAATGAAGAAATACTCATATAATTCTCCTTCCTAGAACAAAAGAGAATGAAATTTTGACTATCTGCAGGTTAATTAAGAAGTCTGTTAGAAATCATAAAGCTCGCATATTTTCAGTTTAGATTGACATTGTTCAAGAAGCAGGCATAGCTAATGTTTGCTCAATAATGCTAAGATATGTTACAGAATCTCTGAGTGAATTGCTGGTATCTTCTGAAGGCTCAAAGTTAAGTATAGAAGGAGCTAACTTGAAGGGATTTAGCTTGGCAGACTGTTCCAATTAAAAAAAAAATGAACCGCCCATCCTAGCTTTGGGTATAGTCATTCATATGATTGGAATGTGGTGACATTAGATGAAATGGGACTGACAGAAGAGGTTCATTAAGTCAATGAACAGTTAGGCTGCATCTTAAGAAACTCATATAGAAGGCTTCAACCTTATAAAGAGACTTAGAATCATAGGAGAGGTGGGCAGGAATCTTAAAGAGGTTACATCTGGGCTAGTTTCCCACTTATAGCAAGACACCTTTCTGCAAGATCCCTGACAGGTACCCATCCAGGCTCTCCTTGAATATTTGTATTGATGAGTTTACTGTTATATTGAGGAAAGGGTAGTCTTCTAAATAAGCAATTTGGAGAAAGAAATGTTAAGAGCTGTTTAAATCCATTATTTGACAATTCAGTGGAAATCGTCACTATGGGCAATTCTCCCTTAAAGATTTGGGACTTAGAGATAGATTATCAGTTTAAGAATGGTGTGCTGGAAACCATGATTTCTGCTCAGTTATTTCTTAATGTTTGCAGATCACCTTCTCTACTGGTAGGGTATCTGTAGATGGTCGTCATTATCACAGACTTTAAAATGGGTTCAGAGACAACCAGCCCAATATATATGGACAGAGGCAAGAAATTTTAGACCTGTCCGTAAGAGAGCTTAAAACCCCATCACGTGGCTTGAAGTGCCAAGGATATTGATTTCATGCTTAAAAATTTCCATACATGAAGTAGAGGGAATTGACCAGTCAACAAGCACTAATTGCTTATTATGTGCCAGGCACAGTGGTAGGGAAGGAAGGAGGGGAGAAAAAAGAAGAAAGGCAAGGTGGGAGGGAGGAAGGATGGATTTCTGTTCTCAAGGAGCTTATGTTCCATCTGGGGAGACCCTATAAACATATGTAAGTATGTCTATGCTTATAGACGGCTGGGCTGGTGACTCTGGTTAAATCTGGTCCTCAGACACTTGCTGTGTGACCTTGTTAAGTGGCTTAACCTTGCCTCAGTTTCCTCACCTGTAAGATGAGGGCTAATGATAGTTCCTATCTGCTAGTATTATGTGGATCAAATGCATATTTGCAAATCATTTAGCATGGTGCCTGGCAGACAATAGATGCTTTATGAATATTAACTGTTATTATTTATATACAAAATAAAAATATGCAGAATGAATTTAAGGTCGTTATATACCAGGTCATTAGAGAGACCAAGAAGACTAGCAGTTAGGAGAAACTGGAAAGGTTTCTTCTAGAAGGTGATGCTTAGGCTGCATCTTAGACCAAAGAGAGGGATTCCGTGTTGTGGAGGTGGGAAAGAAGCGCATACCAGGCAAGGTGTACGGCCAGCATAAAGGAGAGAGGTGGGAGTGCTGTGTATGAGGAATAGAGAGTCAATGAAAGTACAGAAACATTTCATATGAAAAATTGAGAATATTTGCAGTATTGGCTTCGATACATTTGTTCCCATCTTTAGGAGCGATTGAAAACATTCTCATTTTGCTGCAAATAGCACTTACTGGAACATGAATATTAAAAACCAGTTGATCAGTAAACACTAAGTGTCTAGCTATGTGCTAATCAATGGAGATACAAAAAGGGCCAGAAGACAGCGCCAGCCCTTAAGGAGTTTACAATCTAAGGAAACGACATGCAAATAAATATAGAAACAAGCTATATCTAGGATAAATAGGAAATAATTAACAGAGGGAGGTCACTAGAATTAAGAGAGGTTGGGAAAGGCTCCTGTAGAAGATGGGAGTTTAGTTGGAAGCCAGAGAAAATGTGATATTCCTATTGGAGCCAAAGAGACCTTTACAACCTGATAAACAGAAAACAGGTGCTGTGACACACAGTTGAAACTTGATCCCCAGGAAGAATCAAGAGTTTCTGTTCTGAAATGGGATAAATGAGGAGGAAAAAAAAAGCTATTAAAGACAGAAAAAGGAGATTGGCTAGGAAGAGGACAGGCAATGTATCACACTTGAAGCTAGAAATAGAAATATTTCATATACAACTGCAACCACCTAGTGCTCCACAAGTATGCTCAAACATTCTGGTTCAAGCAGTGTTTATTTACCTGGTTATATCAACTGAGTTGGCTATTGCCTTATTCTGACTCTGTGTGGTTTGTGGGTGAAAAAAAATGTCTGTAGTATAAGGGTTTTCAAATACAGGCTGAAAGAAGAACAGATAGACCAGAGTCAATAAACATTTTTTTAAGGACCCATATGTAGAAAACACTGTTATGAGTAAACTTTAAGGACACAAGAAAAAAAATGAAATAATTCTCTCCCCCTATCTCACCCCCTGGAAGAGTTTACATTGTACTGAACTAGATAATAAGGAGTTTCGTTCTTCTCCACATCATAGTCAGGGATTGGAGAGGACTAATATCATCATGAAGCTATGGAAGAAAAATCTGGAAAATCCATATCTAGCTTTTTTCCTTTGAAGAACCATTAGAAACTGTCCTATCCCCATGCACATGTATTAAAGGTCTCCCTACCCCTCCATTACTACTCCCATCATAACCCTATAGGGAAATGGGTCGGGGCAAGAGAAAAAAAGCCCCTAGAGCTGACCTATTTCAGCTCAACATGATGAAATAGCAGCTCTTATATTCCATACCTCTTTCCCCATCCCTGTACTCTTCCCCCAAAGAAAATAAAACTTGATCATGTCCACATCATAAGAAGTGTTCCTGCAACTTTTAGGACTAAAAGGTTTGGGGGCTGGATGAGATCATCTTTAGACTAGGGTTACCCTTGGGGTCTATGAACTTATCTTTAAACACATTTTCCTAGCTCTGTTTCATTAGAATTTTTATTAAAATCCTGTTTCATTAGAATTTTCCTTTATAATTCTGTAGATCTCATTTTATGCATTTAGTAAACATTATTCAGAGAATGCCCATAGGCTTCACCAGAGTGCTGGAGGCAGGAGGGGTACACACCACACAGAAAGGTTGTACTCTAATCTAACCACCCCCCATTCTGGACAGAACCAGGCATTTTACAGGTGAGAATACTAAAACTTAGAGAGAAGTGACTCTCTCACAGTCAGCCAGATAGCAAGAAACACAGAGTTTAGGATTCAAACCCACATTATCTGACTCCAAATGGGTGCTATTTCCATGGTATCAAGCTGCTTCCCTGATTTCCTTTTGCCCTCTCCAGACCCAGAAAAGGGATAGTGACTAATCACCCCGAACATGAAGGGGGGTGAGATGCTGTGTGAGCTTCATGCTTAGAAACATTAATTGTGATATTTTACTTTGCCTAAGCTATGATGAAATAATTGAAGGCATCATAGCAAGGAGTTAAACCCTAGGGAGGCTATTAACAATTTAGCATTTCCAGTTCATGTGGGAATGTCGATTCCATTTACCAAACAGAATGTTATGGACACGTTTAGTCAAAGAGGCTGCAGAGTTGGCTGGGGATCTCAGCCACCTTTCCCTTGACCCTCTCTTCCTAGGAAGTTAAACACAGGTCTAAGCCTCTCACAGAGACAGTCTGTTATCCTATGGTAGTGCCCTAAACCAGCTTATTAGAAAGATTCTGGGCCTCTTTAACTGGCTAACCATGGCAAGGGGGAACAGGAAAAAGAGGGAGGAGGGGGAGCAGGGGGTTCTGAAACCTACAGCTGTTTGCCTGAATGAGCAAAGGGGCACCTTCTCTGAGTTCAGGAAGTCCTAAGTCCTGGCGTAGAAACGCCATGAGAGTTAGATGACCCAGAAGGTGGGCAGGTGTTTCCCTGACTGTTCAGTGGGGAAGGCAACTGCAATTCTTGGCCCTTTGAGGAGGAGGCAGAAACCCCTGAAAGGAGCCTTATAGTAAGATTGAAAAGCCCAGCTGTGCTTAAATAGCCAGGTGACCTTGGGCTAGTCACTTAATTTAGGCATTGACAAATTTTCTTTGGATTCAGAAACCAGTTGTTGTCCCCTACCCCTACTCCCCCATTTTGTAGTCAGATGATTTTTTTTTTTATCAGCTTTTAAGGAAAAAAAAAAGACAGCTTGTTGCTTTAGAGCATTGATTCTGGCCTTAGATTAGGATCCAAATGAGCGTCACTGAGTGTTTATAAAAGAGTTTTTGAAGGATTTTCTTGAAAGGCCCAAAGAGAGAGTTGAGAATGATTGGGCCCCTCCTCTTAATCCATTCTGTTTCTTTCTGTGGCTTGAGGAAGCCAAAAGCAGAGAAGGTTTGAGTAAGGTTGAGATGTTAGAAGTAACCCCCAACGGATGCCTGCACCAACTGGAGCTGTCCAGGGCTGCAGACTTCTCAAGTTATTGTAATAGTAACCCAGGAACAGGCACAAGCAGGAAGAACAAAGTGCCCTTCTGTCGTTCTCAGTGAAAGTATTAGGTGCCATGATGAAATGACGAAATGCCAAGGCAGATTGGTGCCCAGCCCTGACAACCCTCCCTGTAAAAATGAGGTGGTTGGACTGATAATCTCCAAGGCCCCAATTCCAGCTCCAAGAAAAATTCTGTGATTTTTAGACTCAATCAATACCAGATTGATGCAGATAATAAGCTGTATTTCTCCGTCCCCACCCAAACTCTCTTAGGAGTATATAAAAATGGAGTGTAACCTAGGGATGGCGTGCTGTGATTTAGTAGCTGTTTTTTTTTTTAAGATTGGACACAACTGCAGTTTTTTGGTATATGTAGTGAGGAAGTTCCCTCTACCATTTATATCGGCTTCATTGCTACAAACTATATGTATGTGTGTATATGTGTATACATGCATGTGCATTTACATGAATATGTATGTAGATGCATATGTGCTTATACACAGAACACATATACACATGTGTGTATGAATATGTATATAGATTTACATAGACATGCATTGCTATACATATAAAGTGTATACACACATAGACATACATGTACATATGCACATATATCCATTCATCCATACACACATACACACAACCCTTTACTGCTTGGTAATTTTGAATTGCCATAGTCAAAATAGTCATCTCATTGGAATTAATCTAGTGATGAGTATTTCTGAACTTATTTAGGCTTGTCTTTGAATAATACTAAACATATATAAACACATACAAAAAACCGCGGACATATAAACTATATATAAATATACCTTTGTATGGAAAAGCAGAGTGAGAAGAGCAGTGGCTTTGGAGTCAGAATTTGAATGTGAATGCCCCTTCTATTTGTCGCCCCTTCTATTTGTCAGTTAGTAAACCACTGTACTAAGTAATATTTCTCATTTGTGTAGCCTCATACATGTCACTTAAACTATGAGCCTCAGTTTCCTTCTTGGAAAAATTAAGGGATTAGACTAGATAATATCTAAGGCCCCCTCACACTAAAAATCCCATGAATTACTACCTCAACCTAATTTTAAGGGCACAAACTATATCTAGGAATCCATTTCTATGAGTTGTTTTTTAAATCTCCCTAATTGGAGACCATAGGAATCGACTTGACCTGCACCAAGAAGTTGTTTCACCAAAGCTTGCATTTCCAAGGTAGCAAGATACCAGGGTGGCCAAAAAGTTGCCCCCCTCCCCCTTAAGAAAACTGAGTGGGTTAACAAGCCTCTTCATCAAGAAATCTAGAGTCATGTTAATGAATCCTTATAGATTTCTAATACAACACATCATACTTAATCTCATGTATTTACAAGGCAGGAGACCTGGGGTTAGATTATCTCTAGCTGTTTTTCAATTTAGGGGTCACGGAGTTATTTTAAATATATATAGTTTTCCTAAGGAAGGTATTTCAGAAATGGCAGCATTTAAAAAAAATCTAAGATGAGAGTAAGTGCTAAAAATGTCCTTGGATTCCTTGTTGAAAAGCACCATTAGTAAATCTTTAATTCATCATACCCCAATCAGCAATCCTTCTGACATAAAATGAAGACATACCTTTCTGCTTTTTTTTTCTCAGAATGAGAAAGAACTCTGTGTGTATGTATGTATACACGCGTGCTCCAACACACACACACATACACACACAGATAGATAGTCCTCTTATATTCAAGTCTCAACAACAGTCTCCTGTTGCCGTCCTGGTAACAAAAGATTTATGTGGTCTGTGCAGAAGCTTACCGAGCAACACGCTATTGTAACAGGCCCAGCTCCTAATGAAAGAAAACCTTGTCCTGTCTGCCCTGGCTGTACTTGGCAGGGCGGTCTTTATAAGGAGAACAGGATGTATTTTACACTTGAGACCTGCCATCTCAAAGCATAACAACAACACTTTTAAGTGTTCTTAATATTAAGCTAACGGAAAACACATACTATTTACTCAAAGTCTGTTTTCTTTCTTTCTCTTCCCTCCCTCGACCTACCCAATCATAACAAAAATCCAAGCTACCAAGGCAAGTTTAGTATCATCTGCTACATCCAGGATTCCAGTCTTATCTCATGCTTGAACATCCAAAAAGCTGATTAGCTGACCGTGAACTTAGGAAAACTGGTAACTTTCCAGATGACCCCTATAATCCTCAGGGCTACATAAGCCAAACCTTTCAAAATTTCTCAGAAAAAACTCAGTGCCCAAGCAGGAAATGTCTAATACAACTGCTAGTTTGTATTTATTAGTGTTGGATGTTACTGTCCATTACCAGGGTGCAATGGGGCACTGTATGTACAATAGGAGTTGGTTCCACAGGAGGCAATTGGACACTGCTCCTAGGTGCTGGGATTGTGAAATATTGTGTCTTTTGCTCTGTCATTTCATGTGTATGCCCTTATGGAATGTGGCTAAAGATTCATTCAGATTTGCCCCTTCAAAATTGTCCTGTCTTTTCCAGGAATGTGAGAGGGGAGAGACATTCATGGGGTGCTCACTTGGTAGAAACTTAGACCACACATGCCCTAATTCCAATCCTTGAATCCTTCAGTCTTCCCTACTGAGTTGGGCTCACCCTGAATGCTGCATGAATTGACCACGGTTGGGAGTGGGTGGGTGGGTGGATTGAGGACAGTGGGATTCCCTGCTAAAAAAAATTTTTTAAAGGCCAAACTACCCTCTAGCCACCTCTAAGCATCATAGTTATGGGTTGGTTATTTTGTTTTTATTTTTTTTGGCTTGGTCTTTCTGCAACTAGTAAAGAGAAATGTATGCATGTAAATCAGCCTTGCAGATAAGTTCCTAAATTTTCCAACCTGCTTATTATCCCCCCTTCCCAGACTACTGATTACACATCAGTTCTTCAGAGGTATGCTTCTATACCAGTTCCCTTGACCTCTACCTTAGAGAATAAAAAACAATTTCTACAAGTGAAAATAATCCATAAATAATTCAATCTTTAAAAAAATTTACCATCCTTGGTTGGGCCAGTTGACTTATCTGCAAGATTGCTCTACTAATGTTAATAAAATGCAATGAAATGTAATGTGTGATGTGTAGCTTGAGTACTTTATTTTGGGTTTCTTCCACAGATAAACTTCTGCACTGGAGGGGCCTCTCTTCCCCTCGTTCTGCACATGGAGCTCTTATTCCCACACCCGGGATGAGTGCAGAATACGCCCCACAGGGTATTTGTAAGTTCAGCGTTATTTCTTCTACAAATGTCCATGTGTGTCAAGATGAGAATTTCTGGAAATCACTCTTGCTTTTTAAGTCCTGAAGGGAGGCACTTCCAAAATAGATTGGCACCCACATGCATATTATTCCATTACTCACTTGGCATCCCAACAACCACTCTGCTCAGCACCGGAATGGGTTTCCCCACCCCCCACCCCACACCCTGATTTTTTTCTTTCTTTCTTAAGTAGTGGCATAGAGCTGACGGTTTCTTTTCCCTGCTGGCTTCCTCCCCAGCTTCTCGTCTGGCTCCAGGGCCAGTGACTGGTGGACATGCCTGTGGGCTCACAGGGTCTATTATGTGGCTAGAGGTCAACTCTTGCTCCTCATACGGAGTTTGAACTTATTCCATGGCCAACAAATTTGAGCAGGCCCAGATGGGACTCTCTAGATATTCTCCTCCTAAAGAGAAATGGATGCCCCTTAATTATTTTATTGAATCAAATGAAGTGTTACTCTAATGCTATTTGTTAATTTTTTCCCCCTCCCAGACCTAGAGCTAAATTGACTGCCTCCTGGCCATCACCCTAAATTCAGTTGTCTCCCCAAATCCCTCTGGGTAAAAAAACAATGTCAGTTTTTATATTAGAGGACTGTTTATAAAATTTGGGGTAGAATCATAGATTTTTTGAGAGCTATGGGTTCAGAAAAAAAAATGAATTTGAAAGAACTTGTTTTAAAAGTTAAAGCAGTTTGCTTATGTGAGTATGAATAAATGGAATGAGTCATGGCTAAAACCGGGAAAATCTCACCTCAAACACAAAAGCAAATGTAAAAGAAAGCATGACAGTGTACTGTCTAATCTTTACCTAAGGAAAGTATTTTCATTATGAAAACAAACAAAACATATCTTGCTGGTGGAATAGGGAAAAGGAAAGGGTCATAGGAAAGGAATGAAAGAGAGAGAGAGGAAGGGAAAGATCCAGAAGAAGGAAGTATTTTTAAGTAGGAAGAAGGCTGGATTCATCAGCTCTAGAATGGTGTCTACAGGGCCTCCACCCCATGGCCAAATTCAATCAGTTGTTTATTAAATCTTTTTTTAAACTGCTAGGTAATTCCGGGTAACAACGAGTTATTGTCTAAATTTCATAAGTCTCCAGTCCTGAGGGCTGGGTGGTGGTATAGGGGTTAAAGCACATTGTCTGTTCCATAACACCCCTTCCTTTCCCCCTCTCTCATTCCAGACCTTGGTTAGGTCACAGATAGCAAGGAATTTAGGGATTGGACTGATTTTCAAGTCTCTGTGTAATAGTCTGTCGGCTCTCAGAGATACCTTCTAATTTTGCTTGGAGGGGCTCCTAGTTCTCTGTACTGGGCTCTCAGAATGACCCAGGTTCATATAGGTCATTGAAATTTTTTTTTTAAGCTGAAAGGGATCTTTGAGATCGTTTAGACCCCCACCCCTCCTTCCACCTTTACAGATGAGTAAACTGAGGCCCAGAGATTTTAAGTGGCTTGCTCAAGTAGTATGAGCCAGAGCTTAGATTGGAACTCAGGTTCTTTGGGTCAAAACCCAATGCTCCTAGTGGTTATAGCTGCCACTTTCAGAAAGGAAGGAGAAAAATCATTTTGGGTATAATAGTGATGGGAGTGATTGGAGTTAGACTGATTAAGGGAAATGGAGAATGTTTTTCTTTCTCCATCTCTTTTATTCACCATGACTTTTCTGTGGGTACTGAATTTGGTTTAGAGGGTGGGAAACTCAGAAGCCTGAGATTAAAAACCCTCCTCTTAATAAGAGGGTTGGTGCTGATGGCCACAATCACCAACTAACTTTCCCATATAAAGCAAGACTTGTTGGGGAGCAGCAGACAGAGAGGTATGTAGGGATAGAGATGACTGTGTTTCATAGGTAGTTCTCTCTAGGAACACCAGTATGCACCTTGTTCAGTTTTCACCAGCTAATGATCCTTCTCTCTTTGCCTCCTACTCACCCCCAGCCTCTTACTATCAAACCCTCCAAAGTCTAGGTAGGGTCACAACAGAATGAGGGCATTAGACTGGAAGTTAATATTGGGTAGGAAGTATGTTAGTATTAGGAAGTATGTCAGTAGCATTAGGAAACAACTGCCCAGATAAATTGGAAATGACATCCTGTCTTTTTGTTATTTCTAAAAAATCAGGAGGTATGAGCCATTTAGCTGACTTTAACCCTTTGACCGCTGCGCTTCCTAGAGCTTTTGGGTCAGGGCAGTTATGTATATACACACATTATTACTCCAAATCCCCCCAAAACGATCATTCTTGAATGGAGAAGTTGATTTTCATCAGAGTAAATGAAGAATATTATTATGTTTTACACGTCAGTAAATCAATGTAGCCCTAATTTTGCCACGCAGGAAATCAATTCTGGTCTTTCTAAACCGTGGAAGATGTTATGAACAAAGTAATTTTGCAAATTAAGGCAAGTAATACATTTATTGATGACTGTAGTTTAGGAATTTAGAATTGGTGAGCGCACTGTAATATAATGTGCTGCACTGGTACGAGCTGAGTGAAATACAGATTATATGGCAAAACTGTAATGCATCATTTGCTATTAGTGGACTGGTAATAATTACCAGTTTCAAAGCAGCTCTTTCCATGTAATCTTTAGTCTCAATCGTAACAGCCCTTCTCATTGACATTATGATTACACTAGCTGCCCTCATGATCTAGAATATTTAGTTGATGGGAATACTAAAATGCGATAGTGAAAACTGTATGTTGTATGCTCATTATAAGATAAAATGCCATTTTCTCTGACCTAATGTATGAGAGAGAGAAGGGAGGGAAGCACTACATTGTTAGCATACTGTAGCTGGATCACATAGCTTGTTCTGCATTGTTTCTTTTTCTTTTTCCTTTTTTTTTTTTTTAAAAGAAGCCCCAGCCTATGACAGCAAATAGAATGAAGTTTTCACATTTAAGCTTTTTTTTTTTGTAAGAACATAAATGAACATCCTTAAGTCACTCTGTTTCCCAGGGATTTAGATATTTATCAGAAAGGCTGTATTAAGACACATGCAAAACGATTATGATGCATTTTTATTCCAATCTTGATTTTAGCTGAGGAATGTGAAATTAAATATTATTTTAAGACTTTTGAAGGGATGAAAATGTTAAGTGACTGCTTTATAGGCAGTTGAATCTCCTATTTTAGTTCCTCAATTCGGATTGTCAGGCTAAATGTATGTAATAAAGCAGAGACCTAGAGGCAAAGGATAAAGCTACCTTGGGTCACTTAAGCTAGGACTAGATAGGTTTTTTTGCCTGTCTGGTCCTCAAATCATTGTTAAACAACAACAACAAAACTTATGAAAATAATCTCAGTGATGCCTTTTATTTCCCTTTGAAGAGAGGAGGCAAACAAAAACAGGCAGATAATGTGACCCCAATGTCAGCATTTTCTTTCAAAATCTCTCTGCCTTTTTTTCCCCCACATTAGGCAAATGTTTGAAACCTAATTTAGGTATCTTATCATCTAATCTTGTTAAAGAGATTTGCCCAGAAGTGGGATATATTGAGTGAGATTATAAATGCGTTGTAAAGTAAATTACAAGGTCAAGGCCAGGAGTCCATTATGTAGTCAAGCAAGTCTCACAAGCCTGGCTTGTTTTGGAATACTGGTGTCTTTGGCTCCTGAGTAGAACTCACTGGCTTTTATTTCTGAATCATTAAATGGAGGAAATCATCAAACTGATTAATTCCTTATTCCCTTTCCTCACCCCAACGGTGACTTATTTCCCTTTATCAGAACTTATTGAAAAATATTACCCGGGGATTTGATGAAATAGTCTAGCCACTTGTTTAAGAAAAGGAAAGGTAGATTTTTCTGCAATTATAATTTATTCAGTCTTTTTTTTTTCTTGGAAGCCTTTGAGAAAATTTTCTCTTTTCCTCATTCCTACCATCCTGCCACATCCACGTTTGTCCCCTTTGAATGTCACAATTAGTAGGCTGTCCATCCAGGGATTTGGTGTTTGGAGCGTTTTTGGTTATCTCTCAAAATAAACCATAGTGAAATCAAGTTGGCTAGCTGTTTCCCAAAGTGGCATTTACCATTCTCCGGCTCTTTTCAGCATGAGAGAAATAATGTGACTTAAGTAGGGCTTCTATCCAGGCTGCTTGGCTACTGGCCAGAGAGTTGACTAGCTGGACTGTTTCTTTCTCAACTGGAGCTGAATCTCAGCTGAGGGCACGCGATGTTGTGTAATTTGGTTCACGTTGTTAGCCACTCAAAATAATGAGGAGGATAGTGTAGCATTTCTCAGTTTGCTGTCTGTGATGGTGCAGGCTGCTGTAAACTCATTTCAACTTGGATTGGTATGGATTCCTTATACATATCTCAGTGACATCAAACCTTTGAAAAGTTTTGACATCCTACCATGGTTTTTTTTTTTGTTTTTTTTTTTTAGTGAGGTCCCCCTTGCCTATGCATCCTTAGAATGGGTGTGGCATGGTATTTATTTAGAATATTTCTGAGGATTTTTAAGATTTTATGAGACCCTCTTGAAAAAATAACCCTGAAGGTGCTGAAAAATTGTATTTGGGAATTACTGGCCTATGCTTACATGTTCACATTACCTATAGGGGGCATTATGACTATATTTTAGACTATGCTAATAAGTAGAATGTTTTTATTTAAATAGTATCAGAAATTTGCTTGTTTTGTAATTGCAAAATTAAAAAAAGCATTTCTACAGCATAGTGAATTGACCTCATCTGTTTTCACTGGATCCTAGAAATAAATAATTATCTCTTTAGAGAGGTCACTGCTTCAGGAGACAGAATTGCTGAAGTTTAGAGGGAAGAGGGAGATTTAGGTCCTTTTTGATCGTCAGGGCCAACTCTGTCACTTACAGGTGAAGGAAACTTGAGAGGTCTAGAGGGGGCAGCCTGTAGGGTAAAGAGAACTGGATTTGGAGAAAAGGATGACCTGGGTGTAAATCCCACCTCAGACACTTACTGTGTGTGACCGTGGACTAGTCATTTAACTTCTTGGTCCTCGTGTTCTTATTGGTAAAAATGAAAGGCTTGGACTCATGACTTCTAAGAGCCCTTTCAGCTCTAAATCTATGAGTCTACGATCATAAGCAATAATACTCCATAGTTAAAAAGCAGCTGCAGAATCCATAGGTATGTGATATTAAGAATAGCCTTCAAATACGGTGATTGTCCCAAGTCTCCCCCCCCCCCTTTTTGGATTTTAACCATTTAGACAACCAGAGTGTAAAGAAGGGGGAGATGTAGGGGTTAGGGGCTGAGGAGGAGGGATCGGGCGGGAATGAAGCAGAAATAAGCGATCGTTCATCCATGATTCCGTGATTAAACCTTTATGTACCTGTTGTATTATTTCTGCAGGTAAAGATGAGCCCAGCAGCTACACATGTACAACTTGCAAACAGCCATTCACCAGTGCATGGTTTCTCTTGCAACACGCACAGAACACTCACGGATTAAGAATCTACTTAGAAAGCGAACACGGAAGCCCCCTGACCCCGCGGGTTGGTATCCCTTCAGGACTAGGTGCAGAGTGTTCCCAGCCTCCACTTCATGGGATTCATATTGCAGACAGTAACCCCTTTAACCTGCTAAGAATACCAGGATCGGTATCGAGAGAGGCTTCGGGTCTCGGCGAAGGGCGCTTTCCACCCACCCCCCCTTTGTTTAGTCCTCCACCGAGACATCATTTGGATCCCCATCGCATAGAGCGCCTAGGGGCAGAAGAAATGGCCCTGGCCACCCATCACCCGAGTGCCTTTGACAGGGTGTTGCGGTTGAATCCTATGGCTATGGAGCCTCCCGCTATGGATTTCTCTAGGAGACTTAGAGAGTTGGCAGGGAACACGTCTAGCCCACCGCTGTCCCCAAGCCGGCCCAGCCCTATGCAAAGGTTACTGCAGCCATTCCAGCCAGGTAGCAAGCCGCCCTTTCTAGCTACGCCCCCCCTCCCTCCTCTACAGTCTGCCCCTCCTCCCTCCCAGGCCCCAGTCAAGTCCAAGTCCTGCGAATTCTGCGGGAAGACGTTCAAATTCCAGAGCAACCTGGTAGTGCACCGGCGGAGCCACACGGGCGAGAAGCCCTACAAGTGCAACCTCTGCGACCACGCGTGCACCCAGGCCAGCAAGCTTAAGCGCCACATGAAGACCCACATGCACAAGTCGTCCCCCATGACGGTCAAGTCCGACGACGGCCTGTCCACCGCCAGCTCCCCGGAACCCGGGACCAGCGACCTGGTGGGCAGCGCCAGCAGCGCCCTCAAGTCGGTGGTGGCCAAGTTCAAGAGCGAGAACGACCCCAACATGATCCCGGAGAACGGGGACGAGGAGGAAGAGGAGGACGACGAGGAAGAGGAAGAAGAGGAGGAAGAGGAGGAGGAGGACCTGACGGAGAGCGAGAGGGTGGACTACGGCTTCGGCCTCAGCCTGGAGGCGGCCCGCCACCACGAGAACAACTCCCGGGCTGGCGAGGAGAACCGCTCCATCCCCGACGTGATGCAGGGCATGGTGCTGAGCTCCATGCAGCACTTCAGCGAAGCCTTCCACCAGGTCCTGGGCGAGAAGCATAAGCGAGGCCACCTGTCTGAGTCCGAGGTGCACAGGGACACTTGCGACGAAGACTCAGTCGCGGGCGAATCCGACCGCATAGACGATGGCACTGTCAACGGGCGCGGCTGCTCCCCGGGAGAGTCCGCGTCGGGGGGCTTGTCCAAAAAGCTGCTCCTAGGCAGCCCCAGCTCGCTGAGCCCTTTCTCCAAGCGCATTAAACTCGAGAAGGAGTTCGACCTGCCCGCCACCGCGATGCCAAACACCGAAAACGTTTACTCCCAGTGGCTCGCCGGCTACGCGGCCTCCCGGCAGCTCAAAGACCCCTTCCTCAACTTCGGAGACTCCAGACAATCGCCTTTTGCCTCGTCCTCAGAGCACTCGTCGGAGAATGGCAGCTTGCGCTTCTCCACGCCGCCCGGGGAGATGGACGGAGGCATTTCGGGCCGCAGCGGCACGGGAAGCGGTGGGAGCACTCCGCATATTAGTGGCCCGGGCCCTGGCAGGCCCAGCTCAAAAGAGGGCAGACGCAGCGACACTTGTGAGTACTGTGGGAAAGTCTTCAAGAACTGTAGCAATCTCACTGTCCACAGGAGAAGCCACACGGGCGAAAGGCCTTATAAATGCGAGCTGTGCAACTATGCCTGTGCGCAGAGTAGCAAACTCACCAGGCACATGAAAACGCATGGCCAGGTGGGGAAGGACGTTTACAAATGTGAAATTTGTAAGATGCCTTTTAGCGTGTACAGTACCCTGGAGAAACACATGAAAAAATGGCACAGTGACCGAGTGTTGAATAATGATATAAAAACTGAATAGAGGTATATTCATACCCTGCCCCTCACTCCTCCACCCAAACCCACCCCAACCTTTTTGCCCCCTTCTCCCCACCACCTGCAACCCCCCCTCCCATCTCCAGTAGAATTTTTTCTAGTCCCTTGTGATTTAAAACAAACAAACAAAAAAATAACGGAAGCTAAGAATATACAGAAAAGTGCTTGTCACCAGCACACCTGTTTTTTTTTCCTTTTTTTCCTTTTTTTTTCCCTTTTTTTTTTCCTTTATGTTCTCACCGTTTGAATGCATGATCTCTATCGGGGCAATACTATTGCATTTTACGCAAACTTTGAGCCTTTCTCTTGTGCAATAATTTACATGTTGTGTATGTTTTTTTTTTTATTTTGACTTAGACAGCATGTATGGTATGTTATGGCTATTTTAAATTGTCCCTGATTAGTTGCTGAGCAAACATGTTGCTGTTTCCAGTTCCGTTCTAAGAGAGAGAGAAAAAAAAAAGAGAGAGAGAGAGAGAGAAAAAAAAAAAGACCATGCTGCATAACTTCTGTAATACATATCATGTACAGTTTTGTTTTATAATGTGTGGAGGAAAAGACAGTCTTTGGATTAACCCTCTATGGACAGGATGAATAGCACTGAAAAAAAAATGCTGTATTAGCTAGATGTCTGTCTCTAAAGGGTTAAATGTATCAATTGGATAGGGGGAAAAAAGGCCTTGAATGGACAAATTAAGAAAAAAAAAGATAAAAGCAAATTTGTACTATCATTTGGTTTTAAAAATGAGTGCCTTGAATCTATTGAAACCATGTTGATGGTTCTTCCTACTTGTTATAAACTTGTAGCTTAATTCAACATTGGGTAAGGTGATAAATCTTTAGGACCTAGCATATGATTCTATATTGTATTTCTCACAACAATGGCTACCTAAAAATATGACCCAATATGTCCTAGTTAATCATCATTCTCCCTTTAGTTTAATTAAAAAAAAAACACGAAACTGATTATAGCAGTATAAAAGCTATTTTGCTCCTGGTGAGAGCTTAAAAGAAATGGGATTTTTTGCCCAAAGTTTTATTTTTTTTAATCAATGATTAAATTGAATGTGAAACGTGCAAAGGCCCTGGAACATGATTAAATACACTAGTAAGGAAATTCATTTTATGAAGATATTTACTTTTAATAATATCTTTTATTGATTCTGGCACCAAAACAAATAAATCCAGATCCACTTGATTGTCAAGCTGACAATCAGATTATAAACTTTAAGACCTTGTGTACCCATATAAAAAAAGAGGCTGGCAATAAGATTTTACAGAGTGTAACAGATAGAAAAACAAAAAAATAATTGTGATCATTAGCACAATGTGGTACTGTTTGCCATTTTAAACTAGAACAGGTGTATAAGCTAATATCGATACAATGATGATTAACTATGAACTCTTAAGACTTGCTTTTAAATGTGACATTCTAAAATAAAGAGAGAGAAAGAATTTTAAGAGTAGCAGTATGTATGTCTGTGCTCCCTAAAAGTTGTACTTCATTTCTTTTTCATACACTGTGTGCTATTTGTGTTAACATGGAACAGGATTCATTTTTTTTTTTTTTATTAAGCTAGCATCCGCCCCAGTTGGTGTTCAAATAGCACTTGACTCTGCCTGTGATGTGTCTGTATCTTTTCTCTAATCAGAGATACAGAGGTTGAGTATAAAATAAGACTGCTCAGTTAGGACAATTAAGTGCACTGTACAATTTTCCCAGTTTACAGGTCTATACTTAAGGGAAAAGTTGCAAGAATGCTGAAAAAAAAAATTGAACACAATCTCATTGATGAGCATTAAAAACAAAACAAACAAAAAAAAACAAAAAAAAAAAAACCGTTGCCAGCCATTTACTTGACTAATGAGCTTACTTACTTGGACGCAACATTGCAGCGCTGTGAATGGAAACAGAAAACACTTAACATAGAAATGAATGATTGCTTTCGCTTCTACAGTGCAAGGATTTTTGTACAAAACTTTTTTAAATATAAATGTTAAGAAATTTTTTTAAAAAAACACTTCATTATGTTTAGGGGGGAACTGCATTTAGGGTTCCATTGTCTTGGTGGTGTTACAAGACTTGTTATCCATTTAAAAATGGTAGTGGAAATTTTATGCCTTGGATATACACCGCTCTTCAGGTTGTATAAAGCATACATTGGGGAAAGGTTTAAGATTATATAGTACTTAAATATAGGAAAATGCACACTCATGTTGATTCCTATGCTAAAACACATTTATGGTCTTTTTTCTGTATTTCTAGAATGGTATTTGAATTAAATGTTCACCTAGTGTTAGGCACTATAGTATTTATATTGAAGCTTGTATTTTTAATTGTTGCTTGTTCTCTTAAAAGGTATCAATGTACCTTTTTTGGTAGTGGAAAAAAAAACACAGGCTGCCACAGTATATTTTTTTAATTTGGCAGGATAATATAGTGCAAATTATTTGTATGTTTCAAAAAAAAAAGACAAAAAAGTGTGACATTATACAGATAAGAAGCCATATAATGGCTGTTTGGCGAAACCTGTTAGAATGTCACACGGATGGCTGTCACAGAGGGTTGTACATATCTTTTTTTTTGTTCTTTTTTCCTGCTGCCATACTGTATGCAGTACTGCAAGCTAATAACGTTGGTTTGTTATGTAGTGTGCTTCTTGTCCCTCTCCTATTCACCTTACATTCCAGCATTTTAACTTCATATGCAGTAAAAGAAAGAAAGAAAAAAAAGGAAAAAAAACAATGTTTTGCAGTTTTTTTCATTGCCAAAAACTAAATGGTGCTTTATATTTAGATTGGAAAGAATTTCATATGCAAAGCATATTAAAGAGAAAGCCCGCTTTAGTCAATACTTTTTTGTAAATGGCAATGCAGAATATTTTGTTATTGGCCTTTTCTATTCCTGTAATGAAAGCTGTTTGTCGTAACTTGAAATTTTATCTTTTACTATGGGAGTCACTATTTATTATTGCTTATGTGCCCTGTTCAAAACAGAGGCACTTAATTTGATCTTTTATTTTTCTTTGTTTTTATTTTTTTTTTTATTTGGATGACCAAAGGTCATTACAACCTGGCTTT
Source organism: Pseudocheirus occidentalis (assembly GCA_028646575.1). Classification (NCBI taxonomy): domain Eukaryota; kingdom Metazoa; phylum Chordata; class Mammalia; order Diprotodontia; family Pseudocheiridae; genus Pseudocheirus; species Pseudocheirus occidentalis. The sequence goes on from CM053595.1 coordinate 236,108,208, forward strand.
TTATTGTATTTGTTTTCTGGTCTTTGTTAAGTTCTATTGGAAAAACCACTGTCTGTGTTTTTTTGGCAGTTGTCTGCATTAACCTGTTCATACACCCATTTTGTCCCTTTATTGAAAAAATAAAAAAAAATTAAAGTACACAATGTAAGCTTCTTGTGTCCTCATTTGACACACTCTGTAAATTACTTTCAGGAAAATAACAGGTTTTAAGAGAAGGCCAGTCAGTCTTTTTCAGGATTCTTTCTGTGGGCATTTTGACGTGTGTGTTGTATCCTAAAGGAATATAGAAATACCATATTAGAATAGACATTTCAATCCAGGGAAATAGTTTTGAGGCTTTACAATTCTAGAATAATTTTCAAGAGCATAGAAGATTTTTTTTTTCAGTGTGGATGTTGAAACTTCTCCCACCCTGCTGTAGCAATAGAGCCGTTCAGGAATAAACCTTCATTTTCCCTGTAATGGCATTGTCCACATGGCATTCCTTTGGGATTTTTTTTTTTTTGGTCTTGTCTGAAAGGGACTTTTCCTCCTGCCCCATCTGGAGCATATCGGACAAAAGAAAAGAATCAGTCCTCTTGTTTCTTCACTAGCCCCTCTGTCAAACCAAAACTAACTTCCTTTTCTTCTCCCCTTTCCTCACCACCCTCACCCAAGACCCTAACAGTGGCAACAGGTGAACTCCAGATTTTCGGCCTGTGCCATACACTGAATAGTGTGACATGTTTTGTCAAAGCAGCCACCGATGGTGTGTGGGCATGCACAGCCTCTGATTTTACAAGATGCATGGTGCGTTTCACTGTGAATCTGAGATCAGACGAACCGGCCCTAAAACTCTAAAGACCTGTTTATGGTGTTTCACTAACTGACAGCAAATGGAAGGTGGGAACTCCCCTTCACTTATCTTTTGAACAACCAGCAGGTTTACGAAATATTGTGCATATATTTGTATTTAAAATCTGGAATCAAATTAAGGTCTTTTTTTTAACCCCTTCTTAGAGGTCTGTGCATGTTGTCAGTTTTTACAAATACTGCATGTTGCAGCATCTTTTTGCTTTATTAAAACACATTCCTCTGTGATATTGTGTCTTGCTGTTCCTAGTGTAACTGGATGGATATGACATTGTTTTTATTTTTGTACAACCAAAGCCAGAGCTGTTCTGTTGTCTTCTTGTGGTGGTGGTCATTGTTGCCCAGTTAGTGAACCCATCAGGCCTTTTCTTAGGTGGCACTCTTCCAATGGATGTAATAATATTGATCTTAGGAAAGAAAATCTTACTATTAGTACAGAGGGAGATGATTTCCTCCCCTCCCCCCCCCCCCCTAGCCTGTTTAAGAGAGGTATATGTCCCTTTGAGGGGTGAGGACTAGAGAGTTTGGGAGTGAGGAATGGGAAGGGGAATATTAGGCAAGATGTACAGTTAGTTATTAGTGTGGAAGAGATTGGATGGTGAAAAGGGGGTAGAGTGAGAGAACAGATGGATTAAAAAGAGCTTGGTAACTGTCAGAAAACCAGGGCTCAGGGAGGATGTTGGTGTTTTAGGCAAGGCAGTATTAGACATTAATACAGTGCTGGGACGAGGCAGAAATCATAACCAATGCTTTGCTCTTTTGGGAGTACATGACTTCAGCTCTACCACTATTAAATGTGCATAAAGTCTGTATAGCCCTGTTATTCTTTTAATAGGAAATTGTTACTGCAGCTGAACAGATTTTTATATATACTACTCATTTTAATTTCTCCATGTATAACGTTTTAGTGTAATTAGGTTTGCATTCTGATATATAGTTTTGAATTAATATAATACTACATGTATATATTTATAATTCAAATTCAAAATTTCTAAATCATGGGGGGGAGGTGATGATTCACCCTCTGATGTATGAGAAATTGTGTTTGATTTAAGCCTTTACAAGGCTAAATAAATTTAGTGAGAGGCATGACAACTTCTTCAGTTAACCTAGTCTCCTGCCTTGCTTAAGCCCTCTTTTAAGAGATTATTTCCGAAGCTGCCTCAATAATAGATGCATCAAGGATTAGTCAACAAGAACATAACAACAAGAATATATAGGTTAGATTCCAAGTGCTAAGCAAATATCTTAATGCAAACTATACCTTTCCTAACAATGTAATGAATGCATGGTGTTTAAAATCAGAAACCACTTAAAGGTGATTTTTTAAAATTCTGAAACAGACTTAAGTGATCTCCCTGTAGGAACTTACAAGGCAATGTTGTCCCTGTAAGCCTGACCTTCTAACATCCTCCCTCTCTGAAGAACCTTGCTATTTATCTCCACTTAAAAAGACATTTAAATGAACAGGAATGTTATTGGGGTGGCGGCACAAAAGCTTTTGTTAAAATTTCCATTGCCCACTGATTTTAGACCAGAATTTTTTGGGGGGGTATACCAACTGTGCCCCCTCAAAAGACATTTAATACCCTCTGAATTTTAAGGCTAAAAAAGGGACTGAAAACAACACAGAGTCCTTTAACCTCAGAGGTTCCACACTTAAAGGCCTCTAACAAGTGATATGAGTTTATAGCCTTTAAGTTATCTTTGCAGTTTTGGGAAATGTGAAATTTTTGAGTTTATCCCAGAAGAATGAATGTGTGTCATTGTGTAGCTATTTTTCCCCCGAATATGTGTTATACTTATATAAAGCTTGAAGTGAGAAAAGTAAGGGAAGTAGGACCATTTGGAAATAGTTTAAAATAGAGAAACAAGGAGGTAGGATGGCGTGCTTATCCATCATAGACTAAAGTCTACTAAGAAGAGCCAGATTTTTCAGGCCTTCCTGGAAAGAAGTTGGATGGCTTCATCTTGCCTTACTTCAAGCACTGGATAGACAGAGAGAGTAAGTGAGGGAAATGGATTTATTTCAATTGTCTTTAAACACCATCTATATAATTTAAAAAATTATTTATAAGTCTGCTGTAACTGTGTATCCATTATGGTTCTAATGCCATTGTTTCTGAGTCTGAGGTATTCAAGAAAGGGCCTATACTTTCCTACTTATTTGGCCAATTTATTAAAAAAAAATTAAAAGTTAGTAGAAACTTTGCCAGTGTTGAGAAGATGGATAGTATTCTCCAAACTGGCTCTTTTTTTTTTTCTTTCAAAAGAGTTTTAACTTGAAAAAAAAAAACCAAACCATAAGCTACTTAGTGAATTTTCCTTAGTGGCTTTTGAGACCCTTGCAGATACTCCCAATGAAAAATAAATGGGTCCATTTCCAAAGAAATGAACTCATCAGGCCACAGGGCTTGAATTTGGGATTATGGTGCCTGTATCACAGGGTTTACTCGAGGTGCCAATTGTGTACTTGGATTATTGGGTGTGTTTGCTTGATATTATGGCACTCATTAAACCTGCTGCTTCATTTGCTAAAAACGAATGGTTGTTGAATCAGCCTTTTGGGGGATGGGTTTGTCTTTCTGTGTGTTTTGCAGTGTTATCCATGGTCCTAGGATGCAATTGATTTCTTCTTCCCTAATGGGGAAGGGGAGAGCAAAAGTTCAGAGCTCTGGGGCTGTTGTGTGGAAGTGTGTAACCTTGCCCAAGCACAACTCAATGGTGGATCCAACTACCGTTTTTTCTATTCTGTAAAAATGACAAAGAGTTTCCTGTGGGAAGTATAAAAAGAAACGTACGAAGTATGTCTTCCACAGGAAAAGCAGAAACGGCCGAAAATAGGGATTTCCGTAAAATCCTTTCATTTGAAGTAGGGCCTTGATATTGGACAGGGAAAGCGCTATTAAATGAACTTGTAAATAGTTAAGTGCTCAACCTGAAATTGTACTTTGATTTCCAGTGAGGGCTGTAAAAATACTGGCAAGTGGGGGAAGAGAGGTGACAAAGCCGTTTGATTCGGACAACCTCGTCTTAAAGAGAGGCCATGCCAGTGTCTGGGCAGTGGGACCTGGGAATCCTACTTAAAAAAGACGTGTGATTGTGGGATTCTCAGTATTGCCCGGTCCTTGCTGGACGTGGCAGGCCCAGGTCTGGTCCCCGTGGTTCAGCCAGGGGGATGCACAAGAGCAGCTGAGTGCTAGACCCTGGGCCTCCAGCGCCAAGTCAGGGGAGAAGAGGCCCCAAGCCCCTGCCTCGGGTCACCATGGCAACGAGGCCTGGAATACCACAGTGGTGGTCTTCCTCAGCACATCCGGATTCCCAGTCCTGCAGCTTCAAGTCAATGTACACAGGAGGGGAAGAAAACCAGGAAGAAAATAACCATCCCCTGCTTCCCTTCCCCTTTTCTCTTCAACAACGCTTCTTTCTCCCCTTCCCCCCTCCTTCCCTCTCTCCCACCAAAATTGAACTGCTCTTTTCCAAAGAAACTACAGGCAGGTTTGGTGAATTTGGGGGGTAACCTTTTGGGGTTCTGATTTTCTCTGCAGAGATTTCGTCCGACTCTTGTAAATCTTTGGCTGCTTTGACGTTGAACTTGATGACATTCCATGTTTTGTTGTGCTGCTTTACATTGATTTTTATTTTTGTTTTATTTTTGTTTTGTTTTTCCCCCCTTTACTCTCCTTTCCTTCTCCCCATCCCCTCCAATCAAAAAAAAAAAAAGAGAGAAAGACAGAAAAGAAAGAACCGGGGTACATATGACTTGTCTTGTTACCTGCATTTTTTTCCCACTGGAGGTGGGGGGGGAGGGGGAAGAATGCTTCCCTCCATATGTATCCTGAAGAGTATTAGGACTGTGATGTGATATGCCCCGGGTGGGCAAGAGTGGGTGGGCAGTTTGCCTTTGTGGGGAAAGCAAGCAGAGACCAGAGAGTATGGGGCCTGGGTTTGAAATCAGTGCCTGAGATTCCAGCAGCTCAGGTCTGTGGCTGATTCAAGTTAATTGGAAAACAGAAAAGGCTAGGAAGAGAATGGGATGTCACTGGGCCAAGTTACACCTGTATTTTTTTTCCCCCCCTCTCTGTCCCCATCCTCTTTCTAGGTTCTTCACACACCCCCATTCGGCGTAGTGCCCAGAGAGCTCAAGATGTGTGGCAGTTTTCGGATGGAAGCTCGAGAGCCCTTAAATTCTGAGAAAATTTGATGCCCTTTCCCCCCCACCCAAGGCAGGGTGGGATGTCCTGCCGCCCAGCCGACATCAGAGCGTGGTCCGTCATCCTGCTAGTTTGTGATGTTTTCTGACAGTAGCCTCCAAGAAGCCGTCGTGTGAAGACAGAGTCCTGCGGAGTCCTTCCCGTCGGGGCTTGCAGCGCCATTTTATTTATATTTTTTAATAAAAAAACAAAAACAGAAACAAAAAAAACAACCCAGAATCGCATTGGAACAGTGAATCAGTCCCATGTTATAGGGCCCATTGGGCGTCACTGTCTTTGGGTGACGCCCAAGCCCTCTTGAAACCAGCCAATTTAATTACCTGTACTGTGGAAAGAGCATGAGTCCCCCAACCCATTGTTTCTATACATTCTACGTTGTCTTTTAAAACTTGTGCTTAACATTGACACAATAAATGTTGGAGCTTTAGGTTCTGCTTGCTTGTTCTTTAATTTTTAATGCTTAAAAGACAATGCAGCTGGTTATGACTTTGTATTGCCATATCCATTTGCTACAGATAACCACTGGGTGGGTAGGGGGAGTGGGAGTCTGCAGTGGGGGGAGAGGTGAGGAAGGCAAAAGAGGTTAACATCCACAAATGGCATAAATTTTCAAGGAGAATCAAAATGCAAAGCTCTAGGACTAAATCATAGGGATATCATAATTAATGGAGTAATAGTGTTGCTGTTTATTAATGCTGAAGTGTGGTTTTCCTAACTGTCTGACTTAAAATTTGCATACCATTAAATAATACATAATGTGGCATACTACATTTCTGGTTTTCAGATGTACACTTTTCGGTGGCACCATATAGGATCTGAATTTGTCTTTTTATCGAATGCAAAAAGCTTACATCACTGGGTTAAGACTATGGCAAAACCAAAAGAAAATAATAAATATCTTTAGTTGCTTATCACATAGTCTCATTTTGGGCCCTAAACTCATAGTAAATATAATTTATATTAAAAAAGAAAAGAAACACAACAGCCAACCCTCTGCTAATCTCAGGGAATTTGGGGTTTGTTTTCCTGGGAGGGGAGGCGGACAGTAATAAAGGGAAATTCTCATTCAACAACTATAGTGCTAAAGCTTTTATTTCCCTTAAAGTTGTATCATGAATCAATCATAAAATATATTCCATTCCAATTAATCTACAAAAGCCTTTGCTTAATGAGTGGGGGGAACTGGAGAAGGGGAGGATGGTTTCCACTTCCTGGGTCTCCAAGTGAGGATTAGAAATTATATATTAAGGCAGATACATAAATTAGAGAATCACACATGTTCTGTTTCTATATTGATTGTATGGGTACGTGTGTGTGTGTGTGTGTGTGTGTGTGTGTGTGTGTGTCTGGCAGGGGAGGGGGGAGGATCACTCACTCACCCTTTGACCAGATTGCTCAGACTAGTGAAATTAGTAGTGGAATAACTAACATTAGGAATTTTTCTTGCTAAATCATCATAAATAATAGAATTTATAGCTCCTTTCCATATATTACCCCATTCCATCTTCAGAATAACTTTCTGAAGGAGGTAGGGTAGGGCAGATGTACCCATTTGACAGAAAGGTAAATAGACAAGCTTGGATTGGGACTTGTCCAAGCTCACATAAGAAGGGGTAGAATATGGAGCCATGGTTGGAACCCAGGCCATCTTTCCCACAGTCTAGTACATTTGTCATTATTCCACCACAGCCTACTGTTGACTATAAAAGAGGCTTTCTCTAGGAAACGTATCATATGTGTATATATGTGCATGTAGATACAGGTATAAATACACATATGTATATTGAATATATGTAAAGACACTACATGTGCACAGATAGGTATACACATGTACACACATGCACACACGTATATACTCATGCACATAATTGCTGTATCGAATACCCAAGAGTGTGTATACATTTATTATATGTATGTGTTATACATATGTGCTATGCATCTGTATACATTTATGTACTATATATTACACATAAGTACTATAAATACATATATAAGTTGTATAAACATGCACGTACACTCCTGGGTATTAGATAGGACTCAATGTATTTATTTTTCTCTATAAAAAGCACAGGAAATGGTATCTCAAGAGAGAGCCCAGGGCAAGGTCTTCCTCCCCTGCCCCACCAGTGGTGGTTTTCCCATGACAGATGAATATCCTTGATTAAACAAGGGGTCTTGGCAGGTTATCCTCAAGGGTAACATACTCAGGTTCTATTGAGCCAGGAGAACAAGAGAGTTGTGGACATAAAGACATTTCACAGTAACGCTCCTGCTTCAGATTGCCTTTAGACCTTTGAAGATCGAGACCAAGGGCTTCCTGCCCAATGAACCCACAATCCATCTCTGCTCTTATATCACTGTATAGAGTGAATGGGTTTTTAAAGGGAAGACCAAAGCAACCCAGAGCAACCAGCTTCCAGTTGTTAGGACAAGTTCAGCTCTGTTGCTGGACTTGGCGTTTATTATGCTGGGCTGCATGATTTGTGTATTTCCTCTCATTTTCAACAGTTTGTAAACTGGTTGGTTTTTCTGGAAGCTTTGCTTGGATAAAGGGTGTATGTACTTCAAGTTTATTTTTCCTTTTGGAAGAAAAGTCAAACCTTGATCATAGGAGAAAAACCAAAACAAATTTTTAAGCACCTCCAAATTAATTTAGATGGAAGATGGGTTGTTGAGCAAAGGCAGGAGGCTTTTAAAATTAAAACTCATTTAGCATTTATGACTTAACCTGCTTATCTGTAAGAGTCTGACCCTTCAAGATCCTAGTGGTTCCCTGTGTTCAAGCTATGGTTAAGCAGGTCAGAACAAGGGAATGGACCAAGAGAAGTAAGTCAGAAGGCACTGAATGATAGAACTGAAAGGGAACTTGGAGCTTATCTCATCTAATGCTTTCCTTTGATAGATGAGGAAACCAAGTCCCCAAGAAGTTAAATGTCATACAGAAAGTTAGTGGTAGAGCTTTCCCAGAAAGAAATGCATCATACTACAGATGGATTAATATGTTATCAAGCATTTGTCAATCTGTTTTCAAAACAGTATCCCAAATGTTTTATTTGATCCTCACAATAACTTGAAGAGGGAGCTACTCTTTTTTTTTTTTTTTTTACAGATGAGGGAACTGTGGCTCAGAGAGATGAATAACTCATACAAGAGCACATAGCTGTTGGACTGCAGAATTAGGACTTAAAAATGGAAGACTGAGTCCTACCCTTTGGGGAACTTGCTTTGCTTTCTTCCTATGGATATGTTCTGAGCCTCCTGACCTGATAATGACTTTTGGGAGCCAATTTGATGAATCTATCTAGGTGATTATGGTCTATGAAAACAATTTTTTTAGAAGGGGAAAGGTCTGGATCTATGATTTCCTCATTCAGAGGAACCCTGGGTATTGAAATTCTCTCCACTGATGCAGATCAGCAACTCCATTGCTATTTATAGTTTTAGAAATTTTCCTAGGGGAACAGAGAGGTGAGGTGACCTTCCTATGATCACACAGCTAGTATGTGTCAGAGGCAGGACTTGACTCTGCCTTCTTTATGTCCAGGCTACCTCTCTGTAATAGTATTACCCTACATTTACAGTATTATATATACATATTAAACATAATTGGATCCTCTTATCTTGTTCTGTCCATTCCTCTCCTTGATTGGCTAACCATAGATCCTAGCCCAAGCACCACCTGGTCACTATTTGGGTCCTGATGACTCAGAGTGAATATAAATAACAACTGTTTCCCTTTTGGTTAGAAATTATGAGGGTCTTCCTCTCCCCTCCCCCCCCCCGATTAATTTTGCTTTTATTAGGTAAAAGGGGCCATTTCTTGGCTCATTTATTACCTAGCCTTAATCACTGAATGGGCATTGCCTCAGTCAAACTGAGTCCTGGGAAAGACCTTACCTTAAAAAGGCCAAGATCTCTCACTGCATCTGGCCTCATCTATGTCTGGCCACTGGACCCAGATGGTTCCAGAAGAGAAAGTGAGGCTGATGACTTTGCACAGCCCTCCATCACTTAAATCCAATTCATTTGCAAGTCATGACATTAACTTCTTGATGTCATGGGTCTTCGTCGGAGGACAAAGAACAACAATTGGATCCTCATAACAATGTTGAGAGCTAGCTATTATTTCTGTTTTATATATCAGGAAACTGAGGCTCAGAAAAATATAAATTGTGCAAAGTCACGTAGATACTTGGTGGCAAAGCCAGACCTCAACCCCCAGAACTCTAAATTCAGTGCTTGCTACACCATTCCAGAGTTGCTTCATACAACAAGACCACTAGAATTTTAAGAATAAAAACCTGCTAGTTAAAAAGAAAATGTCTTCAATGAGAAGAGTAAATCTGTATGCCCTGTCAGTTCATTTACCCAATAAGGGGGAGCTCCATAAAATCTTGGTGGAATTTGTACTTCTTGTCTTTACCCTCCCCCTGCACTGCAGCTACCTTTTATTTTTTGTCTTAGATTTTTGAATATGTGTGTATTTAAAGAAACATTTAATCTGGATAGAGTCTATTCCTACATAGTTAGCCATTCAAAGATCATTATATCAGAGCAAAGCCTTTTAAGTGTTTCTAATATAGTATGGTGATTAGTGGGGTAGTCAAGGAAGAGGGAAGAAGAATTGATATTAGTGGTTAGTGACATCCATATCATAGCTTAAACTAAGACTTGTTCCTCGAAGTTCTTTCCATTTTATAAATGAGCCAGCTGCATCTCAGAAAGTAGGGGCAGATAAAGGATTAGAATGTAAATATTTCTTTGTCTCTTGTTTTGATCTTTTACTTAGTGCATAGCCCCAACTTGATTTGGGATTAAGCCTGCTGGAGTCAGACTTTGGGGATTTTTTGGTCCAGTCTGAAGTTCAGGAACAATAAAGGTTGTAGGCCACTTCCATGTTTTCCCACCTCCACAGCCAGTCCAGAGTGAATATTTGTTAAATAAGGAATCGATGTTGTGTCACTTTTTCACTGAACCCTAGGTAGAACATATGCTGTTCAGTTACACGTGCAGTATGTTAGGTTGAGATGGAAAACTCCAGTGGAAACAAGTAAAGGCAGGTATGAACCTCAAGTAAGAGGTACATTCTCTTATCTTTGAGTACAAACAGATAGCAGTTAGGTACTTAGTTAATAATTTTAATAATGCCATACACAGCACTACACAATTTAAAAAATATCTTCACATATGTTTCCATTTGATCTTTGCAAGAATTCTATATTTTTACAAAACTCTTACTCTAAAATCTCACACTGGTGTGGAAGTGATTCTGGTAGGTTCTTTTCTGGTGGAAAAGATTCACGTATCCTGACTACAGATTTTCTGCTATCCAAGAATCAGCCTAGCTAATTACTGAGAAGCTCTACACCAGTAGGCTAACTGGGCAAACACAAAATAAAGAAAAATATAAAATGGCCCTCATCTTTATCTATCTCTCTCTTTGCTTTGGCAGGAACAGTGGAAGAATGGCAGAAAAGGGAATAGAGAGTTCTGGAAATCAGTTTTTAAGCTATCTATAACCATTACTTTAACTGTTGGTATTAAAGACGTGAGATCCTGTCCAATGACCAGTGAGTTTACATTCTACTGGAGGAAATAAATGATATAAATTTTGACATTTATGTTATAAATAAAACTAGAAAATATAGGGAAGCTGTAACTAAGTGAAATGATGGCTCACAGGTTCTCTTGGAGGAGTATAAAGAAGTTGGCATAATTTAATTTGATCACATGTTTAAAGACAACAAAAAACCCTCATTTTGTGGGAGTGTTTGGTACGTGAAAAGTACTATGAGGACCACTAGGGCTTGCACATTGAAACATCTGTTCTCATTAGAAGGTAGAAAAGTTCTACAAGAAGTCAATGATATCCTCTCAATTAGTCAACATATACTTTAATACTTAATGACTTCAATGGAAAAGTGGGCATAAGGAAGGATGGTGAAAAAAATATTCAAGAAGACATAGTTCAGTATTAAGAAATCAATCAAAGGAGCCAAAAGCTTATAGAAGATCTAGAACATAGCGGAGGGTATAGCAAAATGAAGTGGACTACATCATGCCAGAAAATGGCAGGTTACTGAACCAAAAGTCATTTCCAAATCACCTGTCTGCATGATTTAGAGAACTGACCTTTCTAGAGCAAAGATCAAAATAAACAATAAGAAGAGAGGATCAGTATGAGAAGATAATATGACATGCATTTAAAACAGCTCCTACTTGACCTATTTAAAAAACTACAAACTCTGAAAAATTGGAAATGGATAAATGAATAAACATTAATATAGAAAATTTTGTACTTACTTTATAGGATCATAGATTAAGAGCCAGAAGGAAGCTTAGAGGTCATTTTATCTAACTTTTCATTTTAGAGACTAGGAAACTGAGGCCCAGAGAAGTCAAGCGATTTGTTTAGAGTTACTAGGTATGATGTGGTAGAATCAGAATTTGAACTTAGGTCCTCTGACTTTAAAACCAAGGTTATTTCTACTGCAATACGCTATTTCTTTATCAGTGTATATGTCGTCTTCCTCTCTCCCAGCAGAACATTAACTGCTTGAGGGGAGGAATGCTTTGTTTTTGTTTTATTTATATTCTCAGCGCTTATTAGTACCTGGCACATAGTGGATTCTCAACAAATGTTTGTTTAAATTAATTGAATTGCATAATCATTTCCTACAGATGTTTAACTGAAATAAAGCAATCACTACCATGAGGAAGATAAGATTGCCTCAAATAGCAGATACTTGATCTCTTCTCTGTGTGGAAAGACTGTAACATCCAAGGTCAACATTAATTTAGAATACAAACTAATTTGCAAAATCTTATGGAGGAGAATGGTCAAAGATGATGAGCAATATCATGAAAAAGGGAAAAGCAGGTAAGGGATAAATGAGTTGTAGAATGCTCAATTTAAGACTTGATTAAAATAGAGCAAATTAAGAGCATTTCACAATGAAACCAGGAGGAAGACAGGCAAAAGACCAAAAGAATGTGATAAGATTTCTATAACCAAGCGTTTTCTTTAATAGTGATGGCGGATCTAGTGTATCCAAATTCTAACTTCTCAGTTCCTAGCGTGCTGTATGAGGAGGAAAAGGAAGCAGAACGAAAGAAAACGAGGCCAGGAAGAGTGACTGGACAGAGCTAATTATGCACAGATGAGGTCTGTGATGGAAGGGACAACATTTTGAGGGCATCGGCCCCTTTCATGGTGTGACAGGAAGAGCACGGGATTTGGAGTAACTGCAACTGAATTCAAATTCCAACCTGCCACTTTACTACTGGGTGATCTAAAGCAAGTCTTGTAATGTCTCTGGGCCCCCCTTTAATTTTCTGTAGAATGAGGGGCTCAGACCGGATGACCTATGACTTCCTTTCCAGTTCTATATTCATAATTTTTATAGCTGAAAAAGGGAAAGATAGCAAAAGATTGGGGAGGGAGCAGGAAATAATGGAAACTATTACTATTAAAAGAAAGTGATCTGAAGGACGCTAGTGACTACTAATCCATATGCCTGCTTTTTTGCCCCTACATCATATTTGAAAAACAATCTATATATGTATTGAGGCTCTCGGTGATAAAGATATGAGAAAGGAATAGGCCGACTTTCATAAACAGCATACTATAGCAAGTCATGTCTCTATAGTTACTTATGCTTTACATAGATATGCTTCACAATTATTATCTCCTTTAATCTTTACAAGGTCCCTAGAATGTAGGTGATATTTTTCCCCCATTTTATAGATGAGGAAATTAAGCCTGAGAAGAGTTAAGTGACTTGCCCAGGGTCACATCGCTAGTAATATTCTGAGGTCAGATTTGAACTCAGATCTTCCCAGCTCTAGGTCTAGCACTCTATCCACTGCACTGTCAGAAGAGTTTAGCCTAATAATTCACTCAGGTAGAACAAAAGAGACGATGAATGCCTGTTGTCTGGAATATGCTATGTAGTTCAATGGAGAACTTGTAGCACTGGTCCATTAATATACATATCAGTACATACACATATGTCTATTGAGATGCAAATGCATGTATCTATGTGCATGTACATATATATGTTGGCGTAGGGGGTATATGGAGTGTTCATGGGGACTAGCCCCTCCTGTGTGAGGGCTTGTCATCTGCCTTTGGTGTCCATTTGTCACTCAATTCTCATTTGTGGCTCCAAGAGGCTGTAGCATGAGCAGCAACCATTAAAACTGCCTTGGTAGACAGGCTATACCAGACTGAGGGGAACCAACAAGCTTCTAACTCAATGGTGAGTTAGGGGGGTGCCTGCTCAAAGCATGTGAAGCCTTCCTCCAGTGGAATGGGTGGGTGAGAACAATTTGTTCCATTGACCGTGAAGGTGGCTGAAACAAGTGCTGTGGAGTGCTTAGAACTTGGTCAGACATTGAAGACCCCAATGTCATCCACTGCGTTCCAGACTGTTGCCAGTCATTTCAACTTTTGTCCTTCCACTGGACTTTGATGATTCTGAAAGAGAGAGTGAGGCTGATGACTTTGTGCAACTGCCTCTCTTAAATCGGATTCACAGGGAAGTCAGGACATCACCCATGATGTCATTGGCCCTTTTTAAAGTGAAAGATGAACAACAGTGTGTGTGTGTGTGTGACAGAAAATGTAAATGGAAGGGGCAGCTAGGTGGCACAGTGACTAGAGCACTGGCCCTGGAGTCAGGAGGACCTGAGTTCAAATATGGCCTCAGACACTTAACAATTACTAGCTGTGTGATTTTGGGCAGTCACGTAACCCCAATTGCCCTGCCTTCCTCCCTCCAAAAAAAAAAAAAAACCAACAAAAAACCGTAGATGGAAAATGAGTTAGGGATAGAACCAAGTAGGTAGAATAGAACCAGATGAATTGCCTTTGGTAAATTATACAGTGCTTCTCATGATGCCAAGCTTTTTGCTGTAACGAAGCTCATCTTAACAACAGTATTTTTCTGATATTGCTTGTGGCTATGAATCATGGATTAACACAATTTCCAAAGGATCAAAAATTGTTTCCCCAGAGGGTAATAGAGAGACACATAGTAGGCATAACTAAACTGTAGCATATTACCCTAAGTGATGTGCACAAGTGTGAATGGAAAAGGAGCTGGGCTGACATAGAGTAAGAATGATTTATGACAGATGGAAAAACCTGTCTACTAGATAGGCACTCATGTCTAATGGAAAAGACCTAGAACAAGACCCCCTAGCAATACTCTGGAAGACTTGTACAAGAACTGTATAAAAAGAGAAAGTTACTTTCTGCACCATTCGTAGGATTGTCCAGATTGATGAAATTACAGGCACATTTTTAGTCACCAGATAGTGTAGCTAGCATCCAACCCGATCCTATTCATTGAAAGAGTCAGGCCCTAGGAAGTCCCAAGCTCTCTCAAGTCCTCTCTAGATTGAGTGCCATATTCTCTATGATCCTCAGAGAGTAGATAGCATTTTATTCCCTAAGTCTACCTTCCTCTCGGTAGCTGAACTCATCTCATTAGTCTAACAGGTATGGTTAATGTACATTTACCCAATCAGAATAGTTCTGAGCTACTACCTCCTGAAATGCTTTTCTTTGTTCTTGAATCTGTCATAGCCCTGATATAATAGCCATTTATATGAACTTGATTAACTGAATTCAGTGTTTTTTACTTTCAGCGTAGAACCAAATAAAAAAAAAAACAAGGCCACACTGGATAAAATATCTGCCCATAGTTTTTCCTAAAATCAGGCAACCTGCAAATAGTAGTTGGGAACCCAAGAATCCTAGGATAAAGTTCTAGGATAGAGTTCCAGGATATATGCCTCAATTTAGCCCACCACCTCAGAGTGATGGGTGATCCCATCATCAACACTCTCCAGTGGAGGGATTAGTAAATCTTCACAAGATAACCACTGGCATCCTCAACTCAGCTACTGATTCCGCCACAATTTCAGTCCTGGATTTTTGTGTGCCATTGGGTTCTTGCCAGGGTTTTGTTTTGAGGCAACTGGGGTTAAGTGACTTGCTCAGAGTCACACAGCTAGTAAGTGTCTGAGGTTGGATTTGAACTCAAGTCCTCCTGACTTTACGGCCAGTGCTTAGTTGCCCCCTTGCCAGGTCTTAAGGCTTGTACACTCCTATTCATATTTAGTGTTCTGTCCTTACCAGGGACTTCTGACTGCATTTTTCCACACATAGTGCAGCACTTGTGGAAGAGGGAAAACAGCCTAAAAAACAGACCCTGGCAAGGAAAGCCATTGGCCAAGGGTGTACTGGCTAATGTTTAACAACCGGCTTGGGAGGGTGGGTAGGAGCGTATGCAAGACATACTTTTAAGTTTAACCTATATTACTAACATTTTCTCCCTCACTTTCTTAAGTCTAGACAATCAATAAAACAATAAATCAAGTTCTGATCTGTAGTATTTGCCAGTTTCCAAGGCCTAAATTCATACTGTAAATTTAATAATTGGATTTTCTAAGCCAGAATGTGCTGGCTCCAGCACACCCCTGCCTGTGGCCATTCTGGTCTACTCTCTGACTTTGAGGTCAAATTTCTCATTATTAAAAGAAATTTTACTTCTCCATCAATCTCTTCAAATCCCAACTGGCATTGGGGAGAGGATAAAAGAGGAAAAGGGGATCTCACACATGGAAAAATGGAAGTAACGAGTCTGTGAAATAGACTGGGCATTGCATTAGCTCTATTTTACAAGTGGGGAAACTGAGGCTCAGAGCGGTTAAGTGAGTTATCTAAGGTCAATAAGCTTGAAAGTTGTAAACTCTGGACCAGAACTCATAGATTTCCTAACCCAGTGTTCTTTTTTTCCCACAACACTGGATTATTTGGAACAAATCTTTCTCAACAATATGTTTAATAAAGATACAGGAGCTACTGAACATAATTACAGAATAATTTAAGAAAGAAAGGGATGAAAGAAAATAAAAGCCAGTCTGGGCGGTGGCTCTGGCCTAAAGTAGGCAAATATACAGAAGAGGAATGATTTAAACAGGTTTAGATTTTCATTCGTTTGCGAGCATTTATTTAACCTGTCCTGTATGTCATTTGCTTCCAAGCCATGTTTCCCAAGCCAGAGGGCATTTAGGTCACTACCTGGGAGGGGCTTTGCTTCACTTTATGGTTCAGAGGTGGAAATGAATTTGGGGATCAAGAATCGGCCAGGTGATGGCCTTTTAAATAGGTTAAAATGAAAAGGGCATTTAAAAAAGACCTACTCATCAAAACAAGCTAGCTCAAATAACTTAAACGGATCTAACATCCTGTTCCATTCTCTAGACAGGATCTTAAAAAAACACAGAAGAAAAACACCCACTTTATTTTAATTCCAACTTCACATCACATCCTGTTAGGCAATCCAAATAGCCAATAGCAGTACTGGGATTCTGTCATGTAGCATAATTAGTTTTGTGTTCAAAGGTGGCAGAATAGCTATCAACTACAAGGAAGGCTAAATTGAAAAAGTGTACCGTTCTGGTTTGGGGAGATTACTCCTACAGATGCTGGACCTTCTTTTTGGTGTCAGGAAGAAACATTGTATTTTCCTTTCTGTTTTGGGGTTCTGCTCTGTTTAGAGATGTATATGCATTTAGCCACAACCTTTATAGGATCAATAATATGTTGTTATTACGATTTCCTTACCTCTCTTTTCTTTCCTTCTTCCTCTCCTTCCTTCCCTCTTTATTTATTCTTTTTTATTTATTCTTTTTTCTCTCTTTCTGATTTTCTCTCATTCTCTCTTTTCCCCTCTCTCTTTCCCCTTTACTCCCCTCTCCCCCTCTCCCTCTTCCTCTCCTTCACCTCCATCCTTCTCTCCCAATCCTTTGATTCAAATCTACTTCTTTGAGTGGACATGGGCTGACTCTGAATGTCTCAAGACTTGATAGGGCTGCAGTTGCTGTTAAGAGCTGAGCAGACAAGGTAGAGGCCGAAATAGGAGTGAGACAGCGTGAAGCCCAGCAGAGGAATAGCAAATCAAATATCCCTGTTGAGGATGGTCTGATCGGAAGTAATTTGCCTGATTTTTTCCCAGTGATAGCTCCTTGAATTTCCTTAGACAGTAATGCAAACAGTCAACCCCTGCTGGATTTTCTGTCCCTTCTGCTCCTTTCTCCCTGCTGATTTGTCTTTTCCTTTTCAGAATGTAGCAGGCAAACCCAGAGCAGCACAGAAATTTTTCTGCTCCAGTATTTACAGAAAGCTGTTCAGGCCCATTTTCAGAGTCACTAATTTTGTCTATTGCTTGTCTTAGCACACAAAGGGGGAAGGCCATAATGTAGACCTCCTCTTAAAGGGACTGACTGAAAGTTCTTTCCTAACAGGGATGGAAATAGTTTTCTCTTAAAGCCTTCTTCAAATACAGTTTTTCCTGGTGTTTGTCTATAACTCCAATATCTATCTTTCAGCCTTTGTACAATCATTCAAATTTTGGAAGTTCTTGAGAATAACTTCTCTGAGGTTCATGTATCAGTTATAATTCTTTCTGCCCTCTCCTCCCTCCCTCTCAATCCCACCCTTGCATCATTGCTCAGACAATTGAATAGTGATCTTGGAGCCAGTTGATATGGGAAGCCAGAGGAGCTGGATTCTAATTACTGTCCATTTTTAACAGTGGTAATACGGGGCTAAAATGGAGCCAGGCTTATGGGAAGCTAGCATAATACCACCAGCTGATGAGGTACAGGCTCTGGGAATCTCCGGGGAGCTCTCCTTGAATCTTCCCACAGGTCTTTCATTATAGCTCAGCCCAAATCTCAGTTACTAGCCTAGCTCTCCATTGTCCAGCTAGCCCCCACCCTTGATCCTCCCAAAGTTTCTATGCCCAAATTTGTTACCCTTAAACTAACCTAGCCCTCCATGATCTGTAGCCTCCAGCTACTTCCCACCCTTAGTCTCTCATTACTAGAGTATGACCTTATTTGACTGAGGACTGCCCTAAACTCTTCCTCCAGACCTCCGCTAGAACCCTCCCACAATCTTTCTGTATATAAGCTCCATCTTGCCTTCATGAAGGAGCCCGGAGAATTATCTAGCACACACTCACTCTGTGTCAGATGATTCTGGCCTGCTTGTCCAGTGCAAGTGTCACGGGTACTGAGGCTCCTTAAGAGTCTACCCATTATGGCGAATCTCTAATAAACTTTCTTTTTCTTTGGCTGAGAAAAGACTTGAGTCAAATTCATTCTGTAGGGCCCGGTGTGTTGGTATTTTGGGGTTTTGTGCACCCCTAAGCCTTAAACCTCAACATTTATGGTTCTCTGACCTCCACACTACCTCTGACCTGGAGGTCCTAAGACTTGGGTTTGCATATGGCTTTGCTATTTATCAGCTGTGTCACCTTTAGGAGAATCAGAAAAATCTATCAGTCTCAGTTTCCCCATCTGTAAAATGGGTATGTTAAATTACTCCCACAGCCTACCTACCTGGGTTGTTGGGAGAAAAAGTCTTTATATACTATGAAGTACTATGTAAATGTGATATTATTATTCCCTTTCTTGCTTAATTAACTCTGACCATAAAATGAAGGATAATGACTCCAACTTTCCATCTACTTCCCAGGAGTCTAAGCTAGATTGTGAGGATGGGTCTATTTGGCAATAAGAAATTCTGAGATCACTGCCCCCACTGGATACAGAGAACCTGGAAACAAAATAATGGTTAGTGGAAGATGACTAGATGCGTACAAGGAAATAATGCCTTATTTTCCATCTTGAGGATTGAATTTGCTTTTCACTGACAAATTGCTTTTCCTCATAACTTTATGTCTCAGGAAAAAAAAAACCCAAACCAACTCTAAGCAACACTATCAGGAAATTAAAGTTCTCATAACGTTTAAGAAGATCCCAACCTTTCCAGTGATTAAATTCTGCATTGCTCTAAGGTGGATTTTATCTTGGCCATGCTTTATCTTAAGACTGATAGTTCTGCTCTTTAAGAAAAGGCAATGAGAGTAGTTAGCTCTATGATCAGAAAGTGATGGAAGGCTTGATTCTTCCCCATTTCCATTATCATTTCTCTGTGGGCTATGACTAAAGAACCTTTTCCTCCACTAGACTGGGAGTTTAGGCTCTTCTATAGAGGTGAGGGAAAGATGAATGGGAAACTGAGGGCTAGGACTTGTTCAAAAAATTTGTCTCTTTCTGGAGTTATTTAATCCCTAGACTGACAGAAGGCAGGCGTGAGGAATTTGATGAACAATAAAGTTTTAGGCATTTGTAAGAGGAGGAAATGGATAGAGAACACTCTTATATTAGATTGTTGTAGCCTTTGGTTTTTCAAGGCTTGGAATTTTGGAATGGCTGTGGTGAGAGTGATAGCTAGGATAGTCCAGAACTATCATCACGAACAGGAATCACCACTGACAATCCTTTTGGTAATACAGAGCACCAGCAGGCCTTACCAACTGCTGCTGCCCCTAAGCATCCTGGGCCTTTCCATCCACTGTATGGTGAAACTCTCCTAGATGTACTGTCTCCCCCAATTAGAGTTCCTTGAGAACAGAGACAGGCTTGATTTTCTGTTTGCATACTCAGCCTGTAGCTGAGTACTTGACACACAGGAGCACCAAATCAGCATTCATTTATTCATTCGAGATAGGAATCTGAATCGGCTTCTTCTACTCATTTTGTGACTTTAGGCAAGTTTCTTAAACCATCTTCTTACCTTAGTTTTCTCAGTTATAAAGAGGGTCTAATAAACTAGGTGGTACACCGGATAGAGTACTGGGCTTGGAGACAGGAAGACTCATCTCCCTGAGATCAAATCCAGGCACAAAAAAATCTGAGCGCAGATACTTACTAGCTGTGTGACCCTGGGTAAGTCATTTAACTTTGTTTGCCTCAGTTTCCTCATCTGTAAAAAGAGCTGGAGAAGAAAACGGCAAGCCATTCTAGCATCTTCTCTGAGAAAACTCTGAAGAGTCATACATGACTGAAACTACTAAACAACAACAATCTACCTAACAGGGTCGTGGTCAGGACCAAGTGAGACAGTGGATATGAAAATACCTTGCCAATAGTGACACACTATGCAAATATAGGGGAATCAGAAGATGGAAGGATTGCTGATGGGCAGCTTTCTATTAGGATACCACATCAAGTTTTCTCAAGGAAGGTTCCCAGAACAATGAGTGCATGCCTTTTAAAGGATATATAAGAGATAGGTCGGAGTAAGGAAGAGGAGGTATGTCTACTCTGTGCCAGAGAACATTGGAAGAAGTATCTTTATTGATGAGATCACAGGTCCATCAAAGTAAACGTCAAAACATGGGGAAATAGTTGTTCTTTTAAGCGGCTGGAAAGTCAATGTAACTCAATCTGATAAACATGTATTAAGCACCTTCAATGTTCACAGCATTGGAAATGAATTCTTACTCATCATGTGTAGACAGATCACCCATCAGCTGTTTTGCAAAGAGTAACCTGACTCCCACATCCTACTGGACTTGTAGCCAGTGCTATTTCCCAGAGTGCTTTCCTTCTAAGAAGACCACCTACCCTAGTTAGATTGGGATCAGACCTTGAGCTGGAGGCCACCTCAGTGGCCATGTAGTCCAGCTGCTTCATTTTACAGATGATAAAACTGAGGCCCAAAGGATTCAAGGGACTTATTCATAGTAAGGGACTTCCTGATGGTAAGTGCAATGGTGGGGATTTGGATCTAGGTCCGTCTGATTCCAGAGTCAGCACTTCCACACTGCCTTTAGAATTTTGTTATGTGAGTTATATTGTATTCATTTGCTCCCTCACTTATACATTCATTCATTCATTCATTCATTCATTCATCCATATTAACTGAGTGCCAATTATGCGCAAGTTATTGGGGTAGGTACTTCATTCATTCATTCAATAGATATTAACTGAGCACCCACTACGTGCAAATTATCGGGTTAGGTACAGTGAGCAACACAAGAAGGTACAAAATAAGGTCCCTGCCCTCTAAGAATTATGCCATCAACAGAGGATTAAGTCAATTAGAATCCCACTGAGCAGCTAAGATTGGTAAGGACATTTGGCATTTCCAAGACTTCCTAATAAATAATTCACTTTACCTGTGTAGATAAAAGAACCAAGCAAGCAGCTTTAGAGGTCCAGAGTGAGTTACTGGCTTAGTGTGAATGATAAGTTGTCTTTTGTGCACTGACAGCTGGTTTGCACATTGAATACGACAATAACAACTAGACAAGGTTATTAAGGCATTTTTCTCCTCTTTCTTCCATATCTACCCAAGGATATGGGTTTTTTGAGGCCCCGAGTGGGGTGAAAAGAACATAGTAGCTAAAAGCCAGGAAACTCAGAATTCTAGTAGTGGCTTTGCCTTGGGCAGGTCTCTTAATCTCTGTGGGCCTAAGTTTTCTTCTCTGTAAAACGTGGGTTTTGCCTTCAATGATCTCTAAGTTTTCTTCTGACTCAAAAATTCTATGTTCTTAGTGCCCTACTACTCATAGGAAAACACCAAGTTTATATACTTGCTTGGGGACAGTTGGTCACAGGATATATAAGGCAATCAACAAAACAATAACTTCATTGGATGGCTGCTTTTTTTTTTTTTAACAGATCAAAGGCTCTTTTTTTTATGTCATGGACCTCTTTGGAAGTTTGGTGAAGTCTATGGACACATTCCTGAATAATATTTTTAAATGCATAAGATAAAACACACAGGACTACAAAGAAAACAAATTGTATTAAAACACAGCTATCAAAATAAAACAAACAAGTTCATGGACTACAAATTAAAAACCTCTCTGTATAAACCAATACATCAAAGGAATTGACTATAGCTAAAAAATCTACAAGGCCAGAAATTGTTAATTACTAGAAATTTACTGTTCACTGGCATGCCATGTTTGGCTTTTCCCACTGATCAAGATGTTAACCCTTTGGTAAATTTGACAGAGGGTCCTGGGCAGGGTCTTCATCACCCCTAGCCTTCTGATCTTCCCAACTGGATGGGTGGGGAGGTGGAAGAGTAATAAAAGTAAATGTTGCCATTCCCACTCCCCACCCCTCAACCCCTATAGCACAAGACATTGGTCAAGGGCAAGTTCTAGTACTCTACCTTCCTAACTTATATTTGTTCTCTTTCCATTTATTCTGTATATACTAATTTATGGCCGTGTTGTTCTCCTTGCCTTCCCCTCCCCCTCCTAGGAATGTAATCTCTTTGAGAACAGGGATAATTTTATTATTTGTCTCTCTGTATTCTCAGCATCTAGTACAGATTGGCATTTAATAATTGATTACGAATTGATTCATTGTCAATCGTTGTCAATGGTAGAATCAAGCTGAAAAAGGTCAGAGATTTTTGAGAGTAATTTTTAGAGACCAGAGACCTCCAAATAACTTATGTTTTGTGAAAAGGATTTAGGCATTTCTTCCTTTCCATTCAAGTATTTTCAAGAAGTCTGTTGAAAAGAGACTTGATTTACCACAGACCTCACTTAGTGTCCTTCTGCAGCAGCTTAAAATGAAACTCAGAGGAGACCATGTCTCAAAAGCAAAATCTAGCACAATTAAGCTAAGAATTCACTACTTCACCAATGTCAGATTTCTCTTTGTCTTTCTGCCCTCCCTTTCCCTCTATCCCCAGACACAGGGCTGATCTGATGATGTTCAGAGTTATATGTGACACCAAGCATCCATTTCAGAGAATCAATAGCATGTCTGAGCTACAAATGATTGCTTAATGATCATCTATCAATTAATCAATTAATCAATTAATCATATTCCTACTATGTGCCCCATCACAGGCTAGGGATGGGAATGCAAACACACACACACACACACACACACACACACACACACACACACGAAACAAGCTCTATTCTCAAAGAACTTACATTACATAGTCTGACTCCCTTATTTTATGGACCAGGAACCTGAGACCTAGATAAAATGAGTGAAGTGCCAAAGGTCACACAGATAGTTAGTGGCAGAGGGAGGATGAGAGCCAGGTCCTTTGACTGCCAGTTCAGTATTCTTTTTGCTAAACTGTTCTATGCTCTGTTCTTGGTCTTTAATGGGAATTGTTACCTGCTTCTTCTCCTCTCTTCCTAGGAGTGTTTCCCTGGACTCCCCTTTTGATCTTTAGCTTTTGTTTTTCCAGGCATGCACCAATACTATACTGTAGAGTCTGTAGGGAATTCTATGTGTCTTTCATACATACTCTCATATGTTCTGTCAATGGTGTGCCTATTGGAAATAATCGACATTCACATTGACTTTTGCTGTGGACACATTTTTGAATTAATGATTATATCTTTCTTTAGTGTATTCAGTTGTTCACTCATTTATCTTTTTACACTATGAGCTTAACTGTCATCAGAAACAAACATTCTGGTGTATAAGGAACAAAAAAGAGGTTTTAAATTTGACCTTGTTACATAATTTTGTTTTTAAAAGTATATATATACAATTGAGCAAGGTAGTAACAACATTGGCCTATTTTTTGGTATCCCCCTCTAAGCTTCTTTCTGTTTTCTTCTGTGAATTTCTTTGAATTGATACTCTTTTCTTTCTTTTTTATTTCTCTACAACTTCCCACTAATTTATTCCCTCATGACTCTTCCCCACCTTATAACAAAGAAAGAAAAGCATATGATCACATTGAGTATATTTGGAAATAGTTATCTGATTCTGCACTTTTAGTCTGTCTGTAAGAGGCATCTTCACCATCAGTCTTCTGAAGTCAAGATTGGTCTCTGCATTGATTAGAATTCTGAAGTCTTTCTTTATATTAGTGTGGTCTTAGTATAGATCTGTTCTGGTTCTCATTTTACTCTACATTAGTTCATACAAAATCTTTCCAGGTTTCTTGGAATTCTTTGTATTTATCATTTCTTATTGTATAATAATATCCTTCTTACATTTCTGTACCGTGACTTATTCTGCCATTCTCTAAATGATGCACACCCACTTTGTTCCTGATTATTTGCTACCACAAAAAATATGCTTCTACGTATTTTTGTACCTGTCAGGTTCTTCTTTTTGTCTTTGGCCTTTTGGAGATTTATGCCTTATAGTCATAACAAGGGGTCAACCCAAAAGGGTAGTGACTTTTTAGGTATGGTTCCAAATTTTTCCCCAGAAGGGCTAAACCAATTCACAGTTTGAATTTAGTACATTCATGTACATATCCTCTCTTAGCCCCTCTTACTGATGCCATTTTTGCTAGTCCTCATCTTTGTCAATATGACTGGTGTGAGGTGACACCTTAGAGTTCAAAAATTTTTTTTTATTTTTATGACTGATCTGGCATATTCTTTCCAGTGGTTGTTAATAAGGTTCATCAACAGTTTACCCCTGAATGAGGCAGATGTTCTTGTCTTTTGTTTTAGGTGTGACATTAGCTAGCCCTCCAGGGTAATGGTAGGCATTAGTTGGGTAATGACTTATGTTAGACATTAGTTGGATGGAGTAATATTGAGTATTAGATATTAGAGATAAACTCTAGGTTCTATATGCATATAACCTTAACACCCTCCACAATCCATCTCCTACCTACCTTTCCAGGCTTACTTCACATCACTACCTTTTATGCATTTTGTGTTCTCCAAATTTTACAAGTTATTTCCTGCCTTTGTTCATTTGTGTAGTATTTCCCTTCTTCCTGGAATGTACTCCTTCAAATTCTCCTTTCAGAATCTTTATTTTTCTTTCAGGATCAGTTCAGGTGGTAACTTCTCTGTGAAGCTCTCCTGGATTTCCTTCATATTCTTTCTTTTTAGCTTTTTCCTAGAGCATTGACCCTAACCAGTGGTTCACCTTCCTAATGCTGCGACCCTTTAGTACAGTTCTTGTGTTGTGGTGACCCCCAACCATAAATTATTTTCCTTGCTACTTCATAACTGTAATTTTGCTACTGTTATGAATCATAATGTAAATATCTGATTTGCAGGATGTATTTTCATTGTTACAAATTGAACATAACCCACAGGTTGAGAACCGCTGCCCTAACCCCTTCTTTATCCCCACGACTCTCTACCTATACATTCTCTTCTGGAAGTCATTCACTCTATCTCCAGAAGATTTAAGCTCTTTGAGGATAGACGCTGGGCTGTTCTGTATATGTGTTTCTCCAATGCCCAGCTTTGGCCATAGTAGGTGCTTAATAAATATTTATTAAATTGAATTAAATTATATTTTTTAACTATAAATTTATTTATGGTATATTTTCACCTTGGTAGGGTTATTTATATTGTTGAAGGTACATATGCCCACCATCTACTAGACCCTCATCTTTCTTGCCTCATTTTTCCATTTTGAAGGAGAGGAGAAGAGAGAAGTTAAGAATGGTAGAACTCTATGATGAAATGTTCCCTACATTCACTACTGGATAACTTTCTAGAACTTTCTCTAAATGAGTCTTGTTCATTTTGGCCCCTGTTTTTCCTCTAAAATTCAAAGGGTAATGCTGTGTTCTTTTTTTTTCCCCCTCCTAGTTACAAGCAAAGAGATAGGAAAAAAAAAAGTAGTCAAGACTCAGTTGATTCTTTTCTAGCCTGAGGAACTGATAGTTGTCTCCCAAATAGTTGTGGGATGGCCAATAATGGGGTAAACCTCCCCTACCTCCTCCTGGAAACCAGATTTAATTTTGATCCAAAAGGCCAGATTGAAAATAAAGGAGGTTTATAAGCCTCAGGATTTAGCTTGTCAGCTAAAGACAGACAAGGTAGGAGGTCCTAGGTTCTCAGATCTAGGATCCTAGGGGTATAGGTATGTCAGGGAGAAGGGCATGAGAATACTTCAGTGGAAACAAGATAAACAAGGCTGGAGGCAGCCCCTTCATTTGCCATGGGTAAATGAAGATTATTATTATTACCAATGGAAAAAAAAAATAGGGAAGCCCCAAATTTAAGTTATCATGGCTGTGAGTGAGGCTGCCAGAGGGAATGGGGCAGGAACTTAATCTAACTTAAGTGCTGATGAGCCAAGAGTATTCTTTTTCCTAGAGCCTGAAAAGTTTCAGCTGCAGAGGACCTGGAGAGAGACCTCGAAGGACGCAGCCTTCTGCTGGCAACGACACTTGGTCGTTAACCAACACAGGCAGGGATCAAATGCAGTGACCTAGAGGGAAATTGCTGAGGCAACAATCCCCAGAAGCAATACCCTGAGCAGCACAGGTCCCTCTTCAGCCGCTGCCAGGGAGGAACATTCCACTCACCACAACACTGTGTTGATTCAAACAATTCCTCCGGGGTGTCTGGAGATTGGAAAATCTGAATCTAGGGAGAGAATTTTTAATTTCCAGTAAGGAAGAGTTTTGACATCTTCTGATCTTCAAAAGATATATTTTGTGTATGTATTGGGAACAGTGGGAAGGGAGAAGAGGAGGAGGAGTTAAGAGTTTGTTTGTTTAGTAAAATAACATATCTGAACCTAACATACACCTGCTCAGAGTTAGGAATAGTGAAGTACAAGGCGAAATAGACACATCATTCTTTCTTCTGTCTTGCCTGGTTGGACTAAATGGTTTTTCTAAGCTCTCCCTTCCAGTTCTACCTCCTATGACCCTGTTGTCTTATGATCCATTCTCCCAACACTTCCTCCTTTGGAACCAAATTGAAAAACTCTTCAGCATGGGCATTCTTGGTTGCTGGGTTTTTTTTTTTTTTTGATGGGCCAAGCTTACAGTTTTCAGAGTGCTATGACAAGATGGTTGCAAAAATAAAAAGCGAGTGAAAGCTTAGTCATAATATTTCTATAGCTGGCAATCAAAAGATTATATTATATGCTACCAGTGAAATCATGGTAGGGAAATTATGCATTTTCTGGAATACCTTATTCCCTTTTGTGTATTAAACATTACTTTAATATTCTGGTGACAATGTTTTATAATTAATCTAAATGTAAGAGAATGAACACACAAGAGATTATGGCTCAGTACATGGAGGTGAAAAAAGATTTTTCTTTTCTTCTCCGGCCAGATGAGTACTTCGACTCCTTTCATTTAGCAGGGCTCTGGATATCACTAAGGGCTAATATCCCACCACATTCTCCAGTGATTGCAAACATTTTGTATACTTAAGAGAGTAAAACCCTGTTACTCATAAGGGTGTTAATGTTAACACAGAAGAAAAGTGTTTTAAAAATTGCATTAGTTCACAGACTTATATTGAACTCATGAGGGGAAATCTAGCCCCAGAGAGATAAAAACTAAAGAGCTGAGCTATAAACCAATACGATAACATCCTTATTATAA
Organism: Pseudocheirus occidentalis; assembly: GCA_028646575.1. Classification (NCBI taxonomy): domain Eukaryota; kingdom Metazoa; phylum Chordata; class Mammalia; order Diprotodontia; family Pseudocheiridae; genus Pseudocheirus; species Pseudocheirus occidentalis. Next base: position 236,135,469 of record CM053595.1, read on the forward strand.
GATGCAAATTGAGGGACCCAATTCACTAAAACACATGTTACTGGTATTTAATTTTTCTTGTGGGAATATATCAGAAGTTGGCCTATGCCTTTTGCACAATGTACTTAAAAAGAGGGTGAGTAACTTTAGCTATTATAAAAAGCCAGGCAGAAGCACAGGGCAGGCGAGGATTGAGAGATAATTACCAGGATCCAATTTAAGTGTCAGGATACACAGCTTTCTTAACTTGCTTGGACTTGGAGACCGCATTCAAGTGTGGAATGTGAGTGGGATTGTAGCAGAAAGGTGGAATAGACTGTGACCCTCCCTTTCCTGAGACAATAGGGCCTGGGAATGGGTGCCCCTCCTTGGCTGACTGGGGTGGTTTGGGAAGCTCTTTTGGGCCATGGCCAGAAGGAAAAGGGTCCACGCCCCATTACCATCAAACACTCTTCATTCAGGGTTAACTGTGATTTGTGATCTTGGGGTTTGGGTATCAAAAAGAAGCTCTTCCCCAGGAGAGAGATTGTTTTTTACTTCTTTTCTTGGCTGAGATACGTAGCAGTTTGGATCTATTTTGGACCCTAACTATTGGAAGTTGGTGAAGGTGGCTTCCCATCCTGGGTGAAAGTTCTGATAACTAAAAACTCTCTCACAAAATTCCAAATGACAGAGCAGCAACCCAGGAAGGGAGAGAAATGCTTAGCATTTGGTCTATTAAGATTTGGTCTATTAAGTCACCTGGTTAGAAGGGATCTCTCTCTTCCTTTTTATCCATATAATTTATTTCACACTGTGGCAAATGCCACTTTGGATTATTAATTTTCATGGGTGTAGCCAAATGTTGGTTTACAAAGAAATTGTATTTCCACAGCAAACTTCCCTGTTAGAAACTTCATTACTAAAGCTAGAAATCAAAGAGTCACAACATGAAAAGCCACTAAAGACTTTGGGACAAAATGAAAGAAATGAAGGTATTAGGTGAAGGCTAGGTAGGAGAGGAGAGAGAAAATTTTAACAAAGGAGACTAGACCTAGAACAGGATAGGCCCCAGGTGCTGGAAGAGCAGTAGGTTCCTTTTAGCCTGCCAGCAATTCTTGGGACTATCCCTGCAGCAGCCTGAATCAGCTTCTCATCAAGAGCTGGAAGATCAGGAAATGTCCTACCCTCCCTCCAAATCATTCTAAGATGACTCTTATCTGATTTACTGTCAAGGCCAATTTAATAGACTTAGTGGGACTTTTTGGGTTCCTTTCCCCCAGTGGGAGGAAAAACCAACTCCAGACTGCTGCCTTTGCTATTGAAACTTGACATTTTTCTTTAAACCAAGAGACAAAGTCTTCTGTGACACAAGGAGAGAGAAAAGACTTAAAATCCAAGTACTTGGTTGAGTAACACTTCAGTGTGAATAAGTTTCAGGTGAAGGGCAATCAACACGAATAGGTTCCCAAATTGGGTGATGCTACCCTCTGGGAGGCACTGGAACAATTGGGGGGTGGTGGTGGTAGTAGCCTCAGGTGCAATTGGGAGATGTTGAATAAAAATAAGATGGCTGTAGAAGCATTAGGAAAGAAGAGAAGATAAGGAAATTTTGAAAAACTGTTGGTACGTGTTTCATCTGTTGTGTAACTGAGTTAAAGTTATAGTGATTACATTATTTTCCAAATAACCACACAAAATGCAGGTTATAACTGATCAGTGGTCAAGTACACTGACAGGTCTTAACAAGCAAGTACTGGCAGGTGAGGGTGTTGCGCATTGTCGGGAAGTCCAGTCTCAATTAGCAGGAATATGTTCGTGTAATGACTTGTTTATAACATGATGCTATACAGTTACATGATGCAATATTGCATCATCAAAATTTCAATGCAGGAAAAAAGCCACAAATTTACAATAAATTATTAAATTTAAGATGCTTCCTTTAAAAATTACATATTTTTTGAAATGATGCAAATTTCAAAAACCATTAAAGGGTTAAAGTGCCCCCAGGGGACAATAAGTATTTTTTTTAAGGAGGTTGTAGGTCAAATAAGTTTGGGAACCTCTGCACCAGAGCCTTCTCTAATTTAAAAAAGCAACCACTAAAGGTTTAAAAAAGGCTTCCATAGGAAGCCTCATTCTCTTAATTATAGAGGACCCTCCCACCCTCATCCACCAAAAATATATTCTATTGACTTACGTATATTTTTACATGACTTATTGTTGTTTTTTCCCAATGGAATGGAAACTCCTTGAGGGTGGAGACCATCTTGTTTTAATCAAAGAATTATAGAGGTAGAGCTGGAGGGAACCTTATAGGTCATCAAGTCTAATCTAATAATTGTTATAAATGAAGAAACTGTCATAAATGAAGAAAAGCCAGCACAGGGCCTTGTACATTGTATTCACTTAATAAATATTTGTGAATGAATGAATGGGGTGGTGGTGGTGGAGAAGCATCAGAAAGATAAGTCAAAAAGAAAAACGGAAATCCTCTCAACTTTACCTAGTGCCCTCTATATTTACCCTCGATTGAAGCTCTTTGCTACAAGTATTTGTTTATGAAGTCTTGTTATGACTTTGTGTTCATTTACATGACTATAAGGAGTTAATGTCCTTAGGATTAATTAACCAATCCATTTGTTTTATATCCCAAACTAGACTGTAAGCTCATTAAGGTCAAAGATTTTATTTTTATACTTTTTTGGGAGTAACTGACATCTCAACTCCCTCAGTAATAGATGGTTAGTAAATATTTGTTGATTGATTTGAATGGATTGAGTAAACGGTCTATGCTGGTAGTTGGATACTTGGACAGGCAAGGGGGTCAGAAAATGCCCTTGTAGCTGAGTAGTTTGAAAAACATCTACATTTGTCTACCATTAGGGGATTTTCAAAGGAATCATTTAGAGCAGGAAGGGACCATCTACTCTAATCCAATACCTTCATTTTCAGATAAGGAAATTGGGGCCCAGTGAATCACATAAGTAATAAGAAGCAAAGCAAAGCAAAGTCACCTGACTTCAAATCCAAGGCACTTTCCACTAGAAAATGTTTGCAACTTAACTTCCAGTTAGTTGCCTTGGATTAAAATGTGTATGTTATTACCATTGTTATAGAGCTTGTTTATGGACTCAGTTTGCTTTCCTCTTGATTTTTCAAGACCACATCTATTTTTTGAAGTGTTCACATTGAAACAGAGTACCTAACATAGGCCATTGATAAACTCATTTTATTTCTGAACTCTTGTAAGTAACTGGGTTGATCTTACTTCCAGGGACTAGACAAAGAGGAGGGGAACTTCAGGCCTTGAGGCTATGTGTGGCCTTCTAGATTCTTGGATGAGGCCTTTGCCTGAGTTCAAGTTTTATAGAACAAATCCTTTTATTAAGAGGTTTTGTTCTGTGAAGTTTGGATTCAGTTAAAGGACTGAATTTGAGGACCTAGAAGGTCACATGTGGCATCAAGGCCAGAGTTTTCCCACCCTTGGAGAAAGAACATATTTCCATTAACGTTTATGAAGAATGCTCAGGTAACAGCACCAATTTCTGGTTTTAAAAGAAACACATGGAAGCACAGGGGCAGCTTTAATCCTACTCAGGTTCACATCAGCATATTTTTTTTTTGTTATTGTGTACTCTGGTCCTTATTCATCATGAGAACAACTTAAATAGTGTGGAAATCCAACACTACTTTGTCTGTATTTGAAATAGTCTATTTATAAGATTAATTTGGCAGCTATATCAAGACATTGATTATCTGATTATTTTCTTCAATTAGCTTTGATAAAATAATGTGGTGAATCATCTTTAATTCAGCAAATTAACTATAAATATCTAGGGTTATATTAGGAGGATAACATTTAAAACAATAGATACTTATGCTGTTTAATTAAACTAATGCTTATGTAATCTGGATTTTTTCTTCAACAGCAGCACATATGAAAATATTGTAATAAAAACTGTTAAAATGCATACATTTAAAGAACTATTGTAATTACAAATGCATGACTTTTATTTAAACAAAATGTTTTATCTAGGCCAACCTGAGAAACTTATGTAGCATGCTTTACTTTCCTGACTGCCACTCACACTGATTGGCTAAGTCCCCAGAAGGTAGCTATTTACTCATAGTTTTCTAGGGGCACTTCTGAAGGATTGAGATTTTTAATACTGTTGCTCAAACATCCCTCCCAGATGTTCCCTGTTGATTAGTTTGGCTTTTAGAAAGGGTGCATAACATGTAAAACAAAGACCGTGTGACAGAGATGTCCCCTGTCCACATCTCTCTTCTGATACCAAACCAGGGGCACAATTTTCCCTCATATACACAAGGTCCATGGGAAGGGTGGGATCAAACTTAGAAAAAATGTTATCAAAAGGTAAAAGCATAATTCCTGGTGACTAGAAGCCTTTGTCTTTGTGGAACCTTGTGAAGTTTCTCTTAGGTGTAGCTTTCTCCTGGGCATAGCTAGGGCCAGTGCCCTTGTAGAGTCCTGAAACTGTCTGTTAGGGTATTAGTTTGTTCTTAGAGAGGCCCTTAGTTCTTTCCCCCCACCCCCCACCCCCCATCGAAGATTTTAAAAACTTTATTTATTTATTTATTTTCCCTTTTGCTTGGTACTTTTATTTTTTTTTCCAATTTATTTATTTATTTTTGGTTTGCAGCATTCATTTCCAAAAGATTTTTGAAGAGGTTACCCATAAAGAGGGTTAGGGTTGCTCTGGAGACCCGAAAGTACCAACATGCTGGATCCTGCTGAAAGAATTCAACTGGAGTCTTTTCTCAGCCAAAGAAAAGTAAAGTTTATTGAAGTTAGACATATGGGGTAGACTCTTAAGGAGTCTAGGTTTCTGTAAGGCTTGCACTGAGGGAGCAGGCCAGAATCATCTGACACAGAGTAAGTCTGTGTCAGAGCAAGTCTGTGCTGAGCCATTCTATGGTGCTCTCACACCACATGGAGGGAAGATGGGGTCTTATGTACAGAGGAATCTAGGGGTGGTCTAGAGGACAAGTTTGGGGAAGGTCTTCAGGAGGAGTTAATGAGATCAATGCAAGGGTGGATAGATATTTTGATAGGCTCAAGGGTGGGAAGTAGATGGACAGTGGAGGGATAGGCTAGTAACAGAGGTTTGGGCCCAGCCACAGTGAAAAACCCATGGCTTCTGCAAATGCCTCATAGAGTGGAACGATTTAATCAGACTTCAAGAGGTTTCCTTTCCTTCAAGAAGGGAGAAGAGAGGAGAGGAGAGGAGAGGAGGGGAGAGGGGAAGGGAGGGAAAGGGAGGGGAGGAGAGGAAAAGAGAGGAGAGGAGGGGAGAAAGGTGGGTAGAGGAGGGGAGAAAGGTGGGTAGAGAAGGGGAGGGGAGGGGGAGAGAGACTGAGAAATAGAGAGAGAGAGGGAGACACACACACACACACACACACACAGAAACAAAAAAGCCCTCTCTTTTCCTCTCCTCACAAAAGCAATTACTTCTCAGATGTCCTTTACTCTGAAGCTGACCACCATTGGACTGTCCTGCTTCTGAAATTCAAGATTGCAAACTGAATTTCTGTGTTATCCATAGGCCCAGAGGTGTCTCTGATTCTTTCAGTCATAAAATATTTCCTTTGTGGCTATCCTACAGCTTTCATCCAATGATCCGAAGCCCCTATAATCCCTTCAAATTGATTAAGGATTTCATTTGCACATAATACATTTTTGATTAATTGATTTGAACAATGTATCTGGGACTTCTGTGGGGTGGAAACCCTCACCCTAACAGTGACAATATTAGAGTTTATGCCAAACTTATCTTGAGTTCCTCTTTTGCTTAATTTATATATCAATTTTTAAGTGTTTCAATAATTTCTTTTTTTAGAATCAGTCTAAAGTGGGGAAAACATTTCCCCCCTCTACTTATGGGAAAAACTATTTATTTTAAAAACTGAATAATCACTGCAGTGGTATTGATGAGGTGTAGACTCTGGGACCCCACCCCCCTTTTTGAACTCTTCTTGATTCTTTGAGGTACAGGCTCTGGGAAAGTAAACCTTCCCAGGGAAGACATTTGCCTGAGGTCATGGGCCTTGAGATGCAGTTCTGCCCAAGTCTTTAGCTCGCTTTGTTCCAATAGTTTCCCACCCTTGAATTGGCCT